>JADWQK010001864.1:0-1200000 GCA_017933935.1 Sesamia nonagrioides
GTGGGTTTAAGATTTAAGAGCACCTGGGCGGCGTTTTGTGGAAAGAGTTTGAAATAGGATTTGGTCATTTTTGATGAACATGACTACTTCAAAAATGTATAAGAACGGAAGTGTTATTAATTTTAGATTGATAAAAAAATGGTTTGCAACTGTCAGTGTTTTTAATCATGCCTATTGCACGAAGACACTCTTTTTGGACCTTAAAGCCCTAAAGGATAATGCCGTATCGCAGTGTGGTAGAAACGTATGTGTGATAAGAAAAAGAACAGTGCTGCAATTGGCGACCTTGTTCAAATTGTGCAAAGCATAATTGAACATAATGCATAATTGCATTGATTGAGCTTTTTACCATATATGACGGTGGTAGGCCATAACATCCGCTGCCGGCAGAAGTTACCACCCACCAGACAAGGTCTTGCCGCCAAGCGATTCGTCGTGTTCCGGCATGATGTCTGGTGAAGCCGTACGGAGGACAGGTCTGGGCAGTTGTGTTGCGATGTGTGGCGAGTACGATGTGCCAAATGTTGTTGTGTCGGGAGTTTGGTCGTGGAGAGTCTCCAGATCAATCTCCCTCTAGCGCAGCATCGTTTGGTCGTGTTGGTCTTGGGTTTAACATTGCATCACCTCGCTCAACTGCCGTCATCCTTCCTATTCCTTAGTTTTTTTTTAAGTGAATAGGCTTAATAAACTAGTGCGCTTTACCATCAACGATTGCATCACTGCTTACCATCAGGCGGGATTGCAGTCAAGCACTAGTTTATAATTACTAAAAAAAAATGATTAATCTGTGTTTTCCATAACATCTGCTGATCTAACCAAATCCCTTGAAATTATGTGTTGTTTATTTTAGCAATTTCAATCACTTACATACACTTTTATACTTTATGTTAATAAATGTTAAAACTGAGTAGTAGTTTTTAGAAAATAATTTCTGCTAACAGGTTTTATAATAATGGCAACACGTCAATATCTCTTCAAGTTCATTACAACAACAATAGAAAAAATTTAGTTTAGTTTGTTTGTTTATTTGTAAAAGTTTAGTCATTTATTTTAGAAATTAACTTTAATTTTAATACTTATTGTTATCCCTCGTATTATTGTCTGTATAGTTTGTATGATTCCATTTTTTGTTGCTTTTGTGTTAGGGTTTATATTATAATGTATACCTACGGCTAAAGGACTTTGAATCCAGGTCTAAATTTTTGCCTGACTTAAAAAGTAATAAGATTATCCTTATTACTTTTTAAGTCAGGCAAAAATTGGTCTTGCCGTAATCTCATCTGTCAGCGGTTCAGCAAAGTTTTTTTTTTATGCCACTTTTTTTTTAGTAGAATGTCTCCATCGATGACCGATGATTCTGCCAACGTCAAAGTAGAGAGAAAAATAGTAATATAATATTAAATGTAGTGGATATCGACTGTTGATCGGTAGTATTAGCGATGGTTCTTCTTTGGGCTAAAACAAACACAAGACGACACATTTTTTTTTTATCTATACTAATACACACATCAAAAGTGTCTAGGGATCAAGCATTTTTATGCGGATTTCTTGAGATTGAGATGTGGCTTTGTAATAAATTTATGATTTTATAAATTTATATGGATCCTTTTTGGTGCATTTCATAATTTGAATCAGGAACTGTGAATCAAATTCGAGTAAAAGATGAAAATCAGCTGTCAATATTTTCCCTATAAAAACATACAACGCATTGAAGACATTATTAGTGCTACTGTTTCCCTACTACTGATTAAAACCAACGTTATTATGGAGCGGCGACGTCATTTAAGCAGGGAAGAAATGCTCAGAGCCGTGGGAATGATAGAAGCTGGTTCCCGGCAACGTACTGTGGCTTTAGCTCTGAATACAAGTCAGAGTGTTATCAGTCGACTTTGGACACGTTACCGAAGCACTGGTACCGTGGCTGAGCGCCATGGAGGACGGTATCGCTGCACCACACGGAGACAAGACCGATACATTCAAATCTTAACTCGAAGAGCTCCAACAATAACCGCCATGATGTTAGCCGTGAGGCTTCATCACTCTTCAGGGAACTTAATTAGCGACCAAACAGTCAGAAACCGCTTGCATGAAGTGAACCTTCATTCCCGAAGACCGCTACGGGTACCACCTATAGCAATGCACAATCGTAGGATTCGATATCAATGGGCTCTTGAACACAGAAATTGGGCAGAAGAACAATGGCGTTTCGTGTGCTTTTCTGATGAGTCTCGTTTTGGTATGAGACCGGATACAAGACGTATACGACACTGGAGAACCCCTGGACGCCAACAGCGATTAAAATCCTGCCAGGAAGTCCATCCTTATAGTGGTGGAACCATCATGGTATGGGCGGGTATTTGGATCGGCGGAAGAACTGAGTTGATTTGGATCAGAGGCAACCTCAACGCTCAAATTTATGCTGAAACGATTGTATCAGACGTCATCGTTCCTCTACAAGTGCAAATCGGTCCCTTATTTCAGTTAATGCATGATAATGCACGACCGCACACCGCAAGAGTTGTAAGACAGACTCTCGCCGCAGCTAACATCAATGTCCTGCCCTGGCCTGCTCAGTCGCCAGACTTGAACCCGATTGAGCATGCATGGGATATGCTACAGAGAAGAGCTCTGCCGAATATGGAGGGTATCCAGTCGCAAGAAGACCTTTTTTGTTGTTGCAACGAACATGGGCGGCCATTCCACAGCGTGATTTGGATGAACTCATTTTGAGTATGCCAAACCGATGTTCTTGTGTTGTTAGTGTTCGCGGTAGAAACACGGATTATTAATTGTTTAAGTTACCCAATAAAATTTTAGAGAAAACTGTTATTTCAGTCTTTTTTTCGAACTTTTGTGTTAGTGGTTCAAATGTCAAATATCCCTTTATTAGGAAAATGGCAAATTTCTTTATTATTAATAAAGAAATTTGCCATTTTCCTAATAACAAAGGTGACTTGGTTTATCGTTACTGTGACAAACGAAAACACTTTATTTGATGAATCCTTAAAGAAAATTTTAATTAATATCAATCAGGAGAAAAGTTATTGCAAAAATATATGTTGATCCCTAGACACTTTTGATGTGTGTATTTATAAAGCTGAAAAGTTTGTTTGTTTGTTTGTTTGTGCGCGCTAATCTCGGGAACTACTGGTCCGATTTGAAAAATTCTTTTTGCGTTGGATAGCCCATTAACCCAGGAAGGCTTTAGGCTATATAACATCACACTGCGACCAATAGGAGCGGGGTATAACTAACTCCACGCGAACGAAGTCGCTGGCGACCGCTAGTAAGTTATAAACTAGCGCTTGACCGCAATTCCCCCTGATGGTAAGCAGTGATGCGATCGTTGATGGTAAAGCCCGCTAGTTTATTAAGAGCCTATTCACTCTAGCCTTGAAGACACTCAAATTGTAATGAGACGGAAACGCCGTCGCTGGCAAATTGTTCCAGTCCCTCGATGTATGCGGTATAAAAGAGGAAGCGAAACATTTCGTTCGAATCGCAGTGGTGTCAACAACGTAAGGGTGGAAACTCGCCGTACGACGGGTCGTCCGATGGTGGAACGGAGATGAGGGAATTAAAACATGCAATTCCCTTGCACACTCACCACAATGCAAAAATAAAAATAGAAAATATTAGTAAAGATAAAGGATGGAAGAGATTAAATTTTGATTACAGCCACTTATTTAATTAATTAGGTAGGGATTTTTATGACCGCAATGCGTATAACAATATCATCGTACCCTAACTTGATAGTACGTTATACAAATGTAAAGAAAACCCTGTCCGACCCATAAGGATAATAAAGGTTAGGTAAACACTTGACCAAATATAATATAAAATTTTACATAATCATCATAGTAACAATACTATTGAATTTTGAAATAATCTTTTTTTCCCGGGAATTAATTAAAATTTCCCCCAAATTTGGTAATTTTTAAAAAAGTGACAACACCGTTATTATTATGAGCGAATCGCGACGCGACCACGTGCCGCGTGCCCTGCCCCCCGCCCCCCGCGGTAGGGTTGCTTACCGCACATGTATTAAGTTAGCTCTTTTTGCGAAATAATATTTATTTTTTTAGGGGGATTTTTTTTTAAGTCGGGCTAACGGCTTTGTAGGCATTAGTAGAATCAGTTATCGATACCTAACAATACCTTCACGGATCGGACAGGGTTTTCTTTACATGAGGCTTCCGTCGACTGGGACCGCAATTAATTCGGACCGCGGTCCCAGTCGCCGGATTCACAAAAAATAAATAATTTTCTTCCGGCGACTGGGACCACTCACAAATGATAACTGAAATCAAATAATGTACAGTCAAACGACAAAGTAATAATTGAGTAAAAATCTTTTTTTAACCGACTTCAAAAAAAGGAGGAGGTTCTCAACTCGTCGTAATCTTTTTTTTTTTGTGTATGTTCAACGATCACTCTAAGACCAATGTGCAGAATTCTCTTTCTTTTCGGAAGTGTATACTTTCCAGGTGGTCCCATAGTCACCAGGTCAGGATCTGATGATGGAAGACCAGGGAAATCAAAGGGAACTTTCAAAAATCGTAGAGGCGACTAGTACATTTCTAAGTATAAAAAGTTTTTTAAAGCATTACAATTTATTAAAGGTCTGGAGTAGATGTGATGATAAAGCCGGGAGACAGTCGAAGGAATTCCTCAATGATTCACAGTAGCTACCTTGTGTTCTTTACACCTAGATAGGTTGTGACTGTCATAAAGGCTCTGATGATGAAGACAAAGGCCAGTTAGGGAACTCCTTAGGGCTTACAGTAGCTACTTTGTGTTTGAACTTAATTCATTTATATGCATGAGAACTTTGCATATGGGTTATAATGAAGGTCTGCAGTAGACTTGATGATGGTATAATCAACAATTTTCAAACAATTAACAAACGGAAAGTAATTATTTATCACAAAACCAGCCTTGAAGTGGTACCGAAAATATATTAAAAAAAAAAACATAAATCACAATAAAAATTATAAACGTAGCATGTACCTATGGCAATCATAATTAGATAGTTTAAAACCGGCCAAGTGCGTGTCGAACTCACGCACAAAGGGTTCTGTACCATTGATTATAAAATTAAAGGATTTAAGTTATTTGTATGAAAGATTACGCGGTAATAAGCGGTTTACGCTTTACGAGGTATTAAAAAAAAACTACTTACTAGACTAGTTTAAAACAATTTTCGTTGGTAATTTTCATAGTAATGTACATCATATGCTTTTTTAGATTTTCATTTTCTTATTTTATAAGTTAGATTGGGCAACTTTTTCCACTTTGGAAGCGTCTGTCACGTAAACTATTTGGTTTAGAAAAAAAATATTTTAAAAACCTCGATATCATTTTTGAAGACCATAGATACCACACGCGTATGTGTTTAATGAAAAAAAAATGAGTTTCAGTTCTAAGTATGGGGCCCCCAATATTTATTATTATTTTTGCATCAAAATCTTAGTGCGGTTCACAGAATACATCTACCTACTAAGTTTCAACAGTAGGTACCTATAGCTCTTGTTTTGGAAAAAATGGCTGTGTCATACGGACGGACAGGCGGACAGACAGACATGACGAATCTATAAGGGTTCCGTGTTTTGCCATTTGGCTACGGAACCCTAAAAATGGCCGTTATGGCTTTACACAAAATCAGTCAAATAAGTAATCATCACAAAATCAGTATTTACTGTGTTAAAATTTAAAATAATGTTATAATTTTATAACATCCTTCTTTTTTTTTTCTAGTGTCCGGTGAAATATAGCCCTAAAGCATTAGTATTCGTCGATACTCGATACGAACTACGTAAATATTTTGTATGAAAAATTTTACGAGTTAGAAAGAAATAGTAATATACTATCATACAACGCTATTGCCTTTGTGTGTGTTTACCTGCATGTGTGAATTATGTAAAAACGAGCTAGGTCAATTTATAAGCGCAAAGGATAAAATCATGTCTAGAACGTGTCAATAATATTCATATCAATAATTTAGATGTTTATTCGTTTGACTGTACCGATTTCGGCTTATATAGTAGACTTTTTTAAGTTAACCATGAGTGGTCCCAGTCGCCGGAAGAAAATTATTTAATTTTTATGAATCCGGCGACTGGGACCGCGGTCCGAGTTAATTGCGGTCCCAGTCGACGGAAGCCTCCTTTACATATTGTATATTTCGGCCGTGAACCAACACCCAAGTGTGTAACATCCTATCAGTCTCATTTTGAAGGATATTGCTTCATGAGTTCGATAAATGTGTCCGCTCAACAATGTAAATAACGCAATGAATGTTGTTTAACTGTCAAAACTTAACTTAAACCCTTGGGCCGTGAGGTCCGAGTGCTCATTGCCTTTTTAATGAACTGTCCAAACGGCTTGTTGACACTTCTCGTGCCCCAAGGGCTGGCTTTTACCTTGGCCAGCGGCTAAGTATTGCCATTCAACGCGGCAATGCTGCCAGTCTCTTGGATACATTACCAGTCGACAGCGATGACGAAGAATTTTTTGATGCTGTATTGTAATTTAATAATAGTTTTAATTAGGATAATAGCTTTATTTAGTAATTTGTATTTAATTATTTTCATAAGTTAGTATACAATATGTAAAGAAAACCCTGTCCGATCTGTGAAGGTATTGTTAGGTATCGATAACTGATTCTACTAATGCCCACAAAGACAGACAAAACTTTAAAAAAAATCCCCCTAAAAAAAATAATATTATTTCGCAAAAAGAGGTAACTTAATACATGTGCGGTAAACAACCCCTTCCGCGGGCAGCGGGGGACAGGACACGCGGCACCTGTGACGTGGTCGCATCGCTATTCGCTTATAATAATACCGGTGTTGTCACTTTTTTAAAAATTACCAAATTTAGGGGAAATTGGAATTAATTCCCGGGAAAAAAGGATTATTTCAAAATTCATTAGTATTGTTATTAAGATGATTATGTAAAATTTTATATTATATTTGGTCAAGTGTTTACCTAATCTTTATTATCCTTATGGGTCGGACAGGGTTTTCTTTACATATTGTATATCGTCATTTACTGTCAAAATGAAACCCATTGATACTAGTAGTATGTTATCCCACAAAACAGCATCATTGCTCTTTCTTTGTGATGAGAAAAGCCCTTTGCCCTGCAATGTAACTGTACCAGTTTTTTTTTTTTTTTTTTCTAGCAATGTAATATCAATAATCCTTCCTTCTATTCCTTCTTATTTTTGTTATTGAAGTCGTGGTGCCCTAGTGATTAAAAACACCAGCCTCTCAAGTATGAGTGCGCGGGTTCGATTCCAGGTCAGGCAAGTACCAATGTAACTTTTCTAAAGATATATGTACTTTCTAAGTATATCTTGGACACCAATGACTGAAGGTGAAGGAAAACATCTTGAGGAAACCTGAACTTTAAGTCTGAAATCGCCAACCCGCATTGAGCAAACGTGGTGATTGCCCAGCAGTGTGACGATAAAAAGATTGATGATGATGATGATGACGATTTCCTATTCTCTCGTCATTGTTTGTAACCGCCTTTTACGTCCCCCCAAAAATGGATACCAGTAAGTACTAACTATCTTATTCAGAAATCACTGGGGAAATCTGAAACTTAGTAGATAGTTAACGTAGATAATTCAAGACAATGAAATCAAGTAATTTCGGGTCTTACAGGCGGGCGACAGAGAGATACAGCTTGACCGAGTGGCCATCCTTCAAGTGAAATCAATAATATCCAGTTCGTTTAGTTCCCAAAGCAGCCACAGGGCGCAAAATGTTTATCAATAAATCTAAAATGTATTCTCGGTAACCCAATAGAAATCAAAAGGCAATTTCCCAAAGCTTGAATTTATTTCGTCGTAAAAAAAAAAGTAATAAAACAAATATGTTTTCAATTTATAAGTGCAAGCCAATTCGCCAATCACGTACCGATGCAGCAAGACTAACGATATACGATTGGCTGCTAACATATGCTAATGCAGTAAATTACTGCACCCATTGGTTAATGAAAACTAGAACATTTCTTTGCTCGCATGACCCAATTTGAATTTGGAATCGCACTGCGTTGACCTTACGACCTATGATCCTATGTGCAATGTTATTAAAAACTAGAAATTTAATTTGTTCTTTCACGTAAAAGCAAGTCTTATTCCATTAAAACAGGGTTGCTTTTCTTTTACCACTAAAACCTTCGTTTGTTTACGAAATATAATTAATTTGCGACTTTATAGCGTGGGTCGTAAGATTCAATTTAGCTTATGCCTTCGTCCGCGTTATGGCGCAATGCTGTACTGACGTCACACTGCGTAGCGGGAAAATAGGTCAGTAGGTTTACAGTATGGCGTGGTGTCCAGTTAAGTTAGACCTCTGGTGCAATAAAATCTCTAAGCAGAAGGGGTCTTTGTAAAGTGGTAATATTGCTGTATTGGCGCCTGAATGATTGATACCTTATTGATTATATTGAATGAAAATTCTATGAAGAAGCTTTGCATAGCGTTTTCTTTATTTCCAAAGGAAATTCTGGAGTTATTATGATTTAAATGTTTTGAAATAACAATAATTGTCATTCCATGACATAATTATGTCATCTCTCAGGGGGTACCAACCTACGAACATAATAATTTCATTGAATATATTATCTTCCCCTACTCATGAATGTAATATAGGAGACAACTGTTGATGTCTCGTTCTATTGTTTGCAAAACGACAGTGACGGACATATCTAGCGTTAAAAGCGATCTTATCAAAATAAAGAGACAATTTCCTACGACTTCTCAACATGAAATTAATATTTCTCCGCCTATACTCAAATGCTGGTTTTAAATATAGATGTTTTTTGACTAAGCAAGAACAGACTTTTAACTTAGCCGGAGACTAAGCATAGACTTCATCATGATCATCATCATTTCAGCTGAAAAACGTCCACTGCATACATATGACATAGGCCTTCCCCAAGGATCTCCACGACGACCGGTCCTGTGCCTCCCGCATCCAGCGGTTTCTCTCGTCCTTCACCAGGTATTCGGTCATGGACTTACGACGTGGCAATACCGTCAATTGAATTTATAACCACCCACAAGAATTGCGGTATCAAAATAAGGCGCCAATTAGGTTGTTCACAAATTAAACCAATTTTAAGTTATGTGCATATTTTTCTTTCCATTTCGTTAAGAAAAGGACAGAAGATAAAATGTAAGTTCAGACCTGTCAAATTAGTGCGCTCCTGACGTAAACTCGGATATTTTTAGGTGCGTATTCCAGAACGAAACTCAAGCATTGATCTCTGCTTAAGCATTACTTAAAACTAGTTTAACCAATCAAATGGCTTTAAAAAGAAGCTTACAGCACTTTTATTAGAAAAATGTTATTACTCTGTAAATGATTTTTTAAATGACTCCTCTCTTCCCAAATAAATATAAAATGTTAAAAATAATAATAATAGACAATGTAATAATGTAATAATTTAATGATTCATTTAATGTAACTATTCCAAATTTGCATGTCTAATTTAAGGTATATAGTTTATGGGTCTGACATTATGT
Organism: Sesamia nonagrioides; assembly: GCA_017933935.1. NCBI lineage: Eukaryota > Metazoa > Arthropoda > Insecta > Lepidoptera > Noctuidae > Sesamia > Sesamia nonagrioides. Next base: position 9,542 of record JADWQK010001864.1, read on the forward strand.
AAACATCATTATTTTGTATACCTACTTTCTGTGCAAATAAATATAATTGAATTGAATTGAACGACGCTTAAGTAGGGCTTGAGTGACGTTCTGGTAATAAGGACCTAAGTCGTCATGTTTATAATCGCGTCTAAACTGTCTATGGAGTATCTTAATTTGACAGGATTAAACTAAAATATTATCTTCTATCCTTTTCTTACCGAAATTGAAAGAAAAAGATGCACATAACTTAAAATTAGTGTAGTTTCTGAACAACAGAATCGGCGCCAATGGCCGATTACCTTGTTCAGAAGGGAACTAAACTTTATTTTATTTTATTTTTAAGAAAAGGACAGAAGATAATTTATGTCAGTTTAGTCCTGTCAAATTAATCATGTTTGACGTATGTAAATTGATTTATTTTTTGCCGCCATGTTTTTAATCGCTTCTAAACTATCAATAGAAGTTTTGGCGGGAAAGTCAAGCTGAATGTCACGCTAATTTTTCATTCACTGCTCATTTTCATCATCATTTTATGTAGTAAAAAGTGCATACAGTAACTAATTCACCGATTCGTTGCACCTACCATGTTTTGTCTCTGCATCACCCTAAGGTAGACTGGTAGAAAATGCCTAAGGCTTTAAGTCCGCCATTGTGCAATGTTTCTTTTGCGCATAAAGTTTTTTAAAATTCATTAAGAACATTGTAATATAGCAGCATAGTGGCCTCATCATGACTTTGCCTCAAACCTCCCTTAATTGCAGACGGTTCACGTGGCCGTTTTTTTCGACATGAATAATTCATTACGTGACATTGGCTAAATGCACAAACCGTGCGAAGCCAAAAAAAAAGAAAGAAAGAAGAACTTTTGAAGATTTACGCCGGGTATGATGCGTCAAATGTTGTTGTGTCGGGAGTTTGGTCGTGGAGGGTCTCCACATCAATCTCCCTCTGGTGCAGCATCGTTGGTCGTGTTGTTGGGTTTAACATTGCACCACCTCGCTCAACTGCCGTTTTCCTTCCTATTCACTAAGTTTTTTTAAGTGAATGGACTTAATAAACTATCTCGCTTTACCATCAACGATTGCATCACTGCTTACCATCAGGCAGGATTGCAGTCAAGCGCTAGTTTAAAAATATAAAAAAAAAATTACTTGAAATTGGCACAAAGTCATAACTAGTGCCACAATACAAAAAAAAAAAAACTTTCAATAGAGCATCCTAATTTGACAAGACAACTATAATTATGACTGTTATCTTCTATCCTTTTCTTAATAAAAAGATATAGGTACTGGACTTGAAATTATTTTAATGTGTAAACAAGAAAATCAGCACGGCACCAATAAGCATTATTCGACTGAAAGTTGTTAGTAGATGTCCATAACTTTGAAGTTTTGCCTCTAGGTCTAGGACATGCCGCATACATGGACATGGACATGGCGTAGAGTAGCCAGGCTTTCGGTGTTATATAGGATGCATTTTGGTGAGTGTGAGGGAATTGCCTGATATAATTCCCCCATCTCCGTTCTACCATCGAACGACCCGTCGTACGGCGAGTTTCCACCCTTACGTTTTAACACCACTACGATCCGGACTAAGCGTTGCGCCTCCTCCTTTATACCGCGTGAATCCACCAAATCCTTTTTCTCCTTCAAACTCGCACCACGTTCGCGTAGATCATCCATTTTTAAATGGCCGTAAGATGCCATAATATGTACAGACGACAGCAATCACGTCAAGCTACTACAATCTGTCAGATTTCTTTATTAGATTTTCAACTTTATCTCTAAAGCATTAAGGCTCAAGGTTGATTGGGAATGACTTAAAAACTCTAAGTACAAAATTAACAAAAAAATTGATATATCTTCACAAAATAGTAAACACAGTTGTAACATTTAACTAACTCAGCACGACAAGGATACAGAATTGTGCGATATGGTGGTTGGTTTACTTTGTGTACTTGTGGCGCCATCTGCGCAGAGTTTTGCTTTATATCCCCTAATAGTTTCATCATCATCATCATCATTCCAGCCGAAAGACGTCTACTGCTAGACATAGGCCTCCACCAAAGATCTCCACGACGACCGGTCCTGCACCTTCCGCATCCAGCGGTTTCCCGCGACCGTCACCTGGTCATCGGTCCTCCTTGTCGGGGTCCTACCCACGCTGCGTCTTCCGGTGCATGGTCGTCACTCGAGAACCCGTCGGCCCCATCGGGCATCGGTCCTACGGACGATGTGCCCGGCCCACTGCCACTTAAGTGTTGCAATTCTTCGAGCTTCTTATAAGGCCCATTGTTAGCGACCACGTCTCAATTCCATAAGTCAACGCTGGCAACACACACTGGTCAGTGGTCGAAGACTTTTGTCTTGAGACACTGCGGTATTTCGGACGAGAAGATTCCACGTAGCTTCCCGAAAGCAGCCCAGCCGAGCCTATTGGTTTATTGAAAACAAAATAATTTGAGCATGAGTTTGAATTAAATAGTTCGTAATACATAATTATTAATCCCTTCAAATTCCTACTTGAAACTCCCTTCAAGATCCTACAACCTTACTCCAAAACTCCCATAATTACAGTTTCGTTAGGCCGCGTTTCCACTGACGCGGAGCTGGGCGGGGAGAATCGGTGAAGAACGGTGAAGAGCGGTGAAAAGTGATCAGTGTTTTCATTGAAGCGGAGCGAAGTGGAGTGGAGCGGAGCAGAGTGGAGCATACTTTTGATCTTCTGATCCGTTTTGATACGTATGCACCTAATGACATAAGGATGATAACAGAGGCACTCCGCGCGAGTCACGCACCGCTCCGCTGTCCTCCGCTCTGCACCCCAATGCTCGTTGTTCGCACCGCATTGCCTCGCTGTATTTTTATTATGAACTAACTACACCGCGGGTTTCACCCGCGTAGATTTCGATATGTTTTTTTTTTTATATGCTCCGCTTCTATTGGTCGCAGCGTAATGTTATATAGCCTAAAGCCTTTCTGGATTAATGGGTTATCCAAGGCAAAAAGAATTTTTCAAATCGGGTTAGTTGTTCTTGAGATTAGCGCGTTCAAACATACTCTTCAGCTTTATATATTAGTATCATCATCATCAACCTTTTTATCGTCCCACTGCTGGGCACAGGTCTCCTCTCATACACATCACCACGCTTGCTCAATGCGGGTTGGCCATTTCAGACTTTAAGTCCAGGTTTCCTCAAGATGTTTTCCTTCACCTTGTAATCAGTCATTGGTGTCCAAGATGTACTTAGAAAGTACATCTAACTTAGAAAAGATATATTAGTATAGAGTATAGATATCTGTTCAGCTCTGCTCCATCCCGCTCGTGCTGTTTCCATTAAAGCGGAGCGGAGATTTCGAGCACAGTGATTGGTCAATTCGTGCAATGCTAAGTTCTTCTCCGCTCCGCTCCGCGTCAGTGTAAACCCGGCCTTATATGGTCCCTAATCGCGTATAAGGCCGCTCCTAATCGTGGATACACAGGCTTCTGCTAAGTAGGTCGCCCTTTACTATTTAGGACACTGCGGATATTCCAAAATGTATGAAAGTGATGATGCTACGGAATTTTGTACTTAATTTAACTTTTGGGGCGTCCTTACAGAATTTAAGGAATTGTAAAGCGGTTTTATTATATTAATTTAGCCCGTTTGTGTACCTAATTTTAAATTAATGTTAACCATGTGTCAAGAATATAAAATAAAGCAGAAGATAAAATTAGTTTATAATAAAATTAATAGTTAGATTATAATAAACTAGCTGCGCCGCGCGGTTTCTCCCGCGTAGATTTCGATGTGTTTTTTTATATGCTCCACTCCTATTAGTCGCAGCATGATGTTATATAACCTAAAGCATTCCTGGATTGAGGGGCTATACAACTCAAAAAGAATTTTACTAATCGGACACGTATTTCCTGAGATTAGCGCGTTCAAACAAACAAACTCTTCAGCTTCATATAAGTACTAGCTGTTCCCCGCGGTTTCACCCGCGTAAGCTGTTTAAATAATGGCAGCAATATGTACGTCCGCGTTTGCTCCTGTTTTCGCAACATTTTTTGTTCCTGCTCCGCGTCTATTGGTTATAGCGGGATGTTTTATAGCCTATGTCTTTTCTCAGGCTCTAGACTATCTGTGTACCAAATTTCATTACAATTGGTTCAGTAATATTGGCGTGAAAGCCGGACAGACAGACAGACAGAGATACTTTCGCATTTATAATATTAGTATGGATTAGTATAGATACAGATAGAGCTTTATAAAACTCGTTAAGTGTGGTATTTCAACGAAAAATTTGCAATTATAACTTGCCTACTTAGTTCATAATTTCCGAAGCCATATTATTATTACAATAGTGTAGTTACAAAAATAAAGAAGAAAGTAAACTCCAGGAAGTGACAGCGATCAAGGAAACTGTAATGACAGATGGATCCTGTAATGACCATCGACATATACTAATGGACACGCCTTAGAGATGAGAATTATGGCACTCCGAAAGAGAGGAAACGAAGTTTCGTCTATCTTTATCTCTCTCAAAATCGTCAATCATCTATAAGGAACGAGATAGTGCTAGACCGAAAGCATAGGCCATCTCTCTCACTCTTTTCAAACCAAAAAAATACTGCAGATTATACTCGTACGGCATGTCCATAATAAAGGTTAGGTAAACACTTGACCAAATATAATATAAAATTTTACGTAATCATCATAGTAAGTAACAATACTATATAATTTGGAAATAATCTTTTTTTCCCGCGAATTAATTCCAACTTCCCCGAAATTTGGCAATTTTAAAAAAAGTGACAACACCATTTTGTCAGTATTATTATCGATGCGACCACGTGCCGAGTGCCCTGCCCCCGTCGCCCGCGGAAGGGTTGCCTACCGCACATCTATTAAGTTACCTCTTTTTGCGAAATAATATTTATTTTGTTAGGGGGATTTTTTTAAGTTTAGTCCGGCTTTCTATCCCTTAGTAGAATCAGTTATTGATACCTAACAATACCTTCACGGATCGGACAGGGTTTTCTTTACATTGTATGTCTATGGATCTTGTAATGACCACCCTTCATAACAGTTTAATCAAATAGAACATTTTACCATGAATTTATATTTTACTTTGTAAAAACTAAATCGCGCGTTACGGTTTAATCTTAATAAAATTTAAAACTTTCGTGACATTACAATAAGGATTATTTCACTACAGCACGTCCGATCAAGCCGCTTGAGATACCACTAGAGTAGTAGTGCGTCCCTTTCTACTTGGATACCATGATATAAAAAATGTCTTTGGAAATAATTGGTAGTTTTTTCAGCAAATTGATATTTACAATAACTTTATTTTTTTGTACTTTAGAAGTGCAATATCAATCAATAAACTAAGTTTACTTTTATGATAGCAGACTAAAAACAAAATAAGCAGTTTTAAGTGTAGGAAAAAAACATCATAGTAGGCTTTTGCCCAAGGCCCAAGCGATTCGTCGTGTTCCGGCATGATGTCTGGTGAAGCCGTTCGGAGGACCGGTCTGAGCAGTTGTGTTGCGATGTGTGCCGGGTACGATGCGCCAAATGTTGTTGTGTCGGGAATTTGGTCGTGGAGTCTCAATCTCCCTCTGGTGCAGCATCGTTGGGTTTAACTTTGCATCACCTCGCTCAACTGCCGTCTTCCTTCCTATTCACTCAGTTTTTTTTTTTTGGGGTGAATAGGCTCTTATTAAACTAGCGCGCTTTACCAATAACGATTGCATCACTGCTTACCATCAGGCGGGATTGCGGTCAAGAACTAGTTTATAATTATAAAAAAAAAAACTCTGGCATAAAACAATATGGCACTACTTCTTCTTCTACACTATTAAAAAGAGACGCATTTATCTATTTTTCGTTCTCTCACTAAAGAAATAGGTTCATGCATGTTACTATTTATCTAAAAAACTGAACGGGTCGCCATCTTGAAAACGATAATTTCCAAGTTGCGTGACACAGGTACGCTTTCAATCGCAATCAGCAGGTTAATTGCGTGACACACAATCAGTAGCAATGGGTTTCATTTTGACAGTTCAACAACCAACAACATCCATTGAGTTATTTACGTTGTTGAGTAGACACTTTTGTCGAACATATGGAGCACAGCAGAAAGTGTGTCATCATCAACCTTTTCATCATCCCACCAGGGGCGTGCACAGAGATTTTGTGGAGGGTATGCATACATACACTACCCAAATATCTGTGCTTATACAAGTGCCACTAGATGTTCGTATGGCAACCGCGACCAACGGCTTAACGAGCTTTCCGAGGCACGACCAGACCAGTGCAAATATTCATATTCATGCATACAAATATTTGCACTGTGCGGGGATCGAACCCGCGCCGCCTTGCACAACGACCGCGTTCGCTACCGCTTCGCCACGGAGGCTGTTAATTACGTAAGACACTCTAACTGATAGTGTATTACATAATTACTTTGCTGTTCATAATGAAATAGATAGCAAAATATGTACTGAACTTAAATTTATCTAAAAAAAAAAAATTAAAATCGCCCATGCATCCCACTGCTGGGCACAGGCACTTTTGACAGCCTCCGTGGCGTAGCGGTAGCGGACGCGGCCGCTGTGCAAGGTGGCGCGGGTTCGATCCCCGCACAGTGCAAATATTTGTATGCATGAATATGAATATTTGCACTGGTCTGGTCGTGCCTCGGAAAGCACGTTAAGCCGTTGGTCCCGGTTACCGTACGAACATCTAGTGGCAGTCGTTAAAGGGTTGCTGGAGCCCTCAAAAAGTCCAACAATTGGTCAGCTGCAATGCTTCGATATCGCCTTCGGGTTGTGGAGGTCAGACGGCAGTCGCTTCACGGAAAATGTCGAGGTTTTTCCATATTAGCAGTTAGACTGGTAAAAGCGGACCTCAGACTCAAAAGCTGAAAAAGCTTCGGATGCGACTGGGATAAACGCTGAGATGATGATGACTGCTGGGCACAGGTCTCCTCTCATACAGAGAAGGATTGAGCGTAATCACCACGCTTGCTCAATGCGGGTAAGCTATTTCAGACTTAAAGTTCAGGTTTCCTCAAGATGTTTTCCTTCACCTTCAGTCATTGGTGTCCAAGATAGACTTAGAAAATACATATAACTTTGGAAAAGTACATTGGTACTTGCCTGACCTGGAATCGAACCCGCGCACTCATACTTGAGAGGCTGGTGTTTTAACCACTAGGCCACCATGACTGAAAGTGTGTAAATTACCCTAACTATATAGGGATTTTTTTTTCGAGTGCGAAAAAAAAATGGGTGGCTCAGAATCAATAACAGAACAAATCTGCATTATTAGTCTAAAATATAAAAATCATGTTTTTGTCCGCCCTAAAATCAGCAAATGAGAGACACCAATTATTCATATCAATATCGTGGTATTAGCATATGGCCGCGTAGTAAACATGCGGGCGGCGCGGGCGCGCGGGGGTCCTGTGATGTTCCCGCCGTCCCCACTCCGCCGAACATGAATGGGACCGCGAGCGGTGACCATAACATCGGTTTCATAATAAACATGTTTCGTTATCAATAACTATTTTTTTGTACTAAAACATATCAAAGTAATAATATTTTTATCTATAAAACTTATTTAGCTATAAGTTGACAAAGTTTGCGCACTGGATAAAATTTTATCCTGTATAATAGGGTAATTGTGTAAAGAACTTACTTACATCGTATTAACAGTGTATGTATTGGGAATGAAATAAAAGAAATATTTACCAATTAGTTCGTAATTCTAAGAAACTGGCCTTGTTATTGTCACAGAATCCACACAAATGGATTGTCTTTCTGTAGATTCAGTAAGAAACAAACAGCCTATGCTTTTAAACGGTGATCTTTTTACAGATCCGTGGATACCATGAGTTCTCATTACGAAACTCGATCATACGCATCGACCGCGTTTGGCGCTCTCATTGGTTGAGAGTTCTTACAACCTTGAAGCAGGCCAATCGATGAGTCAAATGCGGTCGATATCGATGAACGAGTTTTCATAGTATTGAAGTGAATTGCGGGAAAAAATTAATATTAAAATATTATCTCCTCTTTACCTTAAATGCATAAAAGTCATAACCCACTTACACCACTCTGCTCTCACCCAGCAAAAAGAATATAAATTAAACATGGACTTTAAATATTGCAGTTTAAACATATTTTGCATTAGCAGACAGCTCGCTGTCAGCGAGCTTACAGCCGTCAGATTGCTCGGTAGTTGACGCTTCGCTGGCCGCACGTTGTAGACAAGCAGTCGGTGCGGTGTCCGCACGCTCAATGCTAGCAGTCGCCGTCGCCGCTCAGTCGGTTGCTTTCAGCATTTTATGCACCCATAATTTTCATCTGTTATTTCTTGCGTTTCGCTCTGCATTTTTTTTTTTATAAATTATCGCTTGACCGCCATCCCGCCTGATGTTAAGAAGTGATGTGATCGTTGATGGTAAAAGCGCTAGTTTATTAAGAGCCTATTCACTCTAGCCTTGAAGACACTCAAATTGTAATGTGACGGAAACACCGTCGCTGGCAAATTGTTCCAGCCCCTCAATGTACGCAGTATAAAAGATCTGCATACTCAAGTGCAATAGCAATAATTTCTAGTTCGCGTGTTGTGAGTCGGGATCTGTCTATCGCGAAAAGCGGGAGCGGTGGGCGGGTGGAAAGCTGGCCGTCTACTAGCTGTCGCCGCGTAGACTGCTGGGTGCCTGCTAGCTGTCAACGCGTGGACTGTGAGCAGTCGTCGTTTGTGTTATGACTTTAATACTTTCAAACACAAGTCGAAGTATTTTGTAAGATATTGGCCCGGATTCCCTTGTTCATAAACTAATTTGAATTCCGTACATCTTTTTCTGTCAGTTTCATTAAGAAAAGGATTGAAAACAGAATGTTAGTAGACCTGTCAAATTCGTCCGCGCCTGACGTAAATCGACGTATTTTTGGTCGCCATGTTTATAATCGCTTCTAAACTGTCTATGGAAGAGGTTTGGCGGGAATGTCAAGATGGGTGTCACGCTCATTTTTCATTGGACTTTTAAAATTATTTATAGTGTCGTTTACTAAATAAAAACGCGTGATTTATGTAGTAAAAAGTGCATTCAGTGAATAATTCAAAAAGAACAGTGAAATATTATAGCATAGTGGCCGCATCATGTCTTTACGCTAAACCGCTCCTTATCGTCCAAACGCGGGAAACGAAAGGAGTTAGGTTAGGTTAAGTTAAGCTAGGATAAATTAGGATAAGTTAGGATAGATAATTACTGAAGAAAAAAATTACTGAAGACTTGGCTGTATGGCGTACTATGCCTTTGCCTTTTCCGTTCGCCCAAACGGAAAGAAATGAACCAAAAAAAAATGTCTATGGAATATCTTACTTTGACAGGATTAAAGTAAAATGTTATCTTCTATCCTTTTCTAAATGAAATAGAATGAAAAAGATGCACTTAACTTAAAATTAGTTTAGTTTGTGAAAAAGAGAATCGATGCCATTATTAATCCATTAAGTTATCATATTATGTTAGAAAAATTTGTCTCACTCAAAAGAAACCCTCGAACCCGAGATCGAGTTTCGTAATACTCACCTAATAGTAGGTGCGTATTACGAAACTCGATCATAAGCATCGACCGCGTTTGGCGCTCTCATTGGTTGAGAGTTCTTACAACCTTGAAGCGGGCCAATCTATGAGTCAAACGCGCTCGATATCGACGATCGAGTCTCGTAATGTAAACTCATGGTAGCTACACAGCTGTCGTCCGAGTCTTCGTAATGAAAACACATGGTAGCCATACAGACTGTAAAAATACCATGTATTGAAGTGAATTGCGGGAAAAAAAGTCACTCAAAACTCAAGCTCTACTTAAGTCTCGTTTCTAGCCATTTGATTGGTTGAAACTAGTTTTAAGTAATGTTTAAACAGAGATCAATGCTTGTGTGACGTTCTGTAATACGGACCTAAGTGTGTTACACAATAATTATCCTGCTGGAGGATTTTGGACTTACCCATCAGGTCAGGGACCCAATTCCAGCAGTGGACTTCAAAACGAATAGATTTATTCAAACATAATGGCGCGAATCCGTGGACGTGAAATATCTGAATCCATAGACTAACGCTACTTATTCGAAGACACCCAAATAAAGCAAAGACAAGACCCCATACTGCCTTAATGCAAACTCAATGAATTAATTCGAAATTCCATAAATTATAGAAGTAAACATCCACCCTACGTGTCAACTTTGAAGATGTTAGTTAATATTGATATATGTAAAACAAAGTTAATTAGTCGCCATGTTATGGCAAGACTGAATCATAGTCTCTCTGCCTTTTCGCAACTATGCTAAGGTCGGATACAGACACAAGGATCAAAGATCGTATATTATTATTTTTTTACATATTTAGGTCTATACTAGTAACCAAACGCAGTCTTCAACGGGTTTCAAAGGTATCTCAAACCCGTCTACACTAGTAACAAATATTAAGGACAAGCGTCCGCCAGCGACTTCGTTCGCTTGGAGTTAGTTATGCCCCGCTCCTATTGGTCGCAGCGCGGTGTGGCCTAAAGCCTTCCTGGATTAGTTGGCTATCCAAATTTTTCAAATCGGACCAGTAGTTATTAGCGCGTTCTAACAAACAAACAAACTCTACAGCTTTATATCTTTATTTATATAATTCTGCTGTACGTGTGTATGTCATTGAACTCCACCTAAACAGCTTGACCGATTTAAATGAATTTTTCTGTATGCATTTAAGTGGTGCCCTGGACGGTTTAGATTCACAAACCAGCCTGGCAGATAGCGCTGATTGCTTGAAAAAGCGTGTGATCTCGGAAAAGTTGTTTCGACATCTTCTACAATTTTGTGCTACCCTGATACCTTGCACCTCTACAAACGTCAAACTAGGTACAATAAAAGTTCTTCCATGTAATTATTATGGTTTAATGATGAATGAGCTTCATTGTTTCGGCCTTTCCTACACTTTTGTGCTACCCTGGCACCTTGCACCTCCACAAAGTAGGCAAAATAAAATTTCTTCCATGTATTATCTATAATTATTATATATTTATACAACATTATTTTTCAAGAACGACTGATCCGATTTTGTTGAAAATTGGTAGGGAGAGGTAGCTAAGAACTGGGAGAAGGACTTAAGATACTTTTTATCCCGTTCCCGTTTTTCCCGTTTTCGACTTCTCCTACAGTTTTGTGCTACCCTGGTACCTTGCACCCCCACAAAGTAGACAAAATGAAATTTCTTATAGGTATGTATTTATTATTGTGATTTAATGATGAAATGTTACAAGCCGATTACAAGGTGACGGAAAACATCTTAAGGAAACCTGGCCTTTTTAAATCTTAAATCGCCAACCCGCTTTGAGCAAGCGTTGAGATTACGCTCAATCCTTCTCCTTATGAGAGGAGAGCTATGCCCAGCAGGGGGACCATAAAAAAAGTTGATGATGATGATGATGATCTTCATTTTTTCGACTTCTCCTACACTTCTGTGCTACCCTAATTTAAAAATAAGATCATGTGATATTTATTGCCTTTAAGGCGGAACAAGGTTCGCCGGGTCATCTAGTAATATGTAAGAAAGTCAGTTTCACATTTTTTGTAGATATGCCAATATATTACTAGGTGAATGGAATTGTTACTACTCTTTGACGACTGTTTGTAACGCCTACTTCAAATGACGACACGATTGGTGTAGTGGCTGAGCGATCGACTGCTGCGCTGCGTGTCTTGGTTTCTAATCCCGCACGGAGCAAATATTTGTAGGGCCTACAAGTAGTTGTTCCAAGCCTGGCTGTTTGTGTAGGTATGTAAGTTCAAGTGTTTGTAAAAACACCCACGATCAAAGACATTAAAATTATATTAAATCTCTTTGCCCACGATGCAGGAGCAATTCCTACTATGGGACAACTTAAAAAAAAATTGGGATTAGGCAGAATGATGACGATTCACAATGTAGCCAATCGCAGAACGCGACGTGAGAAATAAGGTTAGCTAAGCTATTTCAAAAATAGAACGGAACGAAGTACGGAAGTTGTTACTTTTTTAAGTTGGTGATATTGTCGTTCTGCCAAGCCGCGTGACTTTTTTGTTTTTTTTTTTTCATTTGCATACATTGGCTTTTAACAATGAGGTTTTATTTTCTTATCTTGAAATATGTATCTGGAGCCTAGTTACATAATGAAAGGCAAGTGTACAATAGTTTGCTACTTGTTTAAGGTAGGTATAATTTCCTTTGTTAATTGGAGTCAAAAGACAGAATCTATACTAACACTAAAGCTGAAGTTTGAACGCGAGGTGATGCAATATTAAACCCAACAACACGACCAACGATGCTGCGCCAGAGGGAGATTGATCTGGAGACCCTTCACGACCAAACTCCCGACACAACAACATTGGGCGCATCGTACCCGGCACACATTGCAAGACAACTGCTTAGACCCGTCCCCCGTACGGCTTCATCAAACATCATGCCGGAACACAATGAATCACTTGGCGGCAAGACTTAGTCTGGTGGGTGGTAACTTCTGCCGACACCCGATGTTATGGCCTACTACCGAGAGGATGAAGAAGAGAGAAGAGAAGAAACTTCAATCAATTTAGACCGGAGTCACTCTGAAATGAACTGAATTACTATTATAATAAGGTTAATATTAATTTAAGTTTAAGTTAAAATAATATTAATTTCAATAGCGTTACAATTATTGATCGACGCGCATGTGGTTAAAAAAGGTTTTTATCAATATAACCCTTTTTAAATATCGAATAACATATCAGACGGTTTTGTCGAAACACGAAACGAACAGGTAGTTCGTTCCTTTTATCGCGTCTTATCTCTCTATCAGCCACTATGATAAGACTTATCATCGCCCAGATGATCTCTCGACATTTTATCTATGGTCTGCTCTTATAGTGCGTAGATATTATACCGTGAATTTTAAGTCGAATTACTAAGACGGCCTCCTCCATCCACCCAATGATTACTATTTACTTTTGTAAAAAAAAAATCGATGTTCGAAAATTAAAAATATGATTAAATATTATTAATTTTTGAGCTAAGGTTGTCGCCGCTCCGTTCCGCGTGACATTGGAACTCAAGACTTAGGTCCGTATTACAGAACGTCAAAACTCAAGCTCTACTTAAGTCTCGTTTAAGCCATTTGATTGGTTGAAACTAGTTTTAAGTAATGCTTAAGCAGAGATCAATGCTTGAGTTTCCTTCTGGAATACGCACCTTAGACTGCGTTCGCATAATATAGGGTGATTCAAATTACGTCATGCATGATAATAATGAAAGATATTTTTAAATTATTCAAAATGTTTTTTTATTTAGTTCCGTCGTGGCTAAAGCACCAGCCTCTTAAGTATGAGTTCCATTCCAGGTCAGGCAAGTACCAATGTAACTTTTCTGTGTTATATGTACTTTCTAAGTATATCTTGGACACCAATGACTGATTACAAGGTGAAGGAAAACATCTTGAGGAAACCTGAACTTTAGGTCTGAAATCGCCAACCCGCATTAAGCAAGCGTGGTGATTACGCTCAATCCTTCTCTGTATGAGAGGAGACCTGTGCCCAGCAGGGGGATGATAAAAAGGTTGATGATGAAGATGATGATTTTTTTTACTAAAATTTAGTACCTAGTCATTGGATTGATGAAGTGGGAATATTTATAAGTTGATTAAAATTCTACGGTGTATTTACGTGTTTGACACCACTACGATCCGGACGAAGCGTTTCACCCGTCTAATATACCTCGTACATTGAGTGACTGGAACAATTTGCCAGCGGCGGTGTTTCCATCTGACACAAATTTAAGCGTAATAACATATTGAAAAATAAACTGTAATGCCTAAGTTCAATTTACGCTAAACTTTTTCAATAGTACTAGTTAATCTCAAATCTACTTTAAGATCGCTTTAATAAAGTTGGTATTTGTTTAACAAGAAACAATATCAATTGGAAACATGTATTTATATAGAGTAGTAACAATAGTTACGTAGTTCGCGGTTCCCTCTTAAAACGAGGTTATAACAGATAACTGATCAATCTGTCATGCGAGTGTCAATAAGTTAGGAAAAACATGGATAAGATAAATAAATAAACTATATAAGTAACTATAAGTATTCCAGTCTGGTAAAGATCTCACCATGTTTGATACATATAAATAAAATAATAAAAAATAATTATGACGCAAAAAAGAACGCAAAAAAAACAGGCTGAGGGAAAATTATGCGTTACATCAACGCAAAACGGCCACACACACATGCGCACAGGTCGTTCAAAAAAAAACATAAAAATTTTGGTGGTTTGTGTAGATGACCAGTCCCCACTGACGGCACCCGTTCAAACATGACACATGGATCAACACCAGTTAGTTCAACCATTTTGAAGTTAATCTTTAGTAAAATAAAGAAGAAACTGTACCATAGACGCATAGGTAATTCGAAAAATAATTTTAAAAAAAGCACCCTTCTCTATGCGCGGGAATACATATTATTAATGAATTCCCGCGTAGTGAAGCTGGCCAAAGGATGCCGTTGATCTAGTGATTGGAGGTACCTACAAAAAATTGCCCAGTCAGTAAACAAGAGTCAGCCAATGTATACATAGATATCGTCAAAGTAACGTTATCAATATTTTTATATCACTAACTCGGATGACAGGTTCCTTTTGCTTATCAATGTTTTTGCGGATCAACGCCCCCTGGTATTCAAATCGCTACCCGATTCCCTAAACACATCACACCTTGTTGATTGATCCCTGAGTTTAATTAATGAAGTACAAAAGCGACCTCGTCTACTTACGGACGAGTGTGTAAGATACTTCCTACAGAATAGGGTAGTTGACTAAAAAAAAAACTAATTAATCCGTCAGTCCGATTTCCAAAAAATACTAGACACGTATTTTTGCTTTTTTCATATAAACAAAAATGAAGACGACACAGTGCGTTGAAAACTCGTGTGACGTCACTGCACGCTACACTTTTTAGCGCCCAGTGACGTCACCAGCCACCACTCCTGGGCCTGTAGCCAATGTAACATCGCTTCGTAGCGAAGCGAAATCGAATACCAAACCAACCAATGGCGGGAACGATTCACCACGTCATTTATCGCGTCACGTGGTCAATCGTTTTCGTTATTGGTTGGTTTGATATTCGATTTCGCTTCACTACGAAGCGATGTTACATTGGCTACAGGCCATGATCTTTGATGCCTTATATATTCGTCAATTTTTATTGATTTGATAAAACAAAATATACGTATCCAATATTTTTCTATAATCTGAATGACGGACTAAATAGAATCATTTTTTTTTTTACCCAGCAAACATTCCTATTTTAAGAAGTTTATATCACTTACTCATTACAAATATAAATATTTTCTCATTATAAATATTAAAATTGCTCCTGTGTGATGTTTATTTATTAGACTAGTATGATACACTTAACGTAAATATTTCCATCATCACCTCAGCGTTAATCCCAGTCGCATCCGAAGCTTCTTTTTTCTTAGCTTTGGAGTCTGGGGTCCACTTTACCGGACTGCTGATTTTGGCTAAACTTCGATATTTTCCGTGAAGCGACTGCCGACAGACCTCCACAACCCGAAGGCGATATCAAAGCATTGCAGTTAGACCAATGGTTGGACTTTTGAGGGCTCCAACAACCCGTATCGACTGCCACTAGATGTTCGTATGGCAACCGGGACCAACGGCTTAACGTGCTTTCCGTGGCACGGCCAGACCAGTGCAAATATTCATATTCATGCATACAAATATTTGCACTGTGCGGGGATCGAACCCGCGCCTCCTTGCGCAGCGGCTGCGTTCGCTACCGCTACGCCACGGAGGCTGTCTATTCACAATATAACGTAAATATTTAAATTATATAATCTATGTAAATAGTACACTGTAGACTACCTACATCATTTCTCTCCTTCTCCTTACTATTCCATCCAAAGGTTGTCTGTAAAAGATCGCTCTTAGCGATAAGACCGCCCATTGTGTCACCCTTTGTAAAATCTTTATATTTATGTTTCTGCAATCTATATGGTGCATATATTAAAGAGTATTATATTCTATTCTGTTCTAACTCGGACGACAGGTTCCATTTTGCTTATCAATTTTTTTTGCGGACCAACGCCCCCTTTTATTCAAATCTCTACTCGATTTCCTAAACACACCACACCTTGATGATTGATGGTCATTGATCCCCGAGTGTAATTAATGAAGTACAAAAGCGACCTCGTCTATTTAAGAACGAGTATGTAGACGCAGCGCGGGCAGGCCCCCGACAAGGTGGACCGTCGACCTGGTGAAGGTCGCGGGAAACTGCTGGATTCGGGAGGCACAGGACCGGTCGTCGTGGAGATCCTTGGAAGTGAGGCTTATGTCCAGTAGTAGACGTCATTCGGCTGAAATGATGATGTAGGATACTTCCTACAGGATTCCTACAGTATTACCCTATGGTATCCTATGGTACCCTATAGTACCCTATAGTATCCTATAGTACCCTATAGTATCCTATAGTGCCCTATAGTATCCTATAGTACCTTATATTATCCTATAGTATCTATCCTATAGTACAGCAGACAGCCTAGGTGGATGTATTTGGGAAACAAAATACAGCCTTCGTGGCATAGCGGTTACAAACGCGGCCGTTGCGCAAGGAGGCGCGGATTCGATCCCAGCGCAGTGCAAATATTTGTATGCATGAATATGAATATTTGCACTGGTCTGGTCGTGCCACGGAAAGCACGTTAAGCCGTTGGTCCCGGTTGCCATACGAACATCTAGTGGCAGTTGTTAAGGGTTGTTGGAGCCCTCAAAAATCCAACAATTAGTCTAACTGCAATGCTTTGATGTCGCCTTCGGGTTGTGGAGGTCAGACGGCAGTCGCTTTACGGAAAATGTCGAAGTTTAGCCAAAATCAGCAGTTAGACTGGTAAAGCGGACCCCAGACTCCAAAGCTGAAAAAGCTATGGATGCGACTGGGATTAACGCTGAGATGATTATGATGAGTATCTTATAGTATCCCATAGTAGGAGAAGTATCCTACAAACTCATTCTTGACTAGTATTATGAACGTGAAAGTGTATATGGGTGGATGGATGTTTCTTACTCTTTTACGCAAAAAGTACTAAACGGATTTGGATAAAATTTGGTACGTATATAGTTCATAACCTGGATTAAGACTTAGGAATTTTTTCCCAGATATTTCCACGAAAACGAGACTTATACGGCTTTAGAGTAATGGCTTAGTTTAGATCTGTCAAAATATTAGTCGCGCTTCTACGAATTGCAGGATTTAATTTCCCCATCTCCGTTCCACCATGGGACGACCCGTCGTACGGCGACTTTCCACCCTTATGTTGTTAACACCACTACGATTCGGACGAAGCGTTTCGCTTCTTCTTTTATACCGCGTACATCGAGGGACTGGAACAATTTACCGGCGGCGGTGTTTCCGTCACACTACAATTTGAGTGTCTTCAAGGCTAGAGTGAATTGACTCTTAATAAACTAGCGCGCTATACCATCAACGATCGCATCACTGCTTACCATCAGGCGGGATTGCGGTCAAGCACTAGTTTATAATTAACTAGCTTTCCGCCCGCGGCTTCGCCCGCGTGGAGTTCGGTTATATCGCGCTTTTTAGATCTCCCTCGGGAACATCAAACTTTTCCGGGATAAAAGGTAGCCTATGTTCTTTCTCAGGGTCTAAAGATTGTCTGTGCCAAATTTCATCAAAATCGGTTGAGAGGTTTAAGCGGGAAAGCGTAACAGACAGACAGACAGACCGACAGACAGACAGACAGAGTTACTTTCGCATTTATAATATTAGTATGGAAGTATGGATTAAAAAAATATATATATTGACGTATTTTTGGTCGCCATGTTTATAATCGCGTCTAAACTGTCTATGGAATATCTTAATTTGACAGGATTAAACTAAAATGTTATCTTCTATCCTTTTCTAAATGAAAGGGAAAGAAATAGATGCACTTAAGTTAAAACTAGTTTTTTATTAATCGGCGCCAAAATCTTCGCAAAATAAAATGTCTTCCTAAGTCTGATTAACTTGCGCGACCTCTTACTTAAGTTGAAGTGTAAAATGCCTTGCAAGTTCGAATCATGTTAAATTAGCATTCTTATCAGGTCGACGCACGATAAAACCTCAACTTTACTGCAGTGCCGTATTATCCATACATAGCATTTTAGGCCAGTGCCTAGGGGCCCACTATGACATCCAATAAAAAAAAATAAAAAAGTGGATTGTTTTTATGAAACCATGGTAAAAGTGATTTTTTTTTTCAAATTGTAAGGTAAAAGCCCCCATTATTGACTCTATAAGAGTGACAGTGAATGTCTGAATTTTTATTGAAATTGTATTGAAATTAAATTATTCTAACATGGGTTATGGCTGCGACTTGACTATTGTTATGAGGTGAAAATATAATTTTCGAATTTCGACTAAGACACTGAAAAGCATGAAATAAAATTTTTTTACAAAAAAAAAAAAAAAAATAGAAACCGGCTTCAACAAAAACACGTAAAAGGAAATAGTAGATTGTTAGCCGAGGGTGGAAAGAATCAATTCCCGAGGTATTTAGACGCCTGAGCGTAGCGAGGGCGGCTATAGTCCGAGTAGGAATTGATTCTTTTACCCGTGTTAAACACTCTACTTTTCATTTCGAATATGAGGAAAAAAACTATTTTTTTAATTCCGTCACAGATACATAACAGATTGGTATCCCGCTAATTTATCGACACCAGAAGTATCAATTAACGTAAGGGACATTTTGGCCAAAATGAGTTATACAATATGTAAAGAAAACCCTGTCCGACCCATAAGGATAATAAAGGTTAGGTAAACACTTGACCAAATATAATATAAAATTTTACATAATCATCACAGTAACAATAATAATGAATTTTGAAATAATCTTTTTTTCCCGGGTATTAATTCCAATTTCCCCGAAATTTGGTCATTTTTAAAAAACTGACAACACCATTTGTGACGGAGCGAATAGCGATGCGACCACGTGCCGCATGCCCCGCCCCCCTTCACCCGCGCATACATGCGCGGGTGAAGGGGGGCGGGGCTATCGGGTTGTCTACCGCACATGCATTAAGTTACCTCGCTTTTTCGAAATAATATTTATTTTTTTGGGGGATTTTTTTTTAAGTTTAGCCCAGCTTTGTAGGCATTATTAGAATCAGTTAACGATACCTAACAATACCTTCACGGATCGGACAGGGTTTTCTTTACATATTGTATATACCATTCGATTCAGAATTTTGCGCTCCATCGTTTGGTATATTTGAAATTTCTCTATCGTTAAAAAAATGTCCCTTACAGTACACGTTTTTGAACGTCTAAACGGATATTTTTATAAAAAAAATGATTTAACGGACGTAAATATTATTACGTGTTAGAAAACTAACGTAAATAGTTCTGAAAACCAAATCAGTCCCTTACGTTAAACTTAAATTTAATACAATTCTCACAACATGTCCTTTACGTTGACCAAAATTTAATTATAGCTTCTCTATAATTTGTACCTTACCTTAATACATACTTAATTTTTCAAGTAAAATGTTTCTTACGTTAATCATTACTACTACACATTTCAATCAACATTGTCACTTAAACTATTCCAAACACGATGTGTATAATTTTACTGTGTATGAGAGCAGAACCCAGAATGGATATTGCTATACATAGGGTGAGGCAGATAGTAAAAGAGGAAGCTGTGAAATAGCGACCTATTTATACAATTATTTGAAAGAAGTAGATAGTAGAGGAGTGAAGAAGCTGTTATTATATTGTGACAATTGCTCAGGGAAAAATAAAAATAAGGTCATCATTTCAATGTTTAAAAGCTTCTTAGCGAACTCTGAAAATCTAAATATCATACAAATAAATTACCTTTTAGCGGGTTATACGTACTTATGCTAGTCGACAGTATGCTTGCTGTCAAAATTTATGCAGAATGCGAGAAAACGACCGACGCCAAAAAACGTGAGTGTTTTAGTTCATACAGATTTTGTTAACTTCAACAATCTCGAGAATTCTGTGTTCTCCAAAACTATTGTGAAAAATTAAGATCTACTCTTCAAAAATATAATAATTTGCACCATAAAAAGCTTAACTTGATGAGCTTGATGTGCTTGAGTTGTTAGAGAAAGGTACATCTTATGACATAGAATTAATGAATGAATTACAAAAAGGTAAAGGAAAAAAGATTTCTTTAATATATAAGGATTAAACAGTTACCCTACCCAGATTAGAAATAAAAAGATATAAAATAGATGATTTGCCGCCTCTATATAAAGAAAGACTACCGATTTCTGTGGCAAAATTTAACGATTTAAAAATTTATGCGTCAATGGAATAATTCCTAAAATATTCCATAGGGAATATATAAATTTTCCCAGCAAATCTGTAATAAAAGATACGCTAAATCAGACTGATAATGAAGAATCAACTCACGAACATGATGATGAATAAAGGATTGAGTTTGATGATATTTGATGACCCACTTTACAAACATGAAGGTTCTTGATTTGTTTTGGGTTTTTATTATTATTTTAAGACAGACTTAAAAAATCTTCGGGTTGTGGAGGTCAGATGACAGCCGCTTCACGGAAAATATCAAAGTTTAGCCAAAATCAGCAGTTAGACTGGTAAAAGCAGATCCCAGACTCCAAAGCTGAAAAAAGCTTCAGATGCGGCTGCGATTAACGCTGAGATGATGAAAAAGAAGAAGATTTAAAGTGCAATGTCATTGTGTTCAAATAATTTTACAGATTTAAATAAGTCTAAAATAAAAATTAGTTTTGTTCTATGTCTTTATCTTATATTGGCTGTCCCGCGCAATTGTCACTGCTCCAATCCCACGTTCCGGTCACAGACATACAGAACATAGTAGAATACTACAGTGATAATCTGATAACTCTGTTGCAACAACAACGTTATTGGTAAAAGGATGTCCAGGAACCAGAGAAAAAGATTTCTCTAAACGTAAATAAATTTCAATTAACATGTTTACTGAATAATGCAATGTTATAGCCATACATCTAATATAAGTAATGTTCCATTTTCTTAACAGGTATCTGTTATGAAAATGTACGGACGGTCGTTCGTTCGTGTTCAGTTCGGTATTCAAACGTTTGTAATGACCCAGGATAATCAAAATTGCTGAAATAAATCAGAAGATAAAGCAAATATTATATATTTTGCACTCATGGTCTTAATATATAAGACCTAATGTCAAAAAATACACGATTCATGTTCTTATTAGTTTATCATACGTTATATTTTGTCCAATTAAAAGTTATTTATGTCCTTTACAGTAGATTTGTGTTGTAGATTCGTATTACATTGAAAAATTTAGTAACGTTAAGGACAACTACGCAACTTTTTTTAATGTAAGGGACATGCTATTTTCTAAACGCGTAACTTTACGTAAATCTTTTGTTTATACTTATAAAGAAGACGAAAATCTAAGAAACTTTGTCTTAGACACCTATAAGATCAGGGTAAATGACAAAAAGTTACAGATGAATTTGTAAGAAAAAAATGGTTTTTTGGCTCTCCTGAAAAGTCCTGTTTTGTCCCTTACATTAATTGATACTTCTGGTGTCGTTATGTCGAATTTTTAAATTTTAAATATGGAAATAACCACGTTATTGTTGCGACCATAGAATTAATAAGTAGGTGCTATCGTACTTCTTAATTCTATAGTTGCGACCTATTTCGCTCAATGAAGTTTGCGCTAAGTTCACACTGGCTGTTTAGAAACTCACATTGCCGCTGCATTTTTTTTTATTAGTTTTTGTTACACAAATTTCTTCACAGCTGACAGCAGTTCTATTTTTGAAGTTCATTCCGACCCTTAGGTGGGAAGTAATTTGTATGAGTTTTTCCCGCTCTAGGGAGGGAAATAGCACTTTCTACCCAATAAACAGATAAAGAAAATACTACTTTCCGAATATGAGAAATGAAAAAATAATTTTACTTTTGTCATGGCTCTAGAAGTCGGTGGCGAGCTAACCAACAGAAACCTCTAGACACAGACTTCTAGAGCCTTGCCAAAAAATAAAATTATTTTTTCCTTTTATGTGCTTTTTTTTGAAGTCGGTTTCTATTTTTTTTTTTTTTTTTTTTGTCTTAAGAGGTTTTTTTACCCAGAACTTGCTTATTCCAATTTCAATTTAAAGTAAAATTGTATGTTGACAGTATTTGGTGCGCATACGATCTAAAACATTACGATAAGGTATGTTTGCGCATGATGTCAAGTGTGTTGATAACCTAGATATTGGGCAACGTGTGGTAACCAGAACTGGAGGAGAAATTCGGAATTAGATAAGTATCTTGGCCTGATGAATTTATAGGAAATGGTTTTTTTTATAATTATATACTACTAGCTTTCCGTTCGCCCGCATGGAGTTCGGTTATATCGCGCTTTTTAGATTTTCCTCGGGAACATCAAATTTTTCCGGGATAAAAGGTAGCCTATGTCCTTTCTCAAGGTCTAAAGATTGTCTGTGCCAAATTTCATCAAAATCGGTTGAGAGGTTTAAGCGGGAAAGCATAACAGACTGACAGACGGAGTTACTTTCGCATTTATAATATTAGTATGGATTGGCTTAATGGGTTGTATCCTAAAAAATAATTTAATGTCTATTAGATAGATTTATAAAAAATATTGAACACGTGTTTTTTATTTTTTCTTTTATTCAAATACTAGCTTTCCGCCCGCGGCTTCGCCTGCGCGGAGTTCGGTTATATCGCGCTTTTTAGGTTTCCCTCGGGAACATCAAATTTTTCCGGAATAAAAGGTAGCCTATGTTCTTTCTCAGGGTCTAAAGATTGTCTGTGCCAAATTTCATCAAAATCGAATGAGAGGTTTAAGCGGGAAAGCGTAACAGACAGACAGATAGACAGACAGACAGACAGAGTTACTTTCGCATTTATAATATTAGTATGGATTTAAAAATTGTGGGGCGTCGCATTTGCGGCGTTATCAGCCGCTTGGGCGGCGGGCCGCTATCTTTTTCATACAACGTTAACCATTGATATAATATTAATATCATTGACGGTAACAGTTTTTTTTGTAATGTATTTAGTATCAGCATTGCACCCGTGCAAAGCCGGGCGGGTCGCTAGTAGATCTATATGACCCTTTATAGCATAAGTATGATTTAAGTGGATATTTTCGAAGATAATACAAATTTAAAAATTGCGGGACGTAGCGACCGGTCGAAGCGGCGGCCCCGCGCGGGACCGCTCGGTTTTTGTAAACAACTACGATCACAGTTTTCCTGTAGTGTAGGCGAAGCCGGGGCGGGTCACTAGTTACATAAAAACTAGTGCTTGACCGCAATCCCGCCTGATGGTAAATGGTGATGCAATCGTTGATGGTAAAGCGCGCTAGTTTATTAAGAGCCTATTCACTAAAAAAACTAAGTAAATAGGAAGGAAGACGGCAGTAGAGCGAGGTGATGCAATCTTAAACCCAACAACAGGGCTAACGATGCTGCGTCAGAGGAAGATTGATCTAGAAGCACCACGACAAAACTCCCGACACAACAACAAATGGCGCATCGTACCCGGCACACATCGCAACACAACTGCACGGACCCGTACTCCGTACGGCTTCACCAGACATCATGCCGGAACACGACAAATCGCTTGGCGGCAAGACTTTTCTGGTGGGTGGTTACTTCTGCCGACAGCTAATCATGATGATTAATGATCATTACTTTTATCATCATCAGATTTACTCTTAACGCTACCGCTGTCAAAAGTATTATGTGTCTTTGATTGATCGAGATACAAACATTAGACCTCCTTGCCTCCAGCA
Source organism: Sesamia nonagrioides (assembly GCA_017933935.1). Classification (NCBI taxonomy): domain Eukaryota; kingdom Metazoa; phylum Arthropoda; class Insecta; order Lepidoptera; family Noctuidae; genus Sesamia; species Sesamia nonagrioides. Next base: position 33,410 of record JADWQK010001864.1, read on the forward strand.
GCTTAGTGTCACAGTTGGAATCATTTTGAAGCAAATTGCTAATACATTGATCCATATGGTCAGTAATGTGTCCGCTAAACAACGTAAATAACGCAATGTATGTTGTTGAATTTTTAATTTTTTTTTTTTTACATGTTATAAACCAGCGCTTGACCGCAATCCTGCCTGATGGTAAGCAGTGACGCAATCGTTGATGGTAAAGCGCATTAGTTTATTAAGAGCCTATTCACTCTAGCCTTGAAGACACTCAAATTGTAGTCCGACGGAAACACCGCCGCTGGCAAATTGTTCCAGTCCCTCGATGTACGCGGTATAAAGGAGGAGGCGAAACACTTCGTCCGGATCGTAGTGGTGTTAACAACGTAAGGGTGGAAACCAGCCGTACGACGGGTCGTCCGCTGGTGGAACGGAGATGGGGGAATTAAATTATGCAATTCCCTCGCACACTCCCCGAAATCCATCCTATAGAACACCGAAAGGCTGGCTACTCTACGCCTGTGCTCTAGGCTTTAATTCCTTATTTTCGTCGCCCATACCCCAATGTTTGAAGACCAAAATCTTCAACCAGTGCGTCCTACCCGTCATGACTTACGGAGCCGAGACGTGGACACTAACGGTCAGACTAGTCCATAAGTTTAAAGTCGCTCAGCGAGCTATGGAGCGAGCTATGTAGGGCGTCTCTCTGAAGGACCGCATCAGAAATGAGGTGATCCGACAGAGGACCAGAGTTACCGACATAGCTGAGAGGATTAGCAAGCTGAAGTGGCAATGGGCTGGTCACGTATGCCGCAGGGCCGACAACCGTTGGGGTAAACGAGTCCTCGATTGGAGACGGCGTCTCGGCAAACGTGGCGTGGGACCCCCTTGGGCAAGATGGAGCGACGACATCAAAAAGGTGGCTGGTAATGGCTGGCGGAGAACTGCTCAGGATCGAGCTTGTTGGCGTGCCATGGAGGAGACCTATGTCCAGCAGTGGACGAGTAGAGGCTTATGATGATGATGCTGTTGAACTGTCAAAATGAAAACTATTGCTACTAAGGTCCGTATTACAGAACGTCACTGAAAACTCAAGCTCTACTTAAGTCTCGTTTCAAGCCATTTGATTGGTTAAAACTAGTTTTAAGTAATGTTTAAGCAGAGATCAATACTTGAGTTGCCTTCTGGAATACGGACCTAAGTGTATTACGGATCTTTCAGTCATTATGGGTAGTCAGAAGTCCGCAACAGGCCTGGCAATTGGGTTATGGAGGTCAGATTAGCAACTGCTCTTCAAATAACTGGTTTTCAGCGTCCGGTTAGACGGGAAGCTGACCTCTTTTGGCAATATATGGTTATCAGACTTCAGATTACCCGTAACTGCTGTCAAAGATTCCTTAATCTAATGGTTGGCCACGGATCCAAAACCTGGCCTCAGCAACCGTAGCGTAACATTGGGAACGAATGAGCCTTTGTAAGCACCTATAACTGACACCCACATCTGGAAAATATACAAAGAGTTTTCTTTCAAACCATTATATTTCCAATTTCCTCTCTACAAAACCACTAAAAAAAACTACTAAAGAACATAAAACATAAAAGAAATAGGTATTACCAATAACAAATGAAAATCAACGATTTCCACATTGAACTCGTAAAACTATAGACGTACCGCTTCAACATTATGTGATAGAGCGGGACGACAAACTAGTTGTTAGCACGTGCGATGACGAATTCAAAATGGCTGCCGACCTTGAAAAACTATGGACTGATAAAGAAGAAATTTCTAACTACGAGCTAACTTGCAACTATTTGTTATTTAGCGTTTTCCCTTTTAAGTGATTCGGAAAAATTAGATTATACTTAAATTAAGAAAATTTGGTATATTTAATTACAAAATAGGTCTTTACTGTTTACATGTTCAATAGCTCCTATCCCCTTCTAAATTTCAGTTCAGTGCATCCTCTTTCTTTTTTTTTTTTTTCAAGGTGAGATTCAACCTCCACTCTTGATCAATGGCCTCTGTGGAATAGATACCACAATTTTGCCAATAACACGTGTAACAAATTATAGAAATTCTTTGAAAATTTTATTTCAGATATCGCCAATGACAGTTTAAAAAGACGGCCGTGTGAACCGTCTATGAGGGAGGTTTGAGGCAAAGTCATGATGTGGCCAGTATGCTGCGATATTTCAATGTTCCTTATGAATTATTTACTGAATGCACTTTTTACTACATAAATCACGCGCTTTTATTTAGTAAACAACACCATAAATAATTTTAAAAGTTCAATGAAAAAAGCGCGTGACACTCATCTTAGCTTTCCCGTCAAAACTCCCCGGTGCATCTTTTTCTTTCTATTGTGAGTGAGTTTAGACCTGTCAAATTAGTCCGCGTCTGAAGTAAATGGACGTATTTTTGGTCGCCATGTTTATAATCGCATCTAAACTGTCTATGGAATATCTTAATTTGACAGGATTAAACTAAAAAAGTTATCTTCTATCCTTTTCTCAATCTATACTCCATACTAATATATAAAGCTGAAGAGTTTGTTTGTTTGTATGTTTGTTTGTTTGTGCGCGCTAATCTCAGAAACTACTGGTCCGATTTGAAAAATTCTTTTTGCATTGGATAGAGAATTAACATCACGCTGCGACCAATAGGTGCGGGCAAATAAAAAAAAACGCGGGTGAAACCGTGTGACGCAGCTAGTGAAATATAAAGAAAAAGAAGCATTTAACTTAAAATTAGTTTAATTTGTGAACAACAGAATCGGAGCCAGTGTCTCCTTTTCCTTTCTTTTTCTTCATCCTATAGAAGTCCACTGCTGGACAAAGGCCTCCTCGAAGGATTTCATTCCATTTTGGGGCATAATTACCACGCTTAACAGTCGGGTTGGGGATCGCAGTAACTTGATATTCCACAGGAGAAGCGCTGCTGCCCGCTTCCCTGGTGAGAGTTCACTTAGTCGCTTCTTACCCACGGGAGGATATGGGATGGTACTATTCTAAGCCCAGTACCACACGGTGAAGCCCGTTACCATACGGGGAGCCCAGTACCATATGGGATTTCAGGCGGTTTCCTTTCTTAATTACTTAAATCAAAATATTCTAAACATCCAGTGTTTTGACCACATTTCCGGATGACAGCCATTCGAACGAGTACTTTCATAGTGAGTCATATTTCAGTATCTAGTGTAAATAGGACGTTATCTATACAAAGAATAAAACCTACTTGTGTTAAAATGTTGATAAGGTCCCTTTTTCCATTGAAATCATCAGGAAAAACTCGACCAACAGCGTCTAAAAAGGTTACGTAGAGTTGAAAGAATTATGTCCCTAATACACTTTGATGTTCAAATAAAAGGCGGACATTTGGCCTGTCATTTAAACACATGTCTTCTTCTAAAAAGGTAAAAACTACAGGTGCTGCTAAGGTACTCCTTTTGGCAGCAGGACAATTACATTACATAACATTGAACGACTGTCAAAATTATTTTTTTTTTTTCTTTTTAATTTTATTGAAGCTTTGGCTACTAGGCCATTAGCTTAAAATGAATTAAGCCATGTCAAAATTACTGTCGGGACCATAGATATAGAGAGTGAAATCCATAACATAATCTATGGTCGCGACCAACGGCTTAACATTCTTTTCGAGGCACAGCCGTGTCATCATCATCATTTCACCCGAAAGACGTCCACTGCTGGACATAGGCCTCCCGCAAGGATATCCCACGATGACCGGTCCTGCAGCTCCCGCATCCAGCAGTTTCCCGCGACCATTACCGGGTCGTCGGACCTCCTTGTCGGGGTCCTACCCATGAGTAAGTCTTTGTATGTTAAAAAGATGCATACAATATATTTTTTAAATTTAAAACTACTGATAGCTGCGTGACGTATTTTATACGATATAAATTATTAACCCCTCATGTTTGTACAGTTTGGAAATGGCAGTGTTCGTTAAATTAAACCCAGATCTTTTCGCACGAATGGCTGATGTATTTCCAAGGAATAGGCGCCACAATAGCAGTCTGTGCATCCCTTGTGCTAGCACAACTCTGATGCGCAAGCTTGTCTGCTGCATGGCACCGTTAATTTATAAAAAAATACCAAATTATTAGAGGGACTGTACTTTGTCATTGTTTAAGAAAAGACTTCGTAATTTTTTCTAGTCAAGGCTTATTATAGTTTCGGCGGCGTTCTCTCGCGTCCGACCCTGGTCCATGGCCATGGTCCGGTGCGAGAGTGCATGGCAGGCCGTCAGCTCCTTCTGCGAAGCAGTGATGCTGGCAAAGGAGGAGGCATAGCGCGTGAGGGAGCGGGAATCCCAGCGCCCTCACGCCACTAGCCGCCGCAGGAAACGCCCTGGTCGGGAGACGACATCGACCTCCCAGCCACCGTGGCCCTGGCCGTCGTACAAGCAAGTGAAGAAATACGTTTTAGTCAGTAAAAGTCTGACAAATCCTTCCGCTCCACCCAGAGCGGGAGAAGTCATTTGATGATTTCCCATCCTAACAAAAAAAAGGCTTATTATAGTGTTGCGGACTTTTTGTTGGAGATAGATTTTGGTTGAGTATCAATCAATACATAGTATAAAACAAAGTCGCTTTCGCTGTATGTCCGTATGTATACTTAGATCTTTAAAACTACGCAACGGAATTTGACGCGGTTTTTTTTAATAGATAGAGTGATTCTTAAGGAAGGTTTGTATGTATAATAAATGCATAATATAAAGAAACACTGAGAAATCTAAAAAGCGCGATAAAACCGAACTCCACGCGGGCGAAGCCGCGGGCGGAAAGCTAGTTTTATATAAAGCATTTATATAATTATTAGAAACTGACATTAATTATATTATTTAGTGATGAAATTGGAATAGAATTGTTGTATTTATTGATGAGACGATGAACTAGAACTACTTATATTATTTAATGTAAATACATATTTATAATTATAGTGTTTTAAATTTAGAACATTTTAATTTTGCATGCCTTGTAATTGGCCAAATATGCCTGTTCGTATTAATAGGTACTATGTACCACCACGACTTGCTTTATTATACAATATGTAAAGAAAACCCTGTCCGATCTGTGAAGGTATTGTTAGGTATCGATAACTGATTCTACTAATGGGTACAAAGCCGGGCTAAAAGTAAAAAAAAAATCCCCCAAAAAAAAATAAATATTATTTCGCAAAAAGAGCTAATTTAATACATGTGCGGTAAGCAACCCCACCGCGGGCGGCGGGGGGCAGGGCACGAGGCACGTGGTCACGTCGCTATTCGCTCATAATAATACCGGTGTTGTCACTTTTTTAAAAATGACCAAATTTCGGGGATATTCGAATTAACTCCCGGAAAAAAAAGATTATTTCAAAATTCAATAGTATTGTTACTATGATGATTACGTAAAATTTTATATTATATTTGGTCAAGTATTTACCTAACGTTTATTATCCTTATGGGTCAGACAGGGTTTTCTTTACATATTATATATGCTTCTTTATAGAGAATAGAATAGAATACTTGTATTTCAGACCGAAGTCCATAAGATTAGGTTAGTAGTCTTTTATGTAAAGAGTAAGTACATATCCTACAATATACTTAATGATAATAAAAAAACAAAATACAATAAACAAAACTCATTATCAGTGCACTAAACCAGATTCGTAGATAACGTTGAATTGTTGTGACAGATAACAAATGAACAGCCGCGATTTTTATTTCGATAATATTTCTACTACATATACGAGGTTTCTGGCGTAAATACGATGACAAAATTTAAGACCGGGCCTGTAGCCAATGTAACATCGCTTCATAGCGAAGCGAAATCGAATACCAAACCAACCAATGGCGGGAACGATTGACCACGTGATTTATCGCGTCGCGGCGTGTTACATTGGCTACAGGCCCTGGTCATCATTTTCTGAACACAATATATACAATACTAGCTGCCGCCAACGACTTCGTTCGCGTGGAGTTAGTTATGCTCCGGTCCTATTGGTCGCAGCGTGATGTCATAAAGCCTAAAGTCTTCCTGGATTAATGGGCTATCCAACGCAAAATTTTTTCAAATCGGACCACTAATTCCCGAGATTAGCGCGAACAAACAAACATACAAACAAACTCTTCAGCTTTATATATTAGTATAGTATTTGATGTAAAGAAAACCCTGTCCGATCCGTGAAGGTATTGTCAGGTATCGTTAACTCTAATAATCTCGATTCTAATAATGCCTACATAGCCGGGCCAAACTTAAAAAAAAATCCCTCTAAAAACATAAATATTATTTCGAAAAAGCGAGGTAACTTAATACATGGGTAGGCAACACTGTAGGCATACATGCGTGGGTGAAGGGGGGATAGGGCACGCGGCACGTGGTCGCATCACATAATAATAATGTCCAAAATGGTGTTGTCACTTTTTAAAAATTACCAAATTTTGGGGAAGTTTAAATGAATTCGTGAAAAAAAAAGATTATTTCATAATTCATTAGTATTGTTACTATGACGGTTATGTAAAATTTCTTATTTTAATTGGTCATGTGTATACCTAACCTTTATTATCCTTTTGGGTCGGACAGGGTTTTCTTTACATATTGTATAGTTCTTTCTTTACATATTGTATTGTCATGGTGGCCTAGTGGTTAAGACACCAGCCTCTCAAGTATGAGTGTGCGAGTTCGATTCCAGGTCAGGCAAGTACCAATGTAACTTTTCTAAAGTTATATGTACTTTCTAAGTATATCTTGGACACCAATGACTAAAGGTGAAGGAAAAACATCTTGAGGAAACCTGGACTTTATAAGTCTGAAATCGCCAATCCGCATTGAGCAAGCGTGGTGATTACGCTCAATCCTTCTCTGTATGAGAGGAGACCTGTGCCCAGCAGTGGGACTATAAAAGGTTGCTGATGATGATGTATAGCTCTGATGATAACAAAAATTTAAAATCACGAAATATGACACTAATTTGCAATGTTGCCAGTCATGCGCAATAAACGCTCTTAAGACCTGTCAAATTAAAATACACCATAGACAGTTTAAATGCGATTAAAAACATAGCTACGTATATGTCAATTTACTTCAGGCGCGGACTAATTTGACAGGACTGAATAAATACTTTTTTATTTAATCTAACGAATTATAAAGAAAAAGATTCACTGAACTGAGTGAACACTCAAAAGGGGCCACTATTTAACCTAATCAGAACTCCCTACATCGAAGTGCTGAAATGCCTGAACACACGGTAAAAATAGTAAATCTTATCAACAAATGCGATAATATTGTTAATTGGTTATAAGGAAAACTATGGCAAAAAATATGAAAATATGTTCATAACGTGTACTAAGGGCAATGTAAAGGACGAATTGTTGATTACGTATTCCAAATATAGGACTATTCTACAACATTCATTGCATTATATATGTTAACACAATAGAACATTATAAATGGCTCCGATTCTGTTGTTCAGAAACTAAATTAAATTTAAGTTCAGTGCATCCTTTTCTTTCTACTTCATTAAGAAAAGGATAGAAGATAAAATGTCAGTTTAGACCTGTCAAATTATTGCGCTCCTGACGTAAACGGGCGTATTTTTAGTCACCATGTTTATAATCACGTCTAAACGAGTGCTCAAGTCCAGGCTGTATGGCGTACCATGCCTTTGCCTTTTCCGTTCAGAAGTACGGAAAGAAATGAACAAAATGTCTATGGGGTATCTTAATTTGACAGGATTAAACTTAAATGTTATCTTCTATCCTTTTCATAACGAAATGGAAAGAAAAAGATGCATATAACTTAAAATTAGTTTAATTCGTGAACAACAGAATCGGTGCCATTATCTCAAAAATTTTGATTAAAAGTCTGTTACGTAAAAGCTCATCGTGTAGCTATAATCAGGGACTTACTAAAGTGAAAACAATAAATTATCCAGAAATATTAATTCAATTCACAAAAGCAATCCTTGAAAGGAGTTTCAAATAAAAATTTAAACATAAACTATCAAGATTACATTTCTATCCAACGATTTATTTTTATAACCTAACATCGATCAGTTATACTGCACCATACTCGAGTTGCCAGCATAATAAATAAATGGTAGTTAGGTAGGAATTTTTCGCGCGCGCAATCGGGGCTCTCGAGCGGCGTCGCAGTGCGGTGTGAAATGTAGGTCAGAGCCAGCCTTGAAACATTGTATATAGGCCATCCTGGGTGCTACAGAGTTTATATTATACATCTATATTTATAAAATTGGAGACAGTCGTTAGGGTAGAATAGAAAATGATTATTGGGAATTTTATGGAGAGAAGATTGGTTTGTCCCTCGCTTGGTACTTACATACAACTTAGCAGCTGAAATGAAGGTTTCTGAAGTATACATAGATACGCCAGGGCCTTGCAGCCTTGCTTTGCATAATAGTTACAAATAATGGAAATTACCGTTCAGGGTTTTCGATATTATTTTATAGTATCTAGTTATGTATATCAAACTTAATCCGCCTAGCCCTTTCAAAACTATGTAGCGGTCGACTTCCACTCTTATCATCATCATCAACCTTTTTATCGTCCCACTGTTGGGCACAGGTCTCCTCTCATACAGAGAAGGATTGAGCGCAATCACCAGGCTTGCTCAATGCGGGTTGGCGATTTCAGACTTAAAGTCCAGATTTCCTCAAGATGTTTCCTTCACCTTGTAATCAGTCATTGGTGTCCAAGATACTTAGAAAGTACATATAACTTAGACTTCTCGGTGGTAGGCCATAACATCGCCTGCCGGCAGAAGTTACCACCCACCAGACAAAGTCTTGCCGCCAAGCGATTCGTCGTGTTCCGGCATGATGTCTGGTGAAGCCGTACGGAGGGCCGGTCTGAGCAGTTGTGTTGCGATGTGTGGCGGGTACGATGCGCCAAATGTTGTTGTGTCGGGAGTTTGGTCGTGGAGAGTCTCCAGATCAAGCTCCCTCTAGCGCAGCATCGTTGGTCGTGTTGGTCTTGGATTTAACATTGCATCACCTCGCTTAACTGCCGTCATTCTTCCTATTCCTTAGTTTTTTAAGTGAATAGGTTTAATAAACTAGTGCGCTTTACCATCAACGATTGCATCACTGCTTACCATCAGGCGGGATTGCAGGCAAGCACTAGTTTATAATTATTTAAAAAAAAACTCTCATACCAGTATTTTAAATGAAACGACAGACAGTCCTGGAAACCTAGTAACTGAATAACACACCCCTAAAAATCTAAGAAACGTGGACGGATTGTATGAAAAGTTAAAGTAGGAAGTTATTACCAAATACGACATCTCAGAGAGATGGAAGAAAAATAACTTGGTAACAACAAATAAGTTCGTCTTTCGAAACATTGCCAAGCGGTTGGTCGACTCCACGTGACCAATTGCTACACAACGTGAAAATGTTGCCAGCCTTTTGGGAACTTTTTCCTCTTACAGCAATGCAGACGAATTCTTTGATGCCCCACAATTATTCATTTACTTGTCTCTTGTATATAGGCCTATACAGCCTTATTTTCTGTTTATGCGAAACTCGAAACACGTGTCCAGATTATTATATAAATATATAATAATCTATGTACGGACGACAGCAGGTCAAGTTACCCCAAACTGTCAGATATTCCCAATCAGTCTTGAGCCTTAATGCTTTAAAGATAAAGTTGAAAATCTAATAAGGAAATCTGACAAATTGTCGTAGCTTGATGTACTAGGCTCTTAATAAACTAGCGCGCTCTACCATCAACGATTGCATCACTGCTTACCATCAGGCGGTATTGAGGTCAAGCAATAGTAATTATTAAAAAAATGTCCAATAAAAACCATCCTCCTTGATTTATAGCCGAGATATTAAACTTTTTGGTCATTTATCAATTTCAGTGAACATCTCATAAAAATGTTAGCATTCACTCAAATTGGAAACCTCATAACATAGAGATCTGTGGGGGTAAGATCATTGCATTACCAACCTACATATGTACTACGTATACCTATAGTTCTTCTTATTCTGTTTTCAAGGTGAGATTCAACCTGAACTCTTGATCAATGACCTCTGTGGAATAGATACCACAATTTTGCCAATAACACGTGTAACAAATTATATAAATTCTTTGAAAATTTTATTTCACAGTAATGACGGATATCGCCAATGACAGTTGGAAAAACGGCCGCGTGAACCGTCTATGAGGAAGGTTTGAGGCTAAGTCATGATGTGGCCACTATGCTGCGATATTTCAATGTTCTTTATGAATTATTTACTGAATGCACTTTTTACTACATAAATCACGCGCTTTCATTTTATTAATATTTTATTTATTATTTTATTTACTTATTTAATTTGAATTTAGTAAACGACCCGATAAATAATTTTAAAAGTCCAATGAAAAATGCGCGTGACATACAACTTTCCCGTCAAAACTCAAGATCCCGTGAAAACTTAAGTAAAGGGCGCGTGAGTGAGCTGTCCTTATTTATGTTTTTACGATAAATCCTTTACTGTACAAGCAGTTCGGCTATGGAATGACTTGCCCATCTCTGTGAGGCGTGCTCAAACTCTGTCCACTTCTTAAAACTATGACAAAAAAGCACTTCCTGTCTATTTAAACATGTCATTATATATTATTTGCTTTTGTATGATGTTTATTAATTAGATACGTATATATTTATTAGACTAGTATGATACACTTAACGTACATATCTATACTAATATATAAAGCTGAAGAGTTTGTTTGTTTGTTTGAACGCGCTAATCTCGGGAGCTACTGATCCGATTTGAAAAATTATTTTTGCGTTAGATAGCCCATTAATCCAGGAATGCTTTAGGCTATATAACATCACGCTGCTATCAATAGGAGCGGAGCATAACTAGCTCCACGCGAACGAAGTCGCTGGTGGCCGCTGGTTTATTATATAAATTATGTAAATAGTACAGTGTAGACTACCTACATTATTTCTCTCTCCTTCCCCTTAGTATTCCATCCAAAGGTTGTCTCTCGGGCCTGGTCCTTACCGGGCGGCGAGCTGCTCACTGCTCACCGCCCGCAGGCCCGCGCCTTCGGTGGCCGGATGAATTTATGCCCTTGATTTTCTATTAACCCCGAATTGAACGGCCCTGTCATATCGTATAGCCTACCCGGCCTATACTTTAGTTGTGACTTTTTTTTCGTTTTGCTAGTCTCCTAAAGGGTTTAGCGTAATGTTCAATTAGCTATAGCCTTCCTCAAAAATTGGGCTATCAAATGCAAAAATAATTTCACAAATCCTACTGGTAGTTCCGGAGAGAAAAGCGTTCAAACAAACAAACGAATTATTCACCTTATATAGGGATGTATCCAAGGTGTGAAATCAAAAAAAATAATGAGTCCGTCTTATAGATAATTAAAAAAATGTATACCCGTACTTTTTATTTCGTCGAAATTACCAAAAGCTACTGAGATATAGCATATTAAAGTTACGGAGTGGGGGCTAATTACGTCACGCCGTGGTATATTTTGTACCACGGCGTGACGTCATGCGAAATTTCAAATCAATATATCTTCCTAAGTATTTGAATGAGAGAAAAAATAAAAAATACGTGTTCAATATTTTTTATAAATCTATCTGATGGATATTAAATTATTTTTTGGAATACAACCCAATTATCAGTAACAATAGGTAGATGTAGATAGAGTATGGATTAGATAAAAATAATTCATGAACCAAATAAAGAATCCAACATACCACTGGGTGACACGAGCCAAGTATTAGTACATGGATTTTCAATCGCAAATTTTCGAAAATCCCCTGAAAGGTAAGTAATTTATATATTTTTCCGGTGTAGAAAAGCTTTAAAATGATGCCTCATTTATGTATATTGATAAAGTATGAAGGAAGTTTTGGCGTACCGACAAAAAAGCCCTTAAGAAATAATATACTTAAATATATTATGATAATACTATAATACCTAGAGAGAATAATCGACCTGAGAAACATTAGGCCGTATGTGCGAGTTTCGCCGCAATCGGTCAAAAGGGACCTAGTAGTATATGCCACTCACTTGTGGGGCGAGGCCTTCGAGAAAAATGGGTAGCGATTGTCGTCTCCCTTGATGTCTCGAAGGCCTTCGACCGGGTACAGCACGCTGGCCTTTTGAGGTCCAACGGAAACCCCTATCCGATCCGTGAAGGTATTGTTACGTATCGATAACTGATTCTACTAATGCCCACAAAGCCGAGTTAAAGTTAAAAAAAAATTGCTCCAAAAAAATTATTATTTCGCAAACAGAGGTAACTTGTACATGTAATAACATGTACGGTAGGCAATCCATTGGCGGGCGACGGGGGCAGGGCACGCGGCGCGTGGCCGCATCGCTGTAATACCGTCAAAATGGCGTTGCCATTTTTTTAAAAATCACCAAATTTCGGGGAAGTTCGAATTAACTCGGGGGAAAAAAGATTATTTCAAAATTCATTAGTGTTGTCACTATGATGATTACGTAAAATTTCATATTTTATTTGATTATGTGTACTTATACCTAACATTTATTATCCTTTTGGGTCGGACGGGGTTTCCTTTACATATTGTATACTAGCTTTCCGCCCGCGGCTTCGCCCACGTGGAATTAAATTATATATAATAATAGAATACCATTTTATTTTATTTTTTTCAATAAAAGGTAGCCTATGTCCTTTCACAGGGTCTAAAGATTGTCTGTGCTAAATTTCATCAAAATCGGTTGAGAGGTTTAAGCGGAAAAGCGTAACAGACAGACAGACAGAGTTACTTTCGCATTTATAATATTAGTATGGATTCGTATACTGTATACATACAAATACTAATTTAAAAAAAATAGTTTATGACCTAATGCTTCGACCCCGGATTCTCTTGTTCACAAACTAAACTAAATTTTAAATCAGTGCAGCTTTTTCTTTCCATTTCATTAAGTAAAGGACAGAAAATAATATGTCAGTTTAGATCTGTCAAATTATTCCACTCCCGCCTGACGTAAATTGACGTATTTTCGGTCGTCATGTTTATAATCGCGTCTAAACTGTCTATGGAGTGGTTTGGCGGGAATGTCAAGATGAGTGTCACGCTCATTTTTCATTAGACTTTTAAAATTATTTATAGTGTGGTTTACTAAATAAAAACGCGTGATTTATGTAGTAAAAAGTGCATTCAGTGAATAATTCAAAAAGAACAGTGAAATATTGTAGCATAGTGGCCTCATCATGTCTTTACGCTAAACCGCTCCTTATCGTCCAAACGCGTAATACGAAAGGAGTTAGTTTAGGTTAAGTTATGCTAGGATAAGTTAGGATAAATTAGGATAGATATTTAATGAAGAAAAAAAATTACTGAAGACTTGGCTGTATGGCGTACTATGCCTTTGCCTTTTCCGTTCGCCCGAACGGAAAGAAATGAACCAAAAAAAAATGTCTATGGAGTATCTTAATTTGACATGATTAAACTAAAATGTTTTCAATGCAAATTAGGCTGAGAATCAGCACGTCAATTTTACATAAGACAGTCCCCCAAAACCTAGTGATTTCGCTGGGAAGAAGAAATGGCGGAACAAACTCCCCAGCAGCACAGCTGTCAGAAAAAAAAGAAAAAATCTTCTATCCTTTTCTTAATTAAAGAAATAGAATAAAAAAGATACACTTAACTTAAAATTAGTTTACATAAGTAGTTCGTGAATATGATAATCGGCACCATTAATAATATAAAATAAATTACTATAAAATACACGCCCTATACCTTCAGCTGTTATAAAAAATCAATGACAGCTTCCCACGCATCAGTAATAACGAACTAAAAAATCGATACGTACTGAGAGTGGGTCAACCCCAGGCAAGGGCTGCTTAAATGGCCGAATATAGGGCACCCGGGCACCCGGCTGGTATCTAGTTTATGATATTTACATCTCTCATATTGGTAAGTAGGTCCTTATTATCCTCACATGGGCTTTATGGGTGATTAATTAGTAGGGTAAGGTGGTACACAGTGGTTATAGCAGGAACAGTGGCGCGCCAACTATTTACGTCAAACTAACGGAGATATACACACGTTTCTACCAGTCATTGGTAGCTCTCGAAACCCAAACGTGTTCGATCTAGTTGCAAGAAATCCGCGACACGAATTGTTCAACTGACGAACTATTTTCCGTTTTTGGTGAAGAAAAAAACGTTTTGAAGCTAAGGGATACATTGTGCTAACTATTTTTTCTTAGATATGTTTCTTTTTTCTATAAAGTATACGTATAATAGGTATATTCAAGAATGTTTTTGCACGAAAATGTCTCTGAATTTGTAGATTATGGTAGTGTAAGTATGATGTTCAATTTAAAATGGCGACCGCGTTAACAGTGGTTCATTTCACTATGGTTCACAGTGAATCATGAGCCACTGTGTACTTTGTATGTCATTTAAGGTTGTGTCACTTGTTTTTATCGTTTAATCTTTTAGGTACAGAATGCCTCGACCCGAAAAGCCTCGGTCTATTGGAGACCACACCCAAGAAGATATGTTGGAAATTTGAGAAGTTAATATTTAAAGGCGAAAAATGTCGAAAACTTTGCGTCTAGTGCCAAATTATGAAGTCAACAAGATCTTCAATAAAGAGACAGCAAAAGAACTGAAAGAACATCTATCGTTCCTTGATATTTTATGGTTTGGCTGAAAAAGGTTCACGAAGTGTCGCACAACAAATGGCGAAAACAAACAACATAAAGATTCCTCAAAACTGGATAGAAAATGAAATGGCTGGGAAGAAATTGTACCAAGGAAACTCAAAATTTGCAGATGGGATACGAATTTATAATCTCGATGAGACTTCTACTATGACAGTCCAAAAACCTCAGTGTGTGAATGCCCTCAGAGGCCGCCGAAAATTAATAAGTAAAGTCAGTTTTAATATTTTTTGTTAGGATTGTATTTTTGGTTCTTTTTTTTAAATTTAGGATGATTTAAATACCAAAGGAGGCTGTTATCTTATTAGGATGCTGTTGTTGTGTTTAATTTTATTGATGTTATGTTTAGCAGATGAAAGTATATTTTGTTTCTTTTTTTCAAGATCGAATAAAACTGATTTGTGAAGTATATCGTTTATTTAATTTTTGAGGTCTGCACCTAATTATTCACTGTGTACTACATGATCCATAGTGTACTTTAGGATGAGCCACTGTAGAAACCTCACGGTACACAATGAATCAATTTCATTTTTTTTAAAAAACTTCTGTATGTAAATTATTTTGACACTATTTAAAAAAACATATCATACATTCTTAAACTACGATAAACTCGCTACAATTTGGTATCAAATACAATATCCTATTATAAGCCTAACCCGAATTAGAAGGATCAGAAAAAAAAGTTAACCACTGTGTACCACCTTACCCTACTCTAGGTTGATAATATAGCTAGAAAAGCCCTAGGCGATAAGTAATTAAAAAAAAACTTTTCACTCTTTCAAAAAGTTTTCGTACATCTAACCATCATACTGGCAATAGACATTTTTTTTTTGGTTTGTTTCTTTGCGTTCGGGCGAATGGAAAAGGCAAAGGCATAGTACGCCATACAGCCAAGTCTTCAGTAATTATTTGTCATTCAATATCTATCCTAACTTATCCTAATTTATCCTAACTTATCCTAACATAACTTAACCTAAACTAACTCCTTTCGTTTTACGCGTTTGGACGATAAGGAGCGGTTTAGCGTAAAGACATGATGAGGCCACTATGCTACAATATTTCACTGTTCTTGTTGAATTATTCACTGAATGCACTTTTTACTACATAAATCACGCGTTTTTATTTAGTAAACGACACTATAAATAATTTTAAAAGTCCAATGAAAAATGAGCATGACACTCATCTTGACATTCCCGCCAAACCCCTGGCAATAGACATCATGCTTTCAGCCCAATGACAAAAGAGGTCGCTTCGCTATACAGCCTTCCCCCTAATCGGCGAACACATTTTTGTCAAATGATTGCGACTAGTTGGGATCAGTTGGGATTGTTTCGATCGCCCATTGGTCCGTTCGGTCCAAACGATCCCAACTAGTCGCAATCATTTGTCAAAAATGTGTTCGCCGATTATGGAGCTTGTCTTCGTATGAGTACAATAGTTATCAATTTTAAATATCGAACAGCGAAGCTCGATTTCATTCTTGAAAAATAATTTAAAAAATGGATGAAAAAAGGTGGCAATAGAAAACTTTTATTTTAAATATTGTTTGTTTTTGGGATTTTTTATAATTACGTGCTAATTAGGAAAACAAACATGAGTTCTGCAAATGATGAAGATAAGCTGCACTCCCGATTCAATGAAAATGGAAGCTGAAGGAGCAATTAACAATAGTTCTTGTAATGCCGGTTCACTTTCTACTTACCTCAAGTCACAATCGAGATGTAAAGCAGAGTAACCTCGGGTGTAAGCATCAATTGCACCCTCGAACAGTATCTCGGACTGCAATTGGTGCCTCACAGCAGTCACAGCCCTTGGCTACTAATCTACTATTTTTTTTTTTTTTATAAAATATAAACTACCGCTTGACCGCAATACCGCCTGATGGTAAGCAGTGATGCGATCGTTGATGGTAAAGCGCGCTAGTTTATTAAGAGTCTATTCACTCTAGGCTTGAAGACACTCAAATTGTAGTGTGACGGAAACACCGCCGCCGGCAAATCGTTCCAGTCCCTCGATGTACGCGGTATAAAGGAGGAGGCGAAACGCTTCGTCCGGATCGTAGTGGTGTTAAGGGTGGAAACCAGCCGTACAACGGGTCGTCCGATGGTGGAACGGAGATGGGGGAATTAAATCATGCAATTCCCTCGCACACTCCCCAAAATGCATCCTATAGAACACCGAAAGGTTGGCTACTCTACGCCTGTGCTCTAGGCTTTGGAGACCAACTCGAGTTAGATCAGGGTCACCAATCAGCCTCTTCGCACGTCTCTCCACTGAATCCAAAGTGGCCAGGTGACACTTAGCAGCACCAGCTCAAATGTGGCTGCAGTACTCCACACACGAACGGACCTGTGCTTTGTATAACATTAGAAGCTGTCCAGGTGTGAAGTACTGCCGGACCTTTGCGATAACGCAAAGTTTTCTGGCAGCCACCCTGGCCTTGGACTCAATGAACCGCCCAAAGTTAAGGTTCGAGGAAATCTCAACTCCCAAAAGCTGAAGGCGGTCGGAACACTCCAAGGACACATTTCGAAAAGTAGGAGCCAAGGTAAACGGGCTCCTTTTGGCGGTGAAAAGACACGCCTGTGTTTTGGCGGCATTGAATGCTACAAGATTGGCATTGCCCCATTCAGAGACTGCCTGCAGTGCAACACTCGTTCGCTCAACCATGGCCTCTCTTTCGGACCGGATTGATTCCCTACTAGCCCGAGCATCCGGCAGGTATCTCTCTACAACTGTGCTGTCATCTGCATACCCATAGATACCGGGCATCAGCAGATCGTTAATATGCAGCAGGAACAGAGTTGCAGACATCAAGGGAGACAGCAATCGCAAACCGCACAGAGCGGGAGAGGTCTTTGGATGATTTCTTATTCGGAAAAACGGCTAGTACTAAAAGTTTCATCTCAACCGTTAGCAATTTTAGCGCGAAATGAAATAGTTTTGTCCACCTCCTTGGTTTTTTTTTTCTATAGAGCACGGCGTTTTTTTTTTATTATATTCTACTTTAATAAACAGCTGCTATAATTTTACCCGCCATTTTTTTTTGTTTTTTATAATTATATACTAGTGCTTGACCGCAATCCCGCCTGGTGCTAGGCAGTGATGCAAGCGTTAATGGTAAAGCCCAAAAATAATAAAATATTAAGAGCCTATTCACTCAAAAAAAAAACTGCGTGAATAGGAAGGAAGACGGCAATTGAACGAGATGGTGCAATGCAGCTTAGAGTGACCTTTCAAAAGATGTGAAGGCTGTATTGTCTAAGATCTTAGCCTGCCCAAAGGGTGAAGAAAAAAAACTATTATTTATTTTCTGAATGACAGTTAACTCCGCGCTCACATGACTAAAGGTTCTTCTTCTTCAGCCTATAGATGTCCACTGCTGGACAAAGGCCTCTCCCAAAGTTTTTATTACTTTGAGGGGATTTGCCATAATCCCCACACTTGGCAGCTGGGTTGGGGATCGCAGTAATATGATATTCCACATGAAAAGCGCTGCTGCCCGCTTCCCTGGTGAGAGTTCCCTTAGTCGCCTCTTACGACACCCACGGGAGGATATGGGGTGGTACTATTCTAAGCTCTGAAGGACTCTGAAGGACCGCATCAGAAATGAGGTGATCCGACAGAGGACCAGAGTCACCGACATAGCTGAGAGGATTAGCAAGCTGAAGTGGCAATGGGCTGGTCACTTATGCCGCAGGACCGACAACCGTTGGGGTAAACGAGTCCTCGAGTGGAGACCGCGTCTCGGTAAACGTAGCGTGGGACGCCCTTGGGCGAGATGGAGCGACGACATCAAAAAGGTGGCTGGTAGTGGCTGGCGGAGAGCTGATCATGATCGAGCTTGTTGGCGTGTCATGAAGGAGGCCTATGTCCAGCAGCGGACGAGTATGGGCTGATGATGATGATGATGACTATTCTAAGCTCAGTACCACACGGTATATCCACAGGTTACAGAATCGCAAGGCTGTTTGTACGAAACCTGCACATAGTTTGTTCAGAATAAGTAACTGAATCGATTCTAATCATTTTTACACTATGTTATATTTTTTCCCAAATGCATTTAGAAATTGTTGCAGAGTAGTTACCGAGCGACTACGATAGATCATAGCACCTGCGCGCGGCATGTAGTAGTGTAGTTTTAGTTGTTATCATTGATATAATATTAAACAGATATGATATGTTCTAACAAACTAACCGAATTAAATGTGCCGATCGGAGCAGCAGCACACACATGCAAATTTTTTATCTGCGTACATTTCACACGTTGGTACAGTGTGAGTGAGATGGGGCGCAATCTAAAGCATAGAGAAGAAAAAGATGGCTAGTGTGTGTCGTTTGCGCTTAAATGGCACACACGCGCGTATGGAAAGTGTGTATCGAGAGTGACTAAAGCGAGATACTGGACTTACCTTCTTTTGTACGCCTCATTTACAGTGCGCTATCGCTAGTGACTTATCTACTTTAGTTTAATATTTTATCAATGGTTATTATGTTATATATGTAATTTATAGTATTTTTAAGTTTTAATAGTATAGTATTGTATTTGTTGTGATATTTTTTATATATTAGTTTACGAGTATTTTTATGTTATAGTTTATATTGTATTTTCTATGGGCCCTAGTGGCTTGAATTAAATGAATAAATCCATACTAAATGCGAAAGTAACTCTGTCTGTCTGTCTGTTAGGCGTTCCCGCTTAAACCTCTCAACCGATTTTGATGAAATTTGGCACAGACAATCTTTAGACCCCGAGAAAGAACATAGGCTACCTTTTATCCCGGAAAAATTTGATGTTCCCGAGGGAAACCTAAAAAGCGCGATATAACTGAACTCCACGCGGGCGAAGCCGCGGACGGAAAGCTAGTAAATAAATAAATAAATAGTGCTCGCCCGCCCGGAGTATTGACAATATTTTTATTGGGACAACCAAGTAGAAGAGCAAGCTCATAACTTTGTGGTTTTTCAAGATATATTTTTGAAATTTTGTACATAGATTGTTTACTTAAAAATACTGGACACGTGTTCGCATAAACAAAAAAAAAGTTAAAAAGCTAAAACCCAACGACGACAAAAAAACGACGCTGAAAAAGTATAAAACAAAATTTTCAGAATACTGAAGTGAACAAAGTTGCTAATGTAGTTGCAAGTAAATGGACACCGTAGACTCTACCAAGATGCCGTCGTTGTAAATTGACAATAATGTCATACAATACTATTCTGAAGTATGCAATATTCCCTATGTAGAGATAAATTTTCATGTTCGGAAAACCGCAGTCACACGTTGTCAAGCTGCTACGGTAGGTAGGTATATGTAACGTGTGACTACGCCTAAAAATAATGTTGTACATTATGTATTTTCTAAGATATCCCCAGCAATAAAAGCGACATTTTTGCCGTATTTCAGTTCACTTTTGTAAACACAATAAGTATAAAGTGTAGTACTTTTGCGTCCGCTGCGCGCACAAACAAACATTTTTGAACAATAGGACTGCGGCAGCGGCGAGTTATGTTACCGACTCAGGCGCATGTAGGTACTCACTACTCATGTTGTGTAAACTGTTCCACTAACCTTCGATCATAATGTACTTGGAGGAAAGAAAGAAATGAAGCACAATTATATCAAGTTGTATTCGCCAAGCGCGTCGTCGTGTTCCGGCATGATGGCTGGTGAAGCCGTACGGAGGACGGGTCTGAGCAGTTGTGTTGCGATGTGTGCCGGGTACGATGCGCCAAATGTTGTTGTGTGGGGAGTTTGGTCGTGGAGGGTCTCCAGATCAATCTCCCTCTGGCGCAGCATCGTTGGTCGTGTTGTTGGGTTTAACATTGCATCACCTTGCTCAACTGCCATCTTTCTTCCTATTCACTCAGTTTTTTTGAGTGAATAGACTCTTAATAAACTATCGCGCTTTTCTATCAATGATTACATCACTGCTTACCATCAGGCGGGATTGCGGTCAAGTACTAGTTTATAATTGTAAAAAAAACCCTCGAAAACAACATTTATTTCGTGTCATTCAATAATGGAGGTCCATACATCGAGGGACTGTAACAATTTGCTAGCGGCGGTGTTTCCGTCACACTGCAATTTCAATATCTTCAAGGCTAGAGTGAATAAGCTCTTAATAAACTAGCGCGCTTTACCATCAACGATCGCATCAATGCTTACCATCAGGCGGGATTGCGGTCAAGTACTAGTTTATAATTGTAAAAAAAAAACCCTCGAAAACAACATTTATTTCGTGTCATTCAATAATGGAGGTTCATACATCGAGGGACTGGAACAATTTGCTAGCGGCGGTGTTTCCGTTACACTACAATTTCAATATCTTCAAGGCTAGAGTGAATAGGCTTTAGTTTATTAAGATAAACTAACGCGCTTTACCATCAACGATTGCATCACTGCTTACCATCAGGCGGGGTTGCAGTCAAGCACTAGTTTATAATTTAAAAAGGAATCCATAAAGTATCTAATATTTTTACTTATGTAACTTCTAATTATCATCATCATCAGCCTCTACTCGTCCACTGCTGGAAATAGGCCTCTTCCATGGCACTCCAATAAGCTCGATCCTGAGCAGTTCTCCGCCAGCCACTACCAGCCACCTTTTTGATGTCGTCGCTCCATCTCGCCCAAAGGCGTCCTACGCTACGTTTGCCGAGCCGCGGTCTTCACTCGAGGACTCGTTTACCCCAACGGTTGTCGGTCCTGCGGCATATGTGACCAGCCCATTGCCACTTCAGCTTGCTAATCCTCTCAGCTATGTCGGTGACTCTGGTCCTCTGTCGGATCACCTCATTTCTGATGCGGTCCTTCAGAGAGACGCCCAACATAGCCCGCTCCATAGTTCGCTGAGCGGCTTTAAACTTATGGACTAGTCTGACCGTGAGTGTCCACGACTCGGCTCCGTAAGTCATGACGGGTAGGACGCACTGACGGAAGATTTTTTCTTCTTTACATATCTATACTTAATATATAAAGCTGAAGAGTTTGCTTGTTTGTTTGAACGCGCTAATCTCAGGAACTACTGGTCCGATTTAAAAAATTATTTTTGCGTTGGATAGTCCATTAATCCAGACATTCCCGCCAAACTCTCCCATTGCTACTGATAGTATATTATACATAATTACCTTGTTACATATTGTCCCGTCTACACGCTCCACTGTACGGTGTTCCGTCTTTTTGTACAGTCATGACTATCAGGCCTGGACTGCGCAGGCAAGACGGAGCGTGTAGACGGGCCATTACAGACCAGAGACAAGAGAAACTGCCGTGTTGTGTTCTATTCGTAGATTTGAATTCAAATTTGAAAAAAAAAAGGTGGTCGGTATCTTAATCAGCGTAGAGATATAACCTCCTCACTGCTTGGACTTTGAGAGGGAATGGGTCGGTCAATGGTAACGAAATTTAAAAAAATATATGACGTGTAAAAGTGATCAGTGATCCTACTTGCTTAATAGAATAGAATACTTTTACTTCAGACCGGAGTCCATAAGGTTAGTAAAAATTTTACTTAACTTCTAGTGTTAGTAGGCTACAGACTCATACAGACACAAATATACATACAATTAAATTAAGACTTAGCGTGGAGCTGCATCCACCTCTGCCACATGGGAGAATCCCACCGATCCGCGAACACACTGAGAATACTGTTGTTACTGCGGCGAACACGCGTCATCAGGGATGCGCATCTACTCCTAATAATGGCAATAAAACCATTAATATTATTATCCGCAAACATCCCTGATGCACTACAACGCCAAGGCAGCCCCAACAGCACCCTCAGTGCATTATTATATTGAACACGAAGGTCGCTGTATGCCCGCTGAGTGAAGTCAACCCACAGGCTGCACGTGTAGAATAAGTGATTTCATTTCATTACTTAAAGTTAATAACGCTGGCAGGCGATGCGATGCGACGGGTTGGGTAGAGCACGAAATTTCATGCCCCGTGGACGCAGTCACGGGAAATTGCTAGTAATCTATAATATAACACACCTTTACTTTCTAACAACCTTAATATCGATGCTCATTTGTGTGTTTATATTTTTACAACTTTTTTTTATAAATTATAAACTAGCGCTTGACCGTAATCCCGCCTGATTGTAAACAGTAACGCAATCGTTGGTGGTAAAGCGCACTAGTTTATTAAGAGCCTATTCACTCTAGCCTTGAAGACACTCAAATTGTAGTTCGACGGAAATACCGCTGCTGGCAAATTGTTCCACTCCCTCGATGTACGCGGTATAAAGAAGGAGGCGAAACACTTCGTCCGGATCGTAGTGGTGTTAACAAGGTAAGGGTGGAAACTCGTCGTACGACGGATCGTCCATTAGTTGATTACAATTGGTATCGGTCAAAGTTTTAATTTTTGATAATAAAGATTACTTAGCTGTTTATTCAACAATATTTTAATTGACAATCTAATCAAATCAAATCAAAAGTGCTGATTCTCAGCCTAATTTGAATACATATTCAATTGAGGCTGAGAATCAGTAGGGACTTTTAAAAAGCCAATATTACATAAGGCAGTTCCCCAGAACAAAGTTATAACACATCTCGCCCTTATGAAGTGAAACAAATAAAAGCCAACGAAAACTGAAATAACTAAAAGACACAGAATATACAAAACGTAAAAAACATAAAACTATCACGGTGTCGGTTCGGTCACGCTCACGCTAATTTAATATTTTTTCCCCGTCCAATGAAAGGGCTCAACGTTTCTAAAAAGTTTTCACATAGCCGTTTTGCCTACCCCGTATATGTGTTCCTCAAATATAGTAGGATACTGACAGCTTCCGTGACGTAGCGGTAACATGAATATTTGCATTGGTCTGGTCGTGTCTCCGAGAGCACGTTAAGATGTTGGTCCCGGTTGCCATACGAACATCTAATGGCAGTCGTTACGGGTTGTTGGAGCCCTCAACAGTCCAACAATTGGTCTAACTGCAACGCTTCGATATCGCCATCGGGTTGTGGAGGTCAGACAACAGTTGCTTCACGGAAAATATCGAAATTCTGCCTAAATCAGCAGTTAGACTGGTAAAACGGACCCCAGACTCCAAAAGCTGAAAAAGCTTTCGATGCGACTGGGATTAACGCTGAGATGATGGTGATAGTAGGATACTTTAATTATATAGTGTTGGCAACCCTATGTCCAAGGTCGTTGAACGTCCTTATCAATATCAAAATCAATTGACATATTCACGATTTTTTTCTCCTTATTCACCATATCCTAAACTAAAATGGCTATTTAAGGAAATAATTAGCAAAAATTTGAATCAATATATTTTCTCCTAAGACTCATCATTCCCCTGAACCATACCGCAATATTGAAGTCGACGCAACACGTAATTTTCTTCCATACTTCTCTAGAATTTGACGTCATTTCTATAGTCCATCCCTTTCTAATCATATCATCTTCACAAGTCCACCCATCGGTTCTTTTCTCCAGAACAAAACATTAAACCTACTTAAACTGTGTATAATACTAAACAACATACATAATAGAGCCTGTCCGCGTAATAATAGAATTTTAAAACGCTAAATAAATAGGTTACAAACTCAAGTATTGATTTTGTTAAGCTTGAGGGAAAGAGATAGAGGATATCAGCTGGCTGTCAACCCGCCGACTTTAGAGGCGAGTTTACACGAATAGCCACGCTACTGGGCAGTATATTGCGTTACTCTGTGCGTCATTTAAAAAAGGAAATAAAAATATTGTAGTTTTTTTTTATAGGGGAATAATGGCAATGGAAAATATGTTCAGCCACTTTTGGATATGTTACTTAAAAAAATGGTGACCAAAAGGAGAATCTTACAAGAGACCAGTGTTTTTGACAGACTGAAAAACTCCTGTTAACTTAACGGGATGTTAATTTCCTTAACATTTTTAAATCATTCTGGGGGCCGGTTCTCGTAATCTTATCACAGTCTAGATCTGTCTCAATCTGTCAAATAATCACTAAACGCCCTAAATTTTTGAGATTAGAATATAGGGATATTCTTATCTCAAAAATTTAGGGCAATCTGATATTAGGGAATATCAGATTGTGACTAGAATGTCAATCTTTTTAATTTACGGTAATTGGCCCGGGTAGTCCATTAAAAAAAGTAATTCCTATCTATCCTAACACTATGAAAAAATCGCGTAGCACTGTTATGTTACATAGAATTATCCGTATCTACTGTTATACGTTAAGACCAAAAGTAGGTAACTCTGTTTGTCTTTTATATTTTTCACACCTAAACCTGCCTAAACTACATTAGGGATCGTTTGGAAACTTGATGGATGGACAGCCTGGAAGTTGGAAAAGGACTTATGCCATTTTTAATCTTGTATTTTTTTTTTTGTATGTTTGCAAGCATCGTATGTTTTATTTATTATAATATCTGTGGAAAATAAAAAAGGCGGCTTATATTCTCGTAATTTGAAACGTTTACAAGATCTAACCACAGTCTCATAATATTAGCTACAAAGAAACGACAGAAATGTAGGCAAATTAAAGGTTTAGGAGATTGAGATCCAACTGAAGAAGTTCGTACAATTACGAGAATTGTCTCCCAGTTTTCAAATGTCATTCGAAATTCGAAAGGTAAGTTTTTTTAAATAAGTATATAATGTTAAAGACTCCTTATGACTGATTTCCATATCAATTATCATTTTTTTTTTTTTTGGACATAAACAAAATGTATAATTTTCTATAATATGGCCGGTGGTGACGTAGACACTATCTACGAAACGCTACGAGTGCTACGAAGCTACGGATTCATGCGTAGTTTTATTATCTTGTAGTTATCTTGTAGTAGTAAATATAAGAAGATAGGATACTCGAAACGGGGAAACCGTTTCGAGTATCCTATCTTCTTAAAGTTTTTTCGGAATATCAATGAACTTTGATTGTCATTTTATTTAGGACAAAGTTGATATATAATAAAAATATTTTTGACATACTTTTCTGTTTGTTATGAAACTACGAGTAGGTAACAGATTTTTGATTATTTTGTTTAAGTATAAAACATAAAATAAGTACTTATACAATACATTCATATTAATACATAAACAGCGTTTTTAACTGTCACAGTATAGGGCAACTGCCCTGAACGGCTTATAAAGATATAGAACAAGCATTAATTACCAATCTCGCCATTAAATACTAGTGATTTCACTCTATACGCGCACTAATTTTTCTTCGCTAACTTCATGTTTCTTTTTATTTTTCCAATTTAAACAGTTTATATCATGTATATTTTAAAGAAAACGAATATAGTAAAAGTGAATAAATGGAAATCGTTAATCAAATTAAGAATATGTACTAAAAACACGAGATTGGTCGCGTTCTAAGTACATTATCACCAGCCAGGAATAAATGCGTTGTAGGCAACAGCCACGTGCCTTGGCTGCGTGTAAAAATCAATATTTGTATAAACAGAATTTGAACTGAACTGGCGAGAGCGTTTACACGATGGCTTATGCTGGTCTAAGTTGACCGAAATATCATTTGAAAATGGAATTAAGAATTCATTAGTGATGTTCTAGTACACTAGATAAGTAGTGTTCTTTTTTTAATTCTGAATGCGATCTAAAGGCATTTTCGTTTTTCGAAAGTTTTTTTTTTTTCAAGTATGTTTTCTGTTACAATGCGGCTACAAAAATAAATCTAATCTTTGACCTAAATCATGATGAAAATTTGATCATATTAAATTACGTGTAGGGTGAAAGGGGCGTGCGAAACTCAAAAGGGAGGGGCACGAGGTCAATATAAATGATTACAAAACTTACTGAATTTGCTACTGTGTGTTTTACTTCGAAATAAATATTTTTAGACAGTTATATTCTAGTGTTTTCTATATTATCTAAACAACATAAAACATCTTTAACTGTTTGTAAGTGAGAAAATAGGTCACGCAGAATTTTTATGTTAAAAACTTAATTAAGCAAGATGATTTCAATAAATACCTTCAAAAGTATTTTAGATATATTCTTATAACGAAACACACGTATTGTCAATCACAAGACCATTAAGTAGAGAAAAATAAATCTTCTCCACTCGTACAATACAAATACAATATATTATATTACTCTAGGACGGAAAAGTACCATAAATATGTCATATTAAAAAGTTCAAGATATCTCGCCCTCAAAAAACAATTGGAATCATTTCAATCACTTTGAAAACATAACAGGCAGTACAGAACGCACTCATTATAATTTTTTTTTAATCCGCCTGCAAATGTCATCGGTTATTAAAAGTACCTACCAATTATGACTTTAAGACAATTTTAATTTATCTGATACTTAGAATTGGTTATTTACAAAGAATTTTACTTTCCCACAGGTGAAAATGAAAATTTCAGTCAAAAAAACCTGAAATCCAGTAGTAAGTAAGCGTTGATAATGAATTTAAGTGGTGGATTAATTTTAATCCCTGTTTAATCCACTCAAGGATTTTACGTAAACTTGTGAATTTCTTACAGATTTTATATAATTTGACATTTTCTTTTCGCGTTTTTCACTTCTTCGCGTTGTTCATTTCTTTTAGTACCTAAAGTTTTTTTTTTTTTTTCATTTTAAAGATAAGTAATATAATTGATCAAAGATTAGTTATCTACTTATTCAAATAATTAGCATAATTATACGACGTACGTAAATCTATTTGCATTTATCTAAAATGTAAACTCACTTAGGTTTTCATTAAATATTTATAATTTAATAGCTAAACTTAATAAATAATTTATGATAATAATTTCAGTTACTTGGCATAACGACCGCATACTTTTCTAATTTGATTTAAAACTGTTTTAATATTCATGAAACGTTATTTTTTCAAACATCGAACAGCACCAAAATTTTGCAAAAAAAAAAACTTTAAACAGTTTTTCTATTTAACACACAGCTCACCCATTTTCAGTAACAAGCCTAAAGGTCCAAGTATTGATAACACATCTGGAAACTAGACACATCTGTCAAACTACGCAGTCGAAATATGCTGAGCAGTTGACAGCCGACCTAAATCGAGTGAACCTAGATAGTAATATCAGCCTACCACTAGAAAAACTAACTAAGTATGATGGTAATACGTAGTAAAAACCAACACACTATATGAAAAAAACACAATTCATATTTTATGATATACGTGGCTGTATGAGAAAATACTCGTATGTGATAAAAAAAATTACAAAGGTAAAACATACCTGGTAGGTCTCATCAGGTTTGCCAGGGTACGATGCACTTCGACGGTAATCTGGAGGCCGTGGTGGGGCCGGTGCCCTCCTCCAAGGGGCGAACGCCGAGGGCTGCGGCGGTTGGGGCGCGGGCCACCTGTATTGCGGGGCCCGTCGGAACGGCGCCCTGTACTGTCTCTCGTCATCGGCAACGCTAGGGGCCCCTGGGTATTGCAGTTCGCCCATCAGGGCATACGTCCAACCGGAGCGGCGGTCGGACTCAAACTAGCGATAACATATCGGTCGATGTAGGATGCGCGCGCATGCCGCGTTCCGTATTTGAAATCGGGGGACAAAAAAATATAAACTTCGTTTTTTTCCCGTATCTTTCCTTCTAATACATTATGTGTGCTTTGTTGTTAGTTTTGGCGCATCCTTATTAAAAAAAAAAACGTGTTTGACACTTTGATAAGACG
This sequence comes from Sesamia nonagrioides, assembly GCA_017933935.1. Taxonomy (NCBI): domain Eukaryota; kingdom Metazoa; phylum Arthropoda; class Insecta; order Lepidoptera; family Noctuidae; genus Sesamia; species Sesamia nonagrioides. Next base: position 61,699 of record JADWQK010001864.1, read on the forward strand.
TCATTTCTTTTTAAGACATATTTTCTTCCATATTAAGATATCCAGTAATATTTTCTTTTGACAATGCAGTATACTGAATATACACACGTATAACCGCGTGAAAACTACTGTGTAAATTACTGAAAAGCTGATATAGGTACATCGATGGTAGAAAACTAAATTATTTGAAATTTCTCAAAACATTTATTATTTAAACTACATATACTTTTCATTAATTATTTAACTGAATTTCAGCAGTTACAAAAGAAAAGGCTCTATGATTATTTTATGCTGATTTTACAACAAACCTCCATGGTTAGTTTTCAAAGAAAGAGACGCTCATAAAACTACTGTCTTCTCTTTCACTCGCAATGCTACTGTTTCTTTTCCGCTTCATGAAAGAAATACCAACACGAATTTTAGGTAAGTTAGTATTTACCATCATGAACTGTGAATCTGTTTTCAGGGCTCATTGTTATAGGCGATAAACATACGCTTTTCCATAAAGAATTCATTCAAAAATTATCTGACGAATGATTATGTAACTTCATTTCAAGTGATTTCTTTTGTTTTTAACATAAGTTTGGCCTCAATTGGCGTCAGGTTACAAAAATAATAGTGTAAGATCTATTTTTCTGAAAGTTTTAGGTATTGGTCTTCGATTTAAGCAACCATATTTCTGCAGCAGAGTAGGTACAGAGTAGGGACACACTATCAGTAGAAATGGCTTACAATTTGACATTTTATTTTTCTATCTTCATTTAGTTTAGGGACTTTTACACGACTGTGTTCCAATCCCACCGTACCTAACTAAACCTTAACCTAATAAAATTAACAGACAAAGTCTTGCCGCCAAGCCATTCGTCGTCTTTCGGCATGATGTCTGGTGAAGTCGTACGGAAGACAGGTCTGAGCAGTTGTGTTGCGATGTGTGGCGGGTACGATGCGCCAGATGTTGTGTCGGGAGTTTGGTCGTGGAGGGTCTCCACATCAATCTGGCGCAGCATTGTTGGTAGTGTTGTTGAGTTTAACATTGCATCACCTCGCTCAATTGCAGCCGTCTTCCTTCCTATTCACTCAGTTTTTGAGTGAATAGGCTCTTGATAAACTAGCGCGCTTCACCATCAACGATTGCATCACTGCTTACCACCAGTCGGGATTGCAGTCAAGCACTAGTTTACAGTTATTAAAAAAAATATATATATATATAAAAACTTTATAGGCAGCCTCTGAAGTAGGTGTGGACAATATGTGCTGGAAAGTACCAACATCATATCTATTTACCTGCAACTCTATAGACAATTTTTTCAGTTTCTGACTGCAATGTAACTCTTCTTCTTCTTATTCTTTAATTCTTCAGCCTATAGATGTCCACACCTAGACAAAGGCCTCCACAAGGCTTTCCATGATGAGCGGTCTTGTGCTGCCCGCATCCATCGGCCTTCCTTGTTGGGGGCCTCCCTACGCTGCGTCTTCCAGTACGAGGATGCCATTCCAGAACCTTACTGCCAAATCGGCCATCGGTTCTACGAGCAATGTGCCCCGCTCACTGCCACTTAAGTTTAGCGACTCGAAGAGTTATGTCGGTGACTCTGGTTCTTCTACAGATCTCCTCATTTCTAATTCGATCACGCAGAGAAACTCTGAGCATAGCTCTTTCCATTGTCCTTTGTGTGACTGAGCCTTCGTATGAGGCCCACTGTGAGCGACCACGTTTCAGTTCCGTAAGTCATAACTTAACAAATATATTATATAAAAACTTTATAGGCAGCCTCTGAAGTAGGTGCGGACAATATGTGATGGAAAGGACCAACATCCTATTTATTTACTTGCAACTCTTTCTATAAACAATTATTCTCTGTCAGACTGTAATCTAACACATTCTGTCAATAAGTGTGAGATATCCTCCGGCGTTACGCACACCTCACAGTTTGGTGAATTAATCATCATCATCAACCTTTTTATCGTCCCACTGCTTGGCACAAGTCCTCATACAGAGAAGGATTGAGCGTAATCACCACGCTTGCTCAATGCGGGTTGGCGAAAAGTCCAGGTTTCCTCAAGATGTTTTCCTTCACTTTTTAATCAGTCATTGGTGTTCAAGATATACTTAGAAAGTACACATAACTTTAGAAAAGTTACATTGGTACTTGCCTGACCTGGAATCGAACCCGCGCACTCATACTTGAGAGGCTGGCGTTTTAACCACTAGGCCACCATGACTTAAATTAAACGTTTTCATCAAAAATCTAAACTTATGGACCGGGTGATGGCACCAGGTCGCAGTCTGTCTCAAACGCCACATGGAACAACGCGTCATTGTGACGTGACACGAATTCTACATCTCACAATCAGTTTACCGTGCGACTAGCATACATAGAACTTCCCAATTTCAACCATTGGGTAAGTGTCCGCCAGACATAACACCAGTTGGTCGGTGGATCCTCCCTTTTCTACGGAGGATGAGTCAACTTTACTCCCTGTTCCTCATACCTCCACCATGATAACCCCGAGCATGAACGTCAGTGCAGACTTCCTGCAACAACTTTAGCGTGACGTCATCATCATCAACATTACTCCCGCAAGCTTAATCGGCGAATCACCCAGCCAGCACCCACAACTTCAACGGATATTCTGACCACTTTTAAAACCATGCTAAAAAAGCATTTCCTCTCTCTTTAAACATGTCATTATTTTTTTATTTGCTTTTGTATGATGTTTATTCATCATCATCATCAACCTTTAATCGTCCCACTGCTGGGCACAGATCTCCTCTCATACAGAGAAGGATTGAGCGTAATTTATTAGTCTAGTATGATACACTCAACGTGCATATTTATTATACAGTATGTTAACTAACAGAGGGCGTTCCCGTTAATCCGAAATAGTATAGCATACATACATGCCAAAAAAAATATTTCCATTCGAAAACAAAATGTTTTAAATTTTTTTCCAATAAGAAAATATTCAATAAAAATTTTAAATTGACATGTAAAAGAAACACAATGTACACGCGAACATGAAAGACGGCAACGTCGCAATTTATTTATACATGACGACTACTATTTTGATTTAAAATAGGAGGTTTCAAATTTATTTCCAATTAGAATTTTTTTTATTCGGATTTTTTTATGCTTAATTTTCTATGCTGATATTTTTATTTTAATCTATTAATGATATATATTAACGAGTTTAAGGGAACGCCCTCTGTTATTTAACATACTGTATAAACTATGTAATTAGTACACTGTAGACTACCTACATCATTTCTCTCCTTCTCCTTACTATTCCATCCAAAGGTTGTCTGTAAAAGATCGCTCTTAGCGATAAGACCGCCCATTGTGCCGCCCATTGTGTCACCCTTTGTAAAATCTTTATATTTATGTTTTTGTAATCTATCTGGTGTACATAATAAAGAGTACATATTCTATTCTATTCTACTGCGTATACCTGGTCATCACCCTCAGCCTCAGCAGCGACCTCAGCACAGCACACTGCACTTTCGGCCGGTCAACAAGCAGAGCCCCTTCTCCTGGTCGACGCAGCAGCCTTAATAATATTAGTTGGGTCATTTACTGGACACTTTCCAGTCACCAAAACCGATTCTGCATTAGAGTATTTGACTAAAAAAAAACCAATTAGTCCGTCAGTCAGATTTCCAAAAAATACTAGACACGTATTTTTCTTTTTTCATATAAACAAAAAAATGAAGACGACACAGCTCGTTGAAAACTCGTGCGACGTCACTGCACGCTACACTTTTTAGCGGCCAGTGACGTCACCAGCCACCACTCCTGATCTTTGATGCCGTTTATATTTGTCAATTTTTATTGATTTGATAAAACAAAATATACGTAAGTATCAAACATTTTTCTGTAATCTGAATGACGGACTAAATAGAATCAATTTTTTTTACCCAGGAAACATCCCTATTATTTCCTAAACACGAAATATTTCGCAAGAGACAAAGCAACATGTCTTTATTAGCATTCACACCTTATTACTTTCGTAATGAGAGATTACGACCTCTTTCCATAGAGCCAATCTTTTTTTTTTCTATCAAAAAGTCTTCATACCTTTATTTCGTAATAAATTATTCCTGTTCGCAATAAATTGCTTTTGTAACTGCAATGCAGAGAGTATGCGTAGATCACAGAAATCATAATAACAATATTACGATTTCTGTGGCGTAGATATACAACGTGTAACATAAAGGGTAAATACATAACAAAGGCATGGCATCTTTACATGATATCAAACGATATTGGAAGGGTTTTTTACCCGACTGCCAGGAGGGTTATGTTTTTTGCTCCTATCTTGTATGTATTATTCTTTATTACCTAGTATCTCCAGAACCGCTGAACGGATTTTCACATTTGAGGTATCGTTAGATTTGCCTTAATTGCCCAACTGCTACTAGATAGGTGACATTAAAAAAAAAACAAAATGGCGGATGTATGACGCCATATTATTATATAAAGAAATAAATTTCTACTAAGCATATCGAGTGGGATATCAAAATGAGGGATTTTAAATACAGATTCTAAATATGTATATAACTTAATATTAAATGGAACAAAAAAAAAGAATTACATATCTTTTTCTACCAAGCATATGTTTCTACCTATTCAGTTCGTTAGAGTTTTATGCAGGCGGGTTTTTTGTTTTTAAATAATTAATCCTATCTCTTTGTGTTAGGAAGTTATGAGGAAAAACACCGCCTGTGATAGGCTACTATCATACTAGTCGCACAGAGATATTGAAAACATTTATCGGATTTTGGCAAGTAACATGACGGGTAACGAGTAGTTATTAACGTATGTAGTGTGCTGCCACGTTTGTGATGATTTTATTTTAAGAAACACACGAAACTGAAAATTTGGTACCAATTTTTTGAGTATTTTATTTTGAGTTGAAACCCTTCCCATATCGTTTGATATCATCTAAAGATGCCATGCCCTTGGTATGTATATACCCTTTTTGTTACACGTTGTATAGTGTTATGTGTAAGTAATCTAGTTTTTGTATTACTTCATCATCATCATCATCAACCTTTTATCGTCCCACCGCTGGGCACAGGTCTCCTCTCATACAGAGAAGGATTGAGTGTAATCACCACGCTTGCTCAATGCGGGTTGGCGATTTCAGACTTAAAGTTCAGATTTCCTCAAGATGTTATTCTTCACCTTGTTAATGTTTATGGATGGAATAATCAGCACCCTAATTATGTAACACATCATTATCAAGTTCTTTTTCGTGAGTATGCGAGGGAATTGTATGATTTATTCCCCCATCTCCGTTCCACCATCGGACGACCCGTCGCCCGGCGAGTTTCCACCCTTACGTCGTTAACACCACTACGATTTGGACGAAGCGTTGCGCCTCCTCTTTCATACCGCGTACATCAAGGGACTGGAACAATTTGCCAGCGGCGGTATTTCCGTCGGACTACAATTTGAGTGTCTTCAAGGCTAAAGTGAATAAGCTATTAAGAGCTTAGAAACTAGTGCGCTTTACCACCATCGATTGCGTCACGGGATCGCGGTCAAGCGCTAGTTTATTTTATAAAAAAAGCAAAAAAAGTAAAACCCAACTACGACAAAAAACGACGCTGAGTAACCAGCGGACAATTAAGACGCTTCTAATGATATGTCATTTGTCGAATTCTGATAAGCAGTTCAGAAGTTACGAGGGAACAGATGTACATGTATACATACATACATACATACATACATACATACATAGCCTGTCAAAATCATAACCCTCCTTTCGCTTTGCCGTAGTCGGGTAAAAAAAATATAATAAATTATGAATATTTGCACTGGTCTGGTAAGCACGTTAAGCCGTTGTTCCCGGTTGCCATACGAACATCTAATGGCAGTCGTTACGGGTTGTTGGAGCCCTCAAAAGTTCAACAATTGATCTAACTGCAATGCTTCGATATCTCCTTCGGGTTGTGGAGGTCAGACGGCAGTCGCTTCACGGAAAATATCGAAGTTTATCCAAAATCAGCAGTTAGACTGTTAAAGCGGACCCCAGACCCCAAAGCTGAAAAAGATTAACGCTGAGATGATGATGATGATTATTATCCAGTTGAATGGTTTAAAAGCATACCTACTGCTAATCCATTGCTCCATATGTTAAAAACATATGTCTGCTCAACAACGTAAATAACGCAATGAATGTTGTTGAACTGTCAAAATGAAACCCATTGCTACTGATAGTGTGTTACGCATATATCCTGCTGTAGGACTTGTCTTCTCCATCTGCCATCGATCCTTTGACAACTATAGGTTGCCTACTGACACTTCAGTTTTCTCCAAGCTAAGTCGGTAACTCCAATTCTTTTCGGGACGATTTCGTTCCCTTTTTTAAATGTTATAAACTAGGGCATGACCGCGATCCCGCCTGATGGTAAGCAGTGATGCAATCGTTGATGGTAAAGCGCTCTAGTTTATTAAAAGCCTATTCACTCTAGCCTTGAAGACACTAAAATTGTATCGTTTTGGAAATATTGAGATACATTAGTAGGAGGGGTGAACAAACTTTATCGCAAGAATATCTGAAATTAACTTTAGTGCTAGACCGCATACCCGCCTAATGGTAAGCAGTGATGCAATCGTTGATGGTAAAGCGCGCTAGTTTATTAAGCCTATTCACTCAAAAAACTGAGTGAATAGGTAGGAAGACGGCAGTTGAGCGAGGTGATGCAATGTTAAACCCAACAACACAACCAACGATGCTACGCTAGAGGGAGATCTGGAGACTCTCCACGATACAACAACATTTGGCGCATCGTACCCGGCACACATCGCAACACAACTACTCAGACCCGTCCTCCGTACGGCTTCACCAGACATCATGCCGGAACACGACGAATCGCTTGGCGGCAAGACTTTGTCTGGTGGGTGGTAACTTCTGCCGGCAGCCGATATGTTACGGCTCCATATGTTAGGGGAACAAGTCTTTATTCAACAATGTAAATACCCCAATGAAAGTTGTTGAACTGTCAAAATGAAACCCATTGTTACTCATCATCATCTCAGCGTTAATCCCAGTCGCATAATAAGCTTTTTCAGCTTTGGTTTCTGGGGACCGCTTTACCAGTCTAACTGCTGATTTTGGCTAAACTTCGATATGTTCCGTGAAGCGACTGTCGTCTGACCTCCACAAGCCGAAGGCGATATCGAAGCATTGCAGTTAGACCAATTGTTAGCCTTTTGAGGGCTTCAACAACCCACTGCCATTAGATGTTCGTATGGCAACCGGGACCAACAGCTTAACGTGCTTTCCGAAGCATGACCAGACCAGTGCAAATATTCATATTCATGCATACAAATATTTGCACTGCGCGGGGATCGAAACTGCGCCTACGCCACGGAGGCTGTCAATGCCTATTTTTACCCGACTACGGCAAAGCAAAAGGAGGGTTATGATTTTGACAGGCTATGTATGTATGTAAGTATGTTCATCTGTTCCCTCGTAACTTCTAAACTACTTATCAGAATTCGACAAATGACATATCATTAGAAGCGTCTTAATTGTCCGCTGGTTATAGGCTATATGGGGTCTCACAAAATCTAATGTGGCGCCCTCTAGCGGACAAAACATACAGAGTAAAAAAATAAAGTTAAGATAAATATGCCGTGTTTGGTATCATTTGAAAAGCGCTTTATTTGTACATTTTGAATATATATATATGGCTACCGTTACCGTAAGGCTACGTTGTCAAGGTGCTACGGTAGGTAGGTATATGTAACTTGTGACTACGCCTTTCCAAACATGAAAATTTATTTCTAAATGGTGAATATTGCATACTTCAGAATAGTATTATATGACATTATTGTCAATTTACAACGAAGTCATCTTGGTAGAGTCTACTGTGTCCATTTACTTGCAACTACATTAGCAACTTTGTTCAGTTTTCAGTGTTCTGAAAATCTTGTTTTATACTTTTTCAGCGTCGTATTTGTCGTAGTTGGGTTTTAGTTTTTTTTACTTTTTATTATAATACATATATACTATTAATAATATTCGCACCAACGACAGTCCCATTTGTGGTTCGGGAGAATCTGTCCATTCATTGGTTGCGGTTTGGAAGAGATTGCATTAGCGATAAGGCCGCCCACTGTATGTTTTGTTGTGCTGAATGTATTTTGATCGATGTATGTTTTTGATGTACAATAAAGTGCCTATACAACGTGTAACAAAAAGGGTATATACATACCAGGGGCATGGCATCTTTAGATGATATCAAACGATATCGGAAGGGTATCAACTCAAAATAATACTCAAAAAATTGGAACCAAATTTTCGGTTTCGTGTGTTTCTTAAAATAAAATCATAACAAACCTGGCAGCACACTACATACGTTAATAACTACTCGTTGCCCGTCACGTTACTTACCAAAATCCGATAAATGTCTTTAATATCTCTGTGCGACTAGTATGATAGTAGCCTATCACAGGCGGTGTTTTTCCTCATAACTTCCTAACATAAAGAGATAGGATTAAAAAACCCTTCAAATATCGTTTGATATCATGTAAAGATGCCATGCCTTTCTTGTGTATATACCCTTTATGTTACACGTTGTATATATATATATATATGTAAATAAATAAATACTATTTATTCCGATATCTCTCGGTGGTAGGCCATAACGTCGGCTGCCGGCAGAAGTTACCACCCACCAGACAAAGTCTTGCCGCCAAGCGATTCGTCGTGTTCTGGCGAAGCCGTACGGAGGACGGGTCTGAGCTGTTATGTTGCGATGTGTGTCGGGTACGATGCGCCAAATGTTGTTGTGTCGGGAGTTTGGTCGTGGAGAGTCTCCAGATCAATCTCCCTCTGCGCAGCATCACCTCGCTTAACTGCCATCTTCCTTTCTATTCACTCAATCTGTTTGAGTGATTTATAGGCTCCTAATAAACTAGCTCGCTTTAACATCAACGATTGCAGCATCACTGCTTACCATCAGGCGGGATTGCAGTCAAGCACTAGTTTTTAATTTTAAAAAAATATTATTATGCCTGTATTTACCGGTTATTATACCGGTATTTATACCGATTATTCAGTCTATGGAAGTATGAAGTCCAGACCAGTGACACATCATTGGGTAATCACACGTTAAGAGGAGGAGCGAAGGAGGAGCATCATCGTTGATGGTATAGCGCGCTTTACCTTTTGATTGCATCACTGCTTACCATCAGGCGGGATTGCGGTCACGCACTAGTTTATAATTACTAAAAAGAAACCGGCACATATATTTCTTTTTTATTTTTGATTGCCTCTACTTTATTTCTATGACTTTTCGTAACGAGCTACCATTACAATAAATACTTTTTTTTATACCTTTCATCCCTCTAAACATTCGTCTTTATAATATTAACAGGATGGACATGAACTTAAGGCTTATGTTAGTAAAACTTTAGATCGATGAAACTGCAAGGTTACGCCGCCCTTACCAAGGTCTGGCCGTGGATGAGCGGCCGAGCTATACCAATCAATACTTATCTACGCATTTAAATAGCCTTGACGAGTAGCTATACTAAAAACTAGAGATGGACCAAGTACTCGGTTGTTACTCGGTACTCGGCAGAGTTTTTGATACTCGTTCTTGGCTGAATAACCCGGTTTGAATTTCGTGTATACTTTGTTCAAGAAAAGCAATTTATTGAGGTACATATAATTAAAACAAACTGTATCTGTTCGTGCCTCGGAAAGTACGTTAAGCCGTTGGTCCCGGTTTCTATACAAACATCTAGTGGCGGTCGCTACTGGTTGTTAGAGCCCTCAAAAAAGTCCATCAATCGATCTAACTGCAATGCTTTGATATCGCCTCCCGGTTATGGAGGGCAGATGGCAGTCGCTTCACGGAAAATGTCGAAGTTTAGCCAAAATCAACAGTTAGACTGGTAAAGCGGACCCCAGACTCCAAAGCTGAAAAGGCTTCAGTTGCGACTGGGATTAACGCTGAGATGATGATGATGACTTGGTGTACTCGGCTGGGTTTTCATCTCTACTAAAAACCTGCAGGTTCCTAATTACGTAACACACTATCAGTAGCAATGGGTTTCATTTTGACAGTTCAACAACATTCATTGCGTTATTTACGTTGTTGAGCAGACATTTTCCAACATAGGGAACAATGGAATAGCAATATACATGCTTATAAAAGTTTCTGATTGAGATTAAACACAATTGATCAGAATTACAGGATTGAAGGATATCCGTCGGACCACTGGCGCACTGGCAAGTGAAGGAACGCGGGTGGGTTTTATTCATTAAAAGTCTTACACGCTCTTCCATTCCGCCCAGAGCGGGAGAGCTCATTGGATGATTTTCCATCCGCAAAAAAAAGAAGAAGAAGTATATTGCTAATCCGAGGCTTTACGTGGTCGCGAAAAGTGAGTTCCCAACAAAGGTTGGGAACACACTTTTCTTGGACAAACAACGCAATGAATGTTGTTTTACTGTCAAAATGACAGCCATCTTTGTTTTACGAAATTACCCTAAAGGAGACCACTTTCAGATTTCAAAAAAAGAACCGAAAATAAAGTGAATTACTTCACCGTTGATTTTTATAATTATGATCGCATGTGTGGCGTACCCCATTTATAATAATTTAATTAGCCAAATATGAATTCTGAATTAGCTAATTCCTGAAACTAGACTCAGTACGTTCAACTTTAAAACCAATTGATTTAAACCTCAAACTTACTAAGTGCAAAAACAATGTTGATTGAATTCTTCGTTCTCTCTAACTATAATTAAATAGCTATAATCCAAATTACAAATTTTCTCGTTCTATTTAACATAAATAAGGCTCGACCGAGGTCTCCGTATTCTCGGCTACAAATCCAACCGGGAAATTTGTCTTGGTTCTCGACTAATTATAGCCGAGATTCTCGGTCATAATATCCTCCGTGGCGTAGCGGTAGCGAACGCGGCCGCTGCGCAAGGAGGCGTGGGTGAATATGTAGGACTATGAATATTTGCACTGGTCTGGTCGTGCCTAGGAAAGCACGTTAAGCCCTTGGTCCCGGTTGCCATACGAACATCTAACGTCGAAATCAGTCGTTACGGGTTGTTGGAGCCCTCAAAAGTCCAACAATCGGTCTAACTGCAACACTTCAATATCGCCTTCGGGTTCTGGAGGTCAGACGGCAGATGCGTCACGGAAAATATCGAAGTATAGCTAAAAGAGCAGTTAGACTGGTAAAGCGGACCCTAGACTCAAAAGCTGAAAAAGCTTCGGATGCGACTGGGATTAACGCTGTGATGATGATGATGATGATTCTTGGTCATGACGGAAACTATAAGTAGGTTTGTTAAAGAGTCAAAACTGCCAAGAAATGCTAATATTTTTGAGTATTTGTTTTGTTCGCCTTATAAGCAGCAAATAAGTTTTTATTCACGCCTACCGTGGGCGAAAAGTTTATTTTAGCCAGCGGATGCAAAAAAAATACAGCGCTTACTTACAAAATACAAGCACAATAGACAGAGAACAGTAAAACATCTTCATATAAACGAGCGGCTCTCGGTTTGAATGTATGCGTGCGCGCCGAGCGCCGTGTCGGTACGCGATTTCACGCACACGCTGGCAAACTATAGGATGGTGGCAATACGGGCTGTGCCGCGTGACTGTGAGCACGCGCGTAAATTACATGACCGCTCGCGTTCGTCAATTTTCGCCGGCCACTTACCATAATATTAATTATTACGAGTATCATGACTTCAAAAGGGGGAAAAAAATATTGTAGGGTTTTCGGGTGCCTCAATAATGATTTCGCAAATCCGGACTTATCATTCTTCATACTTCCTACTGAACTAGAAATGTAAGTACAACTTAAATCTTATTAGAAAATGTGATGTATGTATTGTTTGTTTCACAGTTTATTTGCTTTATTAAGAGCGTACCCGAGTCGCATTTTTCCATATAATTGTATTCCCAGATTTACTTCCTGACTACTATGTTTAAAGTTAAGTTTATTTTAAGAAGCCCAGTTTTACTATAAACAGAGGATTGAGTACGAAATATCGTTTAAGTAAACATATTTGTCGAGTATAGTGTAATAAGGACAATTTCACAATAATCAATATTGCAAATTACTATTTTTTTTTTCTATTGTCTTATGTGTTGTTTGATCCAAATATGGCGTCTTAATCATAATATTAAGTGAATAAAATTATAGTAAAATGTGACAGACTAACGCTTAGGGTTGCGTAGAATTTTATTTATAACATTATAACCTTTAATCCCTCCGACGGCGCCTTTGTTGCATTTGAGCTAGCTGTTGCTATCCGATTATATAAACAAACATTACACAGTACCCATATAAACAATCATTATAATTGTACCTCAGAAACTAATGAGGCTAAAAAGGTTTTGCGGTTTTATTAAAGTAAGGTATCATTTGTTAAATATTCGCTACGTATGTGTAGCGAATATTATATAATCTTAGCTTTACAAATGTCTACTTTTTCATAAGAACTACATATTTATTGTTTACGTTCTCATGTTTTATATCATTTAAGCATTAGTTATTAGCTTGTGAATATTATTGTGTTAGTGTTACATTTAAATACTCATCACTTACAATCTTCTCTGATAAGAACCAGTTATATCGATTTCCCATATCACACATCACTTAATATTTATCATTATTTACGAGCTTTAGAATATAATTTAGTGTTACACTTAAGTAGTCTTAAAAATTTTGTCGGTATCAAATTTGTAACTTAATATAATAAATGTTATGTGAATAGAGGCTTTTTATTTTTACTAAATTTATAAATTGGTAAAATATTCAATCATAATATGCTTTTTATTCTATAAATTTAGATCAAAGTGACAACCCTAGGGTTCAACGCAAGAGTAGGCAAATAACTCTGCGGGCGGCCTTAGATAATCTACTGTTCTCTGTCTACTGTGATACAAGCGTAGCAAGTAAACAACTGTTTAGCAAAGAAGAGGGAAAATGCCGATAAAATGACGATAATTTTTTTTTTTTTTGTTATTATATCTAGTTAATTTTGTGTGACTTGGCCGTTTTTCTATTTTGATGATCATGAGTGAGTGAGTGAGTGTCATAAACACGAAACTATTACTTTCGCTTAACTTCGTAACAAAATGACCTACAGACTTGAAATTTTGGATTTTACGTATGTGATTATAGTTTACTGGGTGCCACAAACGAAATGGTTCAAGTAAAGGATGGTACGGCAGAGTATGCTTCGCGCTCGACTTGACGGGGTCAGTACCGTCACCCCCGATTTTTTATAATATTATTGACAGCCTCCGTGGCGTATCGGTAGCGGACGCGGCTGCTGCGCAAGGTGGTGCGGGTTCGATCCCTGCACAGTGCAAGTATTTGTATGCATGAATATGAATATTTGCTCTGGTCTGGTCGTGCCTCGGAAAGCACGTTAAGCCATTAGTTCCCGGTTGCCATACGAACATCTAGTGCAAGTCGTCACGGGTTGTTGGAGCCCTCAAAAATCCAACAATTGGTCTAACTGCAATGCTTCGATGTCACCTTCGGGTTGTGGAGGTCAGACGGCAGTCGCTTCACGGAAAATGTCGAAGTTTGGCCATATCAGCAGTTGAACTGGTAAAGCGGACCCCAGACTCCAAAGCTGAAAAGGCTTCGGATGCGACTGGGATTAACGCTGGGATGATGATTATGTATTTATTGAAGTATACTTATGTAATTATTTTTGGATTATATGTTTAGGTATATTTAATATTATTACTTTTATACTTATCATATTCATATTTTATTTCCTCTTTGTTCTTACACACTATTGTCTACATTTCTGTTTTACTTCTCCTTTCGTAGGTCTGCTGGAAGAAATTTCTTAAGATATAAGCAGCTCCTTTGTACCCAGATCTTAATTTTGTCTTATCTTTAAGTATTTTATTGTGTTTACATAAATAATATAATAAATAAATAATGCTAATTAATTTCGATTTTCAAAAACAGTTAATTTTGGGCATTAAAAAAATTTCTACTCGTAGTGGTTAAAACAGCAGCCTCTCAAGTATGAGCGTGCGGGTTCGATCCCAGGCCAGGCAAGTAGGTACAAATGCAACTTTTCTAAGTTATATGTACTTTCTAAGTATATCCTGGACGCCAATTACTGATTAAAAGGTGAAGGAAAACATCTTGAGGAAACCTGGACTTTAAGTCTGAAATCGCCAACCCGCATTGAGCAAGAGTGGTGATTACGCTCAATCCTTCTCTGTATGAGAGGAAACGTGTGCCCAGCAGTGGGACGATAAAAAGATTGATGATGATGATCATCATCATCAGCCCCTACTCGTCCACTGCTGCATATAGGCCTCCTTCATGGCACGCCAACAAGCTCGATCCTGAGCAGTTCTCCGCCAGCCACTACCAGCCACCTTTTTGATGTCGTCGCTCCATCTCGCCCAAGGGCGTCCTACGCTACGTTTACCTAGACGCGGTCTCCACTTCAGGACTCGTTTACTCCAACCACAGTATAAAAATCATACAGTAGGTCGACGCCTTTGATCTTGTGTAAAATGCCGACATCGTCTAGACAGTAACGCATCGGCCAGGGTTGTCACAAATAAACAATATTTATGAAATTATTTATTTATTGCAGATCAACATCGATAGCTGTATTATAGTTAATTAATTTGCTATTTTTACTAAGGGAACAACTCGAGGCAGATTTAATTTATTTAGATGGCATTTTCGTAACCAGCACCCCAATCCATCTCGGAATTAACACCCATATCATATTAATATACATTTAAATTAGCGTCCGCCATCTTGGATTTCAAAAAGGGTGCTTTTTCGTAACAAGCACCCCAATTATACTCAAAATTGACACTCTTATCAAATTATAAAAAAAATGACGTCCGCCATTTTAGATGTCAAAAAGGATGGCTGTTTCGTAACAAGCACCCCAATTATACTCAAAATTCACACTCATATCAAATTATAAAACAAACAAATAAAAAACAAACACGCGTTAGCCCTTATTGATGGATACCGAGCCACGAACATCGTTTTGTTCGCAGCTCGGGTGCTGCTTACGCGCGTCTCGTCCCTCACACCACACACGATTGCTCTGTCTAGACGTCTTCGTTGGACGACTGTATGATTTTTAGACTGTGCTCCAACGGTTGCCGGTCCTGCGGCATATGTGTGTTTTTCACACTTTTTTATTCTCGATCTCGGCTCTCGGTCTCGGTTTCTGCCGAGAACAAAAAACCTAGGTAGAGCCTTAAACATAAAGATAATCAGTCTATAATGTTCTCACTCGTGGGACACAGGCCTCCTCTCGGTGAGAGGGAGTGGACCGTGATCTACCACGCGGGCTCAGTGCGGGTTGGTAGATAAATAATAAATAATAATAAATTTATTCACAAATAAATATACAAGCTACAAAACATAAAACATAGTAACTATATATACAGGTAATACATAAGCTACATAATAGGAGCATCTGCAACCGAACTGGGTAAAACCTGTATCTCGGCGTGCAGCGCCAAACCTCTCAGCAAGTTAATGTATTAAGAAATTAAGCTATCGCGAACAGCTTTATGTCGATAAAAGGATAAGCAAAATAAAACAAAATAAAGTAAACTAAGCTAAAAACTAAGTGTGTTAGAGCAAGCAGTGCGGGTTGGTAGATGTCACATGTCTTCGGAATTTTGCCTCTAGGAGGTGCTGGTTTCCTCGCAATATTTTCCTTCGCCGTTTTGAGATCAGTGAACTGTCAATCTCACTACCAATTTTTCACTGTGATATATTTCTCCAAAGCCTAGAGCACAGGCGTAGAGTAGTCAGCCTTTCGGTGTTCTATAGGATGCATTTTGGGGAGTGTGCGAGGGAATTGCATGATTTAATTCTCCGATCTCCGTTCCACCATCGGACGACCCGTCGTACGGCGAGTTTCCACCCTTACGTTGTTAACACCACTACGATCCGTACGAAGCGTTTCGCCTCCTCCTTTGTACCGCGTACATCGAGGGACTGGAACAACTTGCCGGCGGCGGTGTTTCCGTCGGACTACAATTTGAGTGTCTTCAAGGCTAGAGTGAATAGCTCTTAATAAACTAGTGCGCTTTACCATCAACGATTGCGTCACTGCTTACCATCAGGCGGGATTGCGGTCAAGCGCTAGTTTATAACTTTATATAAAAAAAAAAATATTTACAAAATGAATCGGCTAGTAAACGTCTCTGCCTAACATTTCAGAAAATACTTAGGTACATGCTTGTGATTGTATATAAATTAATTTCTCTTCCAATATCTCATCCCTATAATAAGTAAAAATATAATATCTGTAAGTAACCTTGTACCTCTATTACATGGCCTTAAACATATTAGAAAATGTCGGTGTAATTAGCTATTCCTCTGCCTAACTCTTCAGGTATTACAAGCGAGATGTTATATGTTTCCTATGTAGCAAACGTTGGACCCAAACATTAACTAATTTAAATGTAAACCTCTAGGTATATATTTGACTTCGAAGAAAAATGCCCTTTAGCTAGTTCCAAATTCAAATCATTTATTTCAATTAAGCACGTAATGATTACAATAAAATTCAAAAATCAAACCGAACGTCAAAATTCACAAGAAACAAGAATTTATTCTCGTCGCCCCTACCAGAAACAAAAATTATTTTCTTCCAAAATCAAATACATACATATTTTTTATCTGTATTGCCTCCACTGAAGGACGCAATGGGCTGGACGTTTGCCCGCATTATGTCTGCTGCATACACAGTATACAGAGACTACCGCAATCTACTGACCTGCTTTCAGTCGTTACGGGCCGTACTTTGCCGCAAAGGCCGTATATCGGCCGGTCGACAGATAATCACTGTTTCATAGTTTTAAGTTTAGGATTTTGTCTTTAATACGTATCTTGAACGGGTTATTCGTTCTAGATAATTTAATGTAACCTGACGCCTAGTTTCCACGAGTATCGGCAAAGGTATATATAGTACATACACATACTTTTTTATTTAGTATAAGGAAGAACTTAAATGGGCTTCTAAGTAGCATTCTTTTTGTAAGTAGGTATGTTGTACAAAGTACACAAGAGGCTGAAAGTGGTGGAAAGAGAGAAGGTCTTTGCAGCGTGAGATTAACGGTTAATAAAAATAATTGAAAAAAGAACAATTAATTTTACACTTTTGTTTTTTTTTTACTATTTCATTACTTTTTTTTTCTTTTCTACTTTGGCACGGTTTGTTTTTATTACTCATATTCTTTTTTTTTTTTATAAAAGAACATAGACTTATGAGTCTGTATTTTTAATGCCACTACGACTGCAGTAAATAACAAAAAATTTGAATTTAATTTTTCTATTAGTATTTTGACTAATTCTACCGAAGACAGTATTATATTACTTAGTAGGAATTACCAATCATTATTTACTCTCCATCAGTATTTGCGTAAGAATCTCAAAGTAAAAATTCAACGTTATTCAATTTTTTTTTTAATAAATGTAGTAATGAATTAGCAATACCTTTCAAAAGCACCTAAATTTCGATTAATTGTGTATTACTCACCAATTAAGGAATGGATTTTAATTAGTGTTTTTATACTGTTATGGCCACAGAAATTTAACAACAGTTAAAAATAAACTCACACCATAGGTAAGCATATCATTTATGTAATAGTGAAGTCATTTATTCAAATTAGGCTGAAAATCAGCACTTTTTGAACGTCAATCCATACTAATATTATAAATGCAAAAGTAACTCTGTCTGTCTGTCTGTCTGTCTGTCTGTCTGTCGGTCTGTCTGTCTGTCTGTCTGTCTGTCTGTCTGTCTGTTACGTTTTCCCGCTTAAACCTCTCAACCGATTTTGATGAAATTTGGCACAGACAATCTTTAGACCCTGAGAAAGAACATAGGCTACCTTTTATCCCGGAAAAAATTGATATTCCCGAGGGAAATCTAAAAAGCGCGATATAACCGAACCCCACGCGGGCGAAGCCGCGGGCGGAAAGCTAGTACTACATAAGACAGTCACCCAAAACGCCCGCCCTTCGCTACTTCCTAGTGCTTTCGCTGGGAAGAAGAAGTGACGGAGCAAACTCCTCAGCAGCACAGCTGTCTGTTCATTTAAAAAACACATGACTTAATACAATATGTGTAAAGTAACTAAAATTAGAAAACACAGAACAAAAAATTAAATTACCTATTTACATCACGTCACGCAATTTGCTCAAATTAGGCTGACAATCAGCACTTCTTGAACGTCAGTATTACATAAGACAGACCCCCAAAACGCCAGCCCTTCGCCACTTCCAGTGCTTTCGCTGGGAAGAAGAAATCCTTTGGACTGGGTATCTATCTGTAACGTACTAGCTACTGCCCACGTCATGACATCTGCGTCAATGCCTGGATGTTTTATATCACATTATTAGGTAACTTGAACAGTTAATGCAGTGCACGTAACGGAAGTCCTCAAATTAAATAATTTTCCCCGTTTTTTCCACATTTTCCACTGATTCTTCGCTCCCATTGATCGCAGCGTGACGTTATAAGCCTAAAGCCTTCTTGGATAATTAGACACAATACAAAAACAATTTTCAATTCGAACCAGCAGTTTTTTTTTTTTTTGTTATGTTATCAATATTTGTTTTCTTTATTGGTTTAAAGGGCTTTTACGCATAGCGTATGTCAGCCCATCGTACATGTGCATTTGAACAATCCTTTCTCATCGGGGCCATTTGGTTGGGATAAAATTGTATGTTCAATTTTTTTTTTATAATTATAAGCTAAGGTCCTCATTAAGGTAAGGTATTCATTTAGGTCACCATTGTGTGGATCGCCCTGAGGACACGGTGGAGCATACGGTGGAGGTCTACCCGGCTTGAGTAGAGCACTGCCGTGTCCTCGTGGCGGCGATCGGCGGCGATCTCTCGCGTCCGACCCTGGTCCAGGCCATGGTCCGGAGCGAGAGTGCATGGCAAGCCGTAACCTCCTTCTGCGAAGCAGTAATGCTGGCAAAGGAAGAGGCGGAGCGCGTGAGGCAGCGGGATTCCCAGCGCCCTCACGCCACTAGCTGACGCTGGACACGCCCTGGTCAGGAGATGACACTAAACTCCCAGAAAGACGGGTGGGTTTTAGTTAGTAAAAGTCTGACACGCCCTTCCGCTCCGCCCAGAGCGAGAGAAGTCATTAGATGATTTCCAAACCCAAAAAAAAAAAGATCCGTATTCCAAAAGCAAACTCAAGCATTGATCTCTGTTTAAGCATTACTTAAAACTAGTTTCAACCAATCAAATGGCTTGAAACGATTTTAAAAGTAATGCTTGAGTTTTGAGTGAGCTTCTGGAATACGGGCCTTATAGCTTCACCGCAATCCCGCCTGATGGTAAGCAGTAATGCAATCGTTGATGGTAAAGCGCGCCAGTTTATTAAGATCTTATTCACTCAAAAAAAACTAAATGAATAGGAAGTATGCCGTAGTTGAGCGAAGTGGTGCAATGTTAAACCCAACAACACGACCAAAGATGCTGCACCAGAGGGAGATTGACCCTGGAGACCCTCCAAACTCCCGACACAACAACATTTGGTGCATCGCACCCGGCACACATCGCAATACAACTGCTCAGACCCGTTCTCCGTACGGCTTCACCAGGCATCGCTTAGCGGCAAGACTTTGTCTGATGGGTGGTAACTTCTGCCGGCAGCCCATGTTATGGCCTACCACCGTGCAGTTCCTGCGATTAGTGCGTTTTAACAAATAAACTCTTCAGCTTTATAATATTAGTATTTAGTATGGATTGAAATCGTCCAACAGTCGAATTGTATTAGCTTTTCCTAAGTTGGGTTAAGTTATAAGTACCTAATACTTGCTACGAACGAATACTTGCCAACTGCAGTATTATGCAGTTGTAGACTATCTCAAGGTGATCGCATTGCGGGTTGTAACCTATCTTCATAAGTATACAAATACGGTGAGGAGAAAAGTAGGTACAACCAACACTTACGTACCGCGCTATTACCATTACCAGAATCATTTATTTATTTATTTTATTTATTGGTCTATCCACAATTGTTACACAATGAAAACAATATAATACAATCAACATACAATCATAGTGCACAATATAATGCGATAGACACAGCATGCAAATACAAAAATAATTATACAAATAAAAGTTACAAAAAGTGCAGAAATAACTTAACAGCAACCAATGTGAATTTAGCAAAAACAGAGATTAAAAAAAAATTAAAAGACAATAGTAAATAATTATAAATAAAAAAAAAAGTCAGCAATATTCTTATTTGTTTTTTAGGACTTGGCGCTTGAATTCTTGTAGTGTTGTGCTAAAGATATCAATCAAGTCATTTGAATTATCAAATAACCTGCAAATTCTAGGGATGGGCGAATTGGATCCTGAAACAGTTTTGCGGAAAGGGGGCCGGAACAGTTTGATAGGGTGACGCGGATAACTGTGGGGAATGTTAAATTTAAGCATACTTAACAACTGCGGGCAGTCTATTCTACTCTGTAGTATTTTGAACAGAAAAATTAAATCTATACTGTCTCTTCTTTTTTCAAGTGATTTCATACCAAAGTGTTCAAGACGTTTCGCGTAGCTTGGAAGATTGTGCATTGCAGTGGTTTCGAAGTCAATTGCCAGTCCATTGCTTCATATGTTCAAAAATGTATCAGCTCAAAAACCTAAATAACGCAATGAATGTTGTTCAACTGTCAAAAGGAAACCCATTGCTACTGATTGTGTTTTAGGCAATTACTTTGCAGCAACCACTAACATTTTAAACTTATATTTTTTCTTCTAGCTCTTTCGTGGTCCATTGTAGACGCTTTACAATCAACAATTGTATTGCTTACCATCAAGCGGGTTTGCGGTCAAGGACTTCTTATTTTAAAATTTAAAAAAAATAAACAGAAGGATTAAAATTGCTGACTGGCTTATGTTAGTAACAACTTATTTCTTTGAAAAGAAGAATTAAAAGACAATCAGTAAATTTCATCAAGAGGTCTTCTATGTTTTAGTCAAGCGAAAATCCCCAAACTCAAATTCTCATCAATTCATACTATACTATACTATTCTAATATTATAAATGCGAAAGTAACTCTGTCTATCTGTCTGTTACGCTTTCCCGCTTAAACCTCTCCGATTTTGATGAAATTTGGCACAGACAATCTATGGACCCTGAGAAAGGGCATAGGCTTTTATTGAAAAAAATTGCTATTCAAGGGAAAGCTAGTATTCAATCATTTCAATTCTATCTACAATGCCGTAGGTGAGCAAAATGCTCTCCATTTAGCTATAAACAAGACGAAAGTAGGCGTGTAATACTCACAAATATACCTACAATGTACATAATAGAACTAAGTCAGTGTGTCAATGTAAACAGCAGTATATAATGAATTGTTACCGCACACAGTACGCAGTCTGAAGATCGGGTGTTGCGGATTTAAAGAACAATGGCTTCCGTGGAAATGCCGATAGGTGGCGGTGGAGGTTGTTGTTGCGGAAAAGATATCGTAGATGGCGCTGTATACATATTTTTGAATTATTACCGCACACAATACGCAGTCTGAAGCATCGACATCATCATCATCATCCCAGCGTTAATCCCAGTCGCATCCGAAGCCTTTTCAGCTTTGGAGTCTGGGGTCCGCTTTACCAGTCCAACTGCAGATATGGCTAAACTTCGACATTTTCCGAAGTCTGAAGCATCGACATATTATATTATTATACTAATGGTCATGCCGTACGCGTATAATCCGCAGTAATTTTTTGGTTTGAAAAGAGTGAGTGAGATGGCCTATGCTGTCGGTCTAGCACTATCTCTTTCCTCATAGATGATTTTGAGAGATAAAGATAGACCGAAACTTTGTTTCGTCTCTTTCTTTCGAAGTGCCACAATTCTCATCTATATGACATGCGCACCAGCGCAGCATGCCCATTAGTATATATATTATATGTCGATGGTCTGAAGATCGGGTGTTGCATTGCATAATTATTTGAAAAACAATGGCTTCCGTGGAAATGCCAGTGGGTGGCTTTGGAGGTTGTTGTTTCAGAAAAACTATCCTAGATGGCGCTGTATTAATATCTTACGTTTCAAACTTTCTTTTCGCCGTTCAATCATTTTTTTCACCGTTAAACAAAGAAAAAACATAAGTTTTCTAATAACTGAATACTAACCATAGCTTGTAGGGGCAAGCTATACTCTTTGTCAGAAGTTTTGGCGGGAATGTCAAGATGAGTGTCACGCTCATTTTTCATTGGACTTTTAAAGTTATTTATAGTGTCGTTTACTAAATAAAAACGCGTGATTTATGGAGTAAAAAGTGCATTCAGTGAATAATTCAAAAAGAACAGTGAAATATTGTAGCATAGTGGCCTCATCATGTCTTTACGCTAAACCGCTCCTTATCGTCCAAACGCGTAAAACGAAAGGAGTTAGTTTAGGTTAAGTTATGCTAGGATAAGTTAGGATAAATTAGGATAAGTTAGGATAAGTTAGGATAGATATTTAATGAAGAAAAAAAATTACTGAAGACTTGGCTGTATGGCGTACTATGCCTTTGCCTTTTCCATTCGCCCGAACGGAAAGAAATGAACCAAAAAAAAAAAAACTCTTTGTCAACTTGTCATTGTCAAAATGTATACGACATACGTCACATGTGTCAATGTGACAACACATTTTTATTTTCAAAACAAAGTGGAGTCAGTTTAAATCTGTATTTATTTATAAAACAATACACAAAATGACTGAACTAACAACATTAGCGACAATAAAGTGCAAGCAGCAAGCGATACGAGCAGTCAGATTCAACGTGGACGGCACATACTGCCTCACCTGCGGCGCAGATAAGAAAATAAAACTCTGGAATCCCCATCGGCAACTATTGCTGAAAACTTATGGAGGCCACGCAAATGAGGTCTTAGATGCTGCAGGTTCCTGTGATAGCAGTCAAATCATATCCGGCAGTGCTGACAAATCAGTCATTTTATGGGATGTAACCACAGGTCAACCATTACGAAGATACCGTGGCCATGCCAGCTCTGTAACATGCATAAAATACAATGAAGAATCAACAATGGCAGTTTCCGGATCAATAGACAATACTGTATGTTTTTGGGATGTGCTAAGCCGTAGACAGGAGCCAGTGCAAGTTTTAAAAGAGGCAAAGGACACTATTACATCCATCCAGGTTACTGACCATGAAGTTTTGACTACATCAGTGGACTGTCATGTTAGATTGTATGATATAAGAATGGCAAAGATGGTTTCGGACTACATAGGGCATGTTGTGACATTTGGGAGCCTAACCAGAGATGGCCAATGTTATATTCTTAGTTGTAATGATAGTACTGTTAAATTATTTGATAAGGAATCTGGAGAAATATTAAACACATTTACAGGTCATGAAAGTAGAGATTATTTATTAGAAAATGCTGTTAATGAGAAAGATAGTCATATTATTTGTGGCTCGGCCACAGGACATGTGTTTTATTATGATTTAATTAGTAGTGCATGTACACAGAAATTGAAACATAGTGAAAATAGGCCGGTGGTATCTTTAAGTCATCATCCAACTGGTAATTGTTTAATAACCGCTTGTGAAGATGAAATTAAACTATGGGGAGTTCAAGTTATAGAAGAATAATTTATCTAAGTAGTTCAGTTCAATATACCTACCCATAGACCAAAACCTATGCGATTTTTTTTTTCTAAATATTGCCCCTGCTATGGATTTCTCCTGTATTGTGGATATGTTTACAAAAGATTTAAACTAGCATTCAGAATCAGCCATACCTGGAATATAAAAAGCCTTCCTCAAGAATTGAATTATCAAATACAAAAAGAAAACAACATGTCTCACTAGTACTTTGCATAGACCAATGTTTACGCACAACAGCACATCAAGCAAGCTACTACAATCTGGCTTTCTTTAATGGATTTTTAACCTTATGGATATAACATTATGGTTCAAGGTTGGTTGGGAAAATTTTACAGTTGAGGGTATTTTAACCTGCTGTCATCTGTACAATAGAACTTTAGAAGAATCCCTGTCCTACTTTAGACAAGGTTTTTTTACTCTATATGAAACCTCAATATAGTTTGTTCAGAATAAGCAACTGAATAGATTTCAATCATTTTTACAGCATATTATATTTTTTCCCAAATACATTTAGAAACTCTTGCAGTGTGGTTACCGAGCGCACACAGCTGACGGTAGATCATAGTACTAGGCGCACAGTGAGACAGAGCCGCGCCGCGTCGCTTCAGGCGTTAACCATATTTTTGTTGTTACAACCTAGTAAAAACCTACCACACATTATCCCACCCACTGCAACTCCTGAAAGCCACAATCAACAGTGGAGACCGCCAGAAAAACGCCGAGCAATGAAGCTCGACGAGTCCCGGAGAAACGATTCTGTTGACTGTTTTTGGTCCCGCAACGAAATTAGTCAGAAAAGAATAGCGGAGGAGTAAGAAAAAATAGTTTCTTTCCACTTCCCTCCATAACAAGCAGGAGACAGGACAGAACTAGGTCAATCGGCACAAAGGGACATTATTGCAACTGGGAGAAGCCCAGATTGCCAAGCACCACAGAATAAAATTTGATTAAGTTAATGGGTCCTAAGTAGCTATGTGCTGTTACAATTGATTCCAATAATAGGTATGGCAAAAGCGCCTGAACGCACGGAAATTGGTTCTAGTTTCTACAAGGTCCGTATAATAAACGACTCCGAATGTAACTTGTACACTATCCAACATAATATTGCGTTCATCCTGCCAGAGAATACACTCCCACAAGTTGTGATGTGCGGTCTGTTCAAATTTACAGTTCGATGTAGAACATTGACACAAAGGCGAAGGAACAAGTTTAAAAGAATACAGTTTCATTTTAAAGTTTTCTTGATAACTTTTTGAAATTTTGTACATAGATTCTTTACTTGAAAATACTGGTTACCCCACACAAGGAATTACTTTTCTATTGTGAGTGCGTTTACAAACATTTAAAGTCGTATACACAAACAGCCAGACTCGAAACAACTACTTGTAAAAATGTTGACATGACATAAAAAGTATTTCTGTATTCCGAATGGTAACAAGAAAATCGAACCGAGACTTATTTCAATGTTTGCTCTCACTTCGCTTGTTCTTCATGCTACATTCTTTTCAATCTTTAGTCAACAAAGTTATTCCATTGTTTTTCCATGATAAATCTATTCATACTGTCACGGGCTAGGGGTACTAAAATGCCGGTTAAGGGTTACGAAGTTTATTGGCAACGAAGGTACAATCGATTGTAGGCAATGACAAGTAGAATGTCGCTGACGTTGCACCGAAGTCTTCCCTTATGTACACGAAGTCCGTGTTGTAAACACACAATAACAGTACAGATGTTACTCCACGTAGTACTCACAGATCTCGTTACAGTTGTCGCAGTAGGTATTCTCAAAGATCGCTTCTTAACTGTCGCTGTTTTCGTATCGCTAGTCGAGTGTAGACTGACTCTGCACCGGCGTCACGGCGCTATATATGGGCCAGCTGATCGAACATTCCAGAATCCTCTAGACGTAATAATAATACTGCTTAACTTCGAGGTCACCGGCCAAGTAAGTACCTACGATAATTCCCGGAAACGGGTTTCTAGAAATTTCGATGTCGACACTTTGTTGACAAAACTGTTGAGACCTGTACCATTCGATAGGCCATCCTAAGTCTAGTAATGCGTTTTTATATTGTGCCTAGAAAATGTCTAGATCTGGAGAAATAGGACTTAAAAGTGACACTGCATGTCACGCGATATTGAACCTTATGCCATCGACATAAGGTCCATTCGTAACATTGCCCCCTTCTTAGTCATGCTCGTCCCGAGCATGATTTGATCCATAATAGCGAGCTAGGCGGTCTACGTGTACGATCTTCAGCTTCCCTCTAGGCCCTTTCTTAATCCTGTAGGTGACATCGTTTATTCTGGTTACTATCGTGTACGGACCCTCCCATTTGGCTTGAAATTTCGGACTCTTTCCTTTTCTCCTTATGGGATTATGTAACCATACCAAAGCTCCCTCTTCAAATCCGGGCACGTTAGCTTTGCGGTCGTATCGGATTTTCATTTTCTCACTGGTTTTCAGACCATTCTCTCTCACTAGCTCATGTATTCCATCTAATTTACGCCGTAGGTCGGCCACATAGTCGACGGCTAGGATAGGAGTACCGGGAGGTGTTCCGGTTAGTGCATCTATGGGTAGTCTAATTTCTCGGCCGAAGTTGACTTTTGCCGGTGTGTAATTTGTGCTATCATGTGTTGCAGAGCGGTATGACATTAAGAAGAGTGGAATGTATTGGTCCCAATCCCTCTGGTGTTCTTCCACTACTTTGGCCAAATGATTCTCCAACGTCTGATTGAATCTTTCGACCATTCCATCTGACTGTGGGTGATATGGTGTTGTACGAGTTTTGTGTATCCCGAGCAGTTGGCAAACCTCTCGAAATAGTGAAGACTCGAAGTTTCTACCCTGGTCAGAGTGTAACTCCAAAGGAATGCCAAATCGACAGAACACCTCGTGAACTAGCTGTTTGGCGACTGTATGAGCTTCTTGGTTAGGTACTGCAAAAGCTTCTGGCCATTTGCTGAAATAGTCTTGCATGACGATGATATACCTATTCCCTTCTTCAGTAACAGGGAATGGCCCAGCTATATGGACAGCAACTCTTTCCCACGGTGCACCAACATTATACACTTTCAGCCGACCTCTGGCCCACGTTTGCGGTCCCTTTACTGAGGAGCAGGCTACACATTTTCTACACCAGTCCTCTACGTCTTCGCGGCAATGCACCCAATAGAATCTTTTTCTCACCTTTTCCAGGGTTTTCTTTACTCCAAGATGTCCTCCGGATACTCCGTCGTGCACCTGTCGTAGCACTGACGCGACTTTATCACCGGGAACAACTATCTGTAAGGTGACCTCCTGTCCACTGGGTGATTCCCATTTCCTCTTGAGAACTCCATTATCAATTATCAAGCTGTCCCACTGAGCCCAGTAACTTTTTACTGTTGGGCTAAGCGCTGATATTTCACTCCAAGCGGGCCTCTGGCCACGTTTCTTCCATTCGATTACTGTCTTCAAGTCACTATCTTCCTTTTGTGCGTCTTCCAATGATTGATTATCCCAGTCTTCGTCCAAAGCGTTCACCTGGATCATCCTTACGTTCTCTTTCTTTTCCTGTTTGGCACAATGTCGGCAAGATTCTTCGCAAGGTCGTCTAGACAAAGCATCAGCATTATTGTGTGACTTGCCTTTTCGATGTTCAGTGACAAAGTCAAATTCTTGCAGCTGCTCTATCCACCTTGCTACTTGTCCTTCTGGGTCTTTGAATTGGAGGAGCCACTGTAAGGCGGCGTGATCGGTACGAAGTGTAAACTGCCTCCCAATCAAATATTTCTTGAAGTTTTGTAAGGTCTTAACAACGGCTAGAAGTTCTCGGCGGGTAACACAGTAATTTCTTTCTGGCTTGGAAAGGCATTTGCTGAAATATGCGATAACGACCTGCCTATCTCCTTGTGTTTGAGAGAGAACTCCTCCAATACCCACATTGCTGGCATCTGTGTCTACCAAAAATCGGCCTACTACTAGGGTAACCTAGTACAGGAGCCTCACACAAGTGAGTTTTCACTAGAGCAAATGCCTGTTCGCAGTCAGAGTTCCATTCAAATAGACACTTTTCCTCTGTTAAACGATGCAACGGTTTCGCTAACTCGGAGAAGTTCTTCACAAACCGACGGTAATATGCACACAGACCCAAGAAAGAGCGTACCTCAGTTTTATTACGAGGGGTAGGCCACTTCGACACGGCTTTTATTTTTTCAGGGTCTGTTCGAATTCCTTGCGCCGAAATAATGTGTCCCAAGTATCCAACTTCTTTCTGGAATAGTGTACACTTACTAGGACTGAGTTTTAAATTCGCTTCACGCAGTTTCTGGAACACTTTCTCCAAATTGCGTAGGTGTTCTGCGAAGTTTCGTCCCATAATGATGATGTCATCCAAATAGACCAGGCATGCATCACCAAGCAACCCCACCAAGATGCGCTTCATTAGGCGCTCAAATATAGCTGGAGCATTGCACAGTCCAAAAGGCATGACATTGAATTGCCAGAGACCGTTTCCAGGACCAGTGGTGAAAGCGGTCTTTTCTTTATCCTGCTGACAGATTTCCACTTGCCAATATCCACTTTTGAGGTCAACTGTGGAGAACCATTTCATGCCACTTAGCAAGTCCAAAGTGTCATCTATACGTGGCAGAGGATAACTATCCTTTTTCGTGGCATCATTCAACATCCTGTAGTCAACGCAAAACCTTGTACTGCCATCCTTTTTCTTGACTAGGACAACTGGAGATGACCAAGGGCTGGTAGACGCTTCGATAATCCGATTTTTCTCCATATCTCTTAACATTTCCGACACTTCCTGTTCTCTTGCAAAGGGGATACGACGTGGTCTCTGTCTTATCGGCTGTGTATCGCCTGTATCTATATGGTGTTTGACGAGCCCGGTCCTTCCCACGTCACTGTCGGTCTTAGAGAAGATGTCATGGAAGTTATGCAACAGTTGCTTAACTTTGTGACTTTCGAACTTGTTTAAATTGCCCTTACAATTTTCGAGTAGTGTCGATACATGTTCCTGCCACTTCCTATCACGTTCCTTTTCGTGCGCCTCTGTTTTTCGCAATGACGCTACATGGTCGCACACACCCACGATGCAATTCTTTTCAAGAATTATTTCCTTGTTACTAATGTTGATAATGCGTACTTTTGGTTTATCGGAAATCATCATCAGTGTCCTTGCTGTTATCCAGTCTGGGTGATCTCCAGAATCTTCTATTATAATGCAACGTTTACGGCACCCTATTGGTGATAATCTAATATCTACTAAGGTTTCTGATCTTGGTGGTAATACCGTTCTCCTTACACAGTACACTGACCCCTGTTTTCCACCTTGAAGAAATACTTCTTGTTCTGGAAAACTCAATACTCCTTTTGCTACATTAAGGACGCACTGCTGTTTCTTCAAAAAGTCCAGTCCTATTATGCAATCATCTGTAATATTCGCTACTAAAACAGGGTGCGTGAATGTCATAACACCCATTTTCAAAGTCACATTCGTTTCACCAAGGACGAGTGCTGGTTGGCCAGTGGCGGTTTGTAATCGGCATTGTGAAGATCCTCTTTTCCATACTATGGTCCGAGGAAATAGCTCCGGTCGTGCAATGGTTCTTGATGCACCAGTATCCAATGTGAAACTGCAGGATTTACCATTCAGTTCTCTTCTATAATGAGACTGTTTCCGTCACCCACTTGTGATACTGTTATAATGGGGGCTACATGTCGACCAGCCAGTACTCGCCCCATAGCCCTGGCTGTTCCTAGTTTAAATCCTCGGCTTCCACCTGTGTCCCAGAAGTGCTTCTTCCCTTAGCCTTCCTGGGACAATTGATCCGAATATGCCCTTTTTCACCGCACTCGTAGCATGTTGGCCCTTGTCGGGGTTTCATTTGTGCGGTTACCTCACGAATACGGTGGTGTGGTCGGCCGTCTTGGCGTACTGCTTCCACCTCCAGAGCGTGTGTCAAGGCTGCCTTCAGAGTCTGATGGTGCCCCAGACGAACCACAGCCCTGACTTCCGCATCTCGAATTCCATCAGTAAAAGCTTGCACCGTAGTAGCATCAATTGCTCCCGGCGTTGAAGCATACGCCCTCCGAACAATACGTTCTATTTCCGATGCCCATTGTTGCAAACCCTCACTGCTTTTCTGTGTGCGGTCGCGGAGTTGAGCCCTGTAGACATGTTCCAGGTGTTTCTCTCCATATCTAGACTCCAACGCTTCTAACAGACAGGCTAGGGTATTGCAATCTTCCGTGCGCAGTTTCTGGCCTGCCATCGGACGCGTCCCCAGGTGGCGGATAGGGGAACGGCCCCCAGATATGGGGGTTTCCGGTTTACCGGCGCGGACCAAAACCAGATGCGGGGACCGCTTCGGCGGTCACACGTGCGGCGGGTCGGCCACCACTCGAGGTGGCTGACGTGACCCGAACTCCGGGTCACCGTCGGGCAACCCGGTCTCCTCATTGAGAGGAGCTGGGGGCCCCGTTTGCCTCCGGGCAAACGAGTGGGGCTAAGCGGAAGGACACCTCGCTAAAACACCCTTGGCTGCTGCGTCTTCTCGCACAAAAAAACGTACCCAGCCCGGCCCCTCCCTGTGGAGTGGAGTGGAGGGACCACTGTGTGCCCGCCCTAGGCGGGAATCGCCGGCGGGGGATTGGTAGTTAGGCTGTGCCATTTTCCCATGACCCCGCCACTCAGGCGATGTCGTTGTGCCGCTGTGGGTTTAGTGGGTATTCCCGGCTTCGGCTGGGCGAGTCCCACACACGCCCTTCGGGGTATGGTGCGTAAATGCATTACCAGAGCGTCAAAAAAAAAAAAAAAAGAAAAAAAAAAAAAAGTTGTTAAGTTGTTAACACCACTACGATCCGGACGAAGCGCTTCGCCTCCTCCTTTATACCGCGTACATCGAGGGACTGGAACAATTTGCCCGCGGCGGTGTTTCCGTCGGACTACAATTTGAGTGTCTTCAAGGCTAGAGTGAATAGGCTCTTAATAAACTAGTGCGCTTTACCATCAACGATTGCGTCACTGCTTACCATCAGGCAGGATTGCGGTCAAGCGCTGGTTTATAATTTGTAAAAAAAAAAAAAAATCGCCGGAAATATTTTCGAGGATTTGGACCGCCTCACCACGCAGAGCAAGCGTAAGGGCGGTTACAGCTTGATCGTCGTCCCAATTGTTGCCTTTTGCGACTTTTTCAAACTGTAGACGGAAGGCCACCCATGACGTTGTTCCATCAAAATGAGGTACCTTGAAAGTCGGCAAAGCACTGGGTACCGGTACCACACCTTTAATAACGCCTTTTTGTAGCTTCTTCTGCAAAAATTCTACTTCCTTCCCAAACTCCATGATGGTACTGTTTAATTTCTCCATACGCGCATCTTGTTTGTCTATGCGCGTATCTTGCTGGTCCATACGCTTATCTTGTTTGTCTATGCGCGTGTCTTGCTGGTCCAGACGGGCATCTTGTTGAGCTGTTTTAATTCTAAGTTCATTGACTTCTTCTTTGGTCTTTTTCCACTTTTCATTTAATTGTAATACCAGTTGCTGGGATTCCTTTATTTGTGACTGGGTTGCAGCCTGGAATTGTTTTATTTGTGCCTGGGTTTCTGCCTGGGATCTATCTATTTTTGCCTGGGTCTCTACCTGGGATCTGTCTATTTTTGCCTGGGATTTTGCTTGGGATTCTGCAACACTTTTGATTTGTGCCTGGATTTCTGCCTGGGATTTTGCCTGGGATTCTGCTACACTTTTAATCTGTGCCTGGGTTGCTGCCTGGGATTCTGCCATACCTTTTATTTGCAGCGTCAAATGAGCCAGCAACGCCGATAAATCGCTTCCACTGCTTCCGGGAATAGTGGTGGTAGTAGGCGCACTCACATTCGTCGGTGTTACGGCGGCCGCATCTACTCCGGGTGCAGGGACACCAACCGATTCTTCCTCTTGACGCGCCAAATCCATCGCTGCTTGGCGTCGCGTGCGAACCCTTTCGTCTTCCCTTGGCGTGACCGGCATGCCGCTTCTGACACCAATTGTTACGGGCTAGGGGTACTAAAATGCCGGTTAAGGGTTACGAAGTTTATTGGCAAGGAAAGTACAGTCGATTGTAGGCAATGACAAGTAGAATGTCGCTGACGTTGCACCGAAGTCTTCCCTTATGTACACGAAGTCCGTGTTGTAAACACACAATAACAGTACAGATGTTACTCCACGTAGTACTCACAGTTCTCGTTACAGTTGTCGCAGTAGGTATTCTCAAAGATCGCTTCTTAACTGTCGCTGTTTTCGTATCGCTAGTCGAGTGTAGACTGACTCTGCACCGGCGTCACGGCGCTATATATAGGCCAGCTGATCGAACATTCCAGAATCCTCTAGACGTAATAATAATACTGCATAACTTCGAGGTCACCGGTCACCGGCCAAGTAAATACCTACGATAATTCCCGGAAACGGGTTCTAGAAATTTCGATGTCTACACTTTGTTGGCAAAACTGTTGAGACCTGTACCGCACCGCTGTACCTGTGTGTGTGTGTGTGTGTGTGTCTGATTCGATAGGCCATCCTAAGTCTAGTAATGCGTTTTTATATTGTGCCTAGAAAATGTCTAGATCTGGAGAAATAGGACTTAAAAGTGACACTGCATGTCACGCGATATTGAACCTTATGCCATCGACATAAGCTCCATTCATAACAATACTAATATTATAAATGCGAAAGTAACTCTGTCTGTCGGTCTGTCTGTCTGTCTGTCTGTCTGTCTGTCTGTCTGTTACGCTTTCCCGCTTAAACCTCTCAACCGATTTTGATGAAATTTGGCACAGACAATCTTTAGACCCTGAGAAAGAACATAGGCTACTTTTTATCCCGGAAAAATTTTATGTTCCCGAGAGAAATCTAAAAAGCGCGATATAACCGAACTCCACGTGGGCGAAGCCGCGGGCGGAAAGCTAGTACTAATATATAAAGCTGAAGAGTTTGTTTCTTTGAACGCGCTAATCTCAAGAACTACTGGACCAATTTGAAAAATTCTTTTTGCGTTATTAATCCAGGAAGTTTTTAGGCTAACATCACGCTGTGACCAAAAGGAGCGGGGCATAACTAACTCCACGCGAACGAAGTCGCTGGCATCCTCTAGTAAATAATAAATATATACGGACAAATCACACAGAATGAGCTAGCCCCAAAGTAAGTTCGAGACTTGTGCTATGGGATACTAACTCAATGATACCTACTATATTTACAACAATAGATACATTTATATAGATAAACATTCAAGACCCACACCCAGGCCAGTAAAATGAGTGATTCAGTCAATTCCTCACTAGTCTTGTACAATGAAATGGGCCCACACATTGATAAAATATTAAACTAAGGTAGATATGTCACTAGCGCACTAAAAAATAAGCGTACAAAAGGAAGTAAGTCCTGTATCTCGCTTTAGTCACTCTCGATACACTCGTAAAAACAAACGACAAACACTAACAGCGCAAATGACAAACACTAGCCATCTTTTTCTTCTCTATGCTTTAGATTGCGCCCCATCTCACTCACACTGTACCAATGTATGCCGAATAAAAATATGCATGTGTGCTGCTGCTGTGTTCGGCACATTGTTTTTGGTCAGTTTGTTAGAATATATCGTATCTGTTTAATATTTTATCAATGGGCCCACATTTGATTGTAGTAATTTAAAGAAAGTGACTTCCCCTATTATATTGTTAAACTCTGGTTACTTCGCAACATAAGGTGTGACTCAAGAACAACAGTCAGGATAATTGTTAAGAAAAAGGTGCAATAATGTATTATTTATTTTTTCATTTGTTTCAACGTAACGTCTAAAGACAAGGTGGCAAAGCCATCACTTCTAAACGAAACGGAATTTAAAAATTTAGAATAATAATGTCAAAGTGCGTCAATTTAGTTGCGTTCCAAGTACCGCATTGCGTAAAATATTTTTTTTTGGCATGACTTGCACAAACTTTAGGGGGATTTAAACCATAATTTATTTTTTAGTAAGCCTACTGGATATAAAGACCGTGTTTATAACTGGTTTCAATTATAATATGATCGTATGTATTGTATGTAACTGAAGGATTTCTGTGTAGTAAGATGTAAATAAAGACACAGAAATCCTTCAGTTTACAAAAATGCTAAAAAATCTATTATATGCCTCGAACTGGAACGAATGTTCTATTTAGTTTATTCGTCCAGTGTGACCAAATGTGGCAGAATCCTGCATTTTTGGCAGATAAAGCTCTTTATTTTACTCTGTGGCCCTTTCGTTTGACATTTTAGAAATCTGGCAGTATTAACAATTTAACCTGACAAATTTGGCAGTATAGCCGCTAGCCGCTACAGCTCACAAAAAGAGTAGGATTCAGTATCCAATTCAAATTCAAATAATACTTTATTCAAGTAGGCTTATATACAAGCACTTTCGAATCGTCAGTTACAACCAGAGAACAGAGCAATTTGTTGTTAGGAACAATACAAATAAATAAAATAATAAAAATCCTAAAAAGTAATGTCAAAAGAAAAAAAAAGAAAATAATCTAGAACGTATCTAGAACAAAATTCTTATGTCAAATAAAATAAAAAATAATAATCTGGAATGTTGTTTAATGTACAGACGATAGCACATCAAGTTACTACAATCTGTCAAATTTCCTTATTTTCAACTTTATCTGTAAAGCGTTAAGGCTCAAGGTTGATTGGGAATATCTGACAGTTAGGGGTAGCTTGGCCTGCTGTCGTCCGTACATGTTAAACAGGGCAGTAGTGAATATGGTGACTGCGTGTCTCATTCCAGCCAACTAAAGAAATGATTAGACAAATGACAAAGGCGATGTATAAAGAAAGTGATCAAGAAGAATACGATGCTAATACGAATGCGTAATTTAATTCAGTTCACTTTTAGACTTTCAGATCAATTATTTTGAACAAAACTTCAAAAAATAATGTGTTTATTTATTTTAAGCTTTTAGATTATTATTGGCATTTTGTGCTTTTCATTTTGGCAGGATTTGTCAGTTTAGGGCAGGATCTCTAATTTAAGGTTGGTCACACTGTATCCGTCGTTCCTGCGCTTCGGTTTTACGATTCTGCCAAAGTACCCAGCTTTTGCGTTATTACGCGGAAATAAACCGTCTTGGAACTAAATGTATAGTATAAAATGGGAGCAAAGTCCTCTGAACAGACAAAGAAAACCAATAAGCCTCGTCCGCCGGTGAAATGCGATGTTTGCGGGCGTAAATTCCTCACCATCGCTGCGTGGAAGTCGCACTATAAATTTCTCCACACTAAATCGGACCCAATTAAACTTGTATCGAAAGAAGAACAAGAAAATACGAGGCCGGTTAAGAAGAAGATGGTTCCTTTACATTTGTTAAAGAGGGTCAATCCTCCGCAGTCAAAGGAAGCGAAGAAAAGTGAGGACTCTGGGAAAGCTGCGGAATTAGCGGCAAAATCTCCAAGTGTAACTAAAAAGCCTGAATTTGAGTGCCCAGTGTGTACATTAAAGTACCCTGTGTATTTCACGGCCTTCAGACATATACAAAAGAATCATTGTATTGACGACAAAGGCGAAAAAGTGTGAGTATTTTATGTTTACGGTATTGTAAATGTTAGCTTATGCCATTGTAAACATGTTTTTAGTAATGACTAAGCTATGAAAACTTGCTCTATCTTGAAAATAATAATCTTATGTATAGTAAACGTTTAACCATATAAAAAATAACAACATGCAACAAGTTTTCGTCAAACATGTCTGCAATCCTGCCTGAGGCAGTGATGCAATTGTTGATGGTAAAGCGCGCTATTTTTACTACAATACAGATTTCAGATTGTTAATAACTGTCTAAAGACTCCATGAGACAGACTCAACCTAGTGTGGAGTCCGCAAGTTAAAATTTAAAATCACGTTTCCCATATAACAATAATTTATTTTTACCCAGGGATATGTAGATAAATACTCTTCGACTTTTTTTTATAATTATTTTAAAAATGTTTGCCCATATCTATAGACCCTTGGACCCCATTCCTTTGGTTGGAGTATGAAGGGCTGAAATGAAATCACGAAGTGTTGTTAATTAGTCACCAAATATATATTTCCAGTCCGCCAAACTCGCCTCATCTAGTAAAGCCAATACGCATTGAGACCTGTGCATCATGCAGTCAAGAGATTCGTTCAACAATACCGCATGACTGCCCTAAAATGCAGGCGAATAAGGACCAGTATTTATGCCTGGGATGCGACCAAGTGTTTTGCGGTCTCATGTTATTTCAAAATCACGTCAAAGGATTGCATGCAGATGAAGCACAGAATTATTTCTTCCCGAGTAGAAAAGGTATGTATTGCGAATTAACTGGATATTGACACCTTAATTCCCAAAACCCGCTAACTCCATATAAACAAATTTCTCAGGAGATGCTTAAAACTGTACATGTTTTATACATACAGGAAAAATCTAAAATACTATTGATAATATTGTAAGCTAGTAGTTTTGATAATGTAGACTCCATTTTAACTATTAATTAAAATACTGTCATATTTTTAAGAGTTAAACAAAAAGGATTTATTTTTATTAAATTTGGAGTTGTGATGGCCACCAGCCTCTTAATTATGAGTGTGTGGGTTCGATTCCAGGTCAGGCAAGTACTAATGTAACTTTTTGAACTAATATATACTTTTTAAGTATATCTTGGACACCAATGACTGATTATAAGGTGAAGGAAAACATCTTGAGGAAACCTGGACTTTAAGTCTGACATCGCCAACCCGCATTGAGCAAGTATGGTGATTAAGCTCAACCCTTCTCTGTATGAGAGGAGGCATTTTTTTTTCAGGGTGGAAATCCACAATGGATGTCCGCCGCCCTGGGGTGGGCGACGGGGTTTGTCAGACTCTGACTAAAACCACCCCGTTGTCTCTTCTATCACCAGCGCGCGGGGGGCCGCGGGAGTCTAAATTCTTCCACGGCCCCACACCCTCGTGCTGGCCCGGTCTGCCCGGGCCTCGTCTCCTGCACGGGGTAGTGGGGTATCAAACTACCCCGTGCATCGCCTCAGAGGTGCGTGCCGACATTCGCGCGCGCCTCCGGCTCGGGGTCCATCGAATAGAGGGCGGGGACTACCCCATGTCCCTCGCCCCTGGACCCATTCATGGGGGGCGGAAGAGGGCGTTATCCGCCCTTCTTCGGCAACCGGTGCGTCTTCTGCGGCCCGGGAAGGGAGTTGAGATCTCCCGTTCCCGTAGGAAGTCGGTGTCTTTGGTTTTGTATATTCATTTTTGACACCGACTTCCGAAATTAGTTATTTTTCACTTTGTAGTGGTTTTTGGAAATCGGTTGTTTTTTTTTGTAAAAAGTTTTTATTTTACACTTTTTAGTTGTTAAAAGTACTATTTATTCAGTTGCATCCGGTCAGACTGCAAGCTGACGCAAATATAGTTGGGAAACGACGCAATTTTCTTTACTTTAATTTTTACCCGTAAGTATTCCCTTAACTGCCTATGGTCTTCATCATCAAATTTACTGCAGACCATTATTTTAACCCAATGGGTGCAAAGGTCTCATCAATATAAATGAATTGAGTTCAAATACAAGGTAGCTACTGTAAATCGTTTAGGAGTTCCCTGACCGACCTTTGTCATCATCATTAGCTCCCTAATGACAGTCACCATCCATCTAGGTGTAAGGTTCAGGTCAATACAAATTATTCAAGCACAAACACAAGGTAGCTGCTGTGAATTATTGAGGAGTTCCTTCGATTGTTTCCCGGCTCCATCATCATATCTACTCCAGCCCTTTATTAAATTGTAGTGCTTTAAAATACTTAATGAAAATGCTAAGAAATGCACTAATCGCCCCTGCAATTTTTGAAAGTTTCCCTTGTTTTCTCTGGTCTTCCACCATCAAAGCCTGATATCCTTATCATGGGACCACCTTGGGAACGTCTTCTTTCTAACAGAAAAAGAATTATCAAAATCGGTTCATAAACAACGACGGTCCAATTGAGTAACCTCCTCCTTTTTGAAGTCGGTTAAAAAAAGAAAAAAAACGTGTCTATATTTTTTAGAAATCTGGCTGACGGACTAATTAGTTTTTTTTAGTCAACAACCCTATTGTAGGTGGTAGGCCATAATATCGGCTGCTGGCAGAAGTTACCACCCACCAGACAAAGCCTTGCCGCCAAGCGATTCGTCGTGTTACGGCATGATGTCTGGTGAAGCCGTACGGAAGACGGGTCTGAGCAGTTGTGTTGCGATGTGTACCGGGCCAAATGTTGTTGTATCAGGAGCTTGGTCGTGGAGGCCAAAATGAAACCCATTGCTACTGATAGTTTGTTACGTAATTACCCTGCCGACTTGACTTCTTAACAATGAAAGCAATAAGCTATTGCAGTAGTGGTATCCATACTACCTGGGGTACTCAGTATGGCCAGAACAAGTTTTAGTAAGGCCGCTTCCTCGAATCTTACGGGCAGCGGGGCGGCGGCGACGGCGGCGTGGGAGGCGAGCGGGCATCGAAGACCCGTTCTCGAAACTAGCGGGCAGATCGCGCGTCACTATAGCCGCGTAGTGTTGTGTTCACGATTGTGTCGACGAGATATTTGTTTTTATTCGCGAAAGAAATGTCTGAACAATGGCGGCAACATATTTTTGATTCAAATTTATTCCTAACGCTCGATCACCGCTCGCTACCCGCCCGCTGCCCGGCACCGCCCCGCTCCCGCGCCACTGTTTTCGAGAACCGGTCCGTTTGAGTTTAAGCATAAGATCTTGCCGCTCACTCGCCGCCGCTGCCGCCGCCCCGCTGCCCGCAAGATTCGATGCGGCGGCCTTACAGTTGAAAACCAGCATCAGCACTAATTTTACATTAAGGAATAATAATAAATATATACGGACAAATCACACAGATTGAGCTAGCCCCAAAGTAAGTTCGAGACTTGTGTTATGGTATACTAACTCAACGATACTATAATTATAATAGATACATATATAGATAAACATCCAAGACCCTTTTTTTTTTGGGGGTGGAAATCCTCACAGGATGTCCGCCGCCCTGGGGTGGGCGACGGGGTCTGTCAGACTTTTACTGACTAAAACCACCCCGGTATCTCTTCTATCACGAGCGCGCGTGGGGCCGCGGGAGTCTAAATTCTTCCACGGTCCCACCCTCTCGTACTGGCCCGGTCTGTCCGGGCCTCGTCTCCCGTGCAGGAGACAAGGCCCGGACAGACCGGGCCAGTAGTGGGCTGTTAAACTACCTTGTGCATCGCCTCAGAGGCGCGCGCCTCCGCCTCGGGGTCCATCGAATAGGGGGCGGGGACTTCCCCATGTCCCTCGCCCCTGGACCCATTCTTGGGGGGCGGCAGAGGGCGTTATCCGCCCTTCTTCGGTGCCCGGTCTTCTGCGGCCCGGGAAGGGAGTTGAGATCTCCCTCTCCCGTTCCGCAGCTTCCTTCTGCGACATCACGTCCTCGCAGAAGGACACCACTGCGTCCCACGACATTGCGCTACCGACCATCCTCCGCACTACTGCCGGCAGCGTAAACATCCAAGACCCAGGCCAATCAGGAAAAGATCGTTTTCCATCATGACCTGGCCGGGGATCGAACCCGGGGCCTCCACGTCGCAGGTGCCGCAGTTGAGTTTTTATGAAACTTCTAACTTTTCTCTTATTTTCTTTTTTCCTCGCTTCGCAAAAAGAGTTATTATAAAATCACAGATTATTCAGAAGACAATAAAGCTTGAGACTAAGCTCCTCGCTCTGTTAAGCATTGTTATTAAGGAATATGCGTAATTGTAACGTAAATTATTATTGTAAATATTTTTACAAAACGTGAGGCGCTTTGTGCCATAGTTTTTGTATAAGCGCCTCACGCTTTATTCTCACATAAACTAGTATTGTTTATATACTATTGTCATTAAATTTTAAAATAATTTTTAACTTTTTAGTTTGGTATTCTTTAAAAGCATGTTTTTTTAGTTTTTTGAACTATATTTATTAATGTTATGACTTGAAAAAAGACGATGATCCCCGAGTTTGTTTAGGCTTTTTCTTCTCAGAGGTAGTCACTTAGGAAATGCCGGCTCCATCTAGTTTAAAAAAATATGACGTGTAAAAGTGATCAGTGATCCTACTTGCTTAATAAACGATTTCATTTCAGAATTTGAAACCTGGAGAGCAGACTTGCAAGAAACAACCAATGTTGACTATGTGCGTCTCAACAAGCAGAGAAGGAAAGAAATCTATCACTGTTCTTACCAGCCCACAGCCTTATCATCAGCAACAAGGTTATGCCCAGCCTCAATCATTGTGAGAGAATATTCTAAAGGAGTCCACGTATGTTACTTTAGAGAACATTGCGGACATACGGTTAAAAGTGTGCCGTTAAAAAGTCACAACCAGTACAGCATATCATTATACACAAAAGAAACTGAAGACTCAACATTAGAAGTGGAAGAATACAATGATTTGTACATACAATTCAAAAACATGATCATGGGTATACTGAGTGACGCAGCCAAAGCTGATGTTGCTACACTCAGAGACCTGTTAGGCAAAGCACTTGAAATGACCACAGTACTGAAACACAACAGCAAGGAAGATCATGACTCGACGTTGAACATCAAAAATTTATCTGATGACCAGATTTCCAAGTCTTTAGATAACTTGAAACCTAAAAGTAAACGTAAACAAAGCTTGGAGAACAAAACTGAGACAGTGGTTGTGAAGAAAATTAAGAAAACCCCTTCCGTTATTGAGAATGGTGTGGCAGGACGGCTCAGGAGAAACAGTGCTGCGGTTAACAAGTCTGTATCATTCAATAAAAGTATACCGAATAAGAAAGAGGAAAGCATGTTATCAAATATAACCATAATAAAAAAGAATGAGATAACAACCGACAAGGAATTACTAGAACTATTAGAAGAGGATATTGGGGTGACTCCAAAAAAATTGATACCGAAAAATTCCGATGATATAAAGGGTGCTCACAAAAAAGCAGAAATTGAACCGGAAAAGACAGAACAGTCCGTTGTTAAAAAGTCAGATGACCCCCCAACGAGATCACTTATTCAATCTCCATCATCCTTCAATGAATCATACAAAAATTTTGTTGATCAAACCTTCAAATATGTCAGAGATCCTAGACCAAAAGAAAGTACACCTAAAACAAAAGCGAATGTCAAGAAAAAAGAAATAATGAAAACTAAGATTGGACAGTTTAAGCCGTCTTCACCTAAGACTTCTCCGAAGTCCCCTAAAATAACGAAAGAGGTTATAAAGGAAGCTGTCAAAGAAGTGTCCCTTACTCCAGTAACTTTTAAAGTGAAGCCAGATATAAAATATGTGGTTAAAGAACAAGAAAATGACTGTAATATTTTAATTTTGAAAATTTGAATTGACTGTGTTATTGTGATATGGATTTTGTCAGCTGTGTATTTTAACTACGGCCCAGATAAGATGGTTTACGCGCGTAATCAAGATACTACATTCTGTTCAAATTATTTCACATGAAACTGTAAACAAACTAGTGATGCAATGGAAGTGTCTTAGCGGAACCAGAAACGGAAACAGATGTCAAAAGTAAATTTTAGCAGAAACGGAAGTCGAAATAATATGAAAAAAGAAAAACAAATTTACAAATATAATTCTTTATTAAGTGTCAAACACACCAAATCTAGATTAGAAATAGATACATTAGAAATCTATTATAGAAACCAGTATTGCAACTTTGCAACTGAACATTTTATTAATATGCAAATTTCAGTATGCGCGCCGCGCATGCTTTAGTCTCAGCCGTCGGTTGTAAACTTCCGTTTAAATCTCCGTTATAAAAGCTGCGGAAACGGATGTTGAAAATCGCGCGGAACTTCCGCAACAGAAATAGAGATCCGTTGCATCACTAAAACAAACCTGCATTGACGATAATAAACTTTTAATTAAAATCACTAATGCAGTGAAAGTAATCACCAGCCTGTAGCTGATGATCCACTGTTGGACATAGGTCTCTCCAATTTCACGCCATTCAACTCTATCCTCAGCAACTCTCATCCAGTTACTACCAGCCATCCTGCGAAGATCGTCGCTCCACCTAGCTTGAGGGCGTCCAACCTTACGTTTACCGATTCACGGTCTCCACTCTAGAGCACGTCTACTCCAACAGTCATTGCTTCTACGGCTAATATGGCCGGCCTATTCCCACTTCAGCTTGCTTATTCTGTGAGCTATGTCGACAACTTTGGTTCTCTGCCAGATCACCTCCTTGCAGATTCGATCCCTCGGATAGACCGCCGTACCGTGAAAGCGATACAATAATCGCTCTAATATAATATTCACTCTATTAAGTTTTTTCTTTTTTTTTTCTAAATTTTTTGCGAGGCTTCAGTACACATGAAGTGACTATGCCAGCCTCATAGGGTACCTTTAATAGTAAAAGGAATCATCTTTCCTTCATTATATCTCTCCACAAATGAAATACGGCCCTTGCCGCGTGTGAACATGGATTGCTCAACGCTATGTTCAGCTAACCATCCCACAGCGGCACCCCAGGCAAAAACCTATCCTGTAGAGTCGCATATTGATCACATTCCAGCAACACATTTATCAAGTCTTCCTCTGCACCACAATAAGTACACAAATCAGTTTGAGTTACACACATTAATGAAAGGAACTTATTTACTGGAACATAGCCAGATCTAACTCTAAATGCACAGACAAGAAGTTCCCTACAGAAGCCGACACTGCCAAACTAGGGAACCAGCGTAGGTGAGTCTTGGATTGTCCTATACCAAATCCCTTTTGTCTCCGAGCACTTGTCAAAATATTTTTTCCATTTCTCTATGCTATAAGTTCTAAAATTAATAATTTAGGCAAAAAACGGCAATTGTGGCACTGACGAAATAAGTGAATATCAAAATCATTTAAAAATACAGAACGACCGCGATCACGGTTTCGAGTTGGTCATGCTCACGCAAATTCAGTGTTTTTTCCCCACCCAACAAAAGTACTGAAAAACACTACAAAAAATCTTCACTGTATGCGCTAGCACTGCTCTCTCGTGCACGACTGTTGCAGTAATTATCCCCCATTTATTAAATTTATGTATATTTACACATCCATTTATTTAACATCATTTCAGCCGAAAGACGTCCACTGCTGGACATAGGCCTCCGCGAAGTACCTCCACTGCTGGACATAGGCCTCCGCGAAGTACCTCCACGACGACCGGTCCTGCGCCTCCCACATCCAGCGGTTTCCCGCGACCTTTACCAGGTCGTCGGTCCACCTTGTCGGCGGCCCACCCTTGGCATCTTCCGGTGCGTGGTCGCCACTTGAGAACCCGCCGGACCTGCGGGCAATGTGCCCGGCCAACTGCCACTT
Organism: Sesamia nonagrioides; assembly: GCA_017933935.1. NCBI lineage: Eukaryota > Metazoa > Arthropoda > Insecta > Lepidoptera > Noctuidae > Sesamia > Sesamia nonagrioides. The sequence continues at coordinate 104,732 of JADWQK010001864.1, forward strand.
AAGTGTTGCAATTCTTCGGGCTATGTCGATTACTCTCGTTCTTCTACGGATCTCCTCATTTCTGATTTGATCACGCAGTGAAACTCCAAGCATAGCCCTCTCTATTGCCTTTTGAACAGAGTTTAGTATCTCTTCTGCCACATCTACACATGTAACTTGCCTTATCTGGACTTAACGCAGAGGTGAAATATGCTGTCTCTAAGAATCTAAAGCGTTACCTGCATCGTTGAGACAGAAATTCTTCGAGTATTTGTTTGGAGGTGTTATTGATTGACCTGTGACTTAAGTTGGTAATATTTTAGTACTTCTGCTGTTATACATTGTGTAAAATGGGAGCTTTTTGAAAAGATCTTGATGTGTATTTTATGTTTATGCGAAACCCGAAACACAGTCTCCAATATTTTTAAGTAAAGAAGCTATGTACAAAATTTCAAAAAGATATCTTTTTTAGTTAGTTTTTTCAGAATAAGCAACTGAATCGATTCAAATCATTTTTACACCATGTTATATTATTTCACAAATAAATTTAGAATCTGTTACCGAGCGCGGTACGCAGCTTAGGTCGATCATGGCAGCATGACTACGCAACAGCTGACGCCAGAGGTCAATGCACCGCCAGAGCGGAGCGAGGACCATATTTTTGTTGAGACAGCCAAGTAGGATAACAAGCTCTATAACTTTGTTGTTTTTCAAGATATCTTTTTGAAATTTTGTACATAGATTCTTTACTTAAAAATACTGGATACGTGTTTCGGGTTTCGCATAAACGAAAAATAATGTTGTTTAGGTTTCATGAGTGGCCGCAATTGAAACAAAATGGCGGGATTGTTGGTAATTTGGTATGTTTGCCATAGATACATAATCAGCCTATTTTGTTCCAATTGTTGAAACACAGGACTCCTCTCGAAGAGAGGGAGTATGCCTACCAAGCTCCCTATAAAAGCATTCAAATCTCCTTGCTGAATAGGGATGTATCCAAGGTATGAAAATCAAAAAAAAATAATTAGTCCGTCTTATAGATAATTAAAAAAATAAGACCCGTATTTTTTCGAAATTACCGAAAACTACTGAGATATAGCGTATTAAAGTTACGGAGTGGGGGCTAATAACGTCACGCCCTGGTATACTTACTACCACGGCGTGAAGTCATGCGACATTTCAAATCAATAAATCTTATGTATTTGAATGAAAGAAAAAATAAAAAATATATGTTCAATATTTTTTATAAATCTTATCTGATGGACATTAAATTATTTTTTAGGATACAATCCAATTCATGGTTACTTTAGTTAGCACACAGATTAAAAAGTTATAATCTTTTGTTATCATGTCCAACTTATGTCATTTATAAACGTTTTAAGAGTGAACGACAAATATTATTTTAATTTTTCGTTTTGTTTATATTTTTTAAGAATTGTGTTCATTAATCTAAGGCTCTGACTACACTCCCAAAAGGAACTCTGTTGTAAACTGAGCGGGAATTAGATCTATCCTCGGTTGTGTGGTCCGGGCTTTAGATAATAAAGATGTTATATACAACGTGTAACATAAAGGGTATATACATAACAAGGGCATGGCATCTTTACATAATATTAAACGATATTGGAAGGGTTTTTTAATCCTATTTATCTAATTTTGGAAGTTATGAGGCAAAACACCGTCTGTAATGGGCTACTACCATACTAGCCGCAGAGAGTTATTGAAGACATCGGATTTTGGTACGTAACTTGACGTGTAACGAGTAGTTATTAACGTATGTAGTGTGGTGCCACATTCGTTATGATTTGATTTTAAGGAACACACGAAACCGAAAATTTGGTATCATTATTTTGAGTTGAAACCCTTCCGATATCGTTTGATATCATCTAAAGATGCCATGCCCTTGGTATGTATATACATACCCTTTATGTTACACGTTGTATAGTCTAGAATTAGTTATTAATTGTACTGTAACGATGTTTGTTTTTAAGAGGATAAGTTGGTTTAAATGTTTAAATTAAAACCTCGTTCCAAATTATGGATTGCGCTGATTTCATTTAGCGAGCATTGAAGCGAGTGCTGACCTGTATTATAAAAGTAGGTAGGTAATAATACAATAAAAAAAACAGTGGTTTTTTGTGCCGAATCTAAGCACCCCATTCGAGTGACAAAAATTGACACAATGGCGCCAAATCTTCGGTCTCTTGTTGACACACTGAACTAATTTTAAGGGCAGTGCATCATTTCATTAAGAAAATGATAGAAGATACTTGGTCCTGGTCTGGTACTGGTCCTGTCAACCCATAACATACCATATTTCATTGACAGTTTAGACGTTATTAAAAATATGGCGGCCATATACAATATGCAAAGAAAACCCTGTCCGATCCGTGAAGGTATTATTAGGTATTGTTAACTGATTCTAATAATGCCTACAAAGCCGGGCTAAACTTAGAAAAAAAACCCTCTAAAAAATAAATATTATTTCGAAAAAGCGAGGTAACTTAATGCATGTGCCGTAGGCAACACGTTAGGCATACATGCGCGGGTGAAGGGGGGCAGGGCAGGCGGCACGTGGACGCCTCGTTATTCGCTCCGTCACAAATGGTGTTGTCACTTTTTTTAAATTACCGAATTTTGGGGAAGTTGGAATTAATTCGCGGAAAAAAAAGATTATTTCAAAATTCATTAGTATTGTCACTATGATGATTATGTAAAATTTCATATTTTATTTGGTCATTTCTATACCTAACATTTATTATCCTTTAGGGTTGGACAGGGTTTTCTTTACATATTGTATACGTCAATTCCATCGGACGCGGACTAAGGAAAGGACTAAATAAATATTTATCCTCAAATGATTGTTGTTTTAAATTATCATCTCTGGTGATTTAGGTCTAAATCGTGAAATAAGACTTGTGTATATTTACAACATTTTCATTCTGAGGGTAGGCACGTCTTGTAAAACTTGGTGTCAAAATTATTAGTTCCACAGAATGCCGCGTTGGAGCCAGCGCCAAAATGGCGGAAATCGATTATGTTCCTTTTGTAATCAAATTGATATTGGAGTAATTAGCAGTATTGCAAAATATACAAAATGTTTGGGTAATGTAATATGAACTTTTATTGTGTAGAATTTAAAGTTATTTTTCATAAACTCGTATTTGTTAAATCATAGTTGTTTTTTCTACGATTGTTGACTGATAAAATGATAAAGTCTTATCTCATAGGGCGAAGTCATAGAACTGGATTGCGGCATGGTATCGCGGAAACGACGATACACAGCAATAGGCTTTTGAGGTCGTGTAGTTGTGTGGAGAACCTACTATTAGTAGCCAAAGGCTGTAAAACATTTTAAAGTTAGTTTTCTATTCCCGCCTTTTTCATTCTTTTTCTTAAATTATTTTTTCAAGAATTTGAGCTTCGCCGTTCGATATTTAAAATTGATGACTTATACGAAGACAAGGCTGAATAGCGAAGCGACCTCATATGTCATTGGGTTGAATGCATGATGTCTATTGCCAGTACGATTGTTAGATGTACGCGAACTTTTTGAAAGAGCGAAGAGTTTTTTTTTAATTACCGCCCTAGTGCTTTTCTAGGTACATTATTATCCTAAAGCGCTAATAGGTCGCCCACAAACCCCATTTAGGGGTAATAATGACCTACTTACCGAATGTGAGAGATATAAATGATTTTTACGATGCGACGCCGTAACGCAGTCTTGTAGCTTGTGGCCTCTCCCATACTCGCTACCGATGTGTTCTTGACCAACGGGCTTGACATTTGATTTTAGCTAAAACAACATTAATTGCGTTATCTACATTGTTGACCAAGATTTTTCCTCGAATCATATTAACTTCTTCAGCCTATAGAGGTCCACTGCTGGACAAAACCCGCTCTCAAGGTTTTCCATAATTACCAGTCTTATGCTGCCCGCATCCATCGACTTCCAGGTTATCGGTCCACCTTGTTGGGGGCCTCCTTACGTTGCGTCTTCCGGTACGTGGCCGCCATTCCAGAACCTTACTGTCCCATCGGCCATCGATTCTACGAGCAATATGCCACTTAATTTTAGCGGCTCGAAGAGCTATGTGGTTGACTTTGGTTCTGTTGCGGATCTCCTTTGATTCGATCGCGCAGGTAATCTGCGAGCAACTCTTTCCATCGCTCAAATCATATGAAACAATGAATTAGCGTTATACTTCAAAATGATTCGGTTTGTGTTTGAAAGTGTGTTAATTATGGTGCAGATGTACATATCTACGTAATTATATCATCATCTTTTTCTTTCCATTTCGTTGAGAAAAGGATAGAAGATAACATTTAAGTTTAATCCTGTCAAATTAAGATACTCCATAGACAGTTTAGACGCGATTATAAACATGGCGACTAAAATACGCCAGTTTACGTCAGGAGCGCACTAATTTGACAGGTCTAAACTGACATTTTATCTTCTGCCCTTTTCTTAATGTAATAGAAAGAAAAGGATGCACTGAACTTAAATTTAATTTAGTTATGAACAACAGAATCGGGGCCACTATGTTGTCCATGGAGCAAATATAGAGGTCGATACAGATTGTATTCTGTAGTTTCTGATTAGCTCCATGGGAAGAAGACATAATGTAATGTGATACTAACTCCGCCCCGGGGTTTCATCCGTGTAAGTCTCGGGTATATCGGTAGAAAAAGTATCCTATATGGTATTCCTGGTTATTAACAATCTGTGTGCCAAATTTAATCCAAATCCGTTGACTTCTTTAATCATTATTATTATTTTTATTATGGCATCTCGCAGTTGACTTTGAGAGGCCGTGACTACTTAAGCGGACTATATTTTTTTTTGCCTGAAAGAGTAGGTAACAGACATCCATCCAAACACACAAACTTTCGCACTTGTAATATTGGTAGGACTGTAACGTGTCAGTGGCGCCATCTATTAAAAAAAATTAAGGCCGCTTATCCTCTTTTTGAACAGTCGTGTATAAAAATTTACTGTATATTACATAATTTAATAATTATAATTTTGTAATTTATATTCTTGTTTTGTTTTTTATCCCTTTTTAAAAATTATACGTTTTTTTTTAAATGTTTAATATCGTTACCACCAGGTCCGTCTCTTCAATTGGATACTCTGAGCAAGTGCTCAGGGCCCCGAACTGCGCTCATAAAATGTCATTCTTTGCAGCTGAAAATAACTGCCACTGAATCATAATTCTAAGCATTATTATGATTCAGTGGCAAAACCAGCTACTTGCAAAGTTATGAAATATTAGTATACTCTCTCTGCAATCCCCAACCTGCTTGCCAAGCGTGGGGATTATGGCAATGCCCGCCAATGGAATGAAAGACTTAGGGGAGGCCTTTGTCCAGCAGCAGATCTCTATAGGCTGAGAAGAAAATGCTCTCTCTAATCTGCGTAGGGTCCAGAGCTTCCGATAGGTTAACCTTTTGAACGCCAATCACTTCTATACAAGTTCGAGATTTTCGTGCCCTCAGCGCCACTACTTGATTAGAAGTAATCACAGTAGGTATAAAATAAATTTACGACTTTTATAAAAACTTTTATTTTGTTTAATGGAAAATTGCCCTGTTATCAGCCATATTTTTAACTTTTTCACACATAATAAGTTCTTATTTATTTTATTTTTAATAGAAACAAAAACGCCAAAAAATATTTTAATGTCCCCAGCGCCAATTACTTGATATCAACTAAGCCAGTGATGGGACACGAATACACGATGAAGACCTCGCTATATTTCATCTCATCGAAATGATCATAAATACTATTATTGCAAGAAAATGACCTGAATAAATAATATTTTATAAATATTGTAAACTTTATACTAAGTTTTAATCACCTTCATCAAGAATAAATAGGTTTTCTAATCATTGTCGATAGTGAAACACCGTTTGGAAAACCCATCCCTACAAAGTTAGTTATCAGTGCGCACACGCCACCGACTTGTATAGAAGTAAATCTGCGAGGTCATAAGCGGACGGGTTTCAAGGTCATAGGTCCGTATTCCAGAAGGAAACTCAAGCATTGATCTCTGCTTAAACATTACTTAAAACTAGTTTCAACCAATCAAAAGGCTTCAAACGAGACTTAAGTAGAGCTTAAGTTTTGAGTGACGTTCTGTAATACGGACCATAGTGACTGTGCATTTTAGTGTAGTGCAATGTTTACATCTTGACTTGGCGCACGTGTTCTTACAAAAAAAAATGTGACTGTGATTATGACGAATTATTGCGAGTTGTTCAAGTCTGAACCAGAATTTTGAAAGAGTTCGTCGTCTTGACATTCCGTTAAGTCGTCAACTTCCGTTTCAGGATTGTACTTCCGTTTCAGGAATGTACTTCCTTTTTCTATTAGTTTCTACAAACAAGATAAATCATTGCGAGTATTTAGCGACACCATTAAAAAAAGATTTGTAACATCTGCGTAAAACCGTCACTTACCATCCATTTTAACAAAAAACACGTAGAAAACCACGTATCTAGCTTTTATTTGTTGTAAGTAAATAAAATAAATTAAGCAGGAATCGGTTGAGTTTATACACGTGTAACTCGACTACAGTGTATATAAAAATAAATACCATAGTAATCCAGACATCCTTATATCAGAAAGGATTTTGATGTGCCTCGAGCGCCAACTACTTGATATCAAGTAAAAGGATTACATTTGGAGACAAATAGGTATGTGCCTTCTAGAACACACAAGTCTAATAAAGCAATTCCTTTCTTTATTTTGGGAAATATATCCAGGTTTTCATATTGATCTTTTTATGAAATAAAATAAAATATGAAAATCAGTTACAGTTTTTATTTTAGCTTCGTAAATTGGTGAATAAACATTAATTTCAACTTATGATATTATTTGTCGATAAGATATTAATCCCATCCCTACGTTTTACTATAGACACGTTATACATTTGTAGCGTGGCGCAGGAGGACACATCGCGTATTATATAGATGGGCGTTCAAAAGGATACGGCCCTGATCATTACTACTCCCAAAACGAAGTATATGCACATGGACAGACGGCCATCATCTATCCATATCAAGTCATTCGAAACTTAAATAAATCCCAATCAACATTCAATCATAATGCTTCAGCGGTAAAGTTAAAAAATTTGAGAAATTTTAGATTGATGTGTTAGTAAACAAAACCAAAATCGGTTCATCCGTTCAGAAGCTATAATGCATAGAAAGACAAACATGTCATACTTAAAACAACCCGTTTTTGCTTCGGGGTTTATAAATTAATATCACACTTAATACAACACATGGATTTTGTCTTTTGTGTAGATCAGGTTTTTTTTTAATCGTTGGTTTAAACCACCTAAATGTAGAAATAACAGCTTAGTTCTTTAGGTGCGTATTCCAGAAGGAAACTCAAGCATTGATCTCTGCTTAAGCATTATAACCCGCGCAGATAAAGAAAAGATCTGTAAATGGCGTCCGCTCGCATGCGTTCCCACTCACTTTATATCGCTGTCTATACTCACACAGTGAAGTAAGCGCTGCAAAAAAAAAAATAAACGATCAGGAATTCAGGATTCGCTTTCCAAGCTACTTTGATGCACTCCGAGTTATTGTTAATTTCGTTCCGCTAAAGTCTCTGTTATTTTGTTGTTTTTGTTGATATTGTTGTTTTTGTTGAATTTGAACAATCAAACTCAACAAAAACAACAATAAAAATAAACACAACAACAAACAAGTAAAATGTCAAATTTACGATATAAATAACAATATTTACAACGTAAATTTGACATTTTACTATCTTATTATTTGGTTTGTGATTGAACAATGGCATGTTTTGTCAACCGTACCATAAGTATCCGCCGCCATTTTCAGATCTTTTCTTTATCTGCGCGAGTTATACTTAAAACTAGTTTCAACCAATCAAGAGGCTTGAAACGAGACTTAAGTAGAGCTTGAGTTTGAGTGACGTTCTGTAATACGGACCTTAGGGTTGTCATTTTTGTATTAAAAACTTTAACATAACCACAATAAAGTTCGAAATACAAATACTGACTTAAGTATTTTCGTTCATGGTCTTTCATGTCATTCAGGGGCCCTATACTCTGTTTTTTAATCTCGTAGACTAAATTGACACATGCAAATGTCAAATTTACATTATTAATTTTGTATTATTACGTTTTTAATAAGTACCTACACATTATTTCAGGATAACTTAATGTAAAAAAGATACTTGATTTTATGAACGCTAAGTTTCGGCACTATTGCACCTAATTGCAATAAACTGCCAACACTCGTAATGTCAGTTTAGTCTACGAGATTAAAAAACAGAGTATAGGCTCTACTATGACGTCTTAAAAAACCATTATAAACCGCTGTGAGAAAGGCATAGTGCTATTAATCCTATATAGCTCCATCTTTGTCTAATAGGTACTGGAAGCATGATAGTTATAACACGTCGTCGTAACTCCCTGCAAAACTATTTACGGGCACTATATAACTTCCGTACCGTATCGGATATTTTGCAAATGAATAATAGAGCTGGTTGCCACCTGCTACCACTGGTTTGACAGAGATATCTCCCCAATAACATCATAGACATTTAAATTTCAGAACGAAACATAGAACGTCAGTGTAAATTTCAAATTTCAAAATGTGTCAATTCCATGTCAATTCGTCAACGGTAACCCCCGGAGTTGGGTGGATTGTTTGTTTTGAGTAATGTTTAAACACAGAAGTTTGTGTGCAATTTTATGATACTGAAGAGGAAATAGTTGTTAGTTATTATATTGATATACTCTTTCGTTGTCAGTTTAATCAAATTACGAGCAAGAGATACAACAGACGAATAAAATGCAGCGCGCTACCAAAGACAGTAAGTATCGCTCAATAAGTTATTCCTGTTTGTTTATTATGTATATTTTGATAAATATTAAAAAATATAAATTGATATAAAATAATATTCAGTTCTTTTTAAAACTAAGTCCTAATTCACAGATTTATATTGAATAAACGCAATCAGTCATTGCTAAATAAACTTTATATCGGTTCAGTACATTACTATAAACAAAATGTTATTAAAATTACTTGTAAACTCTCTTTTATTCATAACTCTTTAAGTTTTTCTATTGCAATACACTTAACTAATAAGTTTTTCGTATAAACAAGTTTGTAATTAAAAGTTTTCATTCTGTAAATATCAAATTATGTATTCTGCAAAGTAGTAGTAGTATTCTTCTTTTTCCATATGGAAAGGCAACGGTACAGAGCCATACAGCCTGATCTTTAGTTTAATCTTTGTTTGACTTCTTCTTTTGTAACTTATCCTAACTTAATCTCTGTATTCTGCAAATATAAAATTCTCTTTTCAAAAAAAATGTTGTTTTCTTTCCAGAGATATGCGAACTTAAAAACATCATAAGCAGAATGCCTTTGCAAGTGATCTGTGTTGCCGCGCTGCCAGAATTCGGTGTCCGTTGGCGGGAACTGTCGCAAGCAGTCCGTAATGCCCGGCAGCCGATGCAACCAGCCAGTATTTCTAGGGTACTGTGCAAACATGTGTCTAAAGCCCTTACCTCAGAAGAAGTTGAAGATATCGTTGCACGTTTGAGGCTAAAACGTTAGTATACCACAGAACATACTTTCAGCAACATTGAGCACTTTGTGTGATGTGGAAAAGCATTGAATTAGAGTGTGCGTGACCAACCCAACACTGTGATCTCTACAGCGAGATATATGTATGTTTAGTGTATACAATGGTATAGATTATGCGAAACAGTTTTCCACAACTGCTAATTTTTTCTACAATTAAGTCTTTCAGTTCATCATCATCATCCTTTTTATCGTCCCACTGCTGGGCACTGGGCTGCTCTCATACAGAGAAGGATTGAGTGTAATCACCATGCTTGCTCAATGCGGGTTGGAGATTTTAGACTTAAAGTCCAGGTTTCCTCAAGATGTTTTCCATTGCCTTGTAATTAGTCATTGGTGTCCAAGATAAACTTAGAAAAGTTACATTTGCACTTGCCTGACCTAGAATCGAATCTGTACATTCATACTTGAGAGGCTGGTGTTTTAATCACTAGGCCACCACAACTTAAGTTCATAAAGACTTTCAGTTCATATAGGCTATGTTTCAGGAAGGCTAAGCTTATAGTAAAAACTCTCAGATCATCATAGGTACGCCAAGCATTCCTCAACAACATTGGGAATGGCTATCAGTTTAACTGGATTCAGCTGAATACATTTTTTTTTACATATTTTTGCTTGCCCAACAACAATAAAATAAAAAGAATATAAAAAAAATAAAATAAAGAATAACAGGATTATAATATCTTAGGCAGATATGCCGTTTTCTTCTGCCCGAAGAAAACGGCATATCTGCCTAAGATATTATAATTCTTTGCAACATGCAAGAAAAGGTTTATAAGCAATCTCTACAAGTTGCCCAAAAGCAGACCTCAGTTAAGGATTATTTTAAAACTATGTACATAATTACATATACATACATATTATATTTATATAAATAATAATGTACATGTTAAATTAATGAAATGCTTTATTTTATTCACTAGGTTTCCGCCCGCGGCTTCGCCCGCGTGGAGTTCGGTTATATCGCGCTATTTAGATTTCCGTCGGGAATATCAAATTTTCCGGGATAAAAGGTAGCCTATGTTTTTTCTCAGGGTCTAAAGATTGTCTGTGCCAAATTTCATCAAAATCGGTTGAGAGGTTTAGGCGGGAAAGCGTAACAGACAGACAGACAGACAGAGTTACTTTCGCATTTATAATATTAGTATGGATTACCTATGACTTGTTCACTATAGTCTAGTAATCCGAACATTCCAATAATCCGGTACCCTCCAGTTTTTTAATAGTGCCGGATTAGCGAGATTACATTGTTTTTTTTTTTAATCTAGATTTTTTCGAGGCTTCACTACACATTAACACATGGAGTGACTATGCCAGCCTCATGGGGAACCTCCAATACTAATAGGAATCATCTTAACCTCATTATTTCTCTCCGCAAACGAAATACGGCCCCTGCCGCACGTGAACATGGATTGCTCAACGCAAACCATCCCACAGCGACACCCCAGCCAAAAACCTATCCCGTAGAGTCGCATATTGACCACATTCCAGTAACACATGTATCAGGTCTTCCTTTGCACCACAATAAGTACACAAATCGGTTTGAGTTACACGCATTAGTGAAAGTAACTTATTTACCGGAACATGGATTGTTTTTCTTTTTATTATTACAAACTAGTGCTTGATTACAATCCCGCCTGATGGAAGCAGTGATGCAATCGTTGATGGTAAAGCGCGCTAGTTTATTAAGAGACTTCACTCAAAAAAAAAAACGGTGTGAATAGGAATATAGGTAGACGGCACTTGAGTGAGGTGATGCAATGTTAAACCCAATAACACGACCAACGATGCTGCGCCAGTTTAACATTGCATCACCTCGTTCAACTGCCGTCTTTCTTCCTATTCACTAAGTTTTTTAAGTGAATAGGCTTAACAAACTAGCACGTTTTACCATTAACGATTGCATCACTGCTTACCATCAGGCGGGATTGCGGTCAAGCACTCGTTAATCTATATTAATATATAAAGCTGAAGAGTTTGTTTGTTTGAACGCGCTAATCTCAGGAACTACTGGTCCTATTTGAAAAATTCTTTTTTCGTTACATAGCCCATTAATTCAGGAAGGCTTTAGGCTAACATCACGCTGTGACTAAAAGGAGCGGAGCATAACTAAATCCACGCGAACGAAGTCGCTGGCGGCCGCTAGTAATTAATGAAAAAAAAAGTTTAGTTCAACAGTTTTTGAAGCAACCAGTGTTGACCAGTGTGATAGGTAATATTTTGTTCCCATTTTCCAGTGGTAGCCATCCAGCCTCGTACCTGGCATGTAATTACACTAGCAGAGAAGATGGAGGACGAACCTGTGACGACGACCATGGGAGCAGTCGCCGCCAGGATCATACAGGTGCTCAAGAAAACTAAAAGGAACATGAGACCTGAGGTGAGGGAAATGTTATAGTACACTGTAGAAAATATCATAGCAATAATGACGAGCCTTCGTGGCGTAGCGGTAGACAACGCGGCCGCTGCGCAAGGAGGCGCCCGGTCCCCGCGCAGTGCAAATACTATTTGTTTGCATGAATATGAATATTAGCACTGGTCTGGTCGTGCCTCGTTAAGCCGTTGGTCCCGGCTGCTATACGAACATCTAATGGCAGTCGTTACGGGTTGCTGGAGCTATCAAAAGTCCATTAATTGGTCTAGCTGCAATGCTTCGATATCGTGTTCGGGTGGAGGTCAGGGGACCTAGTATGAGTTGTCATTACGGGACTCGATCGTCGATATCGAACGCGTTTGGCGCTCTTATTGGTTGAGAGTTCTTACAACCTTGAAGCGGGCCAATCGATGAGTCAAATGCGGTCGATATGGACGATCGAGTTTCGTAATGAAAACTCATACTAGGCATACAGATGGCAGTCGCTTCACGGAAAATATCGAAGTTTAGCTTAGCTTAGCTTTAGATTTTTAACTTTACGTCTAAAGCATTAAGAATCAAGGTTGATTGGGAATATTTGACAGTTGCGGGTAGCCTGACCTGCTGTCAACGAAGATCGGCCATTTTTGAATGAGCTCCACCCCATGTGGTGTCGAAGCATGACATGACACTTAATTGTTTTGAAAGTTAAATTAGTTAAAGGCCACACTTCCCATCACTACATATTATAAAACAAAGTCAATTTTACTTTCCCTATGTCGCTTTGTATGATTCAATCTATAAAACTACGTAACGGATTTTGATAAGGTTTTTTTAATAGATAGAGTGATTCAAGAGGAAGGTTTTTATGTATAATAACATTCATTAAATAGTGGAGAAATACATTATTTTTGTAGTTTCTAACATATGTCGCAAAATAAACCCATTTTTTTGAGCTTACATTGCAAACGCTGTCTGAACCCTATAGATGTGATAGATCAAAATAATGTACTACAGTATTGTAGACCTTAAAAATGCCTAAAAAAGTCTTCGACAGCATATGTCTACCTACTATAGTTTCTTCATTGACATTATGACTACTTTTTTATGTTTAAAAAGTTAATTAAAATGCCAGTCCTATTCAGAGCCCACTATTTGTTCCTTATTATTAATCCTTATCCAAATAAATTCGTTAAAACGTCATATCAAAGGTAATTTCAGTAGCAGCATATCTCTTTTTGAATTATTGGAATTGGTTGTTTCATTCAGGAGATGTCACGATTTATTCAAAACTAAACACCAGAAAAAATCCGCGTGCCGCTCGCGCCCGTGCTGGCCGCCTGCTACTTGAGTGTTTCTCTGCCTAAACCGCGGAGAGAGTGGGCCGGAGCGGGGGGACCATTATTTCGAACAAACTTGCTACCCCAGTAGGCTTTCATCCTGTTTGAAGGTGGTGGAACTGGCTATCCATGGACAATAAGGTCGATCGGCACTGTAGGTATTATTTTTATTGAAGGGCCACCGTTTCTTAAGGAAGGCTTAGGTACCTACATCATTTGTCCACGTGCGAAGCTGGGGCGGGTCGCTAGTGCATTATAAACATAATCTATTATTATTTAGTAGATAATAAAGTTTTCCTATCACAGTGTTTGTCACCGAACTCCACCAAAACGGCTGAAAACATTTTAAGGAAATATCGTATATACATTCGTTAGCCATGAGAATAGGTTTTTTTAGTTTAGTTCCATCATAGCACCAGTACTGCAGAAACGGCTTAAAGGATTAATGAGGGCGGCGGTGCGCTAAAAAAAAACACTGCATTTTGGTTCTTATTTCATATCTAAGGACCTAATATGCAGGTTGGTTAAATATGAAACCGTGGCTCTGGCGCACAGGCAAGTGAAGAAACACGGGTGGGTTTTAGTCAGTAAAAGTCTGACACGCCCTTCCGCTCCGCCCAGAGCGGGAGAGGTCATTTGATGATTTTCCATACAAACCAAAAATAAGGACCTAATATTGTCGACATCCGTGGCGCAGCGGTCAACACGCCTGCCTGCGACGTGGAGGCCCCGGGTTCGATCCTCGGCCAGGTCATGATGGAAAATGATCTTTTCCTGATTGGCCTGGGTCTTGGATGTTTATCTATATATGTATCTATTATAAATATAGTATCGTTGAGTTTAGTATCCCACAACTCTCGAACTTATTTTGGGGCTAGCTGTGTGATTTGTCCGCCGTATATCTTTATTTATTTATATATTTATTAGTATAAAATTTAATTTTAATCTAGATAAGCACATTGCATAGTTTTGTTCCCGTATTACGTCTCCCTGGGACAAATTTTGACCTCTATACAGGCTGGCACAAAGGCTGCTGGTGAATTTCAACCTAAAAATAATAAATCATTTCGTAATTTCCACAGGTGCAAACAGTCCTCCTCGGCGACCTGATGTACCTGAGCATTCAACTAGTATCGGAGCACAAGGAGGGCTCCACTCTGTACGTGGCAACTCCTCCCGGAGAGCCTGTGGCCCTAGTGTCCAGTCTCACCAGGGTTGGGCTACTGAAGGCAGCTGTTGCAGGTAATCAATATGATTCTGTGCTAGTATTCTCCCACATTTGGCCAGGTATCCCCCTATGCATAAATCTATATACAGAGTGATGCCCCTGGCTGGAGGCTTTAAGCCCCTGACTGGAGGCTTTAATTTTAATTAAGGTATCCACAGGAAAGTCCGATTAAGTAGTTACGGTCTCCTAGTAGCCACCTACGAGATGCCATATCAAAAAAAAAAAAAGAGTGATGCTGACAATACGACAATAAATTAAACATCGTGTACCTTAACACATTCTCAGTCTGCCCATAAAAAAAAAAAATATAAATATATCCATTACTTTTGTCACAGGAAACTATTTTTCATTTTTCACATTTTCTACATGATGTACATGTTGATAAGGAAGCGCTTACAGGTTGATGACCGCCGCATCCAGCGGTACTAAACTTTAATAATAATGGCGCGAAAAAGCAAGTCGATACAGGAACGGGCTTTCGCCCGCTGATTGGAGGTCATTGAACCAATATTTTAAAGGATGTTCTATTCCGTTTGTAATTTTATGAGATTTAGTTTGTTTGAATTTTTTTTATTTTTAATGCTAGGATTTTTTCTATGAATTAGGATTATTCCTATGAACCAGCATGGTCTGGGTTTCCATTTATTGTCGTATTGTCAGCACCACTCTGTATATAAAAATTAATGCCACTTTGTAATTTTATAAGTCAAGAACGGACTCACCTATCGAAACCAAATGTTTAGGCTTTGTTGTGACTTATTAGTAGATGGTTTATATGAAGTTTGAACAAAATCGGTCGAGCGGTTCTTCATTTATCACGTTTTCACAAATGAATTCAATGAACGGTGGATCATCATCTCATCCGTACTAAAGTTATAAATGCGGAAGTAACTCTGTCTGTCTGTTACGCTTTCCCGCCTAAACCTCTCAACCGATTTTGATGAAATTTGGCACAGACAATCTTTAGACCCTGAGAAAGAACATAGGCTTTTATCCCGGAAAAATTTGATGTTCCCGAGGGAAATCCAAAAAGTGCGATATGACCGAACTCCACGCGGGCGAAGCCGCGGTCGGAAAGCTAGTAAATATATAAAAAAAAGTTCTTCCTGGTTGTTGAGTGTGCAAGGGAATTGCATGATTATTATTATTATCAACGATCGCATCACTGCTTACCATCAGGCGGGATTGCGGTCAAGCGCTAGTTTATAACTTATAAAAAAAATAATGAGAATGAGCCGTATTTCACCAGTTGGAACCGGTGCGGGTTGTTAGATGTCTCACGTCTGTGAATGGTGGTAGGCCATAATATTGGCTGCCGGCAGAAGTTACCCACCAGACTCTTGCCATGAAGTCTTGCTGCCAATCGATTTGTCGTGTTCTAGCGTGATTTCTGGTGAAGCCGTACGGAGGACGGGTCTGAGCAGTTGTGTTGCGATGTGTGCCGGGTACGATGCGCCAAGTGTTGTTTTATCGGGGGTTTGGTCGTGGAGGGTCTCCAGATCAATCTCCCTCTGGCGCAGCATCGTTGGTCGTATTGTTGGGTTTAACAATACATCATCTCGCTCAGCTGCCATCTTCCTTCCTATTCACTAAGTTTTTTGAGTAAATAGGCTTAATAAACTAGCGCGCTTTACCATCAACGATTGCATCACTGCT
Organism: Sesamia nonagrioides; assembly: GCA_017933935.1. Classification (NCBI taxonomy): domain Eukaryota; kingdom Metazoa; phylum Arthropoda; class Insecta; order Lepidoptera; family Noctuidae; genus Sesamia; species Sesamia nonagrioides. The sequence continues at coordinate 120,924 of JADWQK010001864.1, forward strand.
TACTATCAAAATTATGACGTAAAAAGTTCACCTATAAAGGGTGGACCCTTATAACTACATATTTAAAAAAAGAATGGTTCTAGGACTTGCCAGTTTCCTCATGCAATTCTTTACATACACGAAGTCCACTTATAACCAATTTTCTTCTTCTTTCCAGGTCTTGGCTACAAAATATACGAAAATGCAAACCTCTACGGCCAAGACATCAAATCACTATTACGGATCATCGACCGCTCTTGGAACGCAAATGCCGAACATTTGGCGGAAATACCCGAATACGACCCGACACCTGTCATTACAAATCATGGCATAGATTATACTAACAAAACCTATGACGAAAATTATGTTGAAAACATTTTAGGTCCAAACCCGCCCGTCATACCGGGGCTTAATATAAAAACAACTAAATACTTCTATGACAGGTCTCGTTTGAACAAAACTATCAATTTGGCAATTAATTTGAAAACTGAAGATTTGGCGAAAACCTTGAAATCTTGGGTGGCGAAAGGGGCTATTGCTCCTAAGTCTGATTTAATTCAGATTTTCCACCAGATAAAGTCTAATAAAATTAATTATAGTAGGCCAGATTCTGATGAGGATTGAGTTTATTACCTGCTTAGCCATTTTCCATGTTGATGAAGGGATCGGGATGAAGTTAAATATCAGTAATTTACATGGAGTGATGCCTATCGGAGCAGGAACTCTCACTTAAGAATGTTCAGTCTAATCAGTCTCAATCTTTCAAAAATACCTCCCTATCAGCGGGAACTCGCATGACTTTAAGAACTTTTAGCCTGATGTGTCAAAAATGCCTCGGTTTGATTACATTTTTGACATCATCAACCTTTTTATCGTTCCACTGCCGGGCACAGGTCTCTTCTCATACAGAGAAGGATTGAGCGTAATCACCACGCTTGCTCAATGCGGGTTGGCGATTTCAGACTTAAAGTCCAGGTTTCCTTAAGATGTTTTCCTTCATCTTTTAATCAGTCATCGGTGTCCAAGATATACTTAGAAAGTACGTATAACTTTAGAAAAGTTACATTGCCTGACCTGGAATCGAAACCGCGCACTCATACTTGAGAGGCTGGTGTTTTAACCACTAGGCCGCCACGACCACAATGGCTTAACAGCCAAGAGCCTCGACCAACACCTCAGGAGGTTTGCTTGTCGGTTGCCTTCAGTAACCGAAGCGCGAGCGGCGATGGCACTGCGACTGCTAGCATTAGCGCGCGGACACCGCACCGACCACTCGTCTACAACGTGCGGACAGCGAGGCGTCTATTAACCTTTTGAACGCCAATCACTTCTATACAAGTTCGAGATTTTCGTGCCCTCAGCACCACTACTTGATTAGAAGTAATCACAGTATAAAATAAATTTACGACTTTTACAAGACTTTTTATTTCGTTTTTATGGAAATTTTCCCTGTTATCAGCCATATTTTTAACTTTTTCACACATAATAAGTTCTTATTTGTTTTATTTTTAATAGAAACAAAAACGCCAGGAAATATTTTAATGCCCCCAGCGCCAATTACTTGATATCACGTAAGCCAGTGATGGGACACGATGATGAACTCGCTATATTTCATCTCGTCGAAATTATCATAAATACTATTATTGCAAGAAAATGACGTGAATAAATATTATTTTATAAATATTGTAAACTATAAACTAGGTTTTATTCACCTTAATCAAGAATAAATAGGTTTTCTAATCATTGTCGATAGTGAAACACCGTTTGAAAAACCCATCCCTACAAGGTTAGTAAGTTGTCAGCGCGCACACGCTACCAACTTGTATAGAAGTAAATCTGTGATGTCAAGCGGACGGGTTTCAAGGTCATGAGTGACATTAGTGACTGTGCATTTTAGTGTAGTGCAATGTTTACATCTTGAGTTGAAGCACGTGTTCTTACAAAAAAAATTGTGACGGTGAATAAAACGAATTATTGCGAGTTGTTCAAGTGTGAATCAGAATTTTGAAATAGTTCGTCGTCTTGACATTCCGTTAAGTCGTCAATTTCCGTTTCAGGAAATTTCTTCCGTTTTCTATTAGTTTCTACAAACCAGAAAAATAATTGCGAGTATTTTGCGACACCATTAATGTAAAATATATCAAAAGAGCAATATTTAAATTATATTATTTTTAATGGGTGGGAGCAGAGTTGTATAAGCGGGTTGGTAGAAAGCACATACCTTCGAATTTCAAATTCTAAGATTTGGCGGATTTACGTTGTCTTCTAAAAAGGACAAATAAAACGCAATGATTGAAATATCCATAAGGTCTGTTTTATTTTACCGAGGGATCACAATTGAAATGGTTCTGTTACACCTCCGCCTACATAGGCTTGGCCGAATGGGTTCACTTATCAACGATGTGTTCAAACTAATTAACAAATATTACCCTCATTAAGGCGCTTAACACAAGGCACTGCGTACCGCCGCGGTAGGCGGTGAAGCGGATCTCATGTCGCATTGACCCCTATTAAATCTGTAGATGACTAACACACTTAGACCGTCCGCCCGCGCGGTCGAGCGGTACTCTCAGCGGTGCCGTGTGTGAATCGCCTAATGGTTTTATTTAGCTTGCCCTGTTTATTGGTTTTTAATAATATTACTTTCATGACACAAAGTCTTTTGAAACGGCAGCTTTCCAATGAATATTTTATAAAGTCTATGCACATGACTTCGGCCCCGATTTTCTTGTACGCAAACTAAACAGGACTAAACTAATATTTATCTTTTGTCCTTTTCTTATTGCATGAGAAAGAAAAGGATGCATTACAAGGGAATCGGCACCATTAGATCTTGTCGACGCGTATAACGCAACAAAAACGCTAGAACTGCTGCAAGCTAGAGAAGATGTGCATAGGCGATAATATAAAATAGATTATCAAAAGAAAAGGCTTGGAAGCGCTTTCCTCGTTACCATCAAAGTCAAATATTCTTTAAAAAAAAAACAGATCTAGAGTTGTATCCTTTTTTTTTTCACAGATAATATTTGTTAATTCGTTCAAACAACAATTTACATTTAAAATTACAACGTGGCAAGATACCTAGATTCTTTTCAAAATTCACCTATCTATTAAAATTTGACATTAAAAGTTACCTTATGACATATTGAGCGAATCTGCGCTTAGAAATGTATTAAAGTCGATTTTTAGCCGCGTTTTCACTAGACTAGATATGTTGGCAACACTTTTGTAATTGGATAATGTTGGTGTACTGGTTTCGATCCATAACTCTTAGGTACCTAAAATTTTGATTCGTCCTCTCGTGTGGTATATAGGTCTTTTTCATCGCCAGATAGCAAGATATCAGATGATTGAATAATCAGCCATAAAAGAACTAGCGGAGATGGGTTTGCTATTCACCTATGATTAAGCTTTTGGTTTTAAGTTAATAATAGGTGATATCAGAGTTCTGGCCTCGTTATGACAAATTGATAGCTTCATTCCCCTTTATTCATAAACCTTGCTTAAAGTTAACTAGTGATTGGCGATTCTTTAACCATACATTTTTGACATTTGCACGTCACTTTCGCCATCCATCCATCAGGCCATCGTTTATGAATAAACTCTAGTGTTTAAGGGGTTAATCGTAGGGTTGTAACGGAGGCTTGTTAGCGGAGGCGGAGGCGGATGCGGAGGTGACGAGTCTCACCTCCGCGGAAGCGGAGGTTAACGGAGGCGGAGGCGAAGGTGAAAGTACATATAGAAAAAATTGAAATTTATGGTTAATTAAAACAAAAATTTTATTTTAAATACGTACATTAATAGTAGTATACTTGGTAAAAAAATATTACCTTCTTGTAATGAAAATTAAGGAGAAACAAATTGTGTTTGCCGCATTCCCGCCTCGCACTAGTTGATTCTTGACCATTTCGCGCTCAAACGCGGCCGGACGGTTGTCGAGCGTCGCAGCTTGCGCGTTATTTATTTTTAAATACGTAAATAAACCTCCGTTATAACTCCGCAAAAAATTGTGCAGAGGCGGAGGCGGAAGCGAAGATACGATTTCTTGCGGAACTTCCGCAGTAACGGAAGCGGAGGCGAATCTCCGTTACAACCCTAGTTAATGGCTAATCTCTTTAAGCAAAGTTTATGAATAAAGGGGATTATGTCTAGTGAGAACGCGACCAAAAACAAACTAGTGTACTTATTAACTACCAAATGTTTCTAGCATGTTGGTAAGGTCGGCCCTGAGATACAATCGTACGAATCAAATTTAGCCCGGGAAGAAAAAAATGGCGCGGTACAAAAATGTTGCCAGCTTTAAAAAATATGAACCTTGTCGGGAACTACGTCCTTAATAGAGCCTCCACCTCTTTTGAACAGTTCTGGAGTGAGTTGGGATGTTTTAGCCGGGAATTTGATTCGTCTTACCCCAGCGCCGAATGTACCGCACAATACCCTTAATCGACTAAGAAACAAAGTCGATCCAACAAGCATCTAATGTAACATCGAGTGCAAATTAATTATAACATTCTAAAAGCTGTTGACTGACATCTATGATCACTTGAAATGGCTTTAAAAATAGACTATTTAGTCGATAATGCTAGGTATGTATACTATTGACTCCAAAAGTTAGTTGATTTTGTCCATTTCAGCTTTGACACGCCCTATTCATCATCATAACTATATGCTTAGCCTATTTCCAACCATGTTAGGGTTCCAGATGCAGTGGAATAAAAATATCGACATAGAGCGATTCTCTATATGACCTCCACTACCAAGTTAAGCTGAGTGTCACTCGCATTTTTCATTGGACTTTTAAAATTATTTATAGTGTCGTTTACTAAATAAAAGCGCGTAATTTATGTAGTAAAAAGTGCATTCAGTAAATAATTCATAAAGAACATTGAAATATCGCAGTACAGTGGCCACATATAACTTTGCCTCAAACCTTCCTCATAGACGGTTCACGCGGCCGTCTTTTTCAACTGTCATTGGCGATATCCGCCATTATTGTGAAATAAAATTTTCAAAGAATTTCTATAATTTGTTACATGTGTTATTGGTAAAATTGTGGTATCTGTTCCACAGAGGTCATTGATCAAGAGTTGAGGTTGAATCTCACCTTGAAAAAAGACGAAGAAGAGTAATACGATACCCCAGAGTGTCAAATATAGACGATTGACAGCTACGACCAATGGCTTAACGTGTTGTCGAAACACGGAGGCATTTTGATATATGAAGATGATTACCCATCCTCGGACCAATCGCGGCAAGTGTAGCTTAACCGGATCGATCGACACGTATAACTATTAGTCAAGTTAATTGATTTAAAATCCTAGTGATCCAGCTATAACATTTTTATTGACTAATTACTCTATGAATTGCACGTAGTCATTGGATCCAACACACAAAAACCGTTTTTTGTGTTACTGTCATAAATGGCATCTGCACATCAACTTAAGTATATGCAAAAAATATCCAAGCCGCAAAAATGTACAGGAAAACACCCTTTATTTAAAAGGAAAGTTAAAACAAACAACTGTCATGCTATTTTAATATATCAATTTCACTTCACCCTCTATTTTCTCAAAAGCAAGTTTTTGGGGCTGGATCCATTTTGCATAACTACGTCAAATTATAAAAAAAAAACAAATGTAACCCGATGTATGTTTATTTTAATTCATAATATGGCATCACAGCTGAAGTGCAAAAATATCAGCTAAGTTTTGGAGGACACTGTCTGCCAGTACTTTGCACGAAAATAAGCAAGTAGCTCACATACCATTATTATAACATACCACCAATAGGGTAGTTGACTAAAAAAACTAATTAGTCCGTCAGTCAGATTTCCGAAAAATACTAGACACGTATTTTTTCATATAAACAAAAAATTAAGACGACATAGTGCGTTGAAAACTCATGTGACGTCACTGCACGCTACACTTTTTAGCGAGCAGTGACGTCACCAGTCACCACTCCTGATCTTTGATGCCTTTTATATTTGTCAATTTTTATTGATTTGATAAAACAAAATATACGTATCCAATATTTCTCTATAATCTGAATGACGGACTAAATAGAATCATTTTTTTTACCCAGGAAACATCCCTATTGCAATGGCCATTACAAGCCCAACTTTGTTATGTGGGTACTCAGTTGGGCCACAGTGCAACAGTGGCGCCATATTGAAAACGATGTCTCACTTTTCCTGCAAAGTGTATCAAATTTAGGTCGACACAACGAACAATATTACTTACTGATTGGTGAATGCTGAACTGGTGTACAAGCTACTACGACTCTTATGTGCAAAGTACTAGCATGTATATTCCTAGCATAATAGACCAATCGACTGACACAACTTATTGACAATTGGTTTAACAGAAACCGTACTTAAAAGCACTATATCGAAATATTTCCACACCGTATAACGCCTAACCGAAATGAACAGTTTTTAGACTAGATATACTTATAAAAATCACCAATTCTGAAGTTTGGAAGCACTAACTTTAACATATGTAAGCATCTTCGTTGTGGTTTTACTATGTAAGTTCAAGCCTTTTGCTCCGGGACAAAAATTACTATATTATTCCAGGTCCTTCTTGATTTAATTGGCAAAACTTCTTAGTGGGGTTATAAAGGGTGTATCTGACATCGACGCACAAACGAGTACCATGGATCCAGTACATGATTCTGAACCCCCCAGTGGTGGAATTTTTCGTCGGCTTTTTTCGATTAAAAAAAAAATAATGTAGTCACTTCAGACCATTTACAATTGCTATACTTTTATAACCCAATAAGATTTTAAAGTAAAAATTAAATAATTCGCTAATTGCATAAAAAAAGCGCAATGAAAACAAAACCCGAAAAACGATCTTATCAGCTGATTTAATAGAGTTCACATCAGGGATCAACGTCATACCTAAAAACTCGCACGGCGGCACACACACGCCTGATGCTGGATGCAATCGAGAGGCGGCCAATACTACAAGCACCCAATGACAGGGTACAAAAACAGTACTGCTTTCAAAAGCACTATCAGATAGTACTTGAAGAAGAGCAGTGCGACCACTCAGGACCGGAGGAGTTGAGAGTGTACACCGACGGATCGAAATCCGATCAAGGAACGGGCGTTGGAGTGTTCTCACAAGACCTCAACATAAATATATCCAGACCGCTAGGGATGCTCAACACAGTCTATCAAGCAGAGTGTGTGGGCATAACTCTGGCGGCCCTAGCCATAAAAGCCAGAGGAGTTGCGGACACGCGTGTCCGCATACTCACTGCCAGTGCTTCCGTCCTCCAATCCCTAAAGCAGGGATGCATCACATCAAGTCTAATACTTGAGTGCCACGATGCATTGGAACGGATAACCGTACCAAACCGCAACACCGTGACTCTACAGTGGATAAAGGGTCACAGCGGTTCACTGGGCAATGACGCAGCTGACGAGCTGGCTAGAAGGGCATCCAGCGCGTTGGTCAGCGGACCGGAGCCCATTGTGCCTATTCCCTTTATTCAAATACGCAGATGGCTACAAAAGCATACCTACGAACAAGCGGAGATTTGGTGGTCCTCGTCACCGGGCTGCAGGCAGTCCAGGGAGGCCATGCCATCTCTGGATGACAGGCTAACCAAAAGGTTGCTGCGCCTGGATAGGAGGAATCTAAGATTGATGACGGGGATCATCACGGGCCACTGCTCGCTGAATAAGCATCTCCACACAATAGGCATAACAGACAGCCCTCTGTGCAGAGCCTGCATAGAGGCTGACGAGACAGTTGCGCATGTACTCTTCGAGTGTACAGGCGTTACGCAAATTAGAAACGAAACCATAGGAGCACCAAGATCTTACACAGATGTTCTCAACAGGCTAGGAGACCTGATGGGCTTCTGGAGGGAGGTGGGCTGGTTGGAATAACCGCCAAAGGCCGCCATGGTCCACGCACAATGGTCCGCTGGAGGGACTGAGTGCGGAAACCAAACGAATAACATAGAACATAGAACTCGCACGGCGGCACGCTTGCAACGTTCAAAAGCCGAGCCGACACTTTTTTTTAAACACTGTGTATTCTGTAACCGTTCATTAACGACATAAATGACTATCATAATTTTATTAGTGGCATGCGGTCTAGCCTTTTCGCGAAGTTTGCGTTACGATGTCAGATACACCCTGTATAGTTTGTTCCAAAAATATCTAATAAATGTGTAAGCAAATCCAAATAAAGTAAAATACACGATCTCTCACTAAACGGAGGTTGTAACTTGCCATCTGCATTTAGAAAGTAAAGTGAATTATTGTTTCTGTTACCATTACAAAATTGTAATTGGAAAATGAGCGGCAAAAATTAAGACAATCATCATCATCTCAGCGTTAATCCCAGTCGCATCCGTAGCTTTTGGAGTCTGGGGTCCGCTTTACCAGTCTAACTGCTGATTTTGGCTAAACTTAGATATTTTCCGTGAAGCGACTGCCGTCTGACCTCCACAACCCGAAGGCGATATCTAAGCATTGCAGTTAGACCAATTGTTAGACTTTTTGAGGGCTCCAACAACCCGTAACGACTGCCACTAGATGTACGTATGGCAACCGGGACCAACGGCTTAACGTGCTTTCCCAGGCACGGCCAGACCATTGCAAATATTCATATTATTCATGCATACAAATATTTGCACTGTGCGGGGATCGAAACCGCGCCTCCTTGCGCGACGGCCGCGTTAGCTACCGTTACGCCACGGAGGCTGTAAAAAAATTAAGACAATATGAGCAATACATGTCAAAAGCAACTCACACATTTCTGGAAGAAACTATTTATATCAATGTTTTTCAAACAAGAAATATTTTTTATCTTCTCTAACCCTATGCCAACATACTAAAGTAGGTCTTCCAAACTTCTCGCAATAAAAAAATACACCTATTCATCTATATACCACTTTAAATTCAGTATTTCTTGCTATTCGATCTAAAATTCCTTCTTTTTTTTTTTTCTATCTAAAACCACAGACATAGCTTCCTCCTTGTTTATTGGTATATAGACGTTACAAACTTAAAATTATCAATTCTATAACAAAAAAAGAAAACATATAAATATTTTTTTTAAATATATAATATAGGTAATATGCAAAATGCATTTTTTTAAACTTAGAATGCTGATTGGAATGAAAGATAGCATATTATATGTAGGTACGAATACATCAGAGAAATTATCTTTCTCTTAGAGAGAAGAAAAGATCTTGGATCCCCACTAGGCTTGCCAGACCGCCGGAAAATCCGGGAACGTCCCGGAATCTTGCCTCATGCGCTCATTGTCCCGGATTTTAAAAACTTATAATTTTTTAATAAAATAAACTACCAACGAATGAAATGACATGGCTGCCCCCTCTCACCTCTCACTACCTGTCCGCTGTTACTGGCTTTTCTAAAGATTCTGCGAAGAACGAGCGAGCTTTCTTTAGACGTTCGGGACCACTCATCAGACGCGTGCTGCTTTTGTTAGAAGTGTCCCTGATTTGATAAGTTCCTATGTTGCAACCCTAATCCCCACGCTTGTTTACTTTCCGTTGGCAATTTTAGGTCCGTATTACAGAACGTCACTCAAAACTCAAGCATTACTTAAGTCTCGTTTGAAGCCATTTGATTGGTTGAAACTAGTTTTAAGTAATGCTTAAGCAGAGATCAATGCTTGAGTTTCCTTCTGGAATACGGACCTTAGACCAGCAGTGTTATTGTGTAATACACTATCAGTATCCATGGGTTTCATTTTGGCATTTCAATAACATTCATTGGATTATTAACTTAAAGAAACCTTAGTTTAGAAATTTTAATTTGTGCTTTGGCGTCGATTCTCTTGTACCCAAACTAAACTAATTTAAAGTTAAGTGCATTTTTCTTTTTATTCCATTAATAAAAGGAAAGCTAAGATACTCCATGGACAGTTTAGACGCGATAATAAACATGTTTTTTTTTTTTTTTTTTTATGGCATCTCGTAGGCGGCCATTAGAGGCCGTAACTACTTAACCGGACTTTCCTGTGGATGCCTTAATTAAAATTAAAGCCTCAAGCCAGGGGCACTTAAAACTAAATTAAAATTGGGCGACTACGCACTAAGGGCGCCCCCTGTGGGGTACGAACCTCGGCTTAGGGCGTCGCTAGAGAGGACAGCAATGGACGGCTGGATCTAATGTAAAGAAAAGGAAAGCTAAGATACTCCATGGACAGTTTAGATGCGATAATAAACATGTTTTTTTTTTGATATGGCATCTCGTAGGCGGCCATTAGAGGCCGTAACTACTTAACCGGACTTTCCTGTGGATGCCTTAATTAAAATTAAAGCCTCCAGCCAAGGGCACTTAAAACTAAATTAAAATTGGGCGACTACGCACTAAGGGCACCCCCTGTGGGGTACGAACCTCGGCTTAGGGCGTCGCTAGAGAGGACAGCAGGGGACGGCTGGATCGAATGTAAAGAAAAGGAAAGCTAAGATACTCCATGGACAGTTTAGACGCGATAATAAACATGGCGACTAAAAATAGGCCAGTTTACGTCAGGAGCGGACATTTCATCTTCTGTCCTTTCCTTAATGAAGTAAAAACAAATAGATGCACTGTATTTAAATTTAGTTTACTTTGCAAACAAGGGTGCTTGTTCACGACTTGGAGAACAACGCTTTCTGCAAACCTACAATGACTTAGTAATTAAGCTAGTTCTTATTCCAATCAGCATTGTATTAACAATAATATTTACAGACAGAACGATTTTAATTAATTAAGGAACACATCAAACAGTTATAAATGCGCAATTTTTGCACATAATCAACGTCCATTAATTGTCTATGACGTAACGAGTTTTCCCGCTCAAAAACAATTTTTTTTTTAACTTTGTCGATGTATGGAAACAAGAAATTGCGCATGTCAATAAACAACCAATCGTTTTCAAATTCAATAATAATAATTGTCAAATTATCCTAACAACATTTCTCCATTTCAAATCAACACAAAATTATGTGTTTCGTATTAAAAAGCAAGAATTAGGTATAATATATAAAATTATTTTATCTATTCTTTTTACACAATAGAGCTCTAAATAACTATAGGAATAAAAATAAAAATAGTATTTTTTTATTAATAGTATGGCAACACCCATAGATTGCACCAAAAAGATCCGATGACACATACTGGAGATCATTTGAGTCAAATATTTATTATTACACGTTTTTAATGTTTTCCGGAGTGTTGCTACAACAACAAGAGACCACAGACAAAACAATACTTTATATAGAAGCGGGACGCTCGCTGCTGACGCATTTAAAACTACGCTGTTGGAGTTTTGGCGGGAAAGTTAAGCTGAGTGTCACGTTTATTTTTCATTAATTATTTATAGTGTTGTTTACTAAATAAAAGTGTGTGATTTATATAGTAAAAGGTGCATACAGTAAATAATTCATAAAGAACATTTAGATATAGCAGCATAGTGGCCTCATCATGACTTTGCCTCAAACCTCCCTTGTAGACGGTTCACGTGGCCGTCTTTTTCGACATGAATAATTCATTACGCGACATTGGCTAAATGCACAAACCCTGCGAAGCCAGTAAATAAATAAAGAAGAAGAATCACGCTGTTCCGTTATAGAAGCAACATGGTAATTACGTAACACACTATCAGTAGCAGTGGGTTTCATTTTGACAGTTCAACAACATTCATTGCGTTATTTACGTTGTTGAGCAGACACATTTTTGAACATATAGAACAATAAATTAGCAATATGCTTCAAAATTATTCCAACCCCCTTGCAAATAACACATAGAACATTTATGAAACAAAGTAAAAACGGGGACTTATAGAGGATCATTTGTGTCTGTTTCTTGTGCTTGAGTAGTTTGTAAGACAAAATAGCCGCGGATGATTCGACCTTCAAAATCTGGCTTGCCCATCCCCGAGCCCTGACTTGCTGATTAGATGTATTATCGCCAAATCTATATGTGACGATTTTGAAAACAAAATCACACATGATGACAACAGCGTCCCTTGGTAATACAAAAGGGGATCCTTTTTAGGTTGACTAATAATATACAACGAAATTTTTTGTATAAGCGAAACCCGAATCACGTACACCTTGGCAAAAGAGAGTAGAAAATAATAGGGGCGCCACTGTGCTGTTAGTATGGCAACCCACTATTAATTAAAAATAGTTTTTTTTCATTATTTGTGTTTAATTACTGTTTTATCTAAACGTAAATCGTTTAGAAGATAAAGTAATTAAACACAAATTTTAATTGGAAACAACTAATAATCTTTTTTTAATAAGAAACGTCTTTTTTTTGGAATGTTGCCAATAGACAAAAAATTAGTTCAGTTTCTAAACTTTTTTGCCAAGCTGTATCCAGTATTTTTCTGTGCTGTCTCTTTATACGCACGCGCCTAGTACCACTATGTTCTTTCGTGAACTATATAGTGCGCTCGGTAACCACACTGCAACAGTTTCTAATGTATTTGTGAAAAAATATAACATGGTGTAAAAATTATTGCAATCGATTCAGTTGCTTATTCTGAACAAACTATATTCAGGTTTCGTATAAGGCAAAAATACCGTTGTATACAATATGTAAAGAAAACCCTGTCCGACCCGTGAAGGTATTGTTAGGTATCGAGAACTGATTCTAATAATGCCTACAAAGACAGGCTAAACTTTAAAAAAAAATCCCCCTAAAATAATATTATTTCGCAAAAAGAGGTAACTTAATACATGTGCGGTACGCAACCCCTTCCACGGGCGGCGGGGGGCAGGGCACGCGGCACCTGTGACGTGGTCGCGTCGCTATTCGCTTATAATAATACCGGTGTTGTCACTTTTTTAAAAATTACCAAATTTTGGGGAAATTGGAATTAATTCCCGGGAAAAAGGATTATTTCAAAATTCATTAGTATTGTTACTATGATGATTACGTAAAATTTTATATTATATTTGGTTAAGTGTTTACCTAAACTTTATTATCCTTATGGGTCGGACAGGGTTTTCTTTACATATTGTATAATAGGTATGCACTGTAATCTGAATGTTCTATAATTTATATGGTGTACAGACGACAACACATCAAGCTACAATGTCAGATTTCCTTATTAGATTTTCAACTTTATCTCTAAAGCATTAAGGCTCAAGGTTGATTGGGAATTTCTGACGGTTTGGGGTAGCTTGACCTGCTGTCCGTACACAATAAAGAGTATTCTATACTGTTCTAACGGTGTTCAGATTTGGCGATAATACAACTTCGCTTCGGGCGTATCATGCGTGCAATTTCGCTTCTATACTAAGTATTCCATTTTCAACCAATATGGTGTCTATTAGACGCACCAAATGGTGAAATTAATGTTCTGCAGGTCTCTCCTAACTTTCATATTAAACAGAGATGCAAACAAGCATAATGCTGAAAGAAAATTTTACATGTGGCTTTACAGACACAGCCCCAAGTGTTCCCTAACTAAATGGATTGATTTTACAGACAAATTAGTTGAAAAGGGATAAAAAAAAGCATGAGTTCCTAAGTTTTATTTTTGATGTGAAAACTTATTTGTCAGCATTGAGAACTTGTCTTGGATGGGGAAAAAGCATTGAATTCGCGTGACCGTCACCTAAGCAAAACCGTAATAGTTTTTTGTATTTTTGTCTTCTGTGTTTTTTAATGATTTCAGTTTTCAAAGGTCAGTTTTATAGGAAGGACTAACGATGTTGCGCCAGAGGGAGATTGCTCTGGAGACCCTCCACGAGCAAACTCCCGACACAACAACATATGGCGCATCGTACCCGGCACACATCGTAACACAACTGCTTAGACCCGTCCTCCGTACGGCTTCACCAGACATCATGCCTTTTAAAGGCAGGTGATATTGCGACATGGCAGAATGAGCTTGTCTCCTTCAACAACTTCTAGCGAAACAACCTTTGAATAGAGAGAGAAATGGGAAAAGAGTTAGAAGGCCTTTTAGAGCAAAAGGCCTTACTTAACTTAAGGGACTAATATTAGAAATGCGAAAGTTTGAGGACAGTACGGATGAATCTTTGTTACTCTTTGACGCAAAAACTTTTGAAAGGATTTGTATGAAGTTTGGCACATAGATAGTTTTTGAATAACACATAAGAAGCTTTTAATCCCGGTATTCTCATGGAATCGAAACTTACGCGGGTGAACCCGTGGGGCGCAACTAGTAACAAATATAATAGATTATTTTTTCAATGGCGCAGTTTATGAGCTCACTGTTTTGTCTCTTTCTATATAAGATATTTTGTTTCATTCAGCTTGTCTATGCATTGTAAGCATCTCTGTCATTGGTTTTGTAGCAATATTTCACCTTTTTATTTGGGAATTATAAAGCACAGTTTTAACAATTTCCTATTTGGAATAAAAATGCTTTTTAAATTTGCAATAATAATTAATGTCGAGATTTTCATTACATTTTATAAGAAAATGGTAGTTTATTGAGAAGCTACTGAAAAAGTATTTTTATACGGATCATGGCAACCCTACTGTCCGCAATTTTGTTTACTTTTCAAAATTGTGACCACCATGGGATATCAATGCAAACAGAAAACATGGATTGCAAGGATGGTTGCAATTTTGAACCATTAAATCAAAATAGTGGACAAATAGGTGTCTAGCGAACATTTAAAACCCTATATTTAAAACTGCCATCCCTGCGGCCTCTGCGTAGATGTGCTTTTTTGTAATTCATTTCCATAAAATGGTTTTTCAGTAATTGCTCAAAAAAAAAAAACAAATAAATACGCGCTAGGAACAATAAGTGGCAAACATTATTAAACTGACTAGTTAACGGCTAATATCTCGACTTAAAATAAAAAAAAAAAATAGCACCGCGTTTACGAAAAAAAAAACTTTTTTTTTCATATTGCAACACCCTTAACATTAAACCTTAACTGGCAACACAGCTTGACGAATCGGAAAAACGGTTGGTTTTCCAAAAATCCTTACGACTATGTATAGAAGAAGCTAGCATCTAGGATTTTTTTTTCAATTTAATTTAATAATTTCTCTTTTTAGAAAAATGAGTTCCCTTCTCTTCGTTTTTTCTCTAAATAGAATTTTGTACTTGTATATGCCGAAACATTTTTTATTCTTTCAATAATTTTTGGACATGGGTTTATTTTTATTAAAACAATACGTATAATAATAGTAATATTAGTTTATTTCTCTCCACCTTGACGTTGGCAGAATCATCGGTCATCGATGGGGCCAAACTAATATAAAAAAAAAAAAAAAAATTAAATAATGGCTTTGCCAAAGTTAAAAATAATATGATATTCATTTATGTTACTTGAGAGCGTTTCCTATGCAGAACTGGCAACATCGCTTTTTAGTGTCATATTTCGTGGTTTTTAATTTTTTATATTAAACTGGAGCTATATTTTAAAAATGTGTTCTACTATTAATTTAGAATTAGGCATTGATATAATATTAAACTAAGGTAGATACGTCACTAGCGCACTGAAAATGAAGCGTTACAAAAAGTCCAGCAAGTCGCTTTAGTTTTCGTCGATTATATTTAAGCGCAAACGACAAACACTAGCCATCTTTTTCTTCTCTATGCTTTAGATTGCGCCCCATCTCACTCACACTGTGCCAACGTGTAAAATGTACGCAGAATAAAAAAAATGCATGTGTGTGCTGCTGCTCCGATCGGCACATTTATTTTGGTTAATTTGTTAGAGCACATCATATCTGTTTAATATTATATCAATGGAATTAGGTGAATAGTAGATAAAAAATAAGTAGTCGTAATTTTTACAGTTATTTTACTATGAAAATAACGGCTTGCAAGTTTTCAATGCACTATTTGCATATAAATAGAACTATAAATGCAATGCTTTTTCTTACCTTTTACACACTTTTCACCTAATTCTAAATAGTTAGTAGAACACATTTTTTAAATATCATCATCATCATCATCAACCTTTTTTTATCGTCCTTTGAAAATATATCTCTCAGCTCCGATTAAATAGTAAATTGAGTGTCTTCAAGGCTAGAGTGAATAGGCTCTTAATAAACTAGTGCTCTTTACCATCAACGATTGCGTCACTGCTTACCATCAGGCGGGATTGCGGTCAAGCGTAAGTTTATAATTTATAAAAAAAATAATAATATTGATACTCACAAAAATATGACACTAAATTGCGACGGTACCAGTTGTGTGTAGTAAGTAAATAATATTTTATATACTAAATGCGATATAATTTTGCATCGTTAACTGTCAAGATATTTAATCAATATTCACCGGCAAAAAGTTTTAAAAAATCAGTCCCAGATACATTTTCATACTGTTCAAATCTGTGCGTGTGTGACCCAAATATAATTTACAAATATATTATATACATGTTTCTTGTAAAGTGTCAAGCCGATGTCAGGTGATAGGGGAATGTCAATAGGGGATGTGCCTTTAAATGCATTGCGCAGGCGTGGTTCCGGAAATTGTCTTTTAAGAGGAACCTGCACTCTAATCGGCGAACACATTTTTGTCAAATGATTGCGACTAGTTGGGATCGTTTGGACATGTGTTCACAAATCATCATCATCATCTCAGCGTTAATCCCAGTCGCATCCGCAACTTTTTCAGCTTTGGAGTCAGGGGTCCGCTTTACCAATCTAACTGCTGAGTTTGGCTAAACTTCGATATTTTCCGTGAAGCGACTGCCGTCTGACCTCCACAACCCGAAGGCGATATCTAAGCATTGCAGTTAGACTTTTGAGGGCTCCAACAACCCGTAACGACTGCCACTAGATGTTCGTATGGCAACCGGGACCAACGGCTTAACGTGCTTTCCGAGGCACGACCAGACCAGTGCAAATATTCATATTCATGCATACAAATATTTGCACTGTGCGGGGATCGAACCCGCGCCTCCTTGCGCAACGGCTGCGTTCGCTACCGCTACGCCACAGAGGCTGTCAAGGACATGTGTTCACAAATGTGTACACAAAAATGTGTTCGTCATTTAGGGGGCTGGACCACCCCTATGTGCGGATTGTGATCACCGGGGTATTTTTAGTGAGGTAAAAATCCCACACTCTCCGACCTCGGTGATAGGGGAATGCCATACCATTCATTGAACCTATATGTATGTTCAGCGATTTTAGTAGGTAATTTTCGAGATATCAATTGCATCGGGCGTATGAAAAAGGTCGCAATCCTGCTACCAGAACAAGCGAGAGACCGCTTACAGATGATCCCGATCGACTTGACCTTGTTCTAGAAGAAGTAAGACGCGATTCTTCAATCAGTACCAGGCGATTAGTTGGCGAACAGAAATTCCGCAAGTGAGTGTAAGTATTAATATCCCGAAAACTAACAAAACTACCTGAACATACACTTAGGTGAAATACAAAGATATGGTATTCCTAATCACCTGGCATCGACTTGGACACTTTTCATGAAACATCCTGTATACATTTCTCCCTTCTCATAAGTTATCAAGGTGAATTTTTCAGTAAATACATCGACAGTTCAGTATTTTAGACTCCGATTCATTCTGGCGCTGCTAAACCATAAATATTCTTTAAACTCATTAAAATTTTCTCACTAAGACATCCACCAGGGTATAAAGTTTAAAACGGTAGTTTTTTTTTTTAATAAATTGAAAAATAAACCCATGTCCGTCCTTCATTTTTCTAACCTACATCACAATGCGCCAAACGATCACAGATATTTTCAACCCTGCCACTAAAGTACCAATGCTGTCATAAATTTCCATACAATAAATATTTATTTTATTAAAAGTACACGGAAAAAAAAATTTTTTTTTCTTTTGTGTTTATTCTAAGTTAATTTACTCTTTAGGTAAATAACCTACAGTTTTTAATTATAAAGCATAATGTCGGGTTTATATCTTAAGAAGACTATCGCCTTCGATTGACGTACCGACATTTTCAAATTGTATTCGTTTATACTTTCACTTTCAAGGCAAAATAAACAGGCCAGCTGAGTAGAGGTATTGCGCGCATACTTCTCGAAACAAAACCACAAACGAAATGCAACCGATTTTTAATTTTATTCCGTAGGCTTACGGATGGTATTAAAAGAACAAAAATTGGTTACACCACCAACTATTTACTACAGCTGCAATTTGTCAAGCCTACAACGCAATAAAAGTCAAAATCGATTGAACGGACTGCAGAACAGGGTTATTTAAATGCCTAATGTTATTCTGAATGGATAAGTAACTCTTAAATCGTTATGAGACAAGAAATATGTTTATCTTTTAGAGAAAGTAGAGCGCCTTGGTTAAGGCATTTTTATTATAACAGCATTGGCACTAACACTTTTACGAAGGACCTCCATTTCAAAAAGTATCGAGTGCATAATTTTTTGGGTTACACTTTTAGTGCCAAATGTTAAAAACGATTTGATATCGTCGAAATTTTCAAGATATATCAAGATAACATATAGTAACTCAATTGTTGTTTTCCATAACACTTAGAAACATATTTCAGGTGTTTATTTAAGTTGCTGAATAAACATTTTTTATTATTTTTATTACATGTTTTATTTGAGCCATTTTTTTATTGATAAATAAACTATTTATTTATACTAATATGGTACTTTTGTAATATGGTACGTTAAAAAATCGACGCAAATGTAAATTTGAGGCTTTCTATTTGAATATAACATAAATAGTTTTATGCACATGCCTTTTCGAAAAGGTCCTTCTATTGCACGCCATCCCACATCCGAAAACACTTTAATTTACAATTATTTTCAATAAAATTACCAAAAAACTTCAAAACTAGCTTTCCATAAACTATGTTTAAAAACATTTATAATATTATAATAATAAAATTTTGACAGGTCGCCATTTTTTTTTTAAAGTGGTACTCCCAATGACATTAAAAAGTACCACTTGGACGTGGAAATACAAAGTTATAGTAGGGCCATTACAAATGCAAGGTTTTAACCATAAACCATTATGGTAAATTTCATTGTTTTTTGAGCATTATATTTTGATCGCACTGATGAGCACTGAGAGTTGAAAATCCAATACCAAGTTTTTTGGCATTCTGTTGGATTTTCAATCCCGCCGCGATATGTTTACATCCGTAGGGCCACGCCTGGATTGCTATATGGCGAATAATAGAACTTAACAGTATGACAAATAAGATTTAAATTTCAATAATACCGTCATAGATATAAAAATCTGCGGTATGCTAATGAGTGTGGTGTTGGAAGTGTTGGGAAAGCCTCGGCACCTTTCGAGAAACTTCGGCAGAAGGGGTATGGACAGGTGTAAAGAACACGCGAGCCTTTAGGCTCGTAAGTGCGAGCGAGAGATCCGATAAAATTATTGTAACGTTGCGTTTGTAATGGACCGAGTATAGGTTGTATGATTCCTCACTCTGTCATCAAAGATGGCGGCAGGTCGTTTTTTTTTACCCATTTAAAGTGGTTGTTTCTCGTTGTTCCGTTTGATTGGACTTCTTTGTTTCCTCTTGATTTATTATGTGTGACATTGTCATGTGGCGTCTGGAAAAATATAAGATTTTTTTACTAATCATAATCCATACTAATATTATAAATGCGAAAGTAACTCTGTCTGTCTGTTACGCTTTCCCGCTTAAACCTCTCAACCGATTTTGATGAAATTTGACACAGACAATCTTTAGACCCTGAGAAAGAACATAGGCTACCATTTATCCCGGAAAAAAATTATGTTCCGAGGGAAATCTAAAAACCGCGATATAACCGAAAACCACGCGGGCGAAGCCGCGGGCGGAAAGCTAGTAATATTTATATTTGGCAGCGTAAAACGTAATTAAACTGGATCAGGGTTGATCACCTATCAAACTTCGCATATAAAATGGGTATCCATTTTTTTTTTTAATAAAAATAAAAAAATCATTGCAAAGTTAATAATAACTAATTTCGGAAGTCTTCTTATTCTTCTTCAGCCTATAGATGTCCACTGCTGGACAAAGGCCTCCCCTAAGGCTTTCCACGATGACCAGTCTTATGCTGCCCGCATCCATCGGCTTCCCGCGACCTTCACCGGGTCATCGGTCCACCTTGTTGGGGGCCTCCCTACGCTGCGTCTTCCGGTACGTGACCGCCACCTGAGATACCTTCGGCTCTATCGGGCATCGATCCTACGAGCAATGTGCCCGGCCCACTGTCACTTAAGTGTTGCAATTCTTCGGGCTATGTCGGTTACTCTCGTTCTTCTGCGGATCTCCTCCTTTTTGAACCATACTGCATTTTGGAAGTCGATATCTTTGTATTTACGTTATTGCCACCGACTTCCGAAATTAGTTATTTTTATATTAAAACATAAAATATTTGAAAATCATTACATACAACATACAGAAAAACATCTGCAATTCGAATCTTTTAGCAAACTGAAAGCCATAGTTTACAAATATCTTCCGGATTTAAATTAGCACTCACTTTCTGGTAATAAATGAAAACTGTCATTTCTCTTCAACTCACTTTCTGGTAATAAATCAAATACGTATTTTCCAATAACTTAGTTTTAGTTTTTAAGTTAAATTCTTGTACAATTCCATTTAGTATGCATGCGGAGTTCACCTATAAGTGATTTAAGTTATTGTTACACTAGTCTGTCACCTTTTAACATTGCATGTTACCTTATGAACAACACCCAATGTAAACAATTGTTGGTAGACCAAAATAAATAATTTAAAAAAAATATACACGTGTTAATTGAAAATCAACATGTTTCATTATCTGTATTTTGCCACCATGTACAAACGTCATTCAGACGACGGATCAAAGGGCTACGTATCAATGTTAAAACATCACCTGTCAAACGTGACATCTGTGTAAAAAATTATTGTCTACTGTTCGGAATTACTCAAGAAAAAACTTACTGAAGACTAGGCTGTATGGCGTACTATGCCTTTGCCTTTTCCGTTCAGAAGAACGGAAAGAAATGAACCAAAAAAAAAAATGTCTACTGTTCGGGGTTCGCATTATGGCCGCTCGGGAAGAGCACTGTTCATGTACATTTATCATTAAACCACTAGGAAATAAGTGAAATCATCAAGTAATGTAAAAATACTCAGTCAAAATAAACTGTGTAGCTTATTTTGACTGAGTATTTTACAAGCACGCCTTTCACACAACAACACTGGGCCTATGTCCAGTAGTGGACGAGTAGAGGATGATGATGATGAATCACTAATTAACTTTAAATTGCGTTTATGAATAAAGGGGAAAGTTAATAAAGCGTTTTTACCTCAGCCCCCGCTCCCCTCTGAAAGACAAACTGCACATCGTACAATTCTTCCACTCACTCCTCCCTTTATCTTCCTTCTCACGTTCCGGTGCAGCTACTCCTACTTCCTTCTCCTTCTTCTTCAACGGAGAAGGTACTGCTGTCTCCTTCTTTGAGGGGGGAGGTGTAGACATCTCCTTCTTAAAGGGGAGAGCGAGATCTGTCTTTGTAAGTTTAACTGTTAGAGTTTTTAGTGGCAGGGTCTGGTTTGGGGCGAGTTTTGGTTTTAAATCTGAAAGAAAAGTAAGAAAAATGCGTTTATTGACATTAGGCAAAAGAAATACACCTAAAAATATAAAACTTAGTTTATAATGCCAAAAGGGCCTCAGCTCAGCACAATGTCGGTGACAACACAAGGTGTGCCATCTGACGCTGAATTTCAGCTGCAACCCACGAGTGTCATACAGTGGAATTACAAAAATACAGATATGCTTTTGTTATTGATACGTTTGATGCAATGAAACCAAGCGAGATTCAATGCAGACTGGTTTAATGAAATGGAACACGTCCCGGTTCGTACAGCGAATTGCAAGCACAGGTTATATAACTAATACAGATATTCTCTATAGTAGTACTTAGCGTTAATTAGTAGGTTTCGTACGCAACAGTTATAAATGCACCTTATGTCGACGGCATAAGGTTCAATATTGCGTGACTTTTAAGCCCTATATCTTGAGACCTAGGCATTGTAGAGGTACGATACAAAAACGCACTGCTAGACCTAGGATGGCCTATCGAATGGTACAGGTTACATCAATAGATATTGTCATTTTGTCAACGAAGTGTCGACATCGAAATTACCAGAAACTCGTCACCGGTGAAGTAGCTGCTGAACGTACTCGAAATTATGCGCTATTATTATTACGTCTAGACAGATCTAGAGTGTTCGATCTGCTGGCCTATATAAAGCGCCGTGACGCCAGCGCGGAGTCAGTCTGCATTTGACTATCGACGCGAAGCAAGCGACAGTTAAGAAGCGATCTTTGAGAGCTTTGAGGACTACGTGAAGTAACATCTGTAGTGTTATTGTGTGACATAAGACATAAGGTCAGACTTCAGTGTGACATCATCGCATTGTTACTGATAATGCTGCAGGTCAGTATTACGATGTTATACTCACCTCTGGTCAGTATCACGATATTCGGGACTCCCATGACGTTATCGGGAGACTCTGAGACACATTTGCTGTCGACCTCCACAATTCGGCTGAGAGGCAGTGCTTCATCGCTAGACCCTTCAGAATCGCTGCGGGTACACTTTGTTTGACGTTTCTTTACCCTCTTCCTGAACCTGGAGAGATCAAGGAGACTTATTGGATAGGGGGGATACATAATCAGCCTATAATGTTCCCACTCCTGGGAGTTAGGCCTCCTCTCGGTGAGAGGGAGTGGACCGTAATCTACCTCGCGGGCCCAGTGCGGGTTGGTAGATGGCACATGTCTCCGAAGTGTTTGCCTCTAGGACATGCCGCGTTCCTCACTATGTTTTTGCCGTTTTAAAGCAGTGGTGATGAAATAATTTATACAAAGTAAAGCGCATGATGGGGTTCAAACTTACGACCTAAGTCAGATCTCGCGCTGGGTGGAATGTGATTGTATAGGGAACCATCGCCCAAATTGCTTAACAAACTATGAGTGTCGGTCCACCATTTTGAAGGATATTGAGTCATCCATCCTCACCGGACACGGTTGTTTTGGGAGGTTCCTGTTCCGAATAAGCTGGGAGGAAACGCCAGGGTGTCACCATTATGTGGATCGCCCTAAGGACACGGTGGAGGTCTGCCTGGTTTGGGTAGAGAACCGCCGTGTCCTCGTAGCAGCGATCGGCGACGATTTCTCGCGTCCGAATGCATGGCAGGCCGTCACCTCCTTCTGCGAAGCAGTGATTCTGGCAAAGAAGGAAGCGGAGAGCGTGAGGCAGCGAAAATTCCAGCGCCCTCACGCCACTAACCGCCGCAGGAAACGCACAGGTCGGGAGACGACATTGAACTCCCAGTCACCGTAGGCGCGGGCAGTGAGCAGTCGGCAGCTCGCCGCTCCCTAAGGATCAGACCCGAGTCGATGGCGCGTTGTGTTTCACGTGCGCCTTAAAGAGATGTCAGCACATCGTGACGGGATCCACGAAGACCGATGCCTCCTGAGCCACGGTTGTGGGTTGGTTAAAAAAGAAACCGTGACCCTGGTGCACAGGCAAGTGAAGAAACATGGGTGGGTTTTAGTAAGTAAAAGTCTGACACGCCCTTCCGCTCCGCCCAGAGCGGGAGAGGTCATTTGATGACCTAATAAAAAAAAGGTATGGATATACAATATGTAAAGAAAACCCTGTCCGATCCGTGAAGGCATTGTTAGGTATCGATAACTGATTCTACTAATGCCCACAAAGACAGGCAAAACTTAAAAAAGAAATCCCCCTAAAAAAATAAATATTATTTCGCAAAAAGAGGTAACTTAATATATGTGCAGTAAGCAACCCCATTCCGCGGGCGGCGGGGGGCAAGGCACGCGGCACCTGTGACGTGGTCGCGTCGCTATTCGCTTATAATAATACCGGTGTTGTCACTTTTTTTAAAATTACCAAATTTCGGGGAAATTGGAATTAATTCCCGGGAAAAAAGGATTATTTCAAAATTCATTAGTATTGTTACTATGATGATTATGTTAAATTTTGTATTATATTTGGTCAAGTGTTTACCTAACCTTTAATATCCTTACGGGTCGGACAGGGTTTTCTTTACATATTGTAGAACTTGGGAATTGGATTTCGCGCCCAGCGAGGACGCGTCTCTAAGCTGTCTAAGTAGAAACAGGCTACGAAATAAAACTATTGAAATGTTAGGTACTCACGGGATGCTGGGAACCAGGGGATCACCACACCATGTCACAAAAAGACGTATTTCACAATATTTTTGCACCGCGCACGGAGATTATTGATGCCGGCCGGCTGCCAAGTTCGCACTGGTGTGTTTGTTTGTTGCGCGATAGATGGCGCCAGTGGTGCGTAGGTTTAGCGGCGATTAGTGTTGCCAAATTATGGAGGAAAAGGACGGGATAAGGGAAAGTCTCTCAAAGCCTGTTCACTTACCGTTTCCTCGGTCTCTTGTAAACCACCGCAGCCTTCTTCGTCTTGGTCTCTTCATTGTTGTTAATGTTAATATACTTCTCACAGGTGACCGCCGGCTTCTGTGCCTCCTCGCTACTTGAGATGGAATCACTCTTGTCGCACGCAAACAAGTCAGTTTCGTTACTGAGATCATTGCTGTCTATCTGGTCACTGGAATTAAGGAATACGAATAAGTAATTATTTATACTGTACATACATTTGTCCGTGGACTTTTTTGTCAGCTAAAATAGATCGCTTACAACTGTATCGAGTAACGCAAACGAAGGATTAAAAGTACCGCGTACAAAAAGTCCCCCGAATAAACGAGGACTATGCAGAGAGCGGACCGGACAAAAGTACGGGGAACTCCCCGAATAAAATATAACCCGTGTGACTCGGCGAAGCAACGCACATGGCGGACTTTAGTCCGCGTTGTGTACTCTCACTTCTCTACATTTCTGGGCAACAAATGACCGCACACCGTGTGCGTTAAGTTCGCGGTAAATCCATGGTGGACTTTTTATTCGCGGAGCGTACTTTTGTCTCCGCCGCGGAGAAAATTCCATCGTCTGAGCAGACCCTAAATGTGAGCTGTACGCTTTATGCCTGAAGAGAATAGAGAGAAAGAGAAGAAGAATTCACTCAAAAAAACTGAGTGAATAGGGAGACGGCAGTTGAGCGAGGTGATGTAATATTAAACACAACAACACGACCAACGATGGTGCGCCGGAGGGACGGAAACACCATCGCTGGTAGATTGTTCCAGTCCCTCGATTTACGCGGTATAAAAGACGAGGCGAGACGCTTCGTCCAGATCGTAGTGGTGTTAACAACGTAAGGGTGGATATTCGCCGTACGACGGGTCATCCGGTGATGGAACGGAGATGAGGGAATTAAGTCATGCAATTCCCGCGCACACTCTCCAAAATGGATCTCCATCCTATAGAACACCAACAGGCCGACTGGATTCAGCTAAATAGGTACCAGTATTTACATGGAGCAACTGCCTCCATCCTCCTATGTCGTGGTGGCCTAGTGGTTAAAACACCAGCCTCTCAACTTTTAACTAACTTTTAACTGTAACTTTTCTAAGTTATATGTAATTTCTAAGTATATCTTGGACACCAATGACTGAAGGTGAAGGAAAACATCTTGAGGAAACCTGGACTTTTAAGTCTGAAATCGCCAACCCGCATTGAGCAAGCGTGGTGATTATGCTCAATGCTTCTTTGTGTGGGAGGAGACCTGTGACAACAGTGGGATGATGAAAAGGTTGATGATGATGATGAACTGCCTAATTTGAACTCCACAAGCCAGTTACCGGGTAATACAATAATACCCTTTGATAAGACTGGTTTAGACTGGCAATCTGGGCTTCTCCCAGTTGCAATAATGTCCCTTTGTGCCGATTGGCCTAGTTCTGTTCTGTCTCCTGCTTGGTTTGGAGGGAAGTGAAAAAAATATCTTTTTTCTTACTCCTCCGCTATTCTTTTCTGATTAATTTCGTTGCGGGACCCCATAGAGTTGAATCGTTTCTCCGGGACTCGTCGAGCTTCATTGCTCGGCGTTTTTCTGGCGGTCTCCACTGTTGATTCTGGCTTTCAGGAATTGCAGTGGGTTGGGAACAGTGTGGCGGGTTTCGTCCCAGTTAAAAAAAAAAAAAAAACAGTCTGGTTTAGAATGCTACGACACAGGGTGTAAAGTTCACTGATCCTCCATAGAGAAGGCAGGATCCTCCGATCAGATGGGTGTTATGTCTAGCGAGCACTTGCCCAACGGTTCTTCATCAACCTTTTTATCGTCCCACTGCTGGGCACAGGTCTCCTCTCATACAGAGAAGGATTGAACGTAATCACCACGCTTGCTCAATGCGGGTTGGCGATTTCAGACTTAAAGTCTAGGTTTCCTCAAGATGATTTCCTTCACCTTCAGTCATTGGTGTCCAAGATATACTTAGAAAGTACATATAACTTTAGAAAAGTTACATTGGTACTTGCCAGACCTGGAATCGATCCCGCGCACTCATACTTGAGAGGCTGGTGTTTTAACCACTAGGCCACCACAACCCAATGGTTGATTTTTGAAAATTGTATACAATATGTAAAGAAAACCCCGTCCGCCCGATAAGGATAATAAAGGTTAGGTATACACATGACCAAATAATATTTGAAACTTTACATAATCATCATAATAACAATACTATTTAGCGGACCCCGGGCTTCAACGCGAAAGTCGCGAATACGACCGGGATAAACGCTGAGATGATAATGATGAATGAAACGAAATGTACTAATGAATTTTGAAATAATCTTTTTTTCCGCGAATTAACTCCAATTTCCCCAATATACGGTAATCTTTTAAAAAGTGACAACACCATTTTCGACGTTATAATGGTAGGTACCTTGCATGAATGAATGTACAATACTGGTGGCATTTTGTTTGACCTCGTGCCCTGCCTCCCGTCGCCCACGCATGTATTGCCCATGCAAGTAACCTTTTGCAAAATAATACTTATTTATTTAGATATTTTTTTTATAGCCTTTAGAATCAGTTATCGATACCTAACAATATCCTTCACGGATCGGACAGGGTTTTCTTTACAGTTACGGCGTATTGCAGATAAGGCTGCAACTTGTTGCTTTGATATTCAGTATTTTAGCTATCTCTATTCTTCCAAGAATGGATAAAGTTCTTTCTATTCAACTTCAGATCTTCCTATTTGGACACTTGTTCAGAAGAAATATTTTTACCTCCCTAGTGTTGATAATTGAAAAAATTGACTGACATTGACCTCGATTGTCTTATTCAGAAACTAATTTTAAGTTCAGTGCATTTTTTTTCTTTCAATTTAATTAAGAAAAGGGCAGAAGATAAATATTCGTTTCTTCTTCTTTTTCTTCAGCTTATAGACGATATATGTATATATCCACTGCTGGACAAAGGCCTCCCCCGAGGCTTTCCACGATGACTGGCCTTGTACTGCCGGCATCCATCGGCTTCGCGAGCGTCACCAGGTCCACCTAGTCCAATATTAGTTTAGTTCTGTCAAATTAGTCAGCGCCTGACGTAATTTGACGTATTTTAAGCAGCCATATGTTCAACGCGTCTATATTGTCTATGGAGTATGTTAATTTGACAGAACTAAATTAATATTTCATCTTCTGTCCTTTTCTTATGGAAATAGAAAAGAAAAGATGCACTTAAAATTGGTTTAATTTGTGAAAAAGAGAATCAGTACCATTGTAGACCTTTGTTGGATGAGATTTCTTTTCATTACTGCCGTGTTTAAGATAGTAGAAATTGGTCTACAATCTGTCATTTTGTACAGACAACAGCACATCAAGCTACTACAATCTGTCAGATGTCTTTATTAGATTTTCAACTTTATCGCTAAAGCATTAAGGCTCACATTTGATATTTCACAGTTTCGGGTATCTTGACTTGCTGTCGTTTGCACATGATTTTGTAGACTCTGAAAACTTGTTTCTATGAGGGTGATGCCACTCACACAGTATATTTATGAGCTATCCCCAGTTCCAGCATGAAGTTTTCACATTTTCAGATTTGTGGTTAACGTAAATTTTTATAGGACTCTATAAATAGATAAAAAAGGGAGCAAAAAAATTGTGAAGCCAAATTGTGCCACTTCGTGCAGAGAATTAGTGGTGTCTACATTGAAGACGGCACATCAATGCCTCCTGTAGGTAACTTATTGCATTTATTTATATTCATATACCCCGTGCAATAAGTTATCTACACCTCCACCATATTTGAGTCTTCGAAGTATGCATTCCAATGCCGTTTTGTGGAAATAAATAAAAAGTTTATGCCGATGCCGATAAACAATCATATTATGACCCCATTACCTTTTAATACACTATAAAACAAAAACAAGTCTAAACACAAAAAAAAAATGAATAAATAGTTACTTATATAGACATTCCTATACAACCGATCCAAAAAAAATAAAATATTCAAAGCATATTCATAAAATTACAACCTGTATAAACACTGTAGCATTGTTAAATATTCCGCAAACTTGACATGCCACGAAGTTGACAAAACAATTATTGCAAAATATGTCCTTGAAGACCGTGAATAGATTTCACACTCAAACTAGTTGGAAATCAGCTTACCTAATAATGTTATACGGTGTAGGGATAAGGAAATAAAGTAAATACATAAATAAATACTAAACAGATGTTGGTTTTTGTCTTTTAACATATAAAATGTGGTAAAATAAAGATGTCAAAATTACCTGTGTTCGGAGACATCACTTTGTGCTTCTGTCTCCAGTTTCTTTATTTGAAACGTTATATTTATCCTTTTATATATCTCCTCTGTTATATTCAGACATTTTTCATACTTAGAATCCAGCCGATCGCCTGGCACCGACCAAATATCTTTGTTATCCCCTAAAGCTGACATTTTAGGAGTTAAACGCAAGTAATCAGATTCTTATTGGATTATGAATTGAGTTTTCCTGTTCCTTATTCCTTTTACACGGTTTTCACAACGAGAGTTGAGCAACACAGCCATATTTGTGACGGCAAACGGATAAAGTTTTATGACGAAATGGTCAACCACTGCAGTCTCTAAAACAGAGTTCAAATAAGCTTGTCTGACCACTTTTCACACTGGTTTCTAACAAAGAACAATAAAAACACGCCTTGCACACTACCAAATGCGTTTTCCACACCCAATTCCCGACAAAACACGAAGTAATAGCTGTTTCCCAAACAAAGGACTTTATATCAACAATTTTATGGCTCCATAAACCCGTCACAAGTACTGATATTTGCAATTAAATTACTCTGGACATGAAATAAGCTCTAAGACTAGATAAAATTATGGTTGGTACTATTAACGTAGTATTTTAACAATAATTAAACAAATAACAATAAAAATAAAAACTAAGTTGCCTTCCGGCTTTTTTTTTAGATTTCTTGACGTTTTTAATATAGTGTTGCTGCTTGTTTGATTAATTGCACATAATTTTAATATAATTTTTGCCATAGACAACCTTATTTTTATTTGGAACAATGAGATCATGAGGTTCACGGAAATAGACTTTTGTAGATGGCAACATGAGAAGAAAACTGGTAAACATTATGCTTTTCGTTCAGAAACTGTTCTTGCAACACACCGTTTTGGTTCTCGTAAAAGACCAAAATCATTTCAAATCATCAATTTTGTTTTATAGAACAAATAAGACAGCCGTTTGTTAGCAATTAAGTATCATTATTTACACTTTGAAACTGATTCACACAAAAAATATTTTAAATTTATAGAGTACTGGACGAAATTTAGATGAAATCCACAGACGTATAATGAAATCAGTGTGTCAGTCATTTATTTAATCCTTTATAGATCAGTAATATTAGTAATTACTGAAGTATCCATTGTAATACAGAAAACATTGTTTTTGATGAATTTTTAACCTAGTTTAACATACTAAAATGATGCTTTCTTATATATATATATATATATATAAATTTCTACAAAAGAGTGAAACTAATCGTGTTACACTGTTACACATGTAAAGAAGTTTTTAGAAATTTCTTGCGGATTTTTCTTTTCATATCTGGTTGCATTTTCAGATAATTTAGCGATTTTCAAATTTATAAAACGGCAACACTGGAATACGTCTCCCGCGCTTAAAGGTCATGAAAGGAAAAAGGGCGGGAAACTTCGAGTCGAGCGGACGCGGTTTTTTCTCAGCAATTTAATTTTTTTCATATTTTATGAGAAGGATTGGTTTATAATTGTATTTATTTGTAGTTTTTGTTGTATATATTTATAATAGTCCTAGTTCCAGTTATTTGGTAAGTGGTAGTTCGTAAGTTACTTAGATTATTAAAAATCATGGGCGATCCGCCCGACGATCCCGGAGGGACAAAAACTTTAATGAATGGAGATAGCACAAAAACATCAATGGATGTTTTAATTGATGCCCTGGAGTCGTCAATGGACACGGACTGCTCTATATCGAATAGTAGTAGTAAATTAAAGCGTAAGCGAGCAGTCAAAACGTTATGTGGTACATGCCACATGAAAAAAAGGCGGCAAGGATCTAGGCGAGAAAGTCCTGGTGATTGCCAATGTTTAAAAGAATGTGAGCCTACAAAATCTAACAACGATCACAATACACATAATGAAATCAACAAAATAGCTCATGGTAATAATGTACAGAGTGAAAATGATACAGTCAAAAAGCCGATTGGGCGTGCGCTGTTTCAACGTTCGGATGTCGCCCCTTTTACTGTTCATGTACAAAGGGTTACTCAAAATGCAAACAGTAGTGATATTCTTCATCCCATCACCTTTGGCAGGTTCTTAAAAAGAAATAGTGTAAATGGTATAGCTAATGGTTCACTTAAGCGCATAGGTCGTAACCGTATAACGTTAGCGTTTACAAACTATAGCGATGCAAATACGTTTTTAAATAACAAAAATCTGTGTAATGAAAATTACAAGGCATTCATTCCAACCTTTAGCATCACACGATTAGGTGTAGTAAGAGGCATACCTACAGAATGGTCTGAGGAAGAAGTATTAGAGAACATCACATTGCCAGTAGGTTGTGGCCCAATAATAAAAACAAGACGAATTAAAAAGAAAGTTTTTATTGATAATATAAAACACTTTCAAAATACAGACATACTGGTATTAACTTTTGATGGTCAGGTGTTACCGACTCGTGTGTACATGTGTTACAACATAGTACCAGTTAAATTATATATTTACCCAACAGTTCAATGTTACAATTGCTGCAGATTTGGTCATGTCAAGGTGCAATGTCGTTCAACACCACGTTGTTATAAGTGTGGTCAGGGACATTCTGGCGATTCTTGTGATGTTGAGGAGCAAGACTTTTTCTGCTGCCTCTGCAAGGGATCTCACCAAGCCACCAGCAAAAAATGCCTGGAGCTTAGTCGGCAAAAAGCCATTAAAGAAACAATGAGTAAAAGTTGCATTTCATACATGGAAGCAATGAAACAACACCCTCCAGTCTCAAAAGTTTCGTATGCAGAAGCACTGTTGTCCTCAACCCATTCACCTACAAATAGCTCTGGAGGTTCTACTAATAATATGCCAATGAAAATTACACATACAAGTAAAACAGACTCATATAAAAAAACAGTATTTTTAAAACCTAAATCTCCTCCTAAACATACTAAAAGTTATGATCAACTTGCCCATAGGGAGATAGTTCGAAGCCCAACAATAGAAAAATCACAACCGGTTTTTAATAATGTAGACAAAAATGATAATGCTATTTCAGAGACAATAAAGTTACTTATTAGTCTATTAAATCAAAATATTAAAACACTACCGTCCAACGTTGCTGTAATTGTAAACACTTTACAAAATTTAAATAATTATGGATCAGAAATCCAAAGTAATTCAGTGGAATTGTCGCAGTCTGATTAATAAAAAACATGAGCTTGTATATATTGTAAATAAATATAACCCTTTTATTATCTGTCTTCAAGAGACTTGGTTAAAGCAGGAGTTTAACTTTAAATTTCCTGGTTTTTCCTGCATAAGATCTGATAGACCTGATGGGTATGGCGGTTCAGCTATCCTCATTAGGCACTCTCTTCCTTATTCTTCTCTTCCCCTTCCTTCTCTTTGTAATAATATATCTGTATCTGCTATTGTAGTAAATAAAATTTGTTATGTATCTATATATTTTTCTCGGCCCAGCATGGAAATTTTCAATGAAATTGATAATTTATTTAGTATTTTACCTAAACCATTTATATGTTTAGGGGATTTTAATTCTCATCATCAGACCTGGGGCTGCTCTTCATCTTCATACTATGGAGAACAATTATTAGAAATAATCGACAATCATAATTTATGTATTTTAAATAATGGTTTGCCAACCCGTCTTACAAGAGAGGCTGTAAGTGCTCCAGACCTTTCTCTATGTACACCTGATCTTGCTTCTTCCTTATCTTGGTCCCCTCTTGATAGTACTTATGGTAGTGATCACTATCCTTTGTTGATCACCTTTCCCTTCAGGACACCTACAAAACCATTAAAAACACCTCGTATAAAACATAAACTATATAAGGTTGATTGGCATCAGTATAGGTTAAAGGTGGAAGAAAAGATATCTGAGCTTCCTGAGATATCACGCTTAAATGTATCTGCCTGTGCTGATACACTGGCTAAATTGCTGATTAAAGTAGCTGATGAGACATTCCCAACTAAATGCAATAGGTCTTGTACGATTCCTTCTCCCCCTTGGTGGGACAGGGAATGTACCATTGCTGTCAAGCAGAGAAAGGAAGCTGAAACACAATATCGTAATTCAATGAGTGATGAAAATTTTGATTCATATTTGGAAATAGCCAGCTGTACTAAAGAATTGCTTAAAAGAAAGAAGTTTGAAGGGTGGCGTCGCTTTTGTACATCACTTTCACCAAACGTTAACTCTTCCATTGTTTGGCAAAATATAAGACGATTTAGATCTGCTTTTACTGAAAACCAACAAAACTTGATTCCTTTAGAACTTGCAGAGAGAGTAATAGATCGCCTGGCTCCTCCTTACGTCCCAGAACAGCTGGAATGTCCCCAGTACACAAATATGTTGCCATTGATTTATAATGTAAATGATAATCCAGATCACAATTCACTGTTTACATTAAATGAATTGAGAGGTGTTCTTTCTGACATCCGGGATACTGCGCCTGGGGAAGACGGTATAACGTACTCGTTTTTAACACATCTTGGTGAAGAAAGTCTTCAATATTACCTAACCCTAATAAATACTGTTATGGTTTCTGGGAAAATTCCGGTGTCGTGGAGAACACAAACCCTCATTTTATTGTTGAAACCACAAAAATCAAGTTCTGATCCATTATCATATCGACCAATAGCACTAGCATCAGTATTAGCAAAAATAGCTGAACATTTAGTAAAAAATAGGTTAGAATGGTATATCGAACACAATAACATTTTTTCTAACACTCAATTTGGGTTTAGAAAAGGTAAATGTACACTTGACAGTTTAGGGATCTTTACCACAGATATAAGATTGGCGTTTTCTAAAAACGATTTTGTGGTTGCTTCGTTCCTAGATATCACTGCTGCGTATGATAATGTCAATATCACAATATTAAATGAAAAATTACGTGTCCTAAACGTCCCTGGCCTTCTCTCTAACTTTATCAGCAACATTTTAACTGAAAGATTCATCAAATATTCTGCAGATCCACATAATAATGAACTTATTTGTAGAACTGTTTGGAAAGGTCTGCCTCAAGGTTCTGTGTTGAGTCCTATTTTATATAATATTTATACCTTTGACCTAGAGCCTGCTGTTAATAAACATGTCAATGTACTGCAGTATGCAGATGACCTTCTTTTATACGCTTCAGGACCTTCTATAGATAAAATTAGTAATTCAATGTCTTTAGGATTGACTCATTTAAAGCTATGGTTGGATGGTAATGGTTTAGAATTATCGGCGTCTAAAAGCACAGTGGTTTTATTTACCAGAAAACGCGTGGTACCTGAAGTTAATCTTGTATATAATGGTGTGCGTTTAGAAGTAAAAGATCAAGTCAAGTTCTTGGGTGTAATACTAGATTCCAAAATGACGGGAATTCCTCATTGTGACTATCTGCACATGAGATGTGAACGGAATTTGAATATCCTGAAATGCCTTTCTGGAGTTTGGTGGGGGTCACACCCAGTCACCATGAGGCTCCTTTATAATACTATAATAAGAAGTGTTTTAGATTATGGTAGTTTTTTATTGCACCCAGGCAATTCAGTAGCTTTTAAAAAATTAGATGGAATTCAATCCAAAGCATTGCGTTTAATTACGGGTTCTATGAAGTCAAGCCCTATAACTTGTTTACAAGTTGAATGTTGTGATCCCCCTCTGCATTTACGGCGGCAGTATTTATGTCATAGATTCTTTGTTAAGAATTTGGAAATTAAAAATAACATCCTAATTGACAAAATTGCATTACTTGCAGCAGAAGTAGAGTCCTCTAGATACTGGGCTCGAAAAAATACACCTCTATTAGTAAATAGTCTAGTGAAGTTTAGTTCCATTAAAGCTAAAACTCATCAATCTAATACTCTTCCTCTTTATCAATATGATTACAGTGTTCATATTTATAGTCCGCAGGTGGAATGTGATTTAGGTTTATGCAAACAGGGTAATAACCAAAATGTTGAATTTAATAGACTTATTAATCTTAAGTGGGAAAATTACCACTATATTTATACAGACTCATCCAAAAAATCGAATAATAGTTGTGTTGGTGTAGGAGTGTATCACTCACAGTACAAAATTCATGAAAAAGTTAAGCTTCCACCTGAATCATCTGTATATACAGGAGAATGTTATGGATTATTTAAAGCCATTGAATATGTTCTTCTTATGGGCTTGTCAAGGGTGGTGGTATTTAGTGATTCTCTCAGCGCCTTGCAGGCAGTATCACATTTTCCTTTTAAATCCCACAAGCAACATCCTATAGTATTCAAAGTTAGAAATCTCTTATTTCAGTGCTTTTTAAAGGGTTTCCGCATTGTTCTAGCCTGGATTCCGAGTCATGTTGGCATATTGGGCAATGAACGAGTAGACCGGTTAGCAAATGAAGCAATTTGTGATGGTGATGTGTTCCCCTTTGTAAATTACTGCCATGACTTAATTAACATGCCCAAAAGAATTCTATATGAATGTTGGGATCGATTGTGGAGCGATAGTTGCCAGCAAAAAGGGAAATACTATAGGTTTGTGCAGGATCATATCTCACATAAACCTTGGTTTTCCAGGTTAAAGTTTGATAAAAAGTCAACATCGATTTTATGCCGATTACGTTTAGGCCATGTGTCGACTCCAGCTCATCTGAACAAAATTAATATTTTAACAGATCCATCATGTCTTTGTGGAGAGTACGGTGACAGTAACCATATTTTCTTTTCCTGTACTTTGTATGATAGAACTCAGTTTATTTCGAACCTGATATCCTTATCTATTCCATTTCCTACTTCTATTACTTGTTTGTTAAGTTTATGTAGTCTAGATGTATATAAGTTATTGATTCAGTTTGTACATATTAATAATTTAAAACTTTAAATTATTCTTGTAACTTTCCTATGTACCTACCAATCCTTTCATCCTAAATTCCCGATCCCGTGATTAAACTGTATAATTTGTTTCCCTAACTTTGATAATTGGCTAAAGACATTAGTCATAGCCATTAAGGAAAAAAAAAAAAAAAAAAAAAAAAAAGGTCATGAAATAAAATAAAAAAACATAATTATCTCCCGCGCTAAAAGCTGTCAGACAACATGTCAGAT
Source organism: Sesamia nonagrioides (assembly GCA_017933935.1). Lineage (NCBI taxonomy): Eukaryota > Metazoa > Arthropoda > Insecta > Lepidoptera > Noctuidae > Sesamia > Sesamia nonagrioides. The sequence goes on from JADWQK010001864.1 coordinate 156,603, forward strand.
CAGACGCCGCTGTTTGTTGGTGTTGATAACCAAGAATTTAGAATTTACTCATTCTACGGGATTTGCAAATGTGTTCTATTTTCTACGGTTTTGTAGAAAAATGTTTCTTCGAACTTGGTTTTAAAATATCGTTTTAATTGAACTTTCATATAGAATTGTGATGACTTATTCGAGTTATGAGTGATAAAAGTACATGATGGCGCCGCGCAAAGGATGTAAAAGCAAATTTGTCGCTAAAATTGTGACTGGAGAGAAACTGCCTTGTGGTTTCTGCCAACGCGAAGTGGACGACGAGTTAACTTACGGGAAATTATACGCCATTGGAGACATACAATGTCATTATTTTTGTGTCGTAAGTTCCTACTTTATTTTCGTTTATATTTAACGACACCGGCATTCCTGCTCTCTTCTTTTCTGTTAGGTTACATGTTTAAATCGATATAATATATCTACTCTCCTGCTTTCGTAGGCTACAACAATATGTAGGTCAGTTATAACCTTTCATCTGAAAGAAAACAGCTACGCAAACAGAAAAGTGTGAATCTTATCAAGTGTACTGCAATCTGGTTGTCATCAGTATTCATACTAGTTCCCACTGCTGATCATACTTTAAAACATATGAAACATTTTAATTGTACTGTTTCGATGATTACCAGGGTTGGTTTATGAGTTACAACCCTGTTTAAGATCTGAACAGAAGACTTGCCTTTTTATGGTTTCTCAGTGGAAATCCTTATGAACTCCCTCCATTCTAGGGGTGACAGATGGAGTATTCACTCTCTAAAACCATCATAGTATTTTACCTCTTTCAAATCAAGTCATTTAATCTAGTTGAACTGTAGGATGTATTTTCTATTAGCAATGGTTTGAGGTTTTCTCTGCATAAGTCTTAATCCTGTGGCAATATTAGGATAAAGGTATTCAATTTGTTAATTCTGGTTATTTTTTTGTTGGTTAATCTGCAAATGACCTCCCCCGCTCTGGGCTGAGCAGATGGCAGAAGCAGTTCGAAGACAAGCACTGTGACAAGAGAATTTTATATAATAGATTAGTAGGTGAGGATATAAGGATACAGAAGTACAATACCATTATTACTTGCAGCTTGCAAATCTACCCCACTAATGTTGTTATAGTTGTCAGGGATGTAAGTTTATTACTCTTTAACACAAACACTACTGAATGGATTTAGATAAACCAACTTATTCATAAACACTGCTTAAAGTTAACTATAATTCTCGCCAAGCTCCATAAAGAATAGAGATCAACAAACCAATTTAGGGTTATCACAACTCACATTTTACAAATCTCCTGTTATTTACATGATAATCGACTTTTACATGCTAACTATTTAAGAACAATTCCTATTCCAGCATATTTCAATAGAATCATTTAAATAACATGCATAATAAGTTGATATTTCGAAAAACCATTAAAAAGTCGACATTAATTTTACTTGATAGCCCTACAAAAAAAGAAAGATGGATGAAATCCAGGTATTAAACACATTTTGTGGAATTCAGGCAATGAATAAAATTGAGGCATTTGTTTATATGATTTTGTGTATTTTAATTACTTTCAAATCAACTGCATAACACATGCATTGTAATACTTTCAAGTATGGACTAAGGTGCGTATTACAGAACGTCACTCAAAACTCAAGCTCTACTTAAGTCTCGTTTGAAGCCTTTTGATTGGTTGAAACTAGTTTTAAGTAATGCTTAAGCAGAGATCAATGCTTGAGTTTCCTTCTGGAATACGGACCTAAGAATAATATATATCGACGCTTGAAAGGCAATCATATCTAAGCGACAAAAATTCGTAAATTGATTTATTTACACTAAACGACGCAAAATAATCTGGCGGTTCACTTACATATTAAAACTACAAGAGGAAAAATCAAAGAACAATCATTGTATAGAAATCGGACGCAGCTCAAGCCCAAGCCTTTTTGTCCTCAATATAATCCTTCACACTATAAAATGCTTTCTGACACAACTTACGTTTAATGAAGGATTTGAATTTATTCAGGCTCAGATCTTGAACCACCTCTGGAAGTCCATTGTAAAAAATGTATACATTGGCATCTGAAAGAGCCACCTATTTTCTTGAGCCTTGTTGTAGGTACAATAAATTTGTGCCTGTTCCTAGTATTTATATCATGGACATCACTGTATTTTTTAAACAATTTTATATTTCTAGCTCCATAAAGAATAGAGGTAAACAAACCAATTTAGGGTTATCACAAGTCACATTTTACAAATCTCCTGTTATTGATTATCGACTTTTACATGCTAGCTATTTATTAACAATTCCTATTGAAGCATATTTCAATAGAATCACTGAAATAACATGCATAATAACTTCGTTTTTCGAAAAACCATTAAAAAGTCGACATTAATTTTACGTGATAGCCCTAGAAAAAAAGGAAGATGGATGAAATCCAGATCTTAAACACATTTTGTAGAATTCAAGCAATGAATAAAGTTGAGGCATTTGTCAATACAATTTAGTGTATTTTAATTACATTCAAATCAACTACATAAGACATGCATTGTAATACTTTCAAGTATGGACTAATTATAATAATATGTATCAAAAAATGTAACCTATTAAGAAATTAGCTTACATGTGTGTCATATTTCATTCAAATCGGTTAAGCGTTCTATGCAAATCATAAATATCTAAACATAAATAAACTGTTTAGATTAGTAGGAAGTAGGATTATTACTTTTATGAAAATCGTCTATGTAGAAAAGGTTGTTAACATCTGTCTTTTAGGCGTAAACTACTCGTTGCCTAGCAATGGTTTGTTTACCTCTATTCTTTATCGAATTTGGCTCAACTTATAGTGGCAGTCATTATGGGTGGTTGGAGCCCTCTAAAAAAGTCTAACAATGAGTCTAAGTGCAATGCTTAGATATCGCCATCGGGTTGTGGAGGTCAGACAGCAGTCGCTTCAGGGAAAATATCGAAGTTTAGCCAAAATCAGCAGTTAGACTGGTAAAGCGGACCCCAAACTTCAAAGCTGAAAGCTTCGGATACGACTGGGATTAACGCTAAAATTATGATATGTTTTATACAATACAATAATAAATTCTCTGTTTATTTCAGCTGTTGTCTTCCTGTCTTGTACAGAAAGCTAGAGATGAAGACGGCCTCTTTGGGTTCACTTATGAAGATATTCTCACAGAAATTGAAAGGGCTAAGAAACATGTAAGTACTATAAACTTAAGAAATAAACTACTTATTATATTATGGTAATAGGGTTAGTTATATTATCGAATCAGAAATAAGGAGATCCGCAGAAGATCCAAAGTCACCGACATGTCTGCACTTCGAGTCGCTAAAATTAAGTGGCAGTGGACAGGGCATGTTGTTCGTAGAACCGATGGCTGAAGGGGCAGTAAGGTTCTGGAGTGGCGGCCACGTACTGAAAGACGCAGCGTAAGGAGGCCCCCAACAAGGTGGACCGATGACCTGGTGAGGGTCGCGGGAGGCCGATGGTTGCGGGCAGCACAAGACCGGTCATCGTGGAGGGCCTTGGGGAGGCCTTTGTCCAGCAGTGCAGAAGAAGAAGATGGGGTTACTGGTTGACAGCACCCGTGGCGTAGCGATAGCGAACGCGGCCGCTGCACAATGAGGCGCGGGTTCGATCCCCGCGCAGTGCAAATATTCGTGTGCATGAATATAACTTAACTCCACATTAATGCACGTAGATGTAAGGTTCATCTTGATATGTTGAAAGGTTGCAAGTAAGCCTTCCAGTTTTACGTAGTACTTATTACTTCCATGCGATTAAGTTGGGTAATTCCCGTGCACTCTCCAAGATGCATCCTATAGAATAGGGATGTTTCCTGGGTAAAAAAAAAATGATTCTGCTTAGTCCGTCATTCAGATTATAGAAAAATATTGGATACGTATATTTTGTTTTATCAAATCAATAAAAATTGACAAATATAAAAGGCATCAAAGATCAGGAGTGGGGGCTGGTGACGTCACTCGTTGCTTAAAAGTGTAGCAAGGAGTGACGTCAATTATTTGTTTATATGAAATACGTGTCTAGTTTTTTTTGGAAATATGACTGACGGACTAATTAGGTTTTTTTTTGTCAGCTACCCTATACCGGCAAAGCGGGGCTGCTTTACGCCTCTTACTTCATTGACAACCTTTTTATCGTCTCACTGCTGGGCACAGGTCTCCTCTCCTACAGAGAAGGACTGCTCCGCCTTTTACTTAAATTAAACCTTTTTATTTATTTTAAAAATGTTGCCCTACAGAAATTTCTGCTGTATCGTGGATGCGTTTACAAACATAAAAACTCACATACATACACAAACAGCCAGACCCAGATGAACTAGTAACCATGCAGTCAAGCTAATTTTATGATTACTTCCAGAAATGTTCATACTGCAACCGCTATGGTGCCAACCTGGGGTGCTCCGTGGCAAAATGCAGGAAGCAGTTCCACCTTCCTTGTGGGAGGGAACGCAATGCTGTATCCATGTTTTATGGGAATTACAAGTAAGTTTAATGAATACATTAGTATAACCACACTGTCAGGATATCAGGGCCAAAACATCGGTGGTAGGCCATAACATCGGCTGCCGGCAGAAGTTACCACCCACCAGAAAAGGTCTTGCCGCCAAGCGATTCGTCGTGTCGTGGAGGACTGGTCTGAGCAGTTGTGTTGCGATGTGTGCGGGGTACGATGCGCCAAATGTTGTTGTCGGGAGTTTAGTCGTAGAGAGTCTCCAGATCAATCTCCCTCTGGCGCAGCATCGTTGGTCGTGTTGGTCTTGGGTTTAACATTCATCATCTCGCTCAACTGCCGTCATCCTTCCTATTCCTAAGTTTTTTAAGTGAATTAGCTTAATAAACTAGTGCGCTTTACCATCAACGATTGCATCACTGCTTACCATCAGGCGGGATTGTAATCAAGCACTAGTTTATAATTATTAAAACAAAAAAAAAGTTACAAAATTATGTAACTCATTTTGAATGTTATTGCTTATCCAATGCTTCATACATCGATCACTTACACACTACATTCACAATCAGCGTAAAAAAAATGGTTGAACTGAACAAGCGCACAACGGAGCACTTGGGTGCTTCTTTCATTTAGTACTTACTTTATAATTCTGCTTTAATGCATACGTAAGGTTGAATTTGGTTTGATGTCAGACTCGGTCGTAAAAAATAATGGCTTTTTGTACTGCTTTGCGATAAGAACTTTATACACTGCACTTAAGGCTGATTTTAATTTAATATATATTTATTTTGACTACTTTAGACTGCTTAATACTTGTCGCCATTTTTGATAAGAGAATATTGCAGTGTGATATGGAGACCCCACTACGCAACCCACTCGCTGCGAATAGAAAGAATCCAAAAAAGGTTTATCCGATACCTAGGGTACTCTAAAGGAAGGCAATTCAAATATTTCCCCTACCTTGACAAGTTGGGCTGCTACAAAATGAGTACCCTGGAAGCTCGAAGGGAAGTCTTGGATTTGAGATTCGCATACAAACTACTTAATAACGCCATTGACTGCCCACATTTGGTATGTAGGTTCAACTTCTGAGAACCACGTAGACCACCTCGTAAACCCATCACACCCTTAACTCCACCTCATCGCCATACAGTCATCATCATCATCTCAGCGTTAATCCCAATCGTACCTCGCATGTGCAAACTGGTAAACGAACGCAGCCACCTGGTTGACGTCCACGCTGACTCAATATCGACATTTGTCAGACGTCATTAGTGTGTTAGTTTTGTTGGGAGTCCAGTCTGGTTAGAATATAAGCGAATACATTAGTAAAATTACAAAGAGCACTTAGCATGTGGTCATCATCATCATCTCAGCGTTAATCCCAGTCGCATCCGTAGCTTTTCAGCTTTGGAGTCTCGGGTCCGCTTTACCAGTCTAACTGCTGATTTTCGCTAAACTTCGATATTTTCCGTGAAGCGATCTGACCTCCACAACCCCAAGGCGATACAGTTTCTCGTTACAGTTGTCGCAGTATGTGTCCTCAAAGATCGCTTCTTAACTGTCGCTTGTTTTCGCCTCGGTTGTCAAACGTAGACTGACTGCTGGCGTCACGGCACTTTATATAGGTCAGCTGATCGAACATTTCAGATTCGTCTAGAGGTAATAATAATACCGCATAACTTCGAGTACATTTAGCAGGTACCTACGGTAATTCACCGGAGACGAGTTTCTGGAAATTGATGAAACCTGTACCATTCGATAGACCATCCTAGGTCTAGCAATGCGTTTTTATATTATACCTCTACAATGCCTAGGTCTCGAGATATACGGCTTAAAAGTTACGTGCTGCATGTCACGCAATATTGAACCTTATGCCATCGACATAAGGTGCATCCGTAACAATAGTTATATACATCTATTTTACAGGTCATTCTGTCAATCCCACGCCCCGAAACAGAACATCCCAGCTGCAATAATGTCAAAAGCTCAACAAAGGAAGAAATGTGCTGACAAAGAAAAGAGGAAAAATCCTAACTTTAGAGATTTGAAGGAGTTGTCTATTAGCGGTAGTGTGGATGATGGTAAGTTTAACTTACGATATATTATTAATTTTCAAATCAAATCAAATATGTAGTTTATTTGTGATACACAGGTACACAATATGTAAAGAAAACCTTGTCCGACCTATAAGGATAATCAAGGTTAAGTAAACACATGACCAAATATAATATAAAATTTTACGTAATCATCATAGTAATAATACTAATGAATTTTGAAATAATCTTCTTTGCCACGAATTAATTCCAACTTCCCCATAATATGGCAATTTTTTAAAGAGTAACAACACCATTTTCTACTGTGTTAAATGCGATATGACCGCGTGCCCTGCCCCTCTTCGCCCGCGAGTATGTTGCCTACCGCACATGCATTAAGTTACCGCCTTTTGCGAAATAATATTTTTTTTAGGCGATTTCTAGATTTTTAACTTTAGCTCTAAATCATTAAGGCTCAAGGTTGATTAGGAATATTTGACAGTTTCGGGTAGCTTGACCTGCTGTCGTCCGTATATTGTAAAGCCTGCAATTAGGGTAGACAGGAAAAAGAACGGCTAAAAAAATAAAAAATAAAAAAAAATAAAAAAAAAAAAAGCTCATTCCAAATGAAATCCGGCAGAGTCGGACGAAGAACGGCTAAAAAAAAAAGGTCATTCCAAAAATTTTTAAAATCCGGGACAATTACCGCTCATTCCGGGACAAGAGGCAAGATTCCGGGACAATCCCGGATTTCCCGGCGGTCTGGCAACCCTACCTGCAATACATGTTGGTCGAGCTTAGACCAGCGCGAGCCTAGGCAAATTGATACAAGGCAAGTGCTACTGTCTATACGTTTGGCAAGTTTGAAGGAAACCAATACAAATGGCCAACATAGACGAGCTTTGAGAAGACGCCCACATGTTGGCCCCCTCACATAAACATGTGAATACTATTGGCCGAGCGCGCGCGAGCGCCTTTGATTTGTGCTGAAAAACCGACACCGCTCCGAAGTGAGGCAAGTGATCGCGAGCGACTGCGAGTGGAGGCAAGTTACGTCAAATGAGGTCTATACACGTTGGCGCTTGTCTTTGGCAGACTCAGCCAACTAGGCGAGCGATCACCGAGCGATAGCATTAAGACAAGGCAAATAAACTGTCTAGATGTTGGTATTGGCCTTCACTCGGCAACGCTCGGCCAACATGTATTGCAGGCTTAAAAAATAAAGGGTTGCAGTGCTGAATTTCTATAATAGTTTAAATACATAATTCAATAAACCTTAGGTTTGGACCTGATCTAAATAAATTCCATGTTTTCTAATAATAGTGTTTATCATCGTTTTCTCTCTTTCTAGCTAAATAATGTACACTTGAAATGTCGACTAAAGTCATATTTATCTGACAAAGCGTATTATAATATTAATGAATTTGTGACAGAAGCAGTTATACAGGATAAAATTTTATCCAGTGCGCAAACTTTGTCAACTTATAGCTAAATAAGTTTTATAGATAGAAATATTATTACTTTGGTATGTTTTACTACAAAAAAAAATAGTTATTGATAACGAAAGATGTTTATTATGAAATCGATATTATGGTCACCGCACGCGGTCCCATTCATTGTCGGCGGAGTGGGGACGGCGGGAACATCACAGGATCCCCGCGCGCCCGCGCCGCCCGCATGTTCACTACGCGGCCATATGCTAATACTACGATATTGATATGAATAATTGGTGTCTCTCATTCGCTGATTTTAGGGCGGACAAAAACATGATTTTTTATTTTAAATTAATAATGCAGATTTGTTCTGTTATTGATTCTGAGCCACCCATTTGTTTTTGCGCACTCGAAAAAAAGTTTCCCTGTATTGACATAGATTTTGATGCATTGTTATTTATTTTTTCTCATGCTGACATTTTTGTTTTCTAATTCCATTATATTAAATATTTTTTTGACATGAAATTTATAATTTAAATCCTTATTATTCATAATATTTGTACGCCATACTAGGTGGCAAACATGTCTGATCTTATTTTTTTTTATGTTATCCTGCATGCATTTATATTCTTGTATGTACACACATGTTTATGCAAATAAATTTATCTTTATCTTTCTTCTAGCTTCTCACGAAGATACGCAGTCAGTATGCGTGATTTGTTATGAAGCCGTCGATGGCTACCCCACAGTCAACACGTTCTGGCCACCATGCTGTGCACGAGACGCTTGGTTCCACAGGACTTGCTTACAGGTAACAATTATATGCTAGGGGTCCCATGATTTAACTGACTTTGGCTGCACCGTTAGTGGGGTGGTTAAGCTAATTGACTGCTGCGCTGCGTGTCGCGGGTTTGATGCCCGCACGGTACAAATATTTGTATGCTTAATACTGACTAGTTTTCCGCCCGCGGCTTCTCCCTTCGGTTATATCGCGCTTTTTAGATTTCCCTCGGAAACATCAATTTTTTCCGGGATAAAAGGTAGCCTATGTCTTTTCTCAGGGTCTAAAGTTTGTGTGCTTTCCGCCCGCGTCGTGTTCGGTTATATCGCGCTTTTTAGATTTCCCTCGGGAATATCAAATTTTTCCGGGATAACAGGTAGCCTATGTTTTTTCTCAGGGTCCAAAGATTGTCTGTGCCAAATTTCATCAAAATCGGTTGAGAGGTTTAGGCGGGAAAGCGTAACAGACAGACAGAGTTACTTTCGCATTTATAATATTAGTATGGATTATGGTAATTTGTTAATAATGTAAAAATATTAATGTTTCAAATTTTATAATTTGCCGTCGTCATTTATAATAGGGTATTTGACTAAAAAAAACTAATTAGTCCGTCAGTCAGATTTTCCAAATACTAGACACGTATTTTTTCTTTTTTCATATAAACAAAAAATTAAGACGACACAGTGCGTGGCCTGAGCCTAGTGAAAATTAATAGGGTATTGATTTTCACTAGACTCAGGCCACGCCTCACTGCCATACAGAAGAACAGAGGCCCTAGTCTGCTATTTTTATAAATTTGTTATTCCAACGCGATTCCATTGTCATTGTGCTTTAAAAGTTTGTAATGTGCTAAATTCATAACGATCGATCAATTATCTCAGTCGGCTCGTAATTTAATGGTGATAGAATGACATTGCCGTATTGCCGTTTATTATAAAACCCGTTAATAGCAATGGGTTTCTAAAAACCATTACTCGATTTGAACATTTATTAATATGGAGTGCAGTGGCAGTGATTGCCCACTGGAATGTCATAATGACGCCATTTTGTTAGTAGATTACGAAACTTGTCAAAATCCGTCATTATGAGATCACTGATCGACTATTCTGGTACAATTGTAATAGCAGACTAGGGCCCCAGGTCTAATGATGGACTTATACAACATTATTTTTTGTTTAAATGCGAAACCCGAAACACGTGTCCAGTATTTTTAAGTAAAGAATCTTTATACCAAATATCAAAAAGATATAATAATGAAAAATCACAAAGTTATAAGCTTGCTATTCTACTTGGTTGTCCCAACAAAAATATGGTCAACGCTCCGTACAGGCGGGCGAGCTCGGTACATTGACCTCTGGTGTTAGCTGTGGCGCGCGGCGCAAGTACTATGATCTATCGTAAACGCTTGATAACCACTCTGCAACAATTTCTAAATGTATTTGTGAAAAAATATAACATGGTGTAAAAGCGATTGGAATCTATTCAGTTGCTTGTTCTGAACAAACTATATTCAGGTTTCGTATACAGAAAAAATAACGTTATATACAGGATGTATCTGACATCGTAACGCAAACTTCGCGAAAAGGCTAGACCGCATGCCACTAATAAAATTATGATAGTCATTTATATCGTTAATGAGCTGTTATAGAAATCACAAAAAAATGTGTCGGCTCAGCCTTAGAACGTTGCAAGCGTGCCGCCGCGCGTGTTTGTGGATATGACGTTGACCCCTGATCCTGATGTGAACTCTATTAAATCAGCTGATAGGATAGTTTTTAGAGTTTTGTTCACATTGCGGTTTTTTGTGTAATTAGCGAATTAATTTTTCCTTTAAAATCTTATTGGGTTATAAAAGTATAGCAATTATGAACGGTTTAAAGTGAATTAAACTACATACTTTTTTTTTTAATCAGGAAAAAACCGACGAAAAATTCTACGACTGGGGGGATCAGAATCATGTAGGTACTGGATCCACGGTACTCGTTTGTGCGTCGATGTCAGATACACCCTTTATGTGCATGCTATGGTCTTCTGTAATTGAAGCAATACATGTTAAAAAGCCTTCCTCTACTATTGTAATTTACTAAATTTACATCCTTTATTGTAGATCCCAATAAATAAATAAATAAATTTGTTTCCAGCGTATGGCTCTCAGCGCTGGAATGCACTATCTGAAGTGTCCTCTGTGCAATGACAAGGAAAATTTCTACGAAGCCGTCGTCACTCAGGGATATTATGTACCTGACAGGTAAATAAAAACATTTTCATCACCATCATCATCATTTCAGCCGAAAGACGTCCACTGCTGGACATAGGCCTCCCCCAAGGATCTCCACAACGACCGGTCCTGAGCCTCCCGCATCCAGCGGTTTCCCGCGACCTTCACCAGGTCGTCGGTCCACCTTGTCGGGGTCTACCCACGCTACGACTTCCCACAAATCATTTTACATCTCTCGTATTCGGTAGGTCCTTATTACCCCCAAATGGGGCTTGTACGTGACCAATTAGCGCTCTAGAATAATAATGTAGCTACAAAAGTAAAAAAAAAACCTCTTCACTTTTTCAAAAAGTTAGCTTATATTTAACCGTTATACTGGCAATAGACATCATACATTCAGCCCAATGACAAAAGAGGTCGCTTCGCTATTCAACCTTATCTTCGTATGAGTATAGTAGTCATCAATTTTAAATATCGAACGGCGAAGCTCAATTTCGTTTTTTAAAAAGTAATTTAAAAAAAATGCGGGTATAGAAAACCTTTACTTTAAAATGTTTTATTCTTGTAATGCCGGTTTTTTTCAACTTACGTCAAAATCAAGATGTAAAGCAGAGTAGTTAGCTCGGGTGTATAAGCCCCGCACGATGATATTGCGATTGGCGGCCATCTTGGTGACGTAGTCGAACTCGTACCGTCGGTACCGTTCGCAAGTTCAGTCCGCGCTTACCCACTTACGCACATCGAATATTTTTGTTAGCTTTTTGTTTTTGTTATCAAATTTTATTGTTGTTCTTGAGTTTTGTTGTTTAGTTTTGTTAGCTGTTAGCCTGTTACTCGTTAAAATGAGTAAGAAATTAATTAATAGTCGTGCTCGTGAAATTATAATTAAAGTGGACAATTATTTTGTTAAAGAGAAAGAGGACTGTAAGTTAGTTCTTGAAAGTATAAATCGTGCTTTAAAAAGTGCTTCGGACATTTTAATACCGAAGCAACTGCTTACAGTTATTAAAAATATTTTTCAAAATTCTATCAAAGTCACGGAGTGTGTGGCATGTGCCACAGGCGTTGCAAAAAATACTGTGACGAAATTGAGACGAGAGCATGAGTCAGCAACAGCCAGTGGCAGCAAAATGAGAACTCCTACTAAAGGAAAAAGACAAAAGAAGAAATATTTCGACGGGTTTTCCTTAACAGCTTTAAGAAATATTATAGATTCAATGTACACGGTGAGGAGAGAAATACCCACAATGCGCAAAATCTTGGCGGCTTCAAAAATAGTCCTTAATTATACTGGTAGTGAAACTACATTAAGAAAAATAATTAAATGTGATTTAGGCTACCAAAAAAGACTGGCCCTAATTCAAAGACCCAAAATTCAAGCGTGGAGGGCTAAATATTTACGACGTATGAAAGAAAATGACTCGCTTGGTAATAACAAAAGACCCGTTATTTATCTCGACGAAACGTGGATACACGCACACTACACGGTAGAAAAATGTTGGCAAACAGCAACCGATGGAGTGAAACGGAACGACAGCCCCGGCCGCCGATGGATAATAGTTCACGCGGGAAGTTAAAGCGGTTTTGTTGACAATGTTCTTTTAATGTTTAAAGCAGTCACCAAAACGGGGGATTACTATGATCAAATGAATGCTGAGAATTTCACCAAGTGGCTTACAGAAAAATTAGTACCCAAAATACCACGCAACTCCAAAATTGTGATGGACAACGCCCCTTATCACAGTAGGGATGAGAATAGGCCACCAAGTATGAACAATAAAAAACAATTGATTGTTGAGTGGCTACAAGCTCACAACATCGACTTTACCAACAACAGTACAAAACCTGAACTGTATTTATTAATTAAACGGCACAGACCGCCGAAAAATTATAAAATTGACAATTTATTAGCTGGCAATGGCCATGAAGTCGTTAGATTACCACCTTACAACTGCGACCTCAACCCCATTGAGTACATCTGGAACCTGCTCCCTAATCGGCGAACACATTTTTGTCAAATGATTGCGACTAGTTGGGATCAGTTGGTATCATTCAGGCCGCCCATTGGTCTGTTCGGTCCAAACGATACCAACTAGTCGCAATCATTTGACAAAAAAGTGTTCGCCGTTTAGGGGGCTGGTAAAGATGAGGGTGTCAGAAAAGAATGTGGAGCAGTTGGAAAGTCGCATTGAAGCTCTGACGTTGGAGGCGTTGACGTCAATAACTCCAGATGACTGTCGAAAAGAAGTCAATCATGTTAAACTGCTTGAAGAGGAATATTGGAATAAAGATCGAATAACTGACGAGTTATTTGTCATAAATACGGCGACGACAGTGAATCGGAAACGACAGACACAGAAAGCAGTTCTGATTCGGAAGACTATATACATATTTTACATATTATCCTGGTTTTATTTATAAGCTGATAGATGTAGGTAGTAATTAAAACATGACTACTATATAGTGGACTCTGGTTCAATTCCCGCTCGCAAATTAACAGAAATGTAGTTAGAAAAAAATAGTATACATGTAAGAAAGATATACGAATAAGTATATTTTTCTTACGTCTACAAAAATTATTTCCTTGAAATTTTTAATAATGAAAGTTTATTTGTCAGAATATGGGTGAGTAGGTATACCTACGAAAGAATGTTAAATGCAAAATTAATATTAGGGTTAAGGGTTTATTATTTTGTATTTTATAATTTTATTACACTCTTTATAAAGAGAGTATGTATAATAAAATTATAAAATACAAATAAACCCTTAACCCTTATATTAATTTATACATACACTCTTTATAAAGAGTGTAATAAAATTATAAAATACAAATAAAGCGTAAACCCTAATATTAATTTTGCATTTAACATGCTTTTGCTAGCTGTCCTTTTGTGTGACAGATGACGTCACAACGCTGTTATTGTGACAAGGTTCCATCGCAATATCATCGTGCGGGGCTTATAAGCATCAATTGCGCCCTGGAACTATAGGTATTAAATATCTCGGGCTGCAATTGATGCCTTACAGCCTTTGGCTACTAATCTACTATTATTTCATATTTTTGGTTTATATTGGTTGTCAAGGAGTCTCCATAATGACATAGAAGTGCCTGTAGTTGAAGGCTCCCGTACATTATAAATACGTAAGCAACAAAAAGAGGAATGAGAGCTAAACGAAGTATAAACTAGTGCTTGACCGCAATCCCGCCTGATGGTAAGCACTAAGCAGTGATGCAATCGTTGATGGTAAAACGTGTCAGTTTATTGAGAACATATTCACTCAAAAAATTGAGTGAATAGGAAGGAAGACGGCAGTTGAGCTAGGTGATTAAACTACCCCGTGCATAACATTGCACAATGTTATGCACGGGGTAGTATGACACCCCAATACCCCGTGCAGGAGACGAGGCCCGGACAGACCGGGCCAGCACGAGGGTGTGGGGCTGTGAAAGAATTTAGACTCCCGCGGCCCCACGCGCGCTCGTGATAGAAGAGACACCGGGGTGGTTTTAGTCAGTAAGAGTCTGACAGACCCCGTCGCCCACCCCAGGGCGGCGGACACCCATTGAGGATTTCCACCCCGGAAAAAAAAGGTGATGCAATGTTAACACAACAACACGACCAAGGATGCTGCGCCACAGGGAGATTGATCTGGAGACCCTCCACGACCAAACTCCCGACACAACAACATTTAGCACATCGTACCCGGCACACATCGCAACACAATTGCTCAGACCCGTCCTCCGTACGGCTTCACCAAACATCATGCATAAAAAAGTGATGATGATAATGATGGCTTAACTGTTTTTTCAGTATAACAAAATATCAATGATGTTACAGAGATGCAGCTTGGGAGTTGGAGCAGAATGCCTTCGCGGAAATTTACGAACGAGAGATATCGTGTTCAGCGGAGACCTGTGAATGTCCTATGGGGCGTAGCCATGATGCCGATCAAGGGTAAGTTTCTTATTTTGAATCCACACACATGTTTTTATCCAAAATGCCCGTTAAGCTTAAGAGGGGGAGAGGGAATTGCATGATTTAATTCCCCTATCTCCGTTCCACCAGCGTTACGTTGTTAACACCACTACGATCCGGACGAAGCGTATCGCCTCCTCCTTTATACCGCGTACATCGAGGGACTGGAACAATTTGCCAGCGGCGGTGTTTCCGTCGGACTACAATTTGAGTGTCTTCAAGGCTAGAGTGAATAGGCTCTTAATAAACTAGTGCGCTTTACCATCAACGATTGCGTCACTGCTTACCATCAGGCAGGATTGCGGTCAAGCGCTGGTTTATAATAAGTAATAAAAAAAAAAAAAACTCTTCTGTGGATTTCCATCTCCTCACGCTCACGCAGTGGAACCCCAAGCAAAGCCCTTAGTAGGCCTAGTATGAGTTTTCATTACGAGACTCGATCGATATCGACCGTGTTTGATTTCATCTATTGGCCCGCTTCAAGGTTGTAGAACTCTCAACCAATGTGAGCGCCAAACGCGCTCGATATCGACGATCGAGTCTCGTAATGAAAACTCATACGAGGCCTACTGGATAGGAGAATCTTCTCGGTGGGAGGCCATTACATCGGCTGCCAGCTGTTGTTGTCTCGGGAGTTTGGTCAAGGAGGCTGTCCAGATCAATCTCCCTCTGGCGCAGCACCGTTGGTCGTGTTGTAGGGTTCAACATTGCATCACCTCGCGCAACTGCCGTCTTCCTTCCTATTCACTCAGTTATTTTTTAAGTGAATAGGCTTAATAAATTAGCGCGCTTTACCATCAACGATTGCATCACTGCTTACCATCAGGCGGGATTGCGGTCAAGTACTAGTTTATAGTTATTAAAAATAAGCATGTAATTTAGAATAATTTAAATAAGATATTCACCTAGTTTGTAGTACAGCAAGACGAGTGCTAGCTCACTGGTGCGAGCAGTGGCGTGGTGGCGAGATCAGGCAGGATTGCGATCAAGCGCTGGTTTATAATATGTAAAAAAAAAAAGAAAAGGGAACTCTAGTGCCGAGGAATTTGGAAAATAGGTATTTAAAGAAACTATTGCCCTCGGCTACTTCCAACCTCTCCTGGTAAAGTGCGAAAAGGACAGTTGCACCTCAGGCTGATTTTACCTACAAAAATGTGGACCAAAAGACATTTCGTATTCCGCTGTTTTCTTTTCACGACAGGTCTCAATTATTTTTATATCAAAACTAGCGGCCGCCAGCGACTTCGTTCGCGTGGAATTAGTTATGCTCAGCTCCTATTGGTCGCAGCGTGATGTTATGTAGCCTAAAGCCTTCCTGGATTAATGGGCTATCCAACGCAAAAATATTTTTTCAAATCAGACCAGTAGTTCCTGAGATTAGCGCGCACAAACAAACTCTTCAGCTTTATATATTTATATCAAAATTTAGAGGAAAAGTATATCTATGCTTCTATTATTTTCTTTTTTGTCAAAAACTTATCACGTTTGTCTAATAGTCATCTGAACATCGCGGTAAAAATGGGTTATTTTTCGCGACTTTGAAGTATCGTATTTCTTTTATTAATTAATTTTCGGAAAAAATCAAATGATAGAGGCACGTATAATCACGGTTTAAAATTGTAGAAAAAAAATTAACTGCTCTAAAAGCATTATTCACGAAGAAAACAGCGGAATACGTTTGTATAGAGAAAGTACCACTAGAGTTCCCTCTTAAGGGACAGGTCTGCAACGTTAGTTTTTGTTTCTGCGAAACCTGAATATAGTTTGTTTAGAATAAGCAACTGAAACGATTCCAATCATTTTTACACCATTTTATATTTTTTTTTTCCCAAATATGTACATTTAGAAATTGTTGCAGCGTAGATACCGAGCGCGCACACGCAGCTTTACGATAGATTATAGTACTCGCGTGCGCAACAGCTGACGCCAAAGGTCAATGCACCGCGACCGGAGCTTTAACCATATTTTTGTTAGGACAACCAAGAGAATAGCAAGCTCATAACTTTGTGGTTTTAATATTATATCTTTTTGAAATTTTGTACTTAGTTTATTTACTTAAAAATACTGGACACGTGTTTCGGGTTTCACTTAAACAAAAAATAATGTTTATCTGAATTTAAAAATAAATATACAATTTTCCTTTCAAAAATTTTAAAAAATTTCTGTCCTAGGCCGGCAGTAAATTCATAGACACTTTACGCCTGAGAGCACTGGCCGTCCGTTTTAACTATATAACTACATTCCAATAAAAACACAATACGCATAACCTGCTATGTAACTTTCCCTTCATACTTTTCCTGGCTTAGGACTGGCAAAATACCTCGGAACGGGAGAGGGAGATCTCAACTCCCTTCCCGGGCCTCAGAAGACGCATAGGGTGCCGTGGAATGGCGAGGGACATGGGGAAGTCCCCCCCTATCTGATGGACCCCGAGGCGGAGGCGCGTGCGAGTTTCAGCGTGCGCCTCGGAGGCGATGCACTGGGTAGTTAACACCCACTACCTTGTGCAGGAGACGAGGCCCGGACAGACCAGGCCAGCACGAGAGTGTGAGGCCGTGGAAGAATTTAGACTCCCGCGATCCCATGCGTGCTCGTGATAGAAGAGACACGTTGATATTGCGATGGAATCTTGTTACAATAACAGCAGTGTGACGTCATCCGTCGGACATAAGGACACCTAGCAAATTTTTTTTAAAAACGAATTTAGTTAGCTAGTTAGTTTAGAGTTTAGTTAGGTAATGGGTTTATTTGTATTTTATAATTTTATTATACATACACTCTTTATACCTACTCATCCATATACTGCCAAATAAACTTTCATTTCATTATCAAATTTCACGGGAACAAGTATCTTTTTATTACTATCTATAAGATTTTTTTTTTGTAACCAGGTAATTTCTAGTTCTAATTAATTTCTTACTTATTTCTACGGGTAACAGGTAACAAATCTCAAGAAAAACAATAAAACAGCGAAACAAAAAGCTATAACAAGTGTTTGATGCGCGTAAGCACGTAAGCGCGGGATGATCTTGCGAACGCGGAACGGTACTGACGGTGCGAGTTCGACAACGTCACCAAGATGGCCGCTAGTCGCAATATCAACTTGCGGGGCTTATACAAATATAAATGCTACACAAAACGATGCTGGTAACTGTTTTCCGTATTCGAAACGTTATCAAAATCTTGGATTAGCCATTGTGAACACATCATCCGCGGTACGTGATCGTTTTCATTTAATTCTTAAACCTGCTGGAAATGATATGGATTTTGACCATCGATATGTGTAGAATTTTCCATACAGTCCAGAGGGAAACATCAAAAATACAGGCCGCCCGACTCGTACTCTCCTCTGGGTTCTCCGCCAAGAAATCCAGTATCCGTTCCTGAAGTTCAACTGGCAGCAGCTGGTTGCCACGCCCCTGATCATGGCTGGCACGGTGGCCGCAGGAACTTAACCTTTGAGTAGCCGCCGTAGTTTCTCGGTTTGGCACAGGTTGTCCAGGGAATAACTCTGCATACATTCTTGGGCCTCGTTCAGGTTATCACCAGCCACGGCGTAAAGTCGAACCATTTCGGTTCACTGTACGTTTGTGTACGACATTACTACACACTTGCGCAACGAATGAGCGGTGGCGGGCGGACTTCACGTCGCGAGCGTTGCGCAGCGAGCAAGCGCACGTCCTATCCACCGTGGCTGCGCCGAACTTAGGGGTGTGAAACGGTCGCGCGCGCGGCTTTCGTTGCCGGTCGTTTACCCCAGCCGATCATTTATTTAACTTAGAAAAAAAAAAAAAAAAAAAAAAATTGAATTTACGTTCTGAAAGTGAAACCAAACCACTGGTTTCAAGGGTAACGGTGTTTACACTAACAGCCTGTATTTATGTTTCTATAATCTATATGGTGAGTATTCTATTCTTGTCAGGTCCTGGTGCATGACCCTGTGCCTGCTGTGCGGCAGTAGCGGCACGCACGCGGAGTGCGCGCGCGTGGCTCCAGGTGCCGTGCACGTGTGCGGCACGTGCCGCCCCGCCGCGCCCGAACACATCGACCAGCTCGCCAGCTGTATTGAAGCAGGTAACACGACTACAGTTGTAGGCACGTAACTTGGCAGGACTCGTTAGATGCACAGAATAGTTATTTATGCCACTGTCAAGCAATGATAGCTATTGTAATATGAGTGATAGTTTGTTGAGCACAATATTACAATAGCTGTTGCGACAGTGGCATACAAAACTTTTTCTACGGCCTTGAAATAATTGGTAACACTTTTCATATTTTTTCCTTGATGTCTGGTGAAGCCGTACGGAGGACGGGTTTGAGCAGTAGTGTTGCAATGTGTACCGGGTACGATGTGCCTAATATTGTTGTGTCGGGAGTTTGGTCGTGGAGGGTCTCCAGATCATCCTCTGGCGCAGCATCGTTGGTCGTGTTGTTGGGTTAAACATTGCATCACCTCGCTCAACTGCCGGCTTCCTTCCTATTCACTCAGTTTTTTTTGAGTGAATAGGCTTAATAAGCTAGTGCGCTTTACCATCAACGATTGCATCACTGCTTACCATCAGGCGGGATTGCAGTCAAGCACTAGTTTATAACTAATAAAAAAAAAATTATGTGGTAAGTCTCCATAGCTATTTCTCTCATTTCAGGAGGCGTTAACATATAGTCCATTTCGCTATTATCACTGATATCACTCATTTTGTAAACAATTTTATTTATAAATACAGATAAAAGATAACAATGGCGCGAAAACAGCGCGGCGCGCGCAATGTTGTTACTTGTTTTGTTGTTACAATCCCACAAATGAAAGGCAAAGGCATATACAGCCTAATAACATGCGATGTAGTCTTGAGATTTGGTCGTGATGCAAATACCTACGCGCGCTTTTTGTCATAATCATATGTTGATTTTTGTAGCCATAGCTATAAAAATCAATTAAGCAAATAAGCAGTTAACAAAAGCTGCTTTTTGAAATAAGCAAAAAGCATAACTGCTTTTTTACTTTTAAGCACTTAGTCCCAAGTCTAGTAAAGTGCCACCTGTTAACTTTGAATTCGGTAGAGAGGCGTGCGAAGAGGCTAATTGGCGACTCAGATTTTGTTGAAACTGGTGTCCAAAGCTTGGAGCATAGGCGAAGATTAGCCAGCTTGTCGGTGTTCTATCCATACTAATATTATAAATGCGAAAGTAACTCTGTCTGTCTGTCTGTTACGCTTTCCCGCTTAAACCACTCAACCGATTTTGATGAAATTTGGCACAGACAATCTTTAGACCCTGAGAAAGAACATAGGCTACCTTTTATCCCGGAAAAAAATGATGTCCCCAGGGAAATCTAAAAAGCGCGATATAACCGAACTCCGCGCGGGCGGAAAGCTAGTAGTAGGTATAAATTTTGGAGAGATTTCAAGGGAATTGCATGACTTGTTTCCCCTATCTCCGTTCTACCATCGGACGACCCGTCGTACGGCGAGAATACATCCTTACGTTGTTCACGCTACTACTACTATGCGGAATTGCGGTCTAGCACTAATTTATAATTATTAATCATCATCATCATCCCGGCGTTGAATCCCAGTCGCATCCGAAGTCTTTTCAGCTTTGGAGTCTGGGGTCCGCTTTTACCAGTCCAACTGCTGCTATGGCTAAACTTCGACATTTTCCGTGAAGCGACTGCCGTCTGACCTCCACAACCCGAAGGCGACATCGAAGCATTGCAGTTAGACCAATTGTTGGACTTTTGTGGGCTCCAACAACCCGTAACGACTGCTACTAGATGTTCGTATGGCAACCGGGACCAACGGCTTAACGTGCTTTCCGAGGCGTGACCAGACGAATGCAAATATTCATATTCATGCATACAAATACTTGCACTGTGCGGGGATCGAACCCGCGCCACCTTGCGCAGCGGTCGCGTCAGCTACCGCTACGCCACGGTGGCTGTCAAATTTATAATTATTAATAAATAATGTCAATTTATTTCAGTAATATCACAAGAACAGCAGCGGTCCTCGTCCCGTACCCGACGCGGGCCCGTCATGCCCTCGAGAATGTCACTACGGCGGACCAAGCGACATAACACAAATCACAACTTGTAAGTATATACTACTACTTATAATACAGGGTGTATCTGACATCGTAACGCAAACTTCGCGAAAAGGCTACACCGCATGCCACTAATAAAATTATGATAGCCATTTATATCGTTAATGAGCTGTTACAGAAATCACAAAAAAATGTGTCGGCTCGGCCTTAGAACGTTGCAAGCGTGCCGCCGCGCGTGTTTGTGGATGTGACGTTGACCCCTGATCCTGATGTGAACTCTATTAAATCAGCTGATAGGATAGTTTTTCGAGTTTTGTTCACATTGCGCTTTTTTTTGTGTAATTAGCGAATTAATTTTTCCTTTAAAATCTTATTGGGTTATAAAAGTATAGCAATTATGAACGGTTTAAAATGAATAAAACTACATACTTTTTTTTAATCAGGAAAAAACCTACGAAAAATTCCATAACTGGGGGGTTCAGAATCATGTACTGGATCCATGGTACTCGTTTGTGCGTCGATGTCAGATACACCCTTTATACATACTCAGCCCTCCTCTCGGTGAGAGGGAGTGGGCCGTAATCTACCTCGCGGGCCCAGTGCGGGTTAGTAAAGTAGTCACATGTCTTAGTTTTTTTTTTTTTTTCGTTCTAGGACATGCCTATATTTTCCTTCACCGTTTTGAGAGCAGTGGTGATGAAAATAATTTACACAAAGTAAACCTACGACCTATTGATAAAATATTAAACAGGTACGATATATTCTAACAAACTGACCAAAAAAAATGTGCCGAACACAGCAGCAGCAGTACATATTTTTATTCGGCATGCATTGGTACAGTGTGAGTGAGATGGGGCGCAATCTAAAGCATAGAGAAGAAAAAGATGGCTAGTGTTTGTCGTTTGCGCTGTTAGTGTTTGTCGTTTGTTTTTACGAGTGTATCGAGAGTGACTGAAGCGAGATACAGGATTTACTTCCTTTTGTACGCTTCATTTTTAGTGCGCTAGTGACATATCTACCTTAGTTTAATATTTTATCAATGCTACGACCTGTAACTTGTAAATCGCGGCCGATACCACTTGACCACCGCTGTTCTCCTACTACTGCTTAACCTAATAATACCTAAAGGCAGATTTTTATAAGAATGTATATTGACAGTACAGCATTTTTCTACTCCCATTTTAATTATGATATTAAAAACAATATTCTTGCTGAGTAATACGCACTATCAGATATCTAATAGCTAAGTGTTATTGTAACTTGTAACCCAAGCTTCTGTTTGACGTCATAGCATAATCAAAAGATGAAGTACTACAAAGCATAGTGTCAGTAACAGAGATATACAGTATGTTAACTAACAGAGGGCGTTCCCGTTAACCCGAAATAGTATAGCATACATACATGCTAAAAAAAAATATTTCCATTCGAAAACAAAATATTTTTTAAATTTTTCCAATAAGAAAATATTCAATAAAAATTTTAAATTGACATGTAAAAGAAACACACTGTACACGCGAACATGAAAGACGGCAACGTCTCAATTTATTTATACATAACGACTACTATTTTGATTTAAAACAGGAGGTTTCAAATTTATTTCCAATTAGAATTTTTTTTTATTTGGATTTTTTTATGCTTATTTTTCTATGCTGATATTTTTATTTTAATCTATTAATGATATATATTATATTAACGAGTTTAAGGGAACGCCCTCTGTTATTTAACATACTGTATATTGAGACAGCTATCTGCATAATACATTATAAGTCCTATTTGCAAAATTGGACTCTTAAACTAGTCATCATCATCAACCTTTTTATCGTCCCACTGCTGGGCACAGGTCTCCTTTCATACAGAGAAGGGTTGAGCGTAATCACCACGCTTGCTCAATACGGGTTGGCGATTTCAGACAGGTCCAGGTTTCCTCAAGATGTTTTCCTTCACCTTCAGTCATTGGTGTCCAAGATATACTAAGGTGCGTATTCCAGAAGGAAACTCAAGTATTGATCTCTGCTTAAACATTACTTAAAACTAGTTTCAACCAATCAAATGGCTTGAAACGAGTTTAAAAGTAATGCTTGAGTTTGAGTGAGCTTCTGGAATACGGGCCTTAGAAAGTACATATAACTTTAGAAAAGTTACATTGGTACTTGCCTGACCTGGAATCGAACCCGCACACTCATACTTGAGAGGCTGGTGTTTTAAACACTAGGCCACCACGACATTTTAAACTAGTGCTTGACTGCAATCCCGCCTGATTGTTGGTACATGTCACATGTCTCCGAAGTTTTCCCTCTAGGACATGCCGGTTTTGTCACGACGTTTTCCTTCACCGTTTTGAGAGCAGTGGTGATGAAATAATTTACACAAGCAGAGTAGCGGTGCTTTAGGGGTATCGCGACTTTCAAGTCGTAGGTCGTAAGTTTTCTCGGTGGTAGGCCATTACATCGGCTGCCGGCGGAAGTTACCACCCACCAGACAAAGTCTTGCCGCCAAGCGATTCGTCGTGTTCCGGCATGATGTCTGGTGAAGCCGTACGGAGGACGGGTCTGAGCAGTTGTGTTGCGATGTGTGCCGGGTACGATGCGCCAAATGTTGTTGTGTCGAGAATTTGGTCGTGGAGAGTCTCCAGATCAATCTCCCTCTAGCGCAGCATCGTTTGGTCGTGTTGGTCTTGGGTTTAACATTGCATCACCTCGCTCAACTGCCGTCATCCTTCCTATTCCTAAGTTTTTTTAAGTGAATAGGTTTAATAAACTAGTGCGCTTTACACTCAACGATTGCATCACTGCTTACCATCAGGCGGGATTGCAGTCAAGCACTAGTTTATAATTATTAAAAAAAAAAAGTTCGAATCCCATTAAGCGTTTTACTTTAACCAACTTAACGGGTAACCGTGGGTATGGTCTTCTGATTTTGCATGTATTTATTATTTAAATGTTTTTTTTTTTTTATATTCAGGCCTTCATGTTCGACATCAGGGCTTTCTACAGTCCAAGCTGAAATTAAGGCTGAAAGTAAGTTACACATATTAAAAATAAATACTATTTTCTTCCTACTAATATTAGAAATGCAAAAGTTTGTAAGGATGTATGAATGGATGGATGTCACTCGCGTAAAAGAGTAACGGTCATCCATCCATCCATACTCACAAAAAATCATCATCATCATCAACCTTTTTGTTTATCGTCCCACTGCTGGGCACAGGTCTCCTCTCATACAGAGAAGGATTGAGCGTAATCACCACTCTTGCTCAATGCAGGTTGGCGATTTCAGACTTAAGAGTGGACTCTAGTGCCGAGGAATTTGAGAAATAGGTATTTGAAGAAACTATTGCCGTCGCGCCGCTTTCAACCTTTCCCCGTAAAGTGCGAAAGAGACAGTTGCAACTCAGGCTGATTACCTACAAAAACGACCAAAAGATGTTTCGTATTCCGCCATTTTCTTTTTCAAAACACGACAGATCTCAATTATTTTTATATCAAAATTTAGATGATGAGTATACCTATGCCTCTATTATTTTCTTTTTTGTCAAAAACTTATCACATTTGTGTATAGTCGTCTGAACATCGCAATAAGAATGGGTAGTTTTCCGGAATTTATAACTTCAAATTTCTTTTATTAATTAAGTTTTCGAAAAAATCAATTAATAGGGGCGCGTATAATCAAGCTGTGAAATTGTAGAAAAAAATCATTGCTCTAAAAGCGTTATCCACGAAGAAAACAGCGGAATACGTTTGTATAGAGAAAACACCACTAGAGTCCCCTCTTAAGGTAGCTTATTCTGAACAAACCACATATATTCAGATTTCGAATAAAGAGGAAATAACGTTGTATACGAACAAAATGTAAAATAATTATCATACTTTGTATCACTCATAGTGATATTACTAAAACCTAAAATTATCCTCTTTCAAATTTATCTTGATAGCAAACTCTTTGAATAGGTACCGCTACAACCTAGAAACGCCACATGCAATATCGCGTTATACTGACGTCACACGAATTCTACATCTCGCAATCAAAGTTTACCGTGCAACTAGCATACATACAGCTACCCAATTTCAACCGTTGGGCAAGTGCCCGCCAGACATAACACCCGTCTGGTCGGAGGATCCTCCCTTTTCTATGGAGGATGAGTGAACTTTACTCCCTGTTCATCATGCCGCCACAAGTGCCCGCCAGACATAACACCCGTCTGGTCGGAGGATCCTCCCTTTTCTATGGAGGATGAGTGAACTTTACTCCCTGTTCATCATGCCGCCACAAGTGCCCGCCAGACATAACACCCGTCTGGTCGGAGGATCCTCCCTTTTCTATGGAGGATGAGTGAACTTTACTCCCTGTTCATCATGCCGCCACAAGTGCCCGCCAGACATAACACCCGTCTGGTCGGAGGATCCTCCCTTTTCTATGGAGGATGAGTGAACTTTACTCCCTGTTCATCATGCCGCCACAAGTGCCCGCCAGACACAACACCCGTCTGGTCGGAGGATCCTCCCTTTTCTATGGAGGATGAGTGAACTTTACTCCCTGTTCATCATGCCGCCACAAGTGCCCGCCAGACATAACACCCGTCTGGTCGGAGGATGAGTGAACTTTACTCCTTGTTCCTCACGCCTCCACAAATGTTTCACTTGATCTCCTACATGTTAATTACATACAAGATTTTTATCCTTTACAGTAGCAAATGCCAACACTTCATCAAGCCGCCTAGATCTAAATTTGAAAACCCCAAAGAAACCAACAGATATCGCCCCAAACACGAACGTTCTAAAAAATATCCCAAGAAACAACTTTACACCCACAAAGAAAGACATAAAATCGACTTCGAAAATCTCCAGCGACTTCAAGTGTCAATCTCCCGCTAAAAGTCTGGAATTGAAGTTTACTTCTCCCAGTAAGCTGTTGGAGGAGAGTTTGAAGAAAAGGTTGGGGACGAGTGAGATTGTCCTGGATAAGCAGCTGGTCGAAGATCTGAGGATCAAGTTCAGGAAACCAAAACCTTTAAGTGAGAAGAGGAAGATTGTGAAGTAAGTACTTTCTGCCAGTCCATGTATAATGGATGTTTTTTTTTTTATAATTATAAACTAGTGCTTGACTGCAATCCCGCCTGATGGTAAGCAGTGATGCAATCGTTGATGGTAAAGCTTATTAAGCCTATTCACTTAAAAAACTTAGGAATAGGAAGGATGACGGCAGTTGAGCGAGGTGATGCAATGTTAAACCCAAGACCAACACGACCAAACGATGCTGCGCTAGAGGGAGATTGATCTGGAGACTCTCCACGACCAAACTCCCAACACAACAACATT
The DNA here is from genome assembly GCA_017933935.1 of Sesamia nonagrioides. Taxonomy (NCBI): domain Eukaryota; kingdom Metazoa; phylum Arthropoda; class Insecta; order Lepidoptera; family Noctuidae; genus Sesamia; species Sesamia nonagrioides. Next base: position 182,891 of record JADWQK010001864.1, read on the forward strand.
TGGCGCATCGTACCCGCCACACATCGCAACACAACTGCTCAGACCCGTCCTCAGTACGGCTTCACCAGACATCATGCCGGAACAGGACGAATCGCTTGGCGGCAAGACTTTGTCTGGTGGGTGGTAACTTCTGCCGGCAGCCGATGTTATGGCCTACCACCGAGAAAATCTATGTATCTGACATCGTAACGCAAACTACGCGAAAAGGCTAGACCGCATGCTACTAATAAAATTTTGGCTGTAGGCAGCTCCCCACCCAGTAAGGACCAGGCCCGGGTAAGTGTCGCTACACATCTGCGGAACGTACGGCGCCGAAAGTTCGGCTAAATACGCTTGCAGTGTATTTCAAGTACTCTATGACACATCAGCCGCAATTACGCCGCGTTCGGCGTAGGGCCTAACCTTCCTTCGGGCGGAGCGATACGTTGCGCGACCGTAGTTCGGCGGGCGTAGCTGAACGTTCGAGCGTGGCGGTAACGAAGAGCGGCAACGTCTTCTAAGCCCTCTATATAAAGCTAATCCATACTAATATTATAAATGCGAAAGTAACTCTGTCTGTCGGTCTGTCTGTCTGTCTGTCTGTTACGCTTTCCCGCTTAAACCTCTCAGCCGATTTTGATTAAATTTGGTACAGACAATCTTTAGACCCTGAGAAAGAACATAGGCTACCTTTTATCCCGGAAAAATTGATGTTCCCGAGGGAAATCCAAAAAGCGCGATATAACCGAACTCCACGCGGGCGAAGCCGCGGGCGGAAAGCTAGTATTCTAATAAAATCCATTTTTCTGGGCAAATCAGGTACGTCACAAAAACCGCACACCATAAAGTATTGACACAGACAGACTGACGATGACACCACGTGACTTTCCGTCGAGTAGCGCGCTGAACAAGACGCCGCGTTTTGACCGTTTGGTTTGTCATAACAAATGAATATTGCGCTTGACACTTCAGCCGCTGAGCTTTCGCCGCCGTACGTTCCGCAGATGTATCACTACACTAAGAGGCTTGTGTTCCACGCGCGCCTAAAACAGATGTCAACACAGTGACGGGTCCACAAGGACCGATGTCAACACATAGTGACGGGTCCACAAGGACCGATGTTAGCACATAGTGACAGGTCCACAAGGACCGATGTCAACACATAGTGACGGGTCCACAAGGACCGATACCTGCCAGTGCCGCGGGTAGTTCGAAAGAGACAGAAGGAACACGGGAAGCTTTTAGTCAGTAAGAGTCTGACACGCCCTACCGCTCCGCCCAGAGCGAGAGCGGTCATTTGATCCCATGCTCAAAAAAGGACATTTCTTTGTTTTGTTTTTGAAATACTTCGCCCCACACTAGGAATTTCTCCTGTATCGTGGGTGCGTTTACAAACAGATAAACTCATATACACAAACAGACAGACCCGGAACAAGTACCTGTAGACCATACAAATATTTGTTCCGTGCGGGAATCGAACCCCCGACACGCAGCGCAGCAGTCGATCTTTTTCCTTTTGTCGTCCTCCTTGACGCAGTAGTCAACACGCTTGCCTGCAACGTGAAGGCCCCGGGTTCGATCCCCGGCCAGGTCATGATGGAAAACGATCTTTTCCTGATTGGCCTGGGTCTTGGATGTTTATCTATATATGTATCTATTATAAAATATAGTATCATTGAGTTAGTATCCCATAACACAAGTCTCGAACTTACTTTGGGGCTAGATCAATCTCTGTGATTTGTCTGTATATATTTATTTCTTTTCTTTCTTAAACCACTTTATATATCTGCTATTTGAGTTAATAAGCGTAATCTAATTTACAGTGACATCTTGAACGGTGTGTTCGATAGTTTACTGATGGAGCCGAAACAGAAGGAGCCCGTCAAACAATGGAACTCGCCGAAGAAGTGCGATATTACTCAAGAAGTTATAGAAATATTGGATGTGAGTAAACAAGTCATAAAATAAAAATTAGGCCGAGAATCAGTAAGACTGATTCTCCCGAACCACAAATGGGACTGTCGTTGGTGCAAATATTATTAATACAATATACTAAAATAGATACAGAAATACATACATATCAGGGATGTTACGGAGCTTTGACTCCGACTCCGTTAAGTGGGTAACTTCCGATTATTGTCGTACCTTCTGTTCCGACTTCGGTTCCGATACTTTTAAATCGGAGGTTATTAAAGCATAACATAGCAGCGGCGGGCTGTCGACTGTTATGTACAGGTTCATAGTACATATACATAAATAAATACATAGATAGTACTGAACATAACAAATAAAGTAAGCAAATAAATTAGCCAAAATGTGTTTGTTGAACAAGATAATAACGACAAGTAGTGTTTCTTCATAAGTCTCTTGAATTCCTGCAACGACTGCGCGCCTTTTCCTTCAATTGGTAATTGTTTAACACACCATCCGTAGCAATGGGATTCATTTTGACAATCCAACAAATTGCGTTTTTTGCGTTGTCGTGCAGACACATTTTCCGAACGTATGGAGCAATGAAAAGAAAATTATTTTTGTTTACGTGGTGTACCTCTGTTTAATAATAAACATCTCTTTTATTTCAGGATACCCCGCCTTCCAATCCTGATAAAGAAAACACAGAAATTCCCATCAAAGAGGATGTCAAAGATTCTGAAACCTTCATCACAACCCCCAAGAGGCCTCGCTCCACTGACGTAAGTCTTAAATTCTCAACGGAACCAGAAAATATGTACCCCATCTTCAAGTCACCGAAAAACCTCAAAACTGTAGACATACTCAAAGATTCTAGCTTAGAAATATCAGCGAAGGACGAAATAATAAACATTGACGTCATCAAAATCGAAAATAGTCAAAACGGTGAATTTTTAAAGAAACTCGAACTGAAATCTCCAGAAAAGAACATGAAATGTGCTTTTAAGTTCAGTCCGTGTAATAAAGATGTGTTGGGCATTGAGAATATTGATATAGATATGGAGAGCTTTAAAGAGCAGTATTTAAACGAAGTTGGTCTACAAAGAGTGGTTCAAAATGTTATCACAAACGACAAAGATGAACCAAAAAAGTCGTCGAAGAGAAATCATAAACGAAAACTAGAAGACGACAAAGTCCTTCTAAATTACGAGTCAAAGAAACGGAAAAGGGATCGAAAGAATATTTCAATCAAGAATAAAAACATTAAATTGAGAATTAAATGGCGGAGGGAACAGTTCAAACTGAAAATTACCGACTCTAAGAAAAAGAAGAAGAAATCCAAGTTAAAACAGCATGTTCTAAAACATTCACCTCAGAATGGCTCTTCGGTGAAACCAAAAGGATTCGTTACTCCAATGCAAAGGAAGAAATCTAAAAAGCACCAGAAAACTCCAGATAATCTGATACAGACTTCAATTGAAAGGTTTTTTAAAATTAAGTCTCCGAGCAACGACTAAGTATGGCCCATTGTAGAGATGATGATCACCACGTAGACCTCCCACTCCTCTTCTTAAATCATCATTATCATCTCAGCGCTAATCCCAGTCGCATCCGAAGCTTTTCCAGCTTTGGAGTCTGGGGTCCGCTTTACCAGTCTAAATGCTGATTTTGGCTAAAATTCGATATTTTCCCTGAAGCGACTTCCGGCTGACCTCCACAACCCAAAGGCGATATCGAAGTATTACAGTTAGACCAATTGTTGGACTTTTCGAGGGCTCCAACAACCCGTAACGACTGTCATTAGATGTTCGTATGGCAACCGGGACCAACGGCTTAACGTGCTTTCCGAGGCACGACCAGATCAGTGCAAATATTTATATTGTTCGTATGGCAACCGGGACCAACGGCTTAACGTGCTTTCCGAGGCACGACCAGATCAGTGCAAATATTTATATTCATGCACAATAATATTTGCACTGCGCGACGACCGAACCCGCGCCTCCTTGCGCAACGGCGGCCGCGTTCACTACCGCTACGCCACGGAGGCTGTCCTCCTCTTAAATCAACAGACTGGACTAAACCGTTATTTTATCTTCTGTCCTTTTCTCATGGAAGCGATTCGTCGTGTTCCGGCATGATGTCTGGTGAAGCCGTACGGAGGACGGGTCTGAGCAGTTGTGTTACGATGTGTGCCGGGTACGATGCGCCAAATGTTGTTGTGTCGGAAGTTTGGTCGTGGAGGGTCTCCAGATCAATCTCCCTCTGGCGCAGTATCGTTGGCCGTGTTGTTGGGTTTAACATTGCATCATCTCGCTCAACTATTGTCTTCCTTCCTATTCACTGTTTTTCTGAGTGAATAGGATATTAATAAACTAGCGCGCTTCACCATCAACGATTGCATCACTGCTTACCATCAGGCGGGATTGCAGTCAAGCATTAGTTTATAATTACAAAGAAAATGATGCAATGATGAAAACTTTCATCGTTTATGAATAAAAACCCCTTAAATACTATGGTGTTTATTCATAAACGATGATTAAAGTTAAGTGACGTTACACCATCAACCTTTTTATCGTCCCACTGCTGGGCACAGGTCTCCTCTCATACAGAGAAGCAATGAGCGTAATCACCACGCTTGCTCAATGCGAGTTGGCGATTTCAGACTTAAAGCCCAGGTTTCCTCAAGATGTTTTCCTTCACCTTCAGTCATTGGTGTCCAAGATATACTTAGAAAGTACATATAACTTTAGAAAAGTACATTGGTACTTGCCTGACTTGGAATCGAACCCGCGTACTCATACCTGAGAGGCTGGTGTTTTAACCACTAGGCCACCACGACTTACAACGTGAAGCAACGTTAAGTGACGTTAAAACGTTTAAAATGTATGGTTAAAAATCACTAATCACTTATCAACTTTGAGCAACCTTTATGAATAAACACCGAAGTATTTAAAAAAGAAAGCCTATGTTCTTTCTCAGGGTCGAAAGATTGTCTGTGCCAAATTTCATCAAAATCGGTTGAGAGGTTTAGGCGGGAAAGCGTAACAAACAGACAGACAGCATTACTTTCGCATTTATAATATTAGTATGGACTAACATCACAATATGGTTGAAAACCTAATGCGAATTTGCCTTTGCTTTTCCAAATACTTTATTCTATTTTGAGTAAGAGGATTTTATATTAATGAGAAAAGATCATTGCTGCAGTTTTTTTTAGTGATTTTGTTCGATTTCTATTTTTTAGTTTGGCGCCGCACGGTTTGTGCTTTGGCCACAAATGTTACACATATATTTTCTATTATAATTCTTAATAAAATACATAAATATGTCAAGGTGTAACCACTCCTGTTTGTTTTTTTTTTATGGCCTGGTCTGCCGTATTGATATATAGATCCAGTGTTAACTTTTATAAATTCTACCAAAATAGTAGAATTAATCGATATTTTTTGAGAGATGTATTCTTGTTTTATTTGTATATGAAATGAGATCTCCTAGTTTTTTTAATGGACAGGTTGGAACATAATATGTAATGTTATGTTTTAAATGCGTATTACATGCTATCAACTTTTGTTATTATTAGTCCATGTCATCAGATTGATTCTTCATTTAAGTAAGTTTTTATTTTTCGTCAACATATTATTTACCACGCTATGTATTACGTATAACTTGCAGAGGTGATTATATTTTTTCTTTTATCTATAAAAATATTTTTTTGTTAAAGTTAAGTTTTATCTTAAGTTGAAAATATGTTATTGTGTAGTTATTTACAAACCCATTATTCTTAGATATAACTTTGAAAATAAATACTATTTCAAATATTTTCCGAGTTTATTTTTTTTTCAAGCCATAGCGATATCAGCTGCTACTTTCCGCCAAGATAATAACAATATACTTTAAAATTATTAAAATTCACAGAATAGTACCCTAAATGTGTAACGCACTATTACTGTCAGTCGGAATCATATTGAAGCTTATTGCTATTTCATTGCGCCATATATTCGAAACATGCCTGCTCCACAACGTAAATAATGCAATGGATATTGTTCATCATCATCATTTCAGCCGAAAGACGTCCACTTCTGGACATAGGCCTCCCCCAAGGATCTCCACGACGATCGGTCCTGCGCCTCCCGCGGTTTCCCGCGACCTTCGCCAGGTCGTCGGTCCACCTTGGGGGCCTACCCACGCTGCGTCTTCCAGTGCGTGATCGCCACCCGAGATACCGTCGGCTCCAACGGGCATCGGTCCTGCGAGCAATGTGCATGGCTCACTTTCACTTTATTGTTGCAATTCTTCGGGCTATGTCGGTTACTCTCGTTCTTCTACGGATCTCCTCATTCCTGATTCGATCTGGCAAAATTAATCCCATTGCTACCGATGGTGTGTTGCTCAACCTGCAGATAAAGAAATTAAAATGTAAATAGTTCGGGGTTTGTATTAGAACGCGTGTCACCGCTTGTCTCCTCACTATCTCCACTATAAGAAATACCATTATGTATGAACTGCCAAAACTGACCTTTTGCATACAATTTGAAGTAATAATATTACTTGACATACCCACCTACTTTTCTTTACCCTTTTTATATTTCCGCATATTAATCATAGGCATAACAAATACACATAATGATTCCGATTTTGACTGTGACTCCGAAATTGTCAAAGACACTATCATTACTAAATATTATACAATACTACATTTCTTATATTTATACAACGCGTCCCGCGGTATATGAAGATAAAAAAAAAAATAAGTAGATAAAACCTATCCATCATATATCTCAGGCCTAACGAATGTATATACGAAATTTCATTTAAAAAAAAATCCGTTTACCCATTTTGGAGATGTTCGACTACTTTGAGAGAAGAATTCTATATAATTGAAGATTACTCCAATGAAACTTGTAGACACTTTAAATTGAAGGTAGAACATTTTTTTTTTATTTTGCCGACAAGACCGTGTACAGTTTCATAAAACTGTGTCAATAAGTGTATTAAGTGTATTATTGCAAAGTTTTAATTTAATTCTTTAAATAAATGACATTAAAAGTAGTTACAAATGGAAAATGCAGTGACGTTTATAGCAAAAAGAGACGGTAATGGTTTATGTCGTGGCGTCGCCTTTCAGGCCTCGCTTAGAACTTATTAGCAAGGATCCTGGCCCTAAACTACGACTCCGCGAAAGTACTTAATTTGTCTGATGATAACTTGCATTGACTTACCGAGCTTGTAGTTGTCTCAGCCGGTACTTAGATGATGTAATGATCTGCTTCGCCTTGTTATGAGATGTGTGCCAGCTATGATTATCCCATGTTCTTTGTTAACCTCTCAAGACCTCGATCTGTAGGGATTAAGCAATCATCATTTGCTTGTTTTGGAACTAAGTGCGCAGGGTCAACCATACTTTTCTAACTTAGGTTACATTTATATTTGTTAGATTGTTTACTCGTATTTACTTTTAACCTCCAAATGAGGGCTTGTGCGTTACAGAGCCTCGCGCTCTGGCTTATGTACTTTGTGCTACTCAACGATTATATTGGATGTCCCTCGTCTGTGACCCTCGCCCTGCGGCTCGGGATTTTCTTTGTTAGGCTAGAATAACTCTACGCCTCTTTTGGAACTTGCACATGCGACACACGCCACATGTGACCTACACCCCGCGGGCTAGGATTTATCTTGGAAGCGATAGCAACTCTACCGCTCATGCAGATTCTTGCACATGCGACCCATACCCTGCCTGTATGGGATTTTCTTGTGTGGCTATAGCAATTCTACGGCCACCTTTTTCAGAACTTGCACAGATCGACAGGACATACAACCTTTGATTCAATTAGCGTTACTCGACTTCAGTAACTTCCTTTAGTTCAAACTACCTTAATACATATACGATTGGATTAACAACAAGTAATTAGATAAACCCTAGACACTTAGCTTTCATTAACTGGAGACTTCTAGCTTGTTCCGGAACTCACTCAATTCACACTAGACTTTAAACTATTCTTATAAGACTGTACTTGATGCCGGCGACGCTTCAAAAGGGCGCGTCGCCCGGCTTGGCTTCGCTAGGTGAAAATCCACAGACTATAAAGTACCATAGTCATGATATTCTCGCTTACCTTGTGCAGAAATGTCAGTGATCTTGCGAGAATGTCTTCTTATGTATTATTATGAGTGATTTCGCGCTAAGTCGCGACACTCCCGCCGGAAATTTTTTTTAAACAAAGGTGATCATCAGATTCTGCGTCCACTCCCTTATCTTCTCAAGGGCCCGGACTGCTGCCTCACGCTTGCTCCTCAGTTCTCCGTTTAGTCTATCATGGTTCTCCCTGTCCTTTGATGGTTCTCTCGAATCATTATTATCCTCATTGTCATAATCATTTCTGTCAACGATTTCATTTTCAACATCTATTTTGTTACTAGTATCCTTCGTATTTTTTGTCAAATTTTCATCTATTTGTTTCGTTTCATCACCAATTGATGTTTTATTTTGAACAGCTTTCATTTCTGTATCATTAGTAGGATTTATATTTATTGCCTTTTCATGAGTTTTTATCGGCAATCGAAAGGATTGAGAATCCTTTCTAGTTTCTTGAATAGCTTCATCATGACCTTCGTCATCTTCAACTTCTAAAGGGTATAAATGTGCAATAGAGCGAGTGAAAATTGCATTTCCAACTTTGACTTGTGCTACTCGAACTAGACCATCAGAGCTTTTTACTAAGGACACTATTTTTCCCACCTTCCAGCCTTCTCTGTTCTTATCTCCCTTTATCTGTACTATTTGACCTATTATTGGATTAAGATTTGAAGTAACTCGTGATTGTTTAGGAGAATGACTATGTCTGTCTCTTAAGCTATGTAAGTAGCGGTTTTGAAACATTTCTTTGAATTCCTCTAGTATTATTCTAGACTTCTTCCAGCCTTTAATTAAATTTGTTTTTGTGGAAGATCCTTGTATTATTACGTCAGTTTTTGCACTCTCAAGAGTGGCACATCTGCCCCAATGAAGAAAATCGGATGGTTTCAAAATATGTTCAAGTTCGGTATCAACACAAGTTAGTGGTCTACAATTGACCACCGCTTCTATTTCCTTTATCATTGTTACCAAGTGACTATCTCTTAAAAGATGTTTGTGAAATGTTCTTTTCATACAATGTTTTATCAGTCCAACTAAGCGTTCATAAAAACCTCCGTGCCATGGTGCTAGTTCGGGTATAAAACGCCATCTTATTTTATTTTCAACACAGTATGCTTTTGCTACTATGTCGGAAATCAATTTAAAATGCAAAGCATTGTCGGAGGTTATCCATGTAGGAACTCCCCTAATTGAAATCATTCGTCTTAAAGCAAGTAGTCCTTGTTCAGCTGAAAGATCTTCAACTACTTCGAGATGTACAGCTCTAACAGCAAGACACGTGAATAAGCATATCCATCTCTTACTTGTGCCGCTATCTGTTTTGACTAATATTGGACCTAAATAATCAACACCAGTAAAAGTAAATGGTTGGCTATAGTTCACTCTTTCAGGAGGTAGTGCCGGTGTAGATGGTAATTTGTATGGTCCACCACCATGTTTCATGCACCGGGAACATCTACCCAATATTTTCTTAACCTGGCTTTTGCCTTGAGGTATCCAATACGTTTCACGAATTATACTCAATGTGTGGTTGACACCTACATGATAATTTCTTTCATGTATGTCTCTAATTACTTTAGTGGTAAATTCACAATCTTTCGGTATGATTATTGGATATCTTTTATCGAAAGCCCAACTGGCATATTTCAGTCTGCCTCTGCAGCGAAGTATACCGTCAATATCTTTAAAGAGCCTTAGATTTCGACTTAGATTAGTTTCTTTTCCTTTTAATTCATCTTCAAAATGTTTAGATTGTAAGTTCTTAATTTCTTTTAATATACTGCTTTCATGATGCGTTTCTTCTGACAACTTATTTAACGATTTTTGTAACTGAGGTTGTTCAGTTATATTTTCAGCCATATCTTCATCTTGAGCAATATTTAACTGTAGACTTTCTGCATTCGGCAGATCCTCCCCCGCCAAAAAAGTAACGGTATTTACTGGGACGAGCGGCCATTTGGATTTGTCCAATCTTAAGAATTCTGGTCCCAGTAACCAACGTGACCTTTCCTCTTCCGAAGCGTATGGTCTCGTTGCTGCATCCGCAGGGTTATGTTGTGATGGAACATGTCTAAGTATCAAATCCTTATTCAGTTTTATTTCCTCTAGTCTTCGTGTCACAAATGGTGTAAGTAGTTTGTTGGAATTATACCAGTCTATCACAATCTGGCTGTCTGTCCACAAGGTTTGCTCAGTGACCTGCTTTGTTAAGAATTTCAGAACATATTTAATCAGTCTACTTCCAATAAGTACACCGAGTAACTCTAGTTTGGGTATACTTAAGTTTTGTTGATCTTTGATCGGCACGAGTCGTGATTTTCCTATTATGAAATGTATATTAATTCCTTGCACCAAGTAGACTACCGCAGCGTAGGCCTGCAATGAAAAATCGGAGAAACAATGTAGCTCAATTACCCCCTCGATGGAGGCAATAGTTCTACGAGGTATGCAAATATTTTCTATGTACTTTATATCTTTTAGAATAGTTATCCAACGTTCTTTAGCATCAGTATCTAGTGGACTATCCCACTTTACCTTTTTCTTCCATAGGTCTTGTAAGAAAATCTTTGCGGACAGCATACTAGGTACGCTAAATCCACAAGGATCGTATACAGCTGCTATAGTTTTCAAGACTCCTCTTTTTGTGTGTTTATTATCTTCATTTACTTTTGCTTTCAAGCTTAATGTATCTTGCTCTAAATTCCATTCTATACCGAGTATTTTTATCGTTTTGTCAGGACATACATCTTCGTTTGGAATATGTTTTATAAATTCTTTGGAGTTAGAACTCCATTGTCTTAGATTCATGGAAATTTCCTCAAATGTATTTTTCAAATTGTGGTACAGCATTACTGCTTCATTAACAGTGTTTGATCCAGTCAAAAGGTTATCTACATAAATATCATTGGCTATTTTCTTTATGTATTCGTATTTTGAACATTTCAGATGATGTTTGACTGTGGCATTTAGAATAAATGGTGACGCTGTAAGACCGAATGGAACACGGGTGAATCTGAGATGGATGATATTGTCCTCGGTTACTGGTTTATGAGGGTTCTTCAGCCACAAGAATCTTGTCACATCTCTATCTATGTCTTTAAGTCCGATTTGAAGAAAAGCCTTTTCGACATCCGCTACTATTCCAATAGCGTGACATCTAAATTTAATTAACAGCCCTGTTAAGTCTTCCAATAACAAAGGTCCGCAATAAAGATGCTGATTCAAACTTTTACTGTCCCCAACATGTGCTGATCCATCATAGACTATACGTAGTACTTTTCCTGGTGCCGTGATGCCGTGATGCGGAAGGTAATGTACTATATGGTTAACTTGTCTCTTAGGAACTTCCTCAATTATTCCATTACTCCACTGATCTTTGATTATGTCATCATACGACGTTATTGTAGCTGCATCTAATCTTTTAAGTAAGCCTTTGAGTCGACCAAATGCCAGCCCAAAATTGGATTGCAATCCTGATGGACTATCACTCCATGGCCAGCTGATATAATATCTGTGATCTTTATACTCTGTGGTTTCGTTAAAATGCTTAATAGCTTCCTCATCCCTATTTGCTTTAGGTGAGTCTGTTATACCTATGGACTCCAAATCCCACAAACATTTCAAACTTTCTCTGTGTAGTGGTGGATCTAGTTGATTAAAACTATCGTTGCCAGAATTTTCAAAATATGTGAGTACTGTTAATTGTTGCACGCATTTGGTAGTGTTTATTCTGCCAGAAACTATCCATCCAAATTCAGAATGTATCAAATACAAATCTTGTCCTATTTGTATTTTATCAGTTGCCATTATAGAGTAATAATGATCATTACCTATCAATATATCAACCCGGTCAAGCAATGACCCATCATCAGCTAACTGATATTTGCCAGAGTTCTTCCACCCCAGTAAATTTTCCTCTGGATATGGTACCCCTGGAGATATTGATGGTATGACGTTAGCAAATATTGACCTGATTGTATTATTATTTGTCATAAGATCTATCCTTACTAATGAGCTTGTTATCTTTCTAGGTTGTTGAGATCCGAACGTAAATATTGCAAGGTTATTTCGTTCTTCCTCTTGAAGATTCAATTCTTTAGCCATAGCTTCTGTAATATAACTTCTCTCGCTTCCCGTGTCTAACAGTATCCTACAGTTTCTTCTGCTATCACTGTGGCCTAGTACTGCAACAACGGCTGTTTGCAATATTGTGGACCTTTTTCTGCTTACGTGCATTACATTTGTCGATTCCCTTTCATCTCGACTCTTGGGTTGCACTTTAGTAGGACATAATGCTGAGTTATGTATTCCATACTTGCCACAGAAGTGACATTCCCTTTTATTATTGCACCGAGAATGGTGATGTCCCTGCCTAAAACATATAAAACATCTATCTTGAAGTTTTGCTTTTCTTTTCTCTAGAGTCTTAACCCTTTCACAATCGCTATTGTAGTGGTTACCATTACAGAAGATACAATTGTAGAGCTTCTTTCTTTTACCAAAATTCTTGTATTTCTTTTCTTTAGTTATGTTTGGATCAAATCTTCTCTTAAGTCTGTCATTATTAGGTTTGATATTGTGTTGAGGTCTTCCCATCGGTATTTTAATGTGGGTGAAATTTTTCTTTGACGTTCCAGGTCTCCTTCTTTCTAGATTTGTAGCATCCTTTATATGCAGGGTTTCTGTAGTGTACGGGGTTTCAACAGCACTACCCGTACAAGGTTGTTGTGTTATCCTCTAAATTATCATCATTTAAATTATTGGAGAGACCATAGGCTTGTACAGATATAGTTTGGATTTCTTCAGCGACCTTACTCAAACGGTTCATTAATATGTCTTCCATTTCAGGTTCTTCTGCAAAGTTATCTTTACTATAAACTTATGTACCATTATGTATATTATAAATTTAAATTTTATCCATTTCTATTGATAATAAAAAATTAATTAATCAATTAATTCTTTAACTCATTTGAAAAAAAATGTAACTTTGCCTTAACTATTACCTAGTTTCATTTAAAATTCACTTGACCTTAAATTTCAATTAATAATTTATTAAAGAATGGATTAGAAAAAAAGAAAGAAAAAAAACCAAAATTTGTTTATAAGTAAGTACTCTGTAAGTACATACTAATAGTCAGTCAATTACTAATTATCATTTGCCAACATCTTCATAAATTAAGCATCTTAATTGTCATTTTCCTTGCCATGCCTTCTAATATAATTCTTATTATCTTGAAATAACAATGGCTTCCCAATGCTATTTTAAAATTAATATTAAGGCATGATTATCTTACTCTAGACTTTACTCACATATAATCATATCTCTAGCAAGTGTAAATGGTTTTTATGAAAGTAACAATACTTTCATACTTTAATTTTGCTTCTAATTCAACAAGAAAATTAAAAATTTCCCTTGAAATTACTTTGTCATATGTAGGCATGTATTTGTTTATTGTTTTACCGGTTGATTAATTTAGCTTATTTTACATCAAGAAAATAGGCAGTACAGCAAATATATAGCTGTTAATGACTGAATTATAATGAAAATTATGGCCAAGTAAGTAGTTAAGAATTGAAGAATTTTAAGACAAGTTAATTGACTATTTTAAAGTCTCTTAGGAAAATCCAAAGTAGTATAAGAGTACATAATGAATTTTCTCTTGGGTACTCAGTCAAGGAATGACTATTGTCCTACTATACCTAGGAACTTATAATGTCATAACATGGTTTAAATTTTAACTATAAGTATTTGTTTACTTATGGTACTTATAACACAATGGAACATTCTCTTCCATTTTCTTAGTAGGCAAACTAGATCTTCAACTTAACATAGGAGTAAAGGAATTAAATTATCTTTTCTTGTATGTAAATTGGTACATTTGTATATTGAAGGATATTATTAATTAATAGCAGTTTCTCAATTTGTATTCCCTCCTTTTTGTAATTTGTTCACTGTGGGTATCAATTAAAACTGTTTCCAAACCACGTGAGCCGTATGACAGCACAAAAAATTTCAACTTTTTGCGGAACGTGAATTTCTGTACTACAGACGTAAAATATAGAATAATCACTTTTCATACCTTAAATCACAGCCTCAAACACTAAATGAGCGCTTCTGATGTTTATTTCACAGGTTAAACAACTTTGCGGCAAATATTAACAACTTTCTTGAGTAATTGAAAAAGTTTTCATATCGATGGCGTCTAGTAGTGTCGGCTTACAAACTTTGAACGGTAACTTGAATGAATGAACGAAACGTCATTTCTAATAAGGCAGTATACACACGATCACAGCTTTCTTCCAAGCATCAACTTTGATACGTATCTTGTAGGATTTCAATACCTAAAACCGTATGAATTTTCTATTAACTATTTCTTAGGTAACATGACCTTTGTCTTGAAAGAGAAGAAAAAATACGACAATTTTGCCGATGCCAACTAGGCATGTTATTTGTTTGTTTCACAAAACAAAACGAATGTCTGCCTTCTCCATACACTTGTTAGCTTCCAAGCTTCTTTTAAGCTCCAGCAATTAACAGACATTAACACTGAATCACCGTTTCATGATTATAACAACTATCACAAGCCGCGGTAAATTTATACCATTGTCCCGCCATTGAGTACAAATACCATAAAGCAACAACACACGTTATGTCCTTTATAACTTTTTGATGACAAAACGACTTTAAACGTTATTGCTAATAATATTCATATAGCTTAATTATGAATATAAATTTAAACTTTTTATGTATGTAGCTTTACCGGCAAATTGAGTGAATGAGCGAGTGAGTTGCGAACAAGTTTTTAGAATGAACACGAATGGCATCACATATTTTAAATAAACTGAAACCTTTCAGCTTTAAAGAATTTACATCCCTTATAAGTCAAAGCAAGCATCATCAGACCTTAGGATTCATCAAAATATATCCCAGCATCTCCACCATGTCGTGGCGTCGCCTTTCAGGCCTCGCTTAGAACTTATTAGCAAGGATCCTGGCCCTAAACTACGACTCCGCGAAAGTACTTAATTTGTCTGATGATAACTTGCATTGACTTACCGAGCTTGTAGTTGTCTCAGCCGGTACTTAGATGATGTAATGATCTGCTTCGCCTTGTTATGAGATGTGTGCCAGCTATGATTATCCCATGTTCTTTGTTAACCTCTCAAGACCTCGATCTGTAGGGATTAAGCAATCATCATTTGCTTGTTTTGGAACTAAGTGCGCAGGGTCAACCATACTTTTCTAACTTAGGTTACATTTATATTTGTTAGATTGTTTACTCGTATTTACTTTTAACCTCCAAATGAGGGCTTGTGCGTTACAGAGCCTCGCGCTCTGGCTTATGTACTTTGTGCTACTCAACGATTATATTGGATGTCCCTTGTCTGTGACCCTCGCCCTGCGGCTCGGGATTTTCTTTGTTAGGCTAGAATAACTCTACGCCTCTTTTAGGAACTTGCACATGCGACACACGCCACATGTGACCTACACCCCACGGGCTAGGATTTCTCTTGAAGCGATAGCAACTCTACCGCTCATGCAGATTCTTGCACATGTGACCCATACCCTGCCTGTATGGGATTTTCTTGTGTGGCTATAGCAATTCTACGGCCACCTTCTTCAGAACTTGCACAGATCGACAGGACATACAACCTTTGATTCAATTAGCGTTACTCGACTTCAGTAACTTCCTTTAGTTCAAACTACCTTAATACATATACGATTGGATTAACAACAAGTAATTAGATAAACCCTAGACACTTAGCTTTCATTAACTGGAGACTTCTAGCTTGTTCCGGAACTCACTCAATTCACACTAGACTTTAAACTATTCTTATAAGACTGTACTTGATGCCGGCGACGCTTCAAAAGGGCGCGTCGCCCGGCTTGGCTTCGCTAGGTGAAAATCCACAGACTATAAAGTACCATAGTCATGATATTCTCGCTTACCTTGTGCAGAAATGTCAGTGATCTTGCGAGAATGTCTTCTTATGTATTATTATGAGTGATTTCGCGATAAGTCGCGACAGTTTAAATGTGAGTGGTTTCCTAAACTGTAAAATTCGAGAAAGTGATAATAGCTATTATTGGGTGTTTGGATTGCAATTGGATAACAATTATAAATGTAACTCTACTTGTTACAAACTGAACGACGACGAACAACATGAAATAATTTCAAAGCACCATACAAACTCACAATCATGACCGACATGTATTTAGAGGTAAGTTTTGTTCGCATGTAGTTAGTTATTTGAATATTTTATTTTAACCCCAAAATATACAGCATACATTTAATTTTTTTGTTATGCTCCGCTCCTATTGGTCACAGCGTAATGTTATGTAGACTAATGCCTTCCTGGATTAATAGGCTATCCAAAGCAAAAATAACTTTTGAAATCGGACCAGTAGTTCCTGAGATTAACGCATTGAAACAAACAAACTCTTCAACTTCATATATCAGTATAGATGTGGGATAAACATATTGGCGGCTTAGAGATGGCCGTCAAGGGCCATGTCCGCCATAACGTAACCTATTGATACACGACATTACACTAATTAATTACAATCTTCTGCTTGTGACTTCTTCCGTCCGACGTTTATGGTCCCTTCTCTAATAGTACTGTTAGAAATTACCCTAGCAATTACCCTACTATAGTTAGAAATAAAAGCCTAGATCCAATGTCTAGATCATGGGAATTTAAGAGACCATCAGATTTCTGCGATAGGTTCATTTCGAAAGTTTAAGATATTTAGGATGTAAAGTCTGATTAAATGATATTTAATACAAAGACAACAATAGGATTTTAAACGCCATATTCTCAAATATTTTCAACAAATAGCCTTTATGAATGGTAGAAACTACTTTTTATTAAACCGGCAACACTGACCCCCGTTGTTTACAACGCCAGAACAGACCAAACCAAACGAAACAAAAACAAGATCAAAGCGATTCAGTTATTTTTGTACTATTCATCGGTACGCGTCTAGAGTTTCCGCTTTCTTGTAACTAATTATACAATTTTAACATCGTTATTTCAATTGAAACAATAGATTTTGTTTAATATTGCGTGAATTAGTATATTTAATTTATAATTTAAGAATTCTTTGTTCCATTAATATTGTAAAGCGACGTTGCCGTTCTTCTTCACTACTTTTCATTTATGAGAAATCTGTTCCAGAGAATATTCTATATTAAAGTTTAGCATCATAAGTTAAATCTGTGATAATTTCGTGCGTGATTGTTATAAAGTAATGCTCCAGTGTATTGAAATGTGTATCTCTGAACGTTATACATTATCTGACGCAATAGCAATCTGGCAACAAGGCGAGGAATCGGAGTGAATAATTTACTGATGTATTAGCAAAAACCAATTGGATATTATTTATTATCACATCTTTCTAATTTTTATGAGGTAAGCGATTTTTATTCATACTTTTTGTAGTTATTAGTGATAAAATAACATAAAATGGAAGTGTAACGGTCGTTTCAATTTTCCCGCCGGATGACGCAATCAGACGTTTTAGTCTGCCATCTTTGTAAGAAATAAGAATGTACCGTCAGTCATCTGTCAAGCATTCTTGGTTTAGTTCCTGAAGGGTGTGAAACAAAAAAAATCATCACTTATAGGGTGGTTTTTATACAAAAACCCACCACGGAAGCATCCGGGTGAGTCTTGAAATATTTTATTTCATTGAAAACTACGACCATTACGCTTTCGTTTTGTGTAAATTGTTCTTTGTTAAAGTTAACCTCACTTTGGGTTGCTAAGCCAGTTTTTAGGTCAACCAGTGTCTTTTATGGCGAAATATTGTATTTGCATGTGTTATATTTGCATATCCGTTGTGTTTAGGTGCTTGTGGGAGAGAAATCTACGGTTCTTAATGGTTTCTAAAACTTTTTGTAACTAGAAAGTTGGAAGTCAAAAATCTTATTTGAGTTATACACATCTGTACAGTTATTATATGACCTTGATTGATATGACATTAAAGGATCCAACTGTCTCTTATTTTTTATGATTTTTTAAAATCTTCTGTTATGATTTCTCATAAAAAATGTTTATTTCAAAATGTTCTGAAATTATCTCCGAAGAGATCTGAAAATTGTATACCAATTTTGTGTATAAGAGGGCAGTGTTCTAGACCTTTCTAGAGTCTCAGTCAGAGTAGAGTAGTTTCTAGAATTAAAACATGGGAGCTGTAGCCTGTAAGAAATAATTCTAAATTTAGCCCACACACATGTTGAAACTTGTCCTCATTGCATAACCTTATCTTTCAATGAATAATCTTTAAATTTTAAAGTATGGTGTAATATGTAATATTAGAAATTCAATCCTACATAGGTACATATTAATTTTCATTAATTAAAATAGTAAATTTATAGCGTTTCTTAGCAACACTTCTAGTTCAACAAGTTTGTTAGTCCATAAAAATCTGAGTAATCAGTAAATATGTAGTCCAAATAGCATCTAAAAGTCAAATTTGCAGTTATTCCTGAACTCGAATGTATATAGTGTAAGAAAATGATGATTCTTAGCAGAATAATCAGGTTTCGCCAACAGTTAGAATAGTTAAGAATATTTAAATTAAAATAATATATACTCACATCTATAAATTCTCTTGTGCCTGCCTTATGCCTCCGAGCTATTACCTACCGTTAGAGAGTATAGCATAGCAAAATGGAGAAAATACTTTGACAAGTGCTCGGAGACAAAAGGGATTTGGTACAGGACAATCCAAGACTCACCTATGCTGGTGCCCTGGTTTGGCTGTGTTGGCTTCTGTAGGGAACTTCTTGTCTGTGCTTTTAGAATTAGATCTGGCCATGTTCCGGTAAATAAGTTACTTTCATTAATGCGTGTAACTCAAACCGATTTGTGTACATATTGTGGTGCAACGGAAGACCTGATACACGTGTTACTGGAATGTGGTCAATATGCAACTCTACGGGATAGGTTTTTGGCTGAGGTGCCGCTGTGGGATGGTTTGCTGAACATAGCGTTGAGCAATCCATGTTCACATGCGGCGGGGGCCGTATTTCGTTTGTGGAGAGAAATAATGAGGTTAAGATGATTCCTATTAGTATTGGAGGTTCCCCATGAGGCTGGCATAGTCACTCCATGTGTACTGAAGCCTCGTAAAAATGTAGTATAAAAAAAAAAAAAAAAAAAAAAAAATCTATAAATTCTAAAGCTTTATTCCGTAAGAGTTCAAAGTCTGTATGTCTTACGCTATATTCCAGAACTTCCCTCAAAATTCAAGCAGTAGGTAACACTTTTTGAGATCCGTTTCCTGGTTGAAACTAGTTTTAATTAATACACAAGTCTTGCATAAGGTTCTATAATACAGCCTTTTTTATTGTAATCTTCAAATGATATCTCCCACTCTGGGTGGAGTGGATGTCAAACTTTTACTGACTAAAACCAGTGTTGCCAGTAGGGTCATGTCAGAAATTACCTAAAATATAAAAAAGTAACCTTTTTGAATAAAAAGTAACCTTTTATATTTTTTTACTGAAAGGTACCTATTATAAGTTGATAAAATAATTGATAATAATAATAATTCACCAGCAACTTGCTTTTTAACAAAATTGGGGAATCGAAGGTGCCGTACTACAGGTATATGGCCGACCCAGTTCTCAAAAATGGCCATATCACATTGTACTGGGATCGATCCATCATCACTGACAGGACTATTGTTGCCAATAAGCCTGATATAGTGCTGGTAGATGGATCAGAGCGGCGTGCAATGATTGTTGACATAACCATCCCACATGATGAGAACCTCGTGAAAGCTGAGAAAGATAAACAAATCAAGTATCTTGATATGGCTCACGAGGTTGTCGACATGTGGGAAGTGGATTCAGCAATCATTGTACCGATAGTCGTGACAGCCAATGGCTTAATAGCCAAGAGCCTCGACCAACACCTCAGGAGGCTCTCGTTAGGCAGCTGGATTCAGAAAGTGGTACTGCTGAATACAGCTCACATCGTCAGGAAGTTCCTCTCTCTGGAGCCCTGACCGCCGGTAGCTTGGACCCTGTTCCCGATACGGGTGGGCTACTATTTTTTATATTTTTAATGTTTGTTTATGCATTTATATAAATATTTAAAAATGTAGAACAATATGTACATATAGAAGAATAAAGGAATAATAATAATCGTTTATTTGGAACAAGTTTTAGGGCATAAGTTTACAAAGAGAAACGAAGATAAAAGAAGAGCTACAAAGGTTAAAACTGTGGCGCAGCTATCGACGCCTAGCTAAACAATACGTTACATTAGTTCCAGACTAGTAATAAAGAAAGTTAATAATTAAACTACACTATCATTATCAACATCACTACTTTCATGTTCTCTCTCCTTCCTCTTCTCCGCTGTTTTCTTCTCACTTTCCTTATGTATTACGGCTCGCACAATGTTAAGTTCCAACGAAACAACACAATCTTTTTCGCAATTCGGCGAATTATCCATATCACTTCCACTTTCATCTTCTGCACTCTCCATTGTTTATTAAATAATTATTTATGTAGTGACACTAATCGCGAAACTTACAACGTAGCTTATAACTTAACACAGTAGCGGGCTATTAAACCAACCGTCAGTTACGGCTACGCGACAGCGACTCGACCGTTGCTTTTATGTTAAAAATTAAGAGTCAATTCTACAAATTTCGAAAAATCACCTAAAAGTAACCTTTTCATTAGTGTAACCTAAAAGTAACCAATGTAGTTCAAAAATCACCTAAAAGGTTACAAAAGTAACCTTCTGGCAAGACTGACTAAAACCCACCTGTGTTCCTTCACTTGCCTGTCTGCTTTTGAATAACCTGCAACCCTCACAGGTATTGGTACTTAGCCCGTCATGATGAGCTAACATCTCTTTTAGACGCGCTTGGAACTCAACTCGGTGAGGTGTAATAAATGTAATTTATATTTTAATTTAGTGTAATAAATTAGACTATAGCTGACGAATTTTTAGAACTCATTGGTTTAAAACAGTCAATATTTTCGTGTGAGATTTATAAATAATCTGGCGTTAAATATAGAACCTGTAGCCTTAAATGAAGGAAAATGTGGAGGTTCCTTTCTCAAATCCAGTTATAATCTTAGGTGCATATTACAGAACGTCACTCAAAACTCAAGCTCTAATTAAGTCTCGTTTCAAGCCATTTGATTGGTTGAAACTAAGTTTTAAGTCATGTTTAAGCAGAGATCAATGCTTGAGTTTCCTTCTGGAATATGGACCTTAGTCAGATCCTTTGTGAACCATCTAGATTAACTGTCTGAAATGGTTTTGATGCACAGTTGCGAGATTAAGCATTCACAGTACTTTAATTATTCAAAAAAGATTTCGCCCTTTATTTTTGAGTGGCATTTTATCTTGTTACGAACATAGTAAATTCGAAACCCATTGCTTTATGTAACATATTGTATTCCAATGGTGCACTCGTCATTTCAAGAAAGAATATAAGGCGCAGTACACACCAAAGTTGCCGGCCCGGCGGCACAGCCCGCCGACACAACCGGCGGCTTATGTTGAAAGAAGCATGTCGGCAACTTTCGTCCGCGCGTGTTGCCCGCCGACTTGTTGGCGGCCAGCTTACGCAAGCACTCAGTTGCCCGACGAAATTTCAGTTGTAGTGACGTGTTAGTATTTTAACTGCCAAATAAGTTTCTGATGTCGAGCCGCCGACATGCCGCCGGCATAGTTTTACGACTTGCAATGACTGAAGCCGCCAACCTAGCCCGCCGGCAAAATGTTTGCCGGCTTTGGTGTGTAGAACGCTTAACTGAACGTTGCCAGTTATTGAAATACATACAAGTGCTTGACTATATCTGTTCAGTTAGCGGTAGTATTTGTCTAAGACAATGTAGCTCAATGAAACCCCAAGCATAGCCCTCTCCACAGCCCTTTGAGTGACCTTGAGCTTTCTTATAAGGCCCACTGTTAGCGACCATGTCTCAGTTCCATATGTCATCACTGGCAACACACATTGGTCGAAGACTTTTGTCTTGAGGCATTGCGGTATTCCGGATGAAATGTATCTATTTAGCTTCCCGAAAGCACCCCAGCTGGGTTGGATTCGACGATTTACCGCCTTCTCATAGTTGAACCTACCTGACTGTCATCTAATCATTATAGAAATGCAATTCTTTATATAAAAATGACCGCTTAGTTCTTTGTGTTGTCACCTTATATTGAGATCTTTATTACCTCAATAAAGTTCGAAATACACTACGAAATACGACATACTGACTCAAAGGTCTGGAACGAATGTTGGATTTGGTTTTGTATAAAGAGGGAAACGGTTTAAACGCAAAAATATGCCATTAATATATTGTATGATAACTGCTTAACATTTGAAATAACGAACATTACTACCAAATAAGAAACGCAGACTTCATTCTGCGGTGCGTCATAGCTTCAAAATGATTCATCACATCTTTGTAAACCTATTTTTAAAAGTTACATCAGATTTAAGGGGTGACTAAAGACCCTTGTATACATGTTTATTTATATAATACTCTTTAATGTACACCACGAAAATACTTAGCAAAAAAAAAAAATTGTCTTGAAATACTACGTTATTCGCCGTGTGTAGGCGCAGTCGTCGGTTGTACTTGTATGGTCCACTATGAAAGCTTGTACACGGATACTTTTTTCTATGGCGTGATTTTATATGACTTACTATAATTAAACATGTCATAAAGGACCATAAGATGGTTTTTAATTGCCATCAATGTTTTTCATATAATCATGATATTGCATCACTATAATTCAGTGTACGGATGACAGCCGGTCAAGCTACTCCAAACTGTCAAATATTCCCAATCATCCTTGCGCCTTAATACTTCAGGGATATAGTTGAAAATTTAATAAAGAAATCTGACAGATTGTAGTAGTAGCCTTTTGTGCTGTCGTCAATATTTAGATCTAATCATTTGCGTCATTATCTGTGCAAATTTTATTGTAATTGATTCCTGTAAACATCTTTCCTGCAGGGATTCCCATGTCCGCTCTTTTTGTTTTCTACTATTTGACATTTATTATATAATCTGCGATTCTAATTTTATAAAAATAAAACATATTTTGTTGTATCATGGTTGTTAGCTTGTTTATCATAATTCCGCATATCAAATTAATAAGTGTGGCAACAACAATGTATTCTAAAAACTTGTTTGCAATTACGTCACATTCAACAATAGCTATTTAAATTCATAATGCGTAGTTCCACGCCAATCTTCATAATCAATAACTCTATATTCAGAAGTCTGCAATAGACAAGAATTTTGCTGCAAGAAGGTTTCATTCAAATTGTTTGTGGAAATTGTAGCCTAAGTCTTTGTTCACTACTATCCATAGACAAAACTTAAATATTTGCTATTTTATTACTTTTTATAGGACTTTCTAAATTCAAATCTCAGATATGCAGAGCTTTGAAAACGATCAACGAACATCAAAATCTGTATTTTTCAATGGATAGGTACTTAGTTCTTGTTCCCAATGGATGACGTAATAATTCAAACGTATAGACCCAACTGACACAGAATCGTTAAAGAGATTACATGATTTTCACGTATACGAAAACGTGGACTGTTTTTGTTTGTACTGTTAAATTATTATGATTAGAGGAACTCGTTTCGCCATTGTCTGAGCACGTTTCACCGCACGATGCTCTATCCGTCTGTTGCACGAATTAGTAGGCTATTTATAAATCCATAATAATACAGAAAGAGACTATTCAGAAAGTGTTAAGAGTGAAAATCAGTCCAGTAGCACATACGGTTTGATATGGTTATCGGAGAAAAGGACGGGTTGGACCTCAACCTGATCTACCTCTATCTATTATATCTATCATCTGGCCTTGGAAGTTAAAAAACGGTAAGATGTAGACCGTCAGATTGCCCTTGTTGTCCTCAGCCACGCCTTAAGCCGAGGTCCAAATCCCACAAAGTGTGTTTTTTTTTACCATGTAGTAGCTTTTTTAAGTTTTGTGCCCTTTCACATGCATGATTAACCAGCCATGCCGAAAAAAATGAAGCTTGAGTTACCAGAAAAGTGGTCATTAATTATTCATACACTTTACCATCAATGTGTGCAATCGATGGACTGCGCATATGGCAACCGGCAGATGGTATATCGAATATCAGCTGCCCAATTACTTTTTAACGATCTTTTAAGGCTATATTTGGCTTTCTGTCGCTCAGTGGTATCGGTTCAGACTTTTGAGTGCGTGTGAGTTAGACATTTCATCACCACTGCTTTCGAAACTGCGTAAGAAAGCAGCGTGAGGAAACCGTTATGTCCTAGATCCTAGAGAATCAAAAATTTGAAGGTCTGTGAGATCCCCTAACCCGGATTTTACGCGCGTGGTAAATTATAGCCCATTCCCTCTCATGGAGAGCTCTGTGACTCAGTGGATTAGCTATTGGAGCTTCCAAATAGAAAGGGTCAGGGCCGTGTTTCTGTCAAGAGCTGCTTAGGCTACCTCATTGGTTTAGTGCTCGCAAGTTCCACTGAATGAGGTCATGGGGCTGATACACGGGTCGACCAAGTGTTATTTGGGTTTTTCTGTCTAGAATATTTCACTGTAATGTGTTACTATGTAGCAAGATGTCTAGTGAAGCCGTACGAAGGACGGGTGAGCAGTTGTGTAGCGATATGTGCCGAGTACGATGCGCCAAATGTTGTTCTGTCGGGAGTCATGGAGGATCAATATCCCTCTGGCGCAGCATCGTTGGTCGTGTTGTTGGGTTTAACATTGCATCTCCTCGCTTAACTGCCGTCTTCCTTCCCATTCACTAAATATTTTTGAGAGAATAGGCTCTTAATAAACTAGTGCTCTTTACCATCAATCGATTGCATCACTGCTTACCATCAGGTGTAATTGCGGTCAAGCAATAGTTTATAAATATAAAAAAAACAGTCCGGAAACTGGATGTCTCGAAATTTACATAACTGGTGAAATGTGCGTCTGTGCTATAGATACTTAGGTGCACCTCTGCCTAATCCTTTGGAGAATACATACGTGATATTATGAGCTGTTTAATCCTAATATCTCACGTTTCGCAACACGGCTCGGTATTTTCATAATCTTCACGTTTCTGACGTAGATCATCATCATCCCAGCGCCAATCCCAGTCGCATTCGAAGCCTTTTTCAGCTTTGGAGTCTGGGGTCCGCTTTACCAGTCCAACTGCTGATATGGCTAAACTTCGACATTTTCCGTGAAGCGACTGCCGTCTGACCTCCACAACCCGAAGGCGACATCGAAGCATTGCAGTTAGACCAATTGTTGGACTTTTGAGGGCTCCAACAACCCGTAACGACTGCCACTAGATGTTCGTATGGCAACCGGGACTAACGGCTTAACGTGCTTTCCGAGGCACGACCAGACCAGTGCAAATATTCATATTCATGCATACAAATACTTGCACTGTGCGGGGATCGAACCCGCGCCACGTTGCGCAGCGGCCGCGTCCGCTACCGCTACGCCACGGAGGCTGTCGATAAAAAAACAGTCCGGAAACTGGATGTCTCGAAATTTACATAACTGGTGAAATGTGCGTCTGTGCTATAGATACTTATTTGCACCTCTGCCTAATCCTTTGGAGAATACATACGTGATGTTATGAGCGGTTTAATCCCAATATCTCACGTTTCGCAACACGGCTCGGTATTTTCATAATCTTCACGTTTCTGACGTAGATGCGCAGTAACATTTCAACACGGCGTTATCTGCCCTAAATTAAGGCTTATCGGTTTAAAACTCGAGCGTAACACAAAATTTATGTTTACTGGCAATTTAGTAAATGTGATGTGTTTATTTATAGTGGTTTCGTGTTAGATCTATGGTTTGGATTAAAAAGGTTTGTTATCAACTATTAAAGTGAGACCAAAGAGGTTTTACATCAAGATATTGTCTATGATATCTGTATGACCATTCAGTGAACCCTTACTTCAAAACCATATCAATTTCTTATCTAATTACGCCAATGTTGCGCGTTTTCGTTCATTCTGTCGTAAACAATTCGTTATCAGCATCCTTATTACGCAACTCACTATTACTCTCTTTAAGCATATTATTACTACTCCATTGCTCCGTAAGTTCAAAAATGTGTCTGCTCAACAACGTAAATAACGCAATGAATGTTGTTGAACTGTCAAAATGAAACCCATCCCTAATGATAGTATATTACGCATTTAACTTGCTGATGAGTGCCCAAATTAAAAGGGTTTCGAATTTAGCGTCATCTATCAGAAAGATGTTTTGAAAAATATAAATACAAAATAGGGATTTTTCCTGGGTTAAAAAAAAATATTCTATTTAGTCCGTCATTCAGATTATAGAAAAATATTGGATACGTATATTTTGTTTTATCAAATCAATAAAAATTGACAAATATAAAAGGCATCAAAGATCAGGAGTGGTGGCTGGTGACGTCACTCCTCGCTAAAAAGTGAAGCGTGCAGTGACGTCACGCGAGTTTTTAACGCACTGTGTTGTCTTCATTTTTTGTTTATACATATCGAAAAAAGAAAAAATACGTGTCTAGTATTTTTTGGAAATTTGACTGACAGAGAAAGTGAAGAAAATACATTTTTATGACGAGAATAGTATTCGTCTTTTTTTAATTTTACATAACCTCATGACTATTTTTGTATATTTATTAAGTTTCTCAACAAATAATGAAGCGCTCTGCCGCAAGTCACGTAGTCACACCGACAAACAGCTAAAGCGCGTCTTAAAGAAGGTTGTGGCCTCAATGGGAATGCGGCCAACGCTTTGTGTTCCATATGACACGGTTCAAGCCCTATTCCACATATAAAAAAAAAAACCAGCAAACCTGCAAATTTTAAAAGGCCATCATTAATATTTGTGACGCAGTTTTTTATTATCAGTTGTTTAATTATGACACCTGCTAATTATTGTACCTCTGCAGAATGGATTAATTATAGCAACATATATTATTAACATATTTTATTGTATTTGTGTAAAAGATGACGATATGCCTAGAAAGGGAATGACCAATGAGAAGGCGACTAATAGCGAAATATGGACGCATATGACATATGCTACGTTAACCCCAAATAAATTGGGATATGTTGATGACATTAAATCATCATCATCATCATCCTCAACCTTTTTATCGTCCCACTGCTGGGCACAGGTCTCCTCTCACACAGACAAGGATTGAGCGTAATCACCACGCTTGCTCAATGCGGATTGGATTGGCGATTTCAGACTTATAAAGTCCAAGTTTCCTCAAGATGTTTTCCTTCACCTTCAGTCATTGGTGTCCAAGATATACTTAGAAAGTACATATAACTTTAGAAAAGTTACATTGGTAGTTGCCTGACCTGGAATCGAAGCCGCACCCTCATACTTGAGAGGCTGGTGTTTTAACCACTAGGCCACCACGACACTTGTTTTGAAAGAGAAAAGCGAAAAAATCAAAGTTTGTTTTCGTATGCGAAAATATTTCTGAAGACTTGACTACTCCTTGCTACGTTGAGGCTCTAGAAAGTTAGCACGGGTATTATTCCGCGTACATGATTATAAACGCTTTGCTTTCCGCTGAGAGTTGAATATTCAACACAAAGCTTTTTTGACGCAAGGGGATCTTCAATGCTCGGCTGGGTAATATTTACGTTGTAGAATAGACACATGTTTGTAACATTTGGAGCAACGGATTAGCATAATGCTTAAGAGTGGACTCTAGTGCCGAGGAATTTGAGAAATAGGTATTTGAAAAAACTATTGCCGTCGCGCCGCTTTCAACCTTTTCCCGTAAAGTGCGATAGGGACCGTACATCTTTTGGCCAACGTTTTTGTAACTACAAAAACGTTGACCAAAAGATGTTTCGTATTCCGGTGTTTTCTTTTTCAAAACACGACAGATCTCAATTATTTTTATATTAAAATTTAGAGGATGAGTATACCTATGCCCATTGATATAATATTGAACAGATATGATATGCTCTAACAAATTAACCAAAATAAATGTGCCGATCGGAGCAGCAGCACACACATGCATTTTTTTTTATTCTGCGTACATTTCACACGTTGGCACAGTGTGAGTGAGATGGGGCGCTATCTAAAGCATAGAGAAGAAAAAGATGGCTAGTGTTTGTCGTTTGCGCTTAAATAGAATCGACGAAAACTAAAGCGACTTGCTGGACTTACCTCCTTTTGTACGCTTCATTTTCAGTGCGCTAGTGACGTATCTACCTTAGTTTAATATTATATCAATGCCTATGCCTCTATTATTTTCTTTTTTGTCAAAAACTTATCACATTTGTGTATAGTCGTCCGAACATTGCGGTAAAAATGGGTTATTTTTCGGGATTTTGAAACATCATTTTTCTTTTAATAAGTTTTTGAAAAAATCAAATAATAGGGGCGTGTATAATCAAGGTGTGAAATTGTAGAAACAAAATTACTGCTCTATCCACGAAGATAACAGCGGAATACGTTTGTATGGAGAAAATGCCACTAGAGTCTCTTAAAATGTATAGCAATAATGTGTGTTACTCAATAGGTGCTGGTCGCGAAAAAATCGTTGCCATCGCCTTTGTTACCTGGGTTTACAGTCGATAGTCGCATAAACCATCTATTTCTACTGCGCAATAGCATAGAATGAAGATTATTTTCGCTTCGAAAACCACATTTTCTTATAACTCGCAGAACGTGTTTGATCAGCTGATGGATTAAATATCGTAATTTGCGCAAAACGAAGTCAGGCGCCTTGAAAATAATTAAACAATATTAATCCGTTACAATTTTAAAAGGCCATCATTAATATTTGTGACGCAGTTTTTTATTATCAGTTGTTTAATTATAACACCAGCTAATTATTGTTAGTCTGCAGGATTGTTTAATTATAGCAATATATTTTTACGTATTTGTGTGAAAGATGACGATATGCCTAGAAAGGGAATGACCAATGAGTAGGCGACTAATAGCGAAATATGGACGCAAATTACATATGCTGCGTTAACCCCAAATAAATTG
This sequence comes from Sesamia nonagrioides, assembly GCA_017933935.1. Taxonomy (NCBI): domain Eukaryota; kingdom Metazoa; phylum Arthropoda; class Insecta; order Lepidoptera; family Noctuidae; genus Sesamia; species Sesamia nonagrioides. The sequence continues at coordinate 211,930 of JADWQK010001864.1, forward strand.
GGATATGTTGATGGTATTAAATCATCATCATCATCCTCAACCTTTTTATCGTCCCACTGCTGGGCACTAGTCTCCTCTCATACAGAAAAGGATTGAGCGTAATCACCACGCTTGCTCAATGCGGGTTGGCAACTTTAGACTTTTGTCCAGGTTTCCTCAAGATGTTTTCCTTCACCTTATAATCAGTCATTGGTGTTAGAAAGTACATATTATTACTTTATAAAAGTTACATTGGTACTTGCCTGACCTGGAATCGAACCCGCACACTCATACGCGAGAGGCTGGTGTTTCAACAACTAGGCCACCACGACTCTAAACGCGACGCACGACATTAAATGCCTATTTGTAACTCTATTGGAGGGTATTTGAAGAAAAACATGCAAAGGACGGTATTCGGAACTCTAAACGATTTCACCAAAAAGTTTTTATGCTATTCAGGTCATAAAAATGGAGTGATCCTCTCAGAAATTTGATTTTCTCAAAGAAAACTTGCTGATTCACTGAATGTTTTCCTATAGCAACCTATCGAAATTTGACCATAGTAAAGGTCTATCATATAAATTGGTATTCATTTTGCTATTCCAATACGGCCTACGTTTGAATTTAATCTTGGTTACCTTCAAACATTAGATATAGTTTTCGGCTACGCGATCACGATTTGCGTTTGAAAGTGCACAACACTGAACCTTGGATGAGCCTTTTTTGAAAGCCTTCAGTTGTTAATAAGCAGTATCTATGCATCTTGTGTTGTCCGATTTATATATTACAGATAGCCTTTAGATTCTGCCTCTATAAAAGAGTATTAAGTGTATGTCGAAATTATTCCTACATTTCTTTCACATTTTCTGTGTATATTAATTTTAGTGTTGCAAAAAAACCGATTTTTTTCTAATGTGAAAAAAAACCTTGCAAAAAAAACCTAAAAAAAACTGCTTTTTTTCTGGACCACTTTTTTTGGCAAGAGCATTAAATCTGAAACTGTTATGGCATTTACCGTTACATAATTAATACTTAAGAGTCTTCGAGCAACACATTGCTCGAAGTTAAGAGTACATAATAGAGTCCATCCATCATCACAGCGTTAATCCCAGTCGCATCCGAAGCCTTTTCAGCTTTGGAGTCTGGGGTCCGCTTTACCAGTCCAACTGCTGATATGGCTAAACTTCGACATTTTCCGTGAAGCGACTGCCGTCTGACCTCCACAACCCGAAGGCGACATCGAAGCATTGCAGTTAGACCAATTTTGGACTTTTGAGGGCTCCAACAACCCGTAACGACTGCCACTAGATGTTCGTATGGCAACCGGGACCAACGGCTTAACGTGCTTTCCGAGGCACGACCAGACCAGTGCAAATATTCATATTCATACATACAAATACTTGCACTGTGCGGGGATCGAACCCGCGCCACCTTGCGCAGCGGCCGCGTCCGCTACCGCTACGCCACGGAGGCTGTCAAGAGTACATAATAGAGTATTAGGTTCATTCTTGAACCTGCGGCACTTTTCTGATAAAATAGTACCAAAATTTCATAAAAAAATATTGGCAACATTCATTGATATACAACAACAACTGAAAAAAAATTAGTTGTGATTTGTGATTTTTTGTTGGAAGTAGTGAATTATGAATAAATAATATGTTGATTTATTATACAAATTTAATTTATAATTGAACTAAAACGTAGGCTAGAAAAAAAGAAAACCAAATTTAGAAAAAAAACAACGACGCTAAGTTTTTTTTTCAAGAAAGTGAAAAAAACAATTGTTTTTTTCTTTTTTTTTCATTTTACATCACTAATTAGTTTATGTCACTATATTCAGGGCCGGCCGTAAGCAGTTTCGAAATTTCAACCGGTTTGAACATCGAGGATTTGACCCAAAACCGAAAAACAATTCCTGCGCCACAAATTCCAGAATTCTGATAAAAAAAACAGTTAAAGAGTGACGGTTATTTTTCAAACTAATTGGCGACCGGCCACAATAATTATTTGATAACCTATTTAGGTTACACATGTGTAGCGTAGGCTGTCGCTCTAAATAGGAAAGACCTTGTGATTATACCCCATGTATTTAGATAGATAAAAAAAAAATGATAAAAACAGTGGCAGTTGGTGGTACTCCAGTCCTCTGATAATAATTAATCGGAGGCTGATTGGTGACCCAGATTTAACTCAAAATGGTCTCCGAAGCCTTGAGCACAGGCGTAGAGTAGCCAGCCTTTCGGTGTCCTATAGGATGCATTTTGGTGAGTGTGCGAGGGAATTGCATGATTTCATTCCCTCATCTCGGTTCCACCATCGGACGACCTGTCGTACGGCGAGTTTCCACCCTTACGTTGTTAACACCACTACGATCCGGACGAAGCGTTTCACTTCCTCTTTTATACCGCGTACATCGAACAATTTGCCAGCGGCGGTGTTTCCGTCGGACTACAATTTGAGTGTCTTCAAGGCCAGGAGTGAATAAATAGGCTCTTAATAAAGTAGTGCGCTTTACCATCAACGATTGCGTCACTGCTTACCACCAGGCGGGATTGCGGTCAAGTGTTAGTATATAATCCAAAAAAAAAAACTTTGGGGTATCCTTGATATCTACGACGTTTTCCCCATTCAATCCATACTAATATTATAAATACGAAAGTAACTCTGTCTGTCGGTCTGTCTGTCTGTTACGCGTTCCCGCTTAAACCTTTCAACCGATTTTGATGAAATTTGGCATACACAATCTTTAGACCCTGAGAGAGAACATAGGCTACCTTTTATCAAGGAAAAATTTGATGTTCCCGAGGGAAATCTAAAAAGCGCGATATAACCGAACTCCACACGGGCGAAGCCGCGGGCGGAAAGCTGGTGTATGTATAAATCGCAGCCATATGGTTATTTATTAACCGATTACTTAATCGTCTGGTTGCTCACCTGGCATCTCTCTCGTACGCGGTTAATCACAGTTCAACCTAACCTATTCGGTCCGGGATGCACTGGCTTCTCATCTTCTTCTTTTGGGCCCTTCTTTGTACGAGAGGAGGCCTGTGCAGTGGGACGATAAAAAGGTTAATGATGATGCACTGGCTTAGTTACTAAGCGCCCAATTGTGCGCACGTGATTTGTTACACGTCCAACCTAAACCATAATTTATTGAATGTCATGCAGGTTGAACAGCAGCCGTTCAAGTTACAAGGTACTTTTAACCTAAACAGTTGTCGCACAACAGTAGAAATGACTTCAATTTTGACAGTTCAATACAATTCATTGCGTTATTACGTACCTCTAGCTTCCCGCCTGCGGCTTCCCCGCGTGGTGTTCGGTTATGTCGCGTTTCCAAGAGAACTCTTCAAAATTCCGGAATCAAAACTATCCTATGTTAGTTCTCACGGTCAACTCGTATCTTTTTTTTTTTTACCAAATTTTAATAAAATCATTTCAGTGGTTTAGACGTGAAAGCGTAATAGACATACAGAGTTACTTTCGCATTTATAATATTATATGTAGTAGGGATTTGAGTAGACATTTTTTTTAACATTGAAGCAATATGGATTAACAATTTCCTAAAAAATATCTGGTCGTGATGAGTCGCGCGCGAGTGTTGGCGCGCGCCTCGGAGGCGATTCACGGGGTAGTTTAACACCCCACACATGGCGTATGTCCGGGCCTCGTCTCCTGCCCCCGTGCAGGAGACGAGGCCCGGACATACGCCATACGACATACGGCCAGCGCGAGGGTGTGGGGCCGTGGAAGGATTTAAGACTCCTGTGGCCCCACGCGCGCTCGTGATAGAAGAGATACCGGGGTGGTTTTAGTCAGTAAAAATCTGACAGACCCCGTCGCCCACCCTAGGGCGGCGGACATACTATGAGAATTTCCACCCCGGAAATTTTTTTGTGTAATACTCTTGAACTATATAAGAAGTCCGTTCCATAGTAAATCCATCTGCAATGCCAAGCACACTCAGTTTGCTTAGCCTAGATGTTAACTACAAAGGCGCATGGTTACTAGAAAACGTGAATCTAGTGTCGGAAAACGTGCAAAGATATTCATTTATACAGCTTAGTGTCCGTGTTGTGAAGAAAAATACGTCAATACGTGAGAAAGATATAATTATTGCTAGTACGGGCTAATGATGTAGACACTAAAATCTCTTGCACTAATTAATATTGCGTGTAATAATTTCATTCGTTGTATTGGACATAAACGGAAGAAAATTGAAAAAGATGATCAGCTTTCATTATTACCTTGGTTATGGAGGTCAGATAGGCAATAATTCCATATGGAATGCTGGTATTCAGATGCTGGTGGAATGGAAGACTACCAGCCCCCTAATCGGTGAACACATTTTTGACAAATGATTGCGACTAGTTGGGATCGTTCGGACCGCAGAGACGGCAGAACGTAATAATTGAGAAACGGTTTGTGTGATGATGATTGTAATTTTTGACATTCAAAGTGCTGATTCCCAATCCAATAATGACGTTTGATTAGATCCCCCTATTTTTTTCAAAGCCTGTCCTTATTTACTTCGTTAGTCTTCGCTTCGAATGCGGATATTTTTTTTAAATATAGGTATAAATTAGTGCATGACCGCAATCCCGCCTGATAGTAAGCAGTGATGTAATCGTTGATGGTAAAGCGCGCTAATTAATTAAGAGCCTATTCGCTCAAAAAATTGAGTGAATTGGAAGGAGGACGACAGTTCAGCGAGGTGATGCAATGTTAAACCGACCAACGATTCTGCGCCAGAGGGACATTGATCTGGGGACCCTCCACGACCAAACTCCCGACAAAACATCTGGCGCATCGTACCCGTCACACATCGCAACACAACTGTTCAGACCTGTCTTCCGTACGGCTTCACCAGACATCATGCCGAAACACGACGAATGGCTTGGCGGCCTTGGCCTTTGAATTTTATGGACTGGGAAATTTCCCAAATTTCGGTTAAGGGGTATTTTTTATGTAAAGTCTGGTATTTAGCTGTATCAGGTTGGACTGGTAGCCGACCCCGATGTAGTTGGGAATAGGTTAAGCAAATGATGAAGGATATTATTACGTCAGTGTATTGTTACTGACGAAACTACGGCTGACGTAAATACGAGTAACATTATGTAACGCATAGTAGAAAAGGCCTTGTCCCCGTCCATGAGCTCCCTACAAAATTCATTCACCGGGAAATGCTAACGTTACACGGGCTAGTACATACATAAATAATAAATAGGCAACCTTGTTTTCTAAGCTTGTTATTTTTGTATGATAATTGTAGGACTGTCTCTTTCGCACGTCTGAGCAAGTTTCTTCGGGCCATACAAAGGTCACTCTGGAATTCCTTAAATTATAAATAACTTTTTCGCTTGAGAACCTTTTTCCCGAAAGATAAAACTTTTATGCCTATATCGATCTGTGAAGCCTTATCCGAACGGTTTTTTGCTTCCGGCTTTCACAACTACACAGCACACTATCAGTAGCGATGGGTTTCATTTTGACAGTTCAACAACATTCATTGCGTTATTTACATTGTTGAGCAGACATATTTTCCAACATAGGGAACAATGGAATAGCAATATGCTTCAAAATGATTCCAATTGATAGTTAGTGTGTTACACAATTAGGGCGCGGGTGCAATTGGATACAAATATTTTACATGAGAGTGACCTATCTGATCCTGGCCTATCTGATTACGTCTCACTGGCTAATGCGATACCCCTTAGTATAACTGGTTATGACGATTTTCGAAGATCTTAAAACTCTTAATAGGTTATATGTATGTATATTGCTAAAAAAATAAAAGTAGACTTTTCTAACACTACCCTTTTCTCGTCTAAATTGTTCATTCCATTTAACAAGAGTTCTTTTGAAACGGCCAACGTTCCTTCAAAAGGACGCAAAGTAAACTCCGCGAGACATGACCTATTTTAGTCCCCCTCGCCGTTCATTCGATCACGTACACAAGCTTTGGCCTTGTTTCGGCTGTTTTTTATATTGACTATAATGAATTCACTTAATTATGCCTTTGAATTAGTAGTTTGTTTCATTGGACTGTTGTTTTTGTATGTATTATTATTGCTTGTGACTCTTTTTTCTTTTTGCTAGAATATACAACACATCTCTCACATTTATTTTAAGTTTTTCTACACACTGGATTTTCAACTTTAAGCATTGAACCGAGAGAATCAAACAGCACGTTCGGGCGTGTCAAAAACCACTGTTGGATTTCCAACCTTCCGCACCAAGTATAGCGTTGAAAATCGTGCGCGAAATAAAATTTCCTGGCTTAATAACAGGACCCAAGTTTTAATCGATTGCGATTTATACGGAACTTTAGCGCTGGTACTTTGACCTTACGGTTTTATCAAACTTTTCGCAATTATAGCTCTTGTGCCATGTTTCTTAAAAAAAGTACAAGATGATAGTACCCCTGCATATAACGCTAGTAGCTGTGAGAAATTGACATGTAATAAAGGGGCGAGGCTTCTGCTTTCAACCTGACACATCCAACTCTTATCTGAACCTGAAGATAATCAGTGGCAGTAATAAATCCTGAAAAAGTCAATAAACTCAGCCCTACCTGTTATTTCTATCTTTAATGACGCCCATACATTCTTCACTAATCACCATTTAATAATGAATCTGTAGTAGCATTCATATTCCGCCACTCGTAACGTTTCAACGCTGAACTCTAGGAGACAACCGATCTATTGACAGCATTGCTGTTGGGCGAAGGCCAAGGCACAAGACAGAGAGATTTGGAAAGAGAAAGAGGGGTCTTTTTCTTTGCAAATCTCTCTGTCTTGTGCTGTCTCTGGCCATCATGACCATCGTCTCGCCACCTGCGGCGTGATCTACCGTGACGGCATTTTCCTCTCTCGGGCATCCAGTTAGTGACGATCTTGGCGCATCTCTCAGGATGCAATCGCAAAACATGTTTAGGTCACTCCCACTTCAATCTCGCTGTTTTTTTGAGCACCCGCTACTTGAGGAGCTCAGCGTAGTATTTCAAATCACGATCTATACACCTATTATGATGTTCTTTATATTAGTTTAACTGTATAGCTGTACGCCCATTCATAGCGTTACAGCGTCGACCGTTGGTTCAGTAGTTGCTTTAAATAAAAGCTTATATGTGCACTTACAAACGCATTAGCATCGTCCGCGTCATAACCCTGTCGTTGACACTTCTGTTGCTAAGCAACGAGTATACGTTAGCGATAACAATAGTGCTCCATGAAGTGGAACGAATGAAGTGACGCTGTTCTACGCGGGCTAGCTCATAGTGTACATTCACTCGAATTTACACAGACTCTATCCACTTTTGCATTTATAATGCTAGCAAGAGTGGCGAAACTTGTATATCAATAGTAATTTGCCCTTCATGTATAATTCTGCAGGTTAATTCTCCCGCTCTGGGCGGAGCGGAAGGGCGTATCAGACTTTTACTGACAAACTCACCCGGGTTTCTTCACTTGTGTGCCTGCTCCAGGGCTACGGTTTCTTTTCCCCGCCACGATGTGCTGACATCTCTTTGAGGCGCGCGACTGCTAACCGCCCGCAAGCCCGCGCCTACAGTGGCTGGAAGTTCAATGTTGTCTCCCGACCTGCTTTGCCTCCGCTGGTGAGGCCTGATGGAACACTGGCCCATACGGCGAGAGAGAAAGCAGGTCTCTTTGCATCTCTCTTTGCCCATAGTTCGCGTCTTGATACTGGCAGTGCTACTCCACCAAATTTACCTCATTGCGGAGCTTCAATGCCTGAAGTTCGCATTAGGAACAAGGAGGTCCTGAGAGCACTGTGTCGACTGGACGTGAATAAGGCTAGTGGTCCAGATGGTATACCAGCGATTGTTCTTAAGGCATGTGCGCCCGAGTTGTCTCCTGTATTGACGCGCCTGTATCGCCTCTCATTTGGGACTGGTATAGTGCCCAAGTCCTGGAAGCTTGCCAACGTGCAGCCCGTGCCCAAAAAGGGTAGTCGTGCCGATCCTACCAACTATCGGCCGATTTCTGTAACCTCCATACTCTGCAAGATTATGGAGCGTGTATTGAATTCGCGCCTCTTGGCTTACCTGGAAGGTAGCGATCTCCTCAGTGACCGACAGTACGGTTTTCGGCGCAATCGGTCAACTGGGGACCTACTAGTGTATGCCACTCACTTGTGGGGCGAGGCCCTCGAGAGAAATGGGGAAGCGATTGCCGTCTCCCTTGATGTCTCGAAAGCCTTCGACCGGGTATGGCACGCTGGCCTTTTGAGTAAGCTTCCAGCGTACGGCGTTTCCGCTGGCCTGACTGGCTGGGTTAAAGACTTCCTGACTGAACGGTCCCTCCGAGTTCTTGTCGACGGATGCTCATCGGAGCCCATGTCGACCAATGCCGGTGTTCCTCAGGGGTCTGTTCTCTCTGCAACTCTGTTCCTGCTGCATATTAATGATCTGCTGATGCCCGGTATCTATGGGTATGCAGATGACAGCACAGTTGTGGAGAGATATCTGCCGGAAGCTCGGGCTAGTAAGGAAGCAATCTGGTCCGAAAGAGAGGCTATGGTAGAGCGTACGAGTGCTGCACTACAGGCAGTCTCCGAATGGGGCAAAGCCAATCTTGTAGCATTCAATGCCGCCAAAACACAGGCGTGTCTTTTCACCGCCAAAAGGAGCCCGTTCACCTTGGCTCCTACTTTTCAGAATGTATCCTTGGAGTGCACCAACCGCCTTCAGCTTTTGGGAGTAGAGATTTCCTCGAACCTTAACTTTGGGCGGTTCATTGAGTCCAAGGCCAGGGTGGCTGCTAGAAAACTTGGCGTTATCGCAAAGGTCCGGCGGTACTTCACACCGGGGCAGCTTCTAATGTTGTACAAAGCACAGGTCCGCTCGTGTGTGGAGTACTGCAGCCACATTTGGGCTGGTGCTGCGAAATGTCACCTGGATACTTTGGATTCAGTGGCGAGGCGTGCGAAGAGGCTGATTGGCGACCCAGACTTAACTCGAAACGGTCTCCAAAGCCTGGAGCACAGGCGTAGAGTAGCCAGCCTTTCGGTCTTCTATAGGTTGCATTCTGGTGAGTGTGCAAGGGAATTGCATGACTTAATTCCCCCATCACCGTTCCACCATCGGACGACCCGTCGTACGGCGAGTTTCCACCCTTACGTTGTTGATACCACTGCGACCCGGACGAAGCGTTTCGCTTCCTCTTTTATACCGCGTACATCGAGGGACTGGAACAATTTGCCAGCGACGGTGTTTCCGTCACATTACAATTTGAATGTCTTCAAGGCTAGAGTGAATAGGTTCTTAATAAACTAGCGCGCTTTACCATCAATGATCGCATCACTGCTTACCATCAGGCGGGATTGCGGTCAAGCGCTTGTTTATAACTTATAAAAAAAAATAAAAAAAAAAGACCAGGGCTTTCCCTGCGGCGGCTAGAGGCATCAGGGCGCTGGGATTCCCGCTCCGTCATGCGCCCCGCCTCCTCCTTTGCTAGCATCACTGCTTCGCAGAAAGAGGTTGGTGAAGTGAGCTGTGATTCCACCCGATTCATATGATTGACACTATTGGGAGCTTACTTCACCTGTACCTTTTTAAAGAGTACATAAGCTGGCATTCAGTTGCATCCGGTTAAATTGGAAGTCCATCCCAAAGTAGTTGAAAAAAGGTTTAGCAGAATACAAAGGCTTCGGCGAATTTTGCTAGGCCTCAATTTCAACTACAAATAAGACCTTATTTAGTGAATCCGAGCGTATCACAACGTAGCCTCCAAAGGAAATAATGCCATAGGATACGATAACAATAAAAGGAAGGAAAACCAACATTTAAGGTCGACTGCTCTACTGAGATTGACCTCGAACCAACATGAACAATTCAAAATGATGTGTCTTTTGCGTTTATTAGTCGAGTATTATTTACTAGCTGGGAAAAGGACCTTCTTGCTACTCGTATTTTAGATGTTCATAGGCGACGCTTGTGAAGATCACAGGAATCCACGGGGTACGACATTAATCGAACCGCGGGATAATTTTTGATTTCGTCAGGCTAAATGCTGTAAAATAATATTTTTCCTCCTTCATATACATACGATGCCACATACATAAAATTTCATCAAACCGCTGTACCGTTAGTAGATATGGCGTGATAAAATCCATGGAAAGTGATATCGAAACATTTATGGCTGAAACCGCTTAGCAACAGTGAGCGTAATGGAGTACTTGCAATAAAGCGCGCGCATAATAATTCTCATGGTCGATTTGTACCCTTGACTACAAGCAGTAATTACGTTTCAAGGAAAACCTAGTATGATAGATGATGTGATTTTTCAATCTAATCTGCTATTCCAAATGCCGTTTTCGGAAGGTTTTACATTTAAAGCCGCTGTGATGTTTTGCTGAGAGGTCAGGTGTAGTGTTGCAAAAAAAAAATCGTTTTTTTTTTCTAATGTGAAAAAAAACTGTTTTTTTTTCTGGACCATGTTTTTTTCAAGAGCATGAAATCTGAAACTGTTATGGCATTTACCCATAAATGAATACATAATGAGTACATAATAGAGTCTTAGATTTATTCTTGAACCTGCGGTACTTCCCTAAAATAGTACCAAAATTTCATAAAAATATTGGCAACATTCATTGATATAATTGAACTACAACAACAATTACAAATACATTGTATAACAACTGAAAAAAAAATGTTGTGATTTATTGTTGGAAGTAGTGAATTATGAATCAATAATATGTTGATTTATTATATACAAATTTAATTTATAATTGAACTAAAACGTAGGCTAGAAAAAAAACAAGGACGCTTAGTTTTTTTTCATGTTTTTTTTTTTCAGTTTACATCAATAGTCAGGTGTAACCCTGCTTGCAATCTGCATGCGTGTATGATCAAGGAATAAGTCCGCTTTTTGAATTTGCTCCATATTTTTAAAAAATATATGTGAATAAACGTAAATAACGCAATTAATGTTATTGAACTGTCAAAATGACAGCCAATTGCCCTGCTAATTGCATAAAAAAAACATGATTCTCCATGTATTCCCATTGAAAAAGAAAAGTAGTCTTTCATAATTGATAATATGGTATCGTCTCTGATAAAACAACTTGAATAGTTTCCAAGAAGAACATACGTGAATATCATCTGAAGGTGACATTTTGATACGCGTGACGTTGTCGGCAGTACATGTTTTTGTTATTACATCCTAAATTGATAAATGTGATAATGGACGATAATGATTGTTTTGAACTTAGAACGCAATTCATTGGAGAAAATAGATGTTTATCTTTCTTCATTATAAACATGTGTATAAAACAATCCTGTGATAATGTTCTTTAGAGGGTGTGTAACGTGTAAGTAATGTGACCGCTAGTGTGGGCGACACTAGCTGGCTGTGTACAGTAGGCCTAGTATGAGTTTTCATTACGAGACTCGATCGTCGATATCGAGCGCGTATGACTCATCGATTGATCCGCTTCAAGGTTGTAAGAAATCTTAACCAATGAGAGCTCCAAACGCGCTCGATATCAACGATCGAGTCGCGTAATGAAAACTCATGGTAGCTACACAGGTCGGCTATGGATTGTGGGATAGTGTAACACTGTAAGTACTGCCACGCAGCCTGCTTAATAGCGAAACAGATTTCTTACGCGGAGTTCTGAACATAAACATGGATGTAGAGGAACAGGAAAGCCACAGACAGGATGGAGGATGTGAGAAATAATAAAGAGAAGAGAATGAATGATATCGTTACTGTTGCACAAGGAAGAACGAAAGAAAATTATGTTGTTTTCTTCCCTTCTCTGATCTGACCACAAGTAACATCAAGCGATTCGTCTATCAGACCTACATAACTAGATTCTGGTTATCACGATATCCCTTAGTCCGACTGGTTGTCAGATTTGTGCTTCTGGCTAGCCAATACTAAAATATTTCAGAATAAAAAAAAAAAATAGTGGCGTCATACGATTATCAACGTCAGTTACAAACAAGAATATAATATCTTGTATAGCTACGCACACACCGACAACAGATCTTTCGAGAGTATGAGATCATTATAAGAAAACAAGCTAGTTACCTTGAAGTCTTAACCCAGGTCCCCAGGCGATTGTTTCTTTTATTTTCGACTATGTTCGCCGTTAAGAGTTGTAAATACGAGTGTTATTTTGATGCGCTGGTATGCACTCCTGCTGGATTCTCAATGCTCTCAGCCTAACCCAGAGATTATGATCTAGTGCGTGATATTTTTACGCCCGTAAAAACGTGGGCTGTATACCTGGGCAAACGGCCATGGCTTTGAAACAGTACATCGCCATTAAACATTATTATGTATTGTCTACGACATGTATTACGTGTCAAAACAAAAATATCTTCTCTCATAAGCTTTCAGCTTGTTGTTATCTCCTGCCGAGTTTACTTGTTGATGCGGTGTAAACATCTTGCCTAAAATGGAGTTTACAAGTGCGCTTACGTGTCCTATACATTATAATATTGTACATAAATAGGTACGTTTGCCGCTGTTGGTCCCCGGATAGACGACTATCATTACACATCAAGACCTTTCGTGACGCTGAAAACACGCTAAACCGTTGGTCTCGGCTGCTATTAGGGGAGTTTGCTATAGAAAAATATTGGATACGTATATTTTGTTTTAACAAATCAATAGAAATTGACAAATATAAAAGGTATTAAAGATCAGAAGTGGGGTGACGTCACTTGTTGCTAAAAAGTGTAGCAAGGAGTGACGTCACACCAGTTTTCTACGCACTGTATCGTCTTCATTTCTCGTTTAAATGAAAAAAAAAAAATTCCGTGTCTTGTTTTTTTTTCGGTAATCTGACTGACGGACTAGTGTTTTTTTTTTTTAGTCAACTACGTGGTTCTTTGACAGTCGTTATGGGTCGTCAGAAGCTCGAATATCAGACAACCAGTCTTCCACGGGGCTTTGTATTACCTACTAATTGGGTTGTGGGGTCACTTAGGCAGTCGCCCCGTGTTAAAAATTGGTATTCACCTGCATCAGGTTAGATTGGAAACCAACCTCAATGTCGTTGCGAAAAGTCAGGCAGATACAGATATAATTTTGAAAGCCTTTTTTTTTCATTTCTGTCCGAGTGACCGTATTGTTTGTCTGAATTACGCAACGGATGGATTTGATGACGTTTTCATCATCTCTGTCATGCTGAGCTGAGGGCATTAGAATCTTTGTTTTTGTAGTAGAGTTGTAATATATTATACTCGTTTTCCTTTCTTGTTAAAAGAACTTTTCTTGAAGTTTGTGCGTTTGGGCGCTAGTTCAAATATAAACGTATATTCTTGTTTATTCGTCTCGTCTCAAGCTATAGCATAATCCATAACATATGTCACCACGTCTGGTGTCCCCAGGTGCACAGGATCTACCCCCTAAATATCGCCCCTTGTAAAGGCTGAAACTCTTCAATTCTAAGTCGGCGCAAAATCTCTATGCACATGCATATCAGAAAAAAATCGCTATCGCTAATACCAATGGGTACAGTTGACCCATTTTTACCTATTTAGTATGCCACACAGAATCCGTGTTAGACACTATTATCGCAAATGGCATACCGTATTAGTTTGCTAAATCAACGACGAAGTTTCTAAACCGACTCATGTAGCTTAGCAATAAGTAATTAGGTAATAGGGCTAGGAAAGACTTGCATAGATAGGTCCAATGTAATCAGAATCAAAATTTAGTCAATGGGTACTTTTTGGACGGCAATATTACATGAGACATTCCCCCAAAACGCACCGATCCGTGAAGGGCGCTTCGTCACTTTCTAGTGCTTTAGCTAGCAAAGAAGTTGCGCAATATACTCCCTAGCAACGGCTGTTCAGATACAAGAAAATAGGCAATACAATTTTCGAACATGTATACTAATGTACCTATGCTTAAATTGCGCACTGTGGGTGTCTAAAAGTAAAAAAAGTGAAGTTTTCTCTCATAGATTTGGTAGGTAAACCTTGGCCAGTATTTTTTGTTCAATACAAAAAACGACCTTGATTCGTGCGTAACGTATACAAAACGCGATGGCTCGATGGTGCTATGCTCTACCAACTTAACTCTTTACCAATGCCTATTATGCGAGGATTTGAGCATGTCTCGATTTCATCAGCGAACACTACAATACAAAATTCGTACGCAATGCCTTGAAAACGGCTGTGGGTTGCGTTTCCTACCTAAATGAGCATTAACCATAGCCGCGTAATATGTAAAGGTCGTAGAATGGTAAATTTATTTGAGCCTTGCATATATGATACATCAATAAAATAGCCTTCTGCAGGCCACTTTAAGTGCTTCATCGTTTCCTTCCGGCTCAAAGGCGACTTCATTATACTGGTTTTAGCTAATGTCTACCCGTTTCGAGTTTCTTACTTACGCAGTAAATGTTTACCGTTAACTTGACATTACTGTGAAAACAACAGTTTCGTCGCTGTCCTTCCAGTAAAATCGAAAATGATTCTTTTAAGGCCAAATCTTCTTATGCATAACAAAACTGCATTACTTCTGATTACGCCTTTTTCTAATTCAGGAGTTTGCTTCCACCTTAAAAATGATTTTTGTTACGAAGGAATAAACAATAGACAAAATTACAACTTTTGAATGTCTTGACGGTTGGCTCTTACCATATTGCCTTCAATCAAACCTATTCCTCATAAGATTTCTGTTTACATGAACGTCCCTTGACCAGATTCATTGACAACATTTAACATACATGCAGGCCAAGGTGCCTAGTTATTTCTGAACGACCTCGGTTAACTTGACTGCGTTCATCTGTCTCCTGTCAGAACTATTACCGATCCCCCAGTCGGATTAGACGTGAATAGATGGGTCAACTAGTACTGAAGGATTAATGTCATGAAAGAATTAGGTTAGATTAGAAATCTAGGTCTCCTCTGGGTGACTTTGAGCAGAACTTGTTGCTTCTATTTCTCGAAGTCCACTTTGTCCCGACTTATCACTTACCTTGCGCAACCAAAATACAGTTTTTTTGCTATCATGGAAAGGGGCAATTTTACAGTACTGTACAGTCACCAGTTTTCTTTGCGTTCGTTTTTGAAATATTTTTGAACAGTTAAACTCTGTTATTTTTAGCAACCGTCTCCTCTTTCCCCATGATTCATCTGAAAGGATTCCTTCAAACGAAACCAATCCTTATTCCAACCAAGGTACCAGTTATTAGCGTGCCCCTTCTGAACTTGAATACGTCCCGTTCAACCGGCCTTAGTCGTGATTACCTACTTCTAAAAATACAGCCACATTAAAACTAACATTTCTTGTTTGTGCCAAATACTTATGTAACGTCATCAACGGCTTGTGGTTTGATCAACAATTTCTTTTAAGACTTGTGGAAGCAGTGTCTGAAAATATACACATACATAAACTTGCGTCTTCTTCCCAAGGGGATATATAGAAACTACAAACTGCCCCGACTGCTGCGTTTCTTAGGCCTCTTTTGTTTCGTTTACGTTTTACAATAGGGTACTTGACTAAAAAAAAACGTGCTAGTTTGTTAAGCCTATTCACTTAAAAAACTTAGTGAATAGGAAGAAAGACGGCAGTTGAACGAGGTGATGCAATGTTAAAAGTAAATGAGATGTGGAAGTAAGAGAGGAAGTTGCTTCATGATTGGTGGTAGGCCACAACATTGGCTGCCGACAGAAGTTAACACCCACCAGACAAAGTCTTGCCGCCAAGCAATAGGATAGTTGACTAAAAAAAACTAATTAGTCCGTCAGTCAGATTTCCAAAAAATACTAGACATGTATTTTTCTTTTTTCATATAAACAAAAAATGAAGACGACACAGTGCGTTGAAAACTCGTGTAACGTCACTGCCCGCTACACTTTTTAGCGCGCAGTGACGTCACCAGCCACCACTCCTGATCTTTGACGCCTTTTATATTTGTCATTTATTATTGATTTGGTAAAACAAAATATACGTATCCAATATTTTTCTATAATCAGAATGACGGGCTAAATAGAATCATATTTTTTATCCAGGAAACATCCCTATTGCTAAAATCTATAGCAGTCCCTAATAAGGACTATACCTGCTTGCAGCGCATTTTATTCGCTGGCCTAAAAAGGATTCTCTTTTATTATACAAACGGATGCAGCTGTGGTCATTGCGTGCACGGGGTTTCTTTTCCAAAATCGTCAGATACAGGTTTTGGCTATACATAGTATATGCACGCCGGTTCCGAGCACTGCACACCTGACCTTTCTGAAGAACATCTGCGATAAGGCGACTATGTTATGTCCTTACGACCTTCTAAGGCGTTACCTCCCGGTGTTTCCACTCATGTCTGCGGTGTAAATACCCTATTCGTTTGTCTGAAAACGTTGTATAAAATGGGTTTATCCATTATTTCTCATGGTTCAGAAATTTTCCCGGATGCCCAGACGAAGTGATTCCATTTTTTGCTATAAGTCTAAACACGACTTTATGGTAAGTTGATCTATGTCCTTTTCTTATTTTGGGCTGTTATAGTATATTTTTATGGTCGGCTAAAGTCCTGGCATGTCCACAACGATTGAAACGGTCTTCAAAGCTTCACGCAACTTCTTTATCGTGTCTTTTTTCTCTCGTTCTTTTTCACGTTCATTTTTTGTATACTGTCTCGTCGCTTGTTCATGCTGTCTACAAAGTACTTGTACGGAAATTAAACTAGTTACGTCGTTATAGTTTAGCAGTGTGATGATGTCATGGAGGTATATTTTTTACCGAAGCAACGGCCGATGGCTTGCGATTATCTTTCATCTTGACGATTGTGTTCCGGTATATCTAAAGTGTGTGGTTCTGTGAATAAAATTCCATGGAACATAAATTACGTCACGCCTGAATTTCGCGACGAATTTAGCAAAGCTGCACCTTTTTTATACAGTATAGTACACATTTACTATTAACTAGCAATATTCGATTGAATTGTGTGTTCATACTTTGATCTCCTTTCCTTAAAATATATTACTTTTAGTGTTATGTCCTACAAAATAACCAAATGATTATCAAGCCCTAACTTCAATCAAAAAGTCTCTTAAAAGTCAAATGGCAGGTCGCGCAATTTCAAATGTTATTGTATATTATTGTTAATTATCTAAACAGCCTTAGCGGGAGAGATCATCCGTTAAAATAAACTATAAAAACAAATTTATTACCAAAAACACATGCAAATCATAAATTACAACAGACCAACGGAACAACAATAATTTTCTTTATAGCGGCACCGGCCTAATTTTGCGCCAATATACTCCCGAAATAGACCTACGTTTGAATTTGGAACTCTCTGTTGTCTATGACGGCGGCCATATTGTAACGGTTAATTGTTGACATTGCGGCACTTTATGGTAATCATTTTTGAAAAGAACTGTTATTTTGGTTAGTTTTTGGATTCATTCAGTTGAAGATATTCTGCCTTTTGGCAAAGTAGGATGAATAATACTTTGTACGATTAATTCTTGTCTGTAGTCGTGCGTTAACTTAATTGTTTACTATTTAAATTTGATAGATTATTGCTCAATAATGGCAATATGCTGATTAAAATCCGTGTCATGAGTTCAAATTGTGACAGTGAATGATCAATACGACTGGAGTTTATAGGTTTTGATGTTAATACGAGTACAGCCATTATAACAGCGAGCTTTTATAGTAAAAAGTCGATTGTTATTAAAGTTAGTAGTAGCAAAATAGCAACGTAATTGTTATGTTAGGAATTTCATAAAAGAAAAAAGCTTAAACGTGGTTGATGAAATATTTACCTCACCTTTGGCTCTAACCCTTGGACCGAAAACACGTGTGTTTTATACCCGATACGAGAATTTATCAACGATTTTTTTTTCTATTCGAATTAATGTGGAATTGTGTCACAACAGTATGTTAATTTGTATTTTAATTTACATTAAAGGTGAAAGTAATGACAAGTAAATAATTAAAATTTCCTTTTGGAAATACTTGGCTTCTAGCTCGCGAAGCTTAACCAATTCTGTCTTTATTCTACAAAGAATAAACAAAGTTCTTTCTGTCCAAGTAGACTTTTTGTTTAGCAGTGTTTTATCTGCTTGAGCCAGGGGCGACCACAAATAGAATATTATTATGTGGTTAATGGGGGCCAAATTTTAAAATCAAAATGAAGTCTTGGCAAAGTCCAAATCGATATAAACTTATTTGACACTTAGGGAGACAAAAACCACTACAAAGTGAAAAATAACTAATTTCGGAGGTCGGTGTCTTTGGTTTTGTATATTCATTTTTGACACCGACTTCCGAAATTAGTTATTTTTCACTTTGTAGTGGTTTTTGGAAGTCGGTTGTTTTTTTGTAAAAAAGTTTTTATTTTACACTTTTTAGTTGTTAAAAGTACTATGTATTCAGTTGCATCCGGTCAGACTGGAAGCTGACGCAAATATATTTGGGAAACGACGTAATTTTGTTTATTTTAATTTTTACCCGTATGTATTCCCTCAACTGCCTATGGTCTTTATCATCAAATTTACTGCAGACCATTATTTTAACCCAATGGGTGCAAAGGTATCATCAATATAAATGAATTGAGTCCAAATACAAGGTAGCTACTGTAAATCGTTTAGGAGTTCCCTGAACTGACCTTTGTCATCATAATCAGCTCCCTAATGACAGTCACCACCCATCTAGGTGTAAGGTTCTTGTCAATACAAATTATTCAAGCACAAACACAAGGTAGCTGCTGTGAATTGTTGAGGAGTTCCTTCGACTGTCTCCCGGCTCCATCATCAGATCTACTCCAGACCTTTATTAAATTGTAGTGCTTTAAAATACTTAATGAAAATGCTAAGAAATGCACTAGTCGCCCCTGCAATTTTTGAAAGTTCCCCTTGTTTTCTTTGGTCTTCCACCATCAAACCAATCACCAAAAAAATCCCAAATATTAAAATAAAAATAAATATTATTTCGAAAAAGCGAGGTAACTTAATGCATGCGGTAGGCAACACGTTAGGCATACATGCGTGGGTGAAGGGAGGCACCAGGCGGCACGTGATCGCATCGCTATTCGCACCGTCACAAATGGTGATGCCACAATTTAAAAAATTACTAAATTTTTGGGCAGTTTGAATTAATTCGTGGAAAAAAAAGATTATTTCAAAATTCATTAGTATTGTCACTATGATGATTATGTAAAATTTCATATTTTATTTGGTCATGTGTATTCCTAACATTTATTATCCTTTTGGGTCGAACGGGGTTTTCTTTACATGTTGCATACATGTCATTTTCAACTTAAACGGATGTCGGACAGATGTGAGTTAGTGACGTCACAGTTGTGTAATTACACACTTGTTACTGTGCGTGCGAATACGGACGGTGGCTTTCCAAAATGTTTTGAAACTGCGTATTGTTTTCTTTAATTAAATTTTAAATAGCTAGCGTAACGACAGACGTAATGGTATCTATGTCTCATCATCATCATCTCAGCGTTAATCCCAGTCGCATCCGAAGCTTTTTCGACTTTGGAGTCCTGGGTCCGCTTTACCAGTCTAACTTTCCGTGAAGCGACTGCCGTCTAACCTCCACAACCCGAAGGCGATATCGAAGCATTGCAGTTAGACCAATTGATGTTATTTGTGTCTAAACTACAAAAAAGTATTAATAGGTATACATAAATATAGATAAACAGCAAAATTGTAAACCTACTCCTTTTTTGCGGTCGGTCAAAAATAAAGAGGTTTTTTGTGGTTCAGGCCAGTAGCCTAACCTGCCACCAGTCTTACCTAATTCTGGTATGTATATGTACATGGAATTTCCAACCTGTTAATGTATTATTGTATACGAAAATTGAAGACAAACTTGTTGATAGGATTTTGTCAATACATTTGCTACGAATCCCCACCGGTTTACCAGGAAACTATTCTGTAATGTGGCAAAATGCTACTAACTAGCTGTTGCCCGCAGCTACGGCCGCGTGGACTTCAGTTTACAGCGCGTGGTGGTTCCCGTTTCCGTGGGAATGCCATGATAAATGCCTACATTACTGCAAGGTTTCCTTAAAATCCATTTAGTATTTTTTGTCAAAGCCGTAGTCTATTCCGAAAAAAATTAAAAAGAGCTCAGTTGATATAAAATAAGCGCCTGTTAAAGTAATGGGAGCAATATTGCTCCCTGCGGACGTCGTACATACCTATGTGTACGACGTCCGCGTTCACTCCCGTTTTCACAACATTTTTGTTACTGCTCTGCTCCTATTGCTCATCATCATCAGCCCCTACTCGTCCACTGCTGGACATAGGCCTCCTTCATGGCTCGCCAACAAGCTCGATCCTGAGCAGTTCTCCGCCAGCTACTACCAGCCACCTTTTTGATGTCGTCGCTCCATCTCATAGCGGGATTTTATATAGCCTAGGTATGTCCTTTCTCAGGCTCTAGACTAACTGTGTACCAAATTTCATTACAATCGGTTCAGTAGTTTTTGCGTGAAAGCCGGACAGACAGGCAGACAGAAGTTATAATATTAGTCTGGATAGTTATTAAAATTAATAATTACTTTAAAATGAGATCACCGACAGTGCTGGATGATACATCTGTCAGCCGACTATTGTCAGTGATCTCATTTCGCATCCATCAATCTTCACAGGAATATATTCTGTTATGTTTATCTAATCGCATCCTATTATGTTTGAACAATGAGCTAATTTTGTCGCATTTCAATTATAATAATTATCATTTCCAACCGTCTAAAAGTATTACTCAGTTTCCTGTATAAATATCATTTTAAACAATCATTTGTTTTCGCTCAAATTCGTTGTGACGAAATAAAGGCAAATTTTTGTAATTAAAAACGTGGAATGAATGTTGTTGAACTGTCAAAATAAAAGTACTATTAGTGTAATATGCATTAACCCCGCGGGTCGTCCCCACTCAGGGTCATTTTCGTTTTTAGGCCTTAAAGATTGGGGTAACATTACTCTTGAAAGCTTTTCTTTCAAAAAATTGAGCCTTTTTTTTTGTTCTGGATAAGAAATCATCAAATGACAAATGACCTCTCCCAGCGAAAAGGCGTGTCAGACTTTTACTGACTGAAACCCCTACCCGTGTCTCTTCACTTGCCTGTGCACCAGGGCCACCTTTTTTTTCCAACCCGCATCCCTGACTGTCTTCGTGGACCCCGTCACGATGTGATGACATCACTTTGACCCGGTCCGGGTCCTTATCGGGTGGCGATCTGCCTATTGCTCGCCGCCCGCAAGCCTGTGCCTACGGTGGCCTGGAGTTCGATATTGTCTCCTGCGGCGGCTCGAGGCGTGACGGCGCTGGTATTCCCGCTCCCTCACGTGCTCCGTCTCCTCCTTTGCCGGCATCACTGCTTCGCAGAAGGAGGTGACGGCCTGCCATGCACTCTTGCTCCTGACCAGGGCCGGACGGGAGAGGTCATCGCCGATCGACGCGACGAGTTCACGGCGGTGCTCTACCCAAGCCAAGATCTCTACCGTATGCTCCACCGTGTCCCGCAGTGCAATGAATTTAGCCTTACGCGTTTGACGAAAGTAATCACCTCCAAAGCATACAGAGAGTTTTTGATAATTACGTATTTTTCCATACACAATGTGTGTATAACTTGAATTTCTCCTCAACAATGACTTACGTTAGTTGCATGAAGCATGTCCAACCAACAACCCAGTGAAAGTCGCATCGCGCCGCAACGAGCAAGTACTGACGTATTTTTCACACTACTGGATTTTATACGCTCGGCTTACTGCTGAGAATTGTAAATCCAACAATGTGCTTATTTAAACACGCTTGGGATGTGCTGTGTTGGATTCTCAACGCTTCGTTCAATTCAGAAAGTTCAAAATCCAGTGCGCGGTAATAAAAAGTCGCAGTTAAAGAGTGCATCAGTCATAGGTTAATTTTGTAAAGGGGGAAACTATGTGAAACACTGCTTTATTGTTGTTTGTTTTTATTCCTGTATCTCGCGATTTTTTTTCTACAGTGTAGGCTATACAAGCCGGCAGTCGTGTATGGTTCGAATACGAACTCCGCTGCGTTCAAATAAATCGGTTATTAAAAAAGACTCGTAAAATTCACACGTGGTAAAAGTGAATCCTTCAAAAATTTTGTTTTTTTACTGTTAATCATGACGATACTGCGCGATCGAATCAGAAATGAGGCGATCCGCAGAAGAACCTAAGTCACCAACATAGCTCTTCAAGTAGCTAAACTTATGGCAGTGGGCGGGGCACATTGCACGTAAACCGATGGCCGGTGGGGCAGTAAGGTTCTGGAGAGGCGGCCACTGGAATACGCAGCGTAGGACGGCCCCCAACTAGGTGGACCGATGACCTGGTGATTGTGAAGGTCGCGGGAAACCGATGGATGCGGGAAGCCTTGGGGGACGCTCTATAGGCTGAGGTGATGATGATGATGATGATGACGACGACGACGACGAAGATTCTAAAGAAACTTTTTCTTCAAAAAAAAAGTAATAACGAGGGAGTGGATAAAAGAAACACCATTAATGCTTCCTATCTTATTTTCTCCCACGTTAATTCTTATGGTTACCGGAATCCAGCACTTCTGAATCTATACCAAAAAGTGCTGGCTTGACGTTGTAAGAGATGACATGCGTGCCAACAATTTTACACCACGGGATGCCAAAGATCGTGCGAAATGGAGGCGAATGTGTAAGAAAGCGGACCCCAGGTCCATCGCGAAAGCCGCGGATGCAACCGGGATTATACGCTAAGATGATGATGATGATATATGTTTGAATCTATAATTCAGTAACTTCTAAAGCGACAGTATAATATCATTAAATATTTATAAATACTCCCTTTGACCTTTCTCAATGACGTACTTATTTATGTTTACACCTACAACAAAAACAACTCAATTTCAGTGTTCATAAAAATAATTTCCTGCTAGAAAACGTAACGGGCACATATTCGCAAATGTTCGATTATTCCTAGTACAGTTCGTTGACACGCGAATTTAAATGAAAACAATCTAATATCGAAATTGTGATGTTTTTCAACAATTTCAACGCTTGTCCGCAAACTGTTTTTAGATTAGGTGTGTTTATATTTCAATCTATGTTTATGGTTGGACAATGAATAGCATCTTTTATTTTGGTGGTTCTTTGCACCCTAATTACGTAATAGTCCATTACAATCCCGATCATTATGATGGTTATTTCTAATCCCTTTCTTGCTCGGTGGCAGGCCACAACATCGGCTGCCGGCAGAAGTTACCACCCACCAGACAAAGTCTTGTCGCCAAGCGATTCGTCGTGTTCCGGCATGATGTCTGGTGAAGCCGTACGGAGGACGAGTCTGAGCAGTTGTGTTTTGATGTGTGCCGGGTACGATGCGCCAAATGTTGTTGTGTCGGGAGTTTGGTCGTGGAGGGTCTCCAGATTAATCTCCCTCTGGCGCAGCATCGTTGGTCTTGTTGTTGGGTTTAACATTGCATCACCTCGCTCAACTGCCGTCTTACTTCCTATTCACTAAAAAATTTGAGTGAATAGGTTCTTAATAAACTAGCGCGCTTTACCATCAAAAATTTCATCACCAGGCAGGATTGCAGTCAAGCACTAGTTTGTAATAAAAAAAAACCTTCCTATGTCCAGTGATATGAGCAATAATGTTTTCAAACCCAGAGCGACTGCCATCTGACCTCTGCCAAAAATTATCCACTGCAGACTATCTCAATTAAACCTGTAACAAAGTGTTACATCTCAATGCTACATAATATTTACGCAATGCATTTCGTAAGAAGATTTGTTTGTTTTATAAATAGCTTGTTTTTAAACAGCACTCGTTCTCATAGGTCCGTGGGCGATGCCCTGTTGAAACTAGCGGGGAATAATACTGTTCTAACTACAACCCTATTGCGTAATGAACTAATCAGTCACAAGCTATCATTTTGAAGAATAACGCTCTTCCATTGCTTTATATGTCCGAAAAATGCATCAGTATGCCTAGTAAGAGTTTTCATTACGGGACTCGATCGTCGATATCGAGCGCGTTTGGCGCTCTCATTGGTTGAGAGTTCTTGCAACCTTGAAGCGGGCTAATCGATGAGTCAAACGCGCTCGATATCGACGATCGGGTTTCGTAATGAAAACTCAGACTAGGCCTACTGATCAACAACGTAAATAGTGAAATTAATGTTGTTGAACTGTAAAATTTTTTGTCATTGCTGGTGATACTGTGTTAGGCTATTAACCCGCTATTTAGTTTTTAAAAGGTGAGCTATAATATAAAAAAAAAGAAACAAAATTGCAGTCAATCAAAAAAATTCAAAGTGCAACCCGCACCTTAAATTTTTTGATATACCGAAGTCAATGCTGAGAAGCCGATAAATTTATCTCTACCAATCTTTCTATTCTAACATACGAACAGAATTCAATCAATGTGGACGTATTTAGACTAGATTTAAAAGACATAATTATTAAGATCACGTAAAGGCATGAAGCACACGTGATAGTCATCATGTCAACAATGGACCTACAGCTCTACTTATCACGAACACGCATGAAGATAACGCCTGATATTGTATTGTTTGCACGAATTACGTTTAAAACCATGTCAATAGGCTTCTTATATTGTTTCATTTTAAATATTTCTCTCGGTGGTAGGCCATAACATCGGCTGCCGGCAGAAGTTACCACCCACCAAAGTCTTGCCGCCAATCGATTTATCGTGTTCCGGCATGATGTCTGGTGAAGCCGTACGGAGGACGGATCTGCAGTTGTGTTGCGATGTGTGCCGGACACGATGCGCCAATTGTTGTGTCGGGAAATTGGTCGTGGAAGATCTTTAGATCAATCTCCCTCTGGCGCAGCATCTTTGGTCGTGTTGTTGGGTTTAACAATGCATCACCTCGATCAACTGCCGCCTTCCTTCCCATTCACTCGGTTTTTTGATTGAATAGGCTCTTAGTAAACTAGCGTGCTTTTACGTCAACGATTGCATCACTGCTTACCATCAGGTGGGATTGCGGTCAAGCACTACTTTATAATTATAAAAAAAAAAAATCCTCTAAGACTACTATGTGGGTTGTTCGAAAGGGAGATCGTGGCCCTGGCGTACAGGCAAGTGAAGGAACACGGGTGGGTTTTAGCTAGTAAAAGGTCTGACACAGCCTTCCGCTTCGTCCAGAGCGGGAGGGGTCAATTGATAATTCCGTATTGAAAAAAAAAATATAGTTTAAAAAACTAATAAGAAAACGTTCTTTTAAAAAATATTAAACTGAAAAGTTAAAAATAATTTAAAAAAAAGCGTGAGGCGCTTTGTGCCATAATTTTTGTATATTAAGCGCCTCACGTTTTTTTAAATAAATTTTTAACTTTTTAGTTTGATATTTTTTAAAAGCATGTTTTCTTAGTTGTTTAAACTATATTTATTTCCAACTTTTTAGTACAATAATCTTTAAAAAAAAAGAAACGAACGAACGAACGTATTGAAAACGGTGAGACATTTTACAGTAATCAGCCGCTCACTCGTAGTCCAAAGAGTTAGAGACGGATAAACAAACAAGCAAGCAAGCAAACATACAAGTGAAGCTAATAAAAAGCATGTAAAAAGATGACGTCTTTAATAGAGAGGTGTATAAGAAAGCACATTGTATATAAAGGGTGTATCTGACATCGACGCACAAACGAGTACCATGGATCCAGTACATGTTTCTGAGCCCCCCAGTGGTGGAATTTTTCGTCGGCTTTTTCATGATTTAAAAAAAATATATGTAGTTTTTTTCACTTCAGACCGTTCACAATTGCTATACTTTTATAACCCAATAATATTTTAAAGTAAAAACGAAATAATTCGCTAATTACATAAAAAAGCGCAATGAGAACAAAACCTAAAAACCTATCTTATCAGCTGATTTAATAGAGTTCACATCAGGGATCAACGTCATATCTACAAACCCGCACGGCGGCACGCTTGCAACGTTCAAAAGCCAAGCCAACACTTTTTTTTTCAAACACTGTAATCTGTAACCGTTCATTAACGACATA
The DNA here is from genome assembly GCA_017933935.1 of Sesamia nonagrioides. Classification (NCBI taxonomy): domain Eukaryota; kingdom Metazoa; phylum Arthropoda; class Insecta; order Lepidoptera; family Noctuidae; genus Sesamia; species Sesamia nonagrioides. The sequence continues at coordinate 237,898 of JADWQK010001864.1, forward strand.
AATGACTATCATAAATTTATTAGTGGCATGCGGTCTAGCCTTTTCGCGAAGTTTGCGTTACGATGTCAGATACACCCTGTATAGTATAATCATCATTGTTCCCATTCCTGGGTCACAGGCCTCGTCTCTGTGAGAACCGTCAGACAAACACTAGATTGAATAAATTATTTCATTACTTCTGCTCTCAAAACGGCGAAGGAAAACATTGTAAAAAAACTGACAAGTCCTAAACCATGCATTCGAAGATATGACATTCGCTAAACCGCTCTGGGCTTGTGATGCTGATTACGGCCTACTTCGACTCACAAAACGGCCAGTGTATCACCACTCAGTACCTAGTAGGGTATTTTTTCATTGTTTTGAAAACTGCAAGTCGTCATTTAAAATTGCGTTTTTTTATCTTATTTTGTAGATAAAAGTATTTTTCTGCTGATATTGCAAACAGTAATAATCAGCTGTTTTTTGTTTACATTATGTTAAATTCACATTTTATTATGATTAGCTTTGTTTTTATTATGGGTGAAGTTTTATTTAAAAAGTATTATGTTTAATAAATATTCTTATCACAAATTTGACCTCTTTGTTATTTTCGCAGTCAGCTCAACTTAGAAAGTATTTATTTCAATTCGAGCAATTACAAGCACTTTTGAACTGTCAAGGAATCTGTTAGTCAGGATGATTAAGCTAGTTGACGATTTCAAACTATACAGTATGTTAACTAACAGAGGGCGTTCCCGTTAACCCGAAATAGTATAGCATACATACATGCTAAAAAAAATATCTCCATTCGAAAACAAAATGTTTTAAAAAAAATTCCAATAAGAAAATATTCAATAAAAATTTTAAATTGACATGTAAAAGAAACACACTGTACACGCGAACATGAAAGACGGCAACTTCGCAATTTATTTATACATGACGACTACTATTTTGATTTAAAACAGGTTTCAAATTTATTTCCAATTAGAATTTTTTTTTATTCGGATTTTATAATGCTTATTTTTCTATGCTGATATTTTTGTTTTAATCTATTAATGATATATATTAACGAGTTTAAGGGAACGCCCTCTGTTATTTAACATACTCATTGCTACTGTTAGTTCGTTTCGTAATCACCACACTGGTGGAAAGTAAGGAAGCCAAGTATACATACTCCATATACGGATGTTAACCGATAACAGGCCCAGATCGACGGCGCGTAGTGCTTCACGGACGCCTCAAAGAGATGTCAGTACATCATGACGGGGTCCACGAGGACCGATGCCTCCTTGGTCAGGGTTGCAGATTGGTTAAAAAGGAACCGTGGCCATGGCGCACAGGCAAGTGAAGAAACATGGGTGGGTTTTAGTCACTAAAAGTCTGACACGCCCTTCCGCTCCGCACAGAGCGGGAGAGGTGATTTGATGATTTCTCATCCAAAAAAAAAGGATATAACTGATGGCGTTCTGCCTACCCTGATGGGAGCAAGATCATTTCAAGTAGTAATTAGTAAATAGTTCAAGGGCTTAACATACAATGACCTACATAGCTTAACCGGGTCAGATTTTGAACTTGCCTATTGATTTATTATTTAAACTTTGACCTTTGCCGCTAACTTATAATCCTGGTCTGCTATTGTCTATTTCACACATTGAATTGTAATCACAAACAATACTATTGTTTGTTATATTAGAGGTTGATTATAAACGTACATGCAAGTTGCAGTTAATTGACTTCACAATAAACTTTAGCGCTCAAAAACTCGCCGCTCCATGATAAGCTTCCATTGAGTTATAATGTACTTGTAAGTTTCCAAGCGATCATACATTAACCCTAATGTACCAACTTATATAATTATAATAATGAGTATAACTGTGATATTAGTACAAAATAAATTTATCTAATGTTAAACTACGGAGCGTAGTAAACACTCGATAGGTCAGTAGCCTCGTAACTAGTGAACACGAGCTAGTTAATAAAAGATAGCATGGAAAACTGATTAGAATAAAGAACGTATACAGCCTTCATACAGGGTAGGGAGGTCAATCGTCGAATTCAACTCGGCTGGGCTGCTTTCGAAGCTCAAAGGGCAATGGTGAGGGCTATGCTTGGGGTTTCACTGCGAGATCCGCAGAAGAACTAGAGTAACCGACATAGCCCGAAGAATTGCAACACTTAAGTGGCAGTGGGCTGGGCACATTGTCCGTAGGACCGATGCCCGATGAGGCCGACGGGTTGGACCCCCGACAGGGTGGACCGACGACCTGGTGAAGGTCGCGGGGTGGCGCTGGACCGGTCGTTGTGGAGATCCTTGGGGGTGGCCTATGTCCAGCAGTGAACGTCTTTCTCCTGAAATGATGATGATAATGAAGTGATCATACAAACGTGTGACATGCGTCTACGACAAATGCAATTGCATCCGTAGACTAATCGTTACTCGGTGGTAGGCCATAACATCGGCTGCCGGCAGAAGTTACCACCCACCAGACAGTCTTGCCGCCAAATGATTCGTCGTGTTCCGGCATGATGTCTGGTGAAGCCGTACGGAGGACGGGTCTGAGCAGTATGCATCAAATGTTGTTGTGCCAGGAGTTTGGTCGTGGAGGGTCTCCACATCAATCTCCCTCTGGCGCAGCATCGTTGGTCGTGTTATTGGGTCTAACATTGCACCACCTCGCTCAACTGCCGTCTTCCTTCCTATTCACTAAGGTTTTTTTAAGTGAATGGCCTTAATAAACAAGCGCACTTTACCACCAACGATTGCATCACTACTTACCATCAGGTGGGATTGCAGTCAAGCGCGAGTTTACAGTTATTAAAAAAAAAAAAGACACGTGACAATTACATGTCGCTTGTGTACTAGAGTACGGTTAATTTATTGTTTACTAGCTTTCCGCCCGCGGCTTCGCCCGCGTGGAAGTCGGTTATATCGTGCTTTTTCAATTTCCCTCGGGAACATAAATTTTTTCCGGGATAAAAGGTAGGCTATGTTCTTTCTCAGAGTCTAAAGATTGTCTGTGCCAAATTTCATCAAAATCGATTGAGAGGTTTAAGCAGGAAAGCGTAACAGACAGACAGAGTTACTTTCGCATTTATAATATTAGTATGGATTCTGTAGTACGGTGCTGAAATACACGAGCGGCAAGTTTTTGCTGACACGCTTTGATGGCTATCATTGATCCGTGGTTCTCGTATTAACGCACACTCAACTAATAGTGTATGAATACTAACCCAACGATTCCCTGACACGTGTAAACTTTGTCGCACGCACCAGCAGTTAGATAGTTTTAAAACGGGTATAAGGATAGAAACCGTGGCCCTGGCGCACAGGGAAAAGAAGAAACGCGGGTGGGTTTTAGTCCGGCATAGAGCAGGAGAGGTCATTTGATGATTTCACTTCTAGAACGAAAAAAAAAATAATAGTGAAAAAAGTTTTAATGTGAGTAGTATTATATGTCGTCCGTGGCGCAGCGGTCAACACGCCTGCCTGCGACGCACAGTGTTTTATAAACCCAAAAAAAGTGACATCGTCTTTTTATTCCAGATTCGTATAGATTGATTTAAAAGAAATGCTAGAGTAAAATACCGAAGTTTCTAGTACATCTAGATGATGAGATATAAATTTTTGAAAATACGTAAATTTTTATCCGGATTATTAAAAAAACAATCATAATAAATTACTAGTTCAAATTATCAGCAAGCTGATTAAATACATACATGAAGATTTTAAAGGCGCAAATTACAAAGTTATCAAAAAATATTTAGGTTCATTTAAATCGACGTTATAATTTTTTTTAATATTTTCGATTTTATTTTTTTACTCGATTAGTCCTGAATTTCGCAACTTAATTTTTCTACATAAAATTGCTTTATATGTGGCCTATACACACAAAAAAAATCAAAGCCCGAATCCGTGGACTAACAAAGTTATAGTCATTAGAAATTTATTGCTAGGGTTGGCACTTACAACCAATGTAAACCGGGTATAAATTGATTCAATTTTTTTTATTTCACATAGGCCCACATGGGCACTTACAATACGTCAGAAGCTAGTGCACGGTTCCCAATTGATCGTTTTCCTATGGAGAAGAACCGGCAAGAAACTCCATAGTTAGTCTTTAAAAAAATGGTTGATTTACATTATTTCCGCTGAAATAAATTATATTTACATATTGTATTTGATTCGAACTGTTTGTGTCGTGATGGTCCTGCGGTTCAGGCCCACTTTTCATGCACGAGGTTGCCGGTTCCATAACGAACAAGTACAAATGTGACTTTTTAAATTCATATGTACTGTCCAAGTTTAATATAGACTAGCCATGTCTATAATAAACTTGGACAGTACATATGAACAAAGGAAAATATAATGAAGATACCTGGACTGTATGCTCCATTAACACGTCTCCAAGTACAAACCGCGGTGGACGCAGGTGTATTACGAAGTGTGAAAATAAAGTATATTGGGTAAATACTAAGGCAGCTACTCGTAAGATGTACTAAGACTGTGATAGGACGATATACAGTTTTTGGATAACTGGATGTAATTCACATAATCAATAAATACACTCGTATATTCAATAATATATACCCATAGTGAGTTAGCAAGATGGGGGAATAAATATTATATTACTCTGAGGAAGTGTGTATATGGCTATCATGACTTTACCGGAAGTACGGTCAATATCCCTATCAGCATTTTACTGATATTCTGTCAGTGAAAGAAAAAGGCTCTTGCCTTTGTTGACAGAGTATCAGAACCTTATTCCTTGTCATCAGTTCCGTGGGATCGCAACTCCCTTGCGGGTTTATTATTAACTAGCTGTACCCCGCGGTTTCACCCGCATCTTTGGTTACTGCCCCGCTTCTATTAGTCGTAGCGTGATATTATATATAGCCTATAACCTTCCTCAATAAATGGGCTATCTCACAAAGAATTTGTCAAATCGGACCTATAAGGTCCATCACATCATCTCAAGATGAGCGCGTTAAACCAAACAAACGAACTCTTCAGGCTTTATTATATTAGTATAGATAACGGATTCAGCTACATAATTAAATTTTAATATTGATTTTACTTAACCAAACGAAGTTGCTAAAATTTATATTTTAAGGAATAATAATAAACAACACTTGATGAATTTAAATGATGAAACTTTTGATCAAACAGATAACTAATATAATCATTAAATTTTAATTGCAGATATTTTAAATATTAAAATCATCAAAAACCAAAAATAAATCATTCTCTACAGTCAACATTTCGTGGTCGTCTATATCATCAGTAAATTCTTTCTCATTGTGAGTAAGTTTAAGTAACGCCAAAGCAGCAGCAGGCAATGGACGTTTTTTTAAATGTTTTCTTCTTTGGAGCTGCATTTGAGCAGCAATAATTGGATCGGAAGACACTAATGCTCTATGAAACAAATCATACATTGTTTGTTTACGATCAAATTTGCGTGTGTGGTGCTCCCGATCAGATCGCCAATATTTGTTCCGTGATTCGGCGGCTTGCTCTGAAAGCATACCAATCGGTAGTGGTGTTTTGTCAATAATAGATGCCCCATGAATTAAAATTTTATGAATGGAAACCGTCATAGGATGCCAGTCATAGACACTTACATATTTGTAGGCAAGGTCTTTACAGAATGCACCAAATTTGTCTGCATCTACAGGAATTCCACAAGAAATCACGATTAAAATAATGTATAAACCATCAAGAAGCCAAAGTTCTAATCCCAAAATATCTGCAAAAGTTTTTCGGTTTTCATCTGCCAAAACTGTGCGACTTGTGTTGCCATCATTAGTGGTTCCAGAATTAGGAAGAACGACATCTACCAATACACCAATTTTATCACGTATAGCATTTTGGATACGTTTTTTTCTTTCCTGTACTGCAAGCCCTTCTTGTGAAGATTGCTTGATACGCCATTTTTTCACTTCACATTTGTACCCGAGTTTGAGGAGAAACTCCAAAACTCGGATCTAGGCGTGTAGAGGATTGATACCATGCGTCAATGTATCTGAGTCCACTGTTTTCGAAAATACAATTTCTAGGTTATTAAATTGTGTTGCTGTAAGTGCACAATATGGACAACGCATTTGCGATGGCGTATCAAGTATCGTATTAAGTACTTTACCGTCAATTGCCGCTAAATATAAATTGCAGGTAGCGTTGATTTGCTGCCCACTCGGTAATTTATAATAGAAAGGAGTAAGGTGGTCGATTTCTTGGTTAACTCTGTCTTTTTCGGATAAAATCAGTTCTTTAGATTCTTTTTTATAAATTATTCGCAATGGGCGGCAAGATCTGTAAGACTGAGCTGCAATATTTGTCCACAATAATACCTTGTCATTTTGGGTGCTTTGATGGTAAATTCTTAAGGGTACAAAAGTTGTAGCAAAAATACTGCTTTCGTTTTCACCTTGATCCTCAAAAGCTTGTTTGTACAAAGCTTGCCCCGAACTACCATCAAAACCCCAAACCCCTTCAAAGACACAGTCTAAAATATTGGTTCCTATTTTGTTGCAGTATTGTGAGAAAACTTCATCTTGCAATTGCACAATGCGGTCAAAAGTGTGCTGCAGAAGTGATTGTAAAGGAACAACCGCTTCTCGTTCTGTAATGTGAACGCATTCTGGGTAACAGTTTTGTTTGGCTTTCAAAATTTTGTAATAAGGTGGGTATGCCGGAAAACCCCGCTGCTGCAAATCTAGGTGAATAAAATTATATGTCTCAACAGTCATGTTTCTGTCAATTAATATTGCTAGCGCTTCTTCTGCTGTGTAAGGTTTTGTAGTTGTTCACATTTTGTTAGCTATTTCCGTGATAGTGTCATTCGATTGTAAGCACGACTCAATCACATTTGTAAATACCGTTGATGTTTGATGTGAGTGCTCTCCACCAATGTGCAAGGTATTTACAAAGGCTTTTATTCTTTTCTGTAGAGGCTCACATTGCAGTGTAGACTCTAATCTTTGGCGACTACGGATTTGCTGTCGTTTGCTAAGTTTCCTAAAACTATCATCGTCAGTGTGTTCAGGTGGAGCGCTAATGTAGCCGCTAATGAAAGTTTCACTGAGCCACTTGCCATGTTTTTTCAAAAAATTTGTCATGTTCTTACATTTTTTATATTTGGTTTCACATTTGGACAAAAAACTAGGAAGAGTTGATTTTAATTCATCTTCAGTACGAGAAATTTGATAGTCAGGCCCAATTGTGTTGACAATCAAATTCACTCGTTCTGAAAGAGATAAATAGCTTTTCCCTTTCATGAGCTGGAAAATATCCAACCTCGATAATATTTTTGAACCTGAAGTTCCTTCACCAGACGCCTCTCCTAGCACTGGAGCGATCACCCCGGAGGTTGAAGGATGTCGGCTGTGGCACTATCCACAACTTCACTTGCCACTCGTGGACCAACATGAGGGTTGGCGCCCTCATGCCCTCCTAGCATTAAGTCCTCTGATCGGAGCTCAGAAGGACATCCCTCAGCAGCATGGGTCAGGTGCTGCTGAGGCAAAGTGGCATCAAGGGTCTGTGACGGCTCCATGATGCCTCACCCCCGTTCCTCCAGGCTACGTGTAATGATATGGGGTTTTAGCAAAAGCCTATCGAGGGTGGACCTCTTCCCATACCACACGTATCCCTTCATCAGAAATTGTCACATTTACTGATTATACATAAACGTGTACTGGCTGATTCATACTATAGAATCTAATAATACTTGCAAAATTGCTTACTCGCAATCCGTTATTCTAGTAATTGTAGCTACACACTAGTATTTGTTTAATTTAAAAATACAAGAGACATTTAAAAATTCGAAGTTGAGCAAGCGTTGTACTATGACGTTAGTTATCAAGCGCCAGAACTATAGTAATTGCATCGGGCACTAATTTTTATATTTTATATGCCGAAAACTTATTGATGTATCTAAATAATTTTTACAAAAATATTTTTCATTTTCCACAATATAAGTGGAGATTAGTTAAATTGGAATTTATAAATCACAATAATTCAACATTTTTCGTTTTCATGAACAAAACAAACAAAATTAACCGAAATATAATTTTACAAAATTGACAACCCTAACCTCGATTCGATCCGGATAAACATAATATTAATCATAACTTCGTTAGTCCACGAATTCGGGCTTTGATTTTTTTTGTGTGTATAGGCCACATATAAAGCAATTTTATGTAAAAAAATTAAGTAGCGAAAATCAGGATTAATCGAGTTAAAAAATAAAATCGAAAATATTAAAATAAATTATAACGTCGATTTAAATGAACCTAAATATTTTTTGATAACTTTGTAATTTGCGCCTTTAAAATCTTCATGTATGTATTTAATCAGCTTGCTGATAATTTGAACTAGTAATTTATTATGATTGTTTTTTAATAATCCGGATAAAAATTTACGTATTTTCAAAAATTTATATCTCATCATCTAGATGTACTAGAAACTTCGGTATTTTACTCTAGCATTTCTTTTAAATCAATCTATACGAATCTGGAATAAAAAGACGATGTCACTTTTTTTGGGTTTATAAAACACTGTGCGACGTGGAGGCCCCGGGTTCGATTCCCGGCCAGGTCATGATGGAAAACGATCTTTTCCTGATTGGCCTGGGTCTTGGATGTTTATCTGTATATGTATCTATTATAAATATAGTACCGTTGAGTTAGTATCCCATAACACAAGTCTCGAACTTACTTTGGGGCTAGCTCAATCTGTGTGATTTGTCCGTATATATTTATTATTTATTTATTTATTATATTTATAATCCTGGAAGAGACTGAAAAGAAAGATATAATGGCGCCGATTCTGTTATTCACAACCAAACTAATTTTAAGTTATCTTTTTCATCATATTTCATAGTTAGCATCTTTTTCTTACCATTTCGTTAAAAAAAGGACAGAAGATAAAATGTCAGTTTAGATCTGTCAAATTAGTGCGCTCCTGACGTAAACTGGCGTAGTTTTAGTCGCCATGTTTATAATCGGGTCTAAACTGTATATGGAGTATCTTAATTTGACAGGATTAAACTTAAATGTTATCTTCTATCCTTTTCTTAACGAAATGGAAAGAAAAAGATGCAGATAACTTAAAATTAGTTTAGTTTGTGAACAATAGAATCGGCGCCATTGTTGATTTTCTTTAACTTTAGAAAGTTATATTGATTGATTAAGGTATGTGTAAATACTATAAATTATGAAAAAATGACATCATAATATTTACTCTTTAAATATTATGATGTCATAACAATACTCCTTTAAAAGAAAGTGAAAATAAACTACGTAACCTTCGTTTTCTTTGCAACCGAATTATAATTTTGTATAATGTATGTATAGTATAGAATAGACAGCCTCCGTGGCGTAGCGGTGGCGAACGCGGCCGTTGCGCAAGGAGGCGCGGTTTCGATCCACGCACAGTGCAAATATTTGTATGCATGAATATGAATATTTGCATTGGTCTGGTCGTGCCTCGGAAAGCGCGTTAAGCCGTTGGTCCCGGTTGCCATACGAACATCTAATGACAGTCGTTACGGGGTGTTGGAGCCCTCAAAAGTCTAACAATTGGTCTAACTGCAATGTATGGCCTTTGGGTTGGGAGGTCAGATGGCAGTCGCTTCACGGAAAATATCAAAGTTTAGCCAAAATCAGCAGTTAGACTGGTAAAGCGGACCCCAGACTCCAAAGCTGAAAAAGCTACAGATGCGACTGGGATTAACGCTGAGATGATGATGATATGTATGTACAGTATATAAATTAATAAAATTCTGTCTAACACTCCGAATTTTGTGTTTTGATTACGCCTCGTATAAGCTGTACTATCTATGCAACGCTTTAATTTCTACTTGAATTAGTAATGCTAATTTAAGTTTGTAATTACGCTGCTTACGATCAGCTGTTTAATTCGTGTTTAATTTGCATTTTAAATACTTGTGGCTTCCGTGTTTAGCTTAGATTATGAAATTGACATGGAAAAAAATACGAAAATATTTTTTTGTGATAAAATAAAAGTAACACGTGTAACCAAATTGAAAATACAAAGAAAAAAATATAAGATATAGATACCTATAGTGGGACCTTGAAAACTAATATTATTTATTAAAATCTTTAGAACAGTATGAAAAAAGCGTGTCAAAAGCGAGATTTTTCAAGTCTCGCTCAGGGCAGAATGTTTTAATAAGGAAATAGAGCTGTATCTTTTTTTATAAATTACAAACTAGCGCTTGACTGCAATCCCGCCTGATGATAAGCAGTGATGCAATCGTTGATGGTAAATCGCGTTTGTTTATGAAGCCTATTCACTTAAAAAAGTAAGTGAATAGGAAGGAAGACGGCAGTTGAGCGAGGTGATGCAATGTTAAACTCGACAAAAGAAGCTGCGCCAGAGATTGATCTGGAGACCCTCCACGACCAAACTCCAGACACAACAATATTTGGCGCATCGTACCCGGCACACATCGCAACACTACTGCTCAGACCCGTCTTCCGTGAGGCTTCACCAGATATTATGCCGGAACACGACGAATCGCTTAGCGGCAAGACTGTCTGGTGGGTGCTAACTTCTGCCGGTAGCCGATGTTATGGCCTACCACCGAGAACTCGTCATTATTGTTACAGGCCTTCTTTGTTAGATCGAGTGGGCCATCCCCTATGGGCCCAGTAGTTTGGTTGAATGTCACATATCGTTGAGTTTTTGTCTTTAGGATATTCCAGTTCCTTAATTAAGTTCTCCTTAAACATGAAATGAATCCTTAACATCCTCGGACTGTGATTGAAAGCATTGGAGAATAGATCAATATCTTATAATCTTTACAGAGATAAACCTAATGACAAAATAACATCCTATCATTCATAAAACTAAAAAATATTTGACTCACCCGAAGATAAGAGTCTTTGTTATCAAAGGCAAAGTCATAAGTTACCACCCACCAGACAAAGTCTTGCCGCCAAGCGATTCGTCGTGTTCTGGCATGATGTCTGGTGAAGCCGTACGGAGGACGGGTCTGAGCTGAATAAACAAGCGCGATTTACCATCAACGATTGCATCACTGCTTATCATCAGGCGGGATTGCAGTCAAGCACTAGTTTAAGAATCCAATTTTGCAAATAGGACTTATAATGTATTATGCAGATAGCTGTCTCAATATTTATCTCTGTTATAGTACAGTCAATCTGCAATTTGAGCTCCGAAAAATGACAAACCGGAATTTGACTCGATGAATCGTTAGAGGGGCAAGTAATAAACTTAATGTTAGATTTCCGAAGTCCCTCCTCCTGCTGTTTTTGAGAAAATCCAAAAATATTTTGAAATTGATTTATCTCAGCAACTATAAGGGCTAGCGACCTTTTTTTAAAAAAATCCATCAAAAAAAAAAAAAAAAAATCCATAAAATCCATTGTTTAAAAAAGTTTTAAAAGTTTAAAAATTTAAAATTATGTAAACATTTCAATTCACTGATCTATCCATGAATTGTATGACAAACACCCTACAGCAAGGCACATAATGTACGATTTGTACACTTCAACAAGCTTCAGCTCGGAAACGGTAAGTTTTACGAAAAAATGTTTTAAACAAAAGTTGTAGCTAATTTTGTGACAAACAACTTTCTCATTTACATTATTGCAAAAAAATTGTTATTTCATAATGAAAATGGCAAAAAACCAATTTTTTCAAACTTTAGCGCCATCTAGCTTTTGCAGTTTAAGTCGGATGATGTCACTTCAATGAAAGAAAATGTAGTCCTAAGTGTCCTTAACAGTTTAAAAAAAAAAAAGGTCGCTAGCCCTTATAGTTGCTGAGATAAATCAATTTCAAAATATTTTTGGATTTTCTCAAAAACAGCAGGAGGAGGGACTTCGGAAATCTAACATTAAGTTTATTACTTGCCCCTCTAACGATTCATCGAGTCAAATTCCGGTTTGTCATTTTTCGGAGCGCACGGCTTTTTTTTCGACATATTGACTGTACTATTACTGACACCATGCTTTGAAGTACTTCATCTTTTGATTATGCTATGACGTCAAACAGAAGCTTGGGTTACAAGTTACAATAACACTTAGCTATTGGATATCTGATAGTGCGTATTACTCAGCAAGAATATTGTTTTTAATATCATAATTAAAATACGAGAACAAGCTGTAGTGTCAGTTATTCATACATACTTATAAAAAGCTGCCTTTAGGTATTACATAAGTTACGTAGTAAGTATTGGAGAAAATAATAATAATAATAAACTCTTTATTCAAGTAACCATGACTCAATAATGTTAGAAATACTTAAAATTATGTTAGTAACATTTAACAGTTTAAATTACAATATACAAACGTCAATACAAAAAATAATAAATAAACAAAAAATAAATAATAAATAAACAACTCACACGAGTCACCGCTGCTTCACCCCATGAGATATGGCACAACAGTGATTGACGTAAGAGCAGTCCAGACGCCCAGCAATCATACTCAGGACACTGTTGGAGCTGTCCCTCACCCTGCGCACCAGAGAAGCACACCTCTTCCGCATAGTTGCATAAAAGCAATCTACGTGTGCGTCAGCAAACATCCAAAGCGGTGGCTTAGTGGTATCGGCCGCGATTTACAAGTTACAGGTCATGTTTGAACCCCATCAGGCGCTTTACTTCGTGTAAATTATTTTCATCACCACTGCTCTCAAAACGGTCAAGGAAAATATCGTGAGAATACGCGGCATGTCCTAGAACAAAAAAAAAAAAAAATCTAATACATGTGACAACTCTACCAACCCGCACTGGGCCTGCGGGGTAGATTACGGCCCACTTCCTCTCATCGAAAGGAGGCTTGGGTGCCAACTGAGGGAACGTTATAGGCAGATTATGAGGTATTATTAGCCGCGACTCGATTAACGTGGAATCCTCATTTTTCAGAACCACTTCGTCACGCTATCACTACGCTTTCTTGCTTTTTTGCACGGGTACCCTTAGGGATAATGCAAAAATAACTCTATTAGGGTTATGAAATGTTAAAGGTTTATTTAAAATCCAGACAGATAATACCAGAGAGAAAATAAAATAAATGTTACCTCTTTATAAAAATTGGTAGATAAGTATTGTGAGGTATAGGTACAGGGTGTATCTGACATCGTAACGCAAACTTTGCGAAAAGGCTAGACCGCATGCCACTAATATAATTATGATAGTCATTTATGTCGTTAATGAACGGTTACAGAATACACAGTGTTTAAAAAAAAGTGTCGGCTCGGATTTTGAACGTTGCAAGCGTGCCGCCGTGCGAGTTTGTAGGTATGACGTTGATCCCTGATGTGAACTCTATTAAATCAGCTGATAAGATCGTATTTTTTGTTTTCATTGCACTTTTTTATGTAATTAGCGAATAATTTAATTTTGACTTTAAAATCTTATTGGGTTATAAAAGTATAGCAATTGTGAATGGTCTGAAGTGAAAAAAAACTACATTTATTTTTTTTTTAATCATAAATAAGCCGACGAAAAATTGCACCACTGGGGGGGGTTCAGAATCATGTACTGGATCCATGGTACTCGTTTGTGCGTCGATGTCAGATACACCCTTTATACAAATAAATGTAGCACGCCACCCAATGGTAGCACCTCAAAAGAGTCCCGCTTTACTTACTGATAATTCAGTGGTTGTACTCTAAACCCTAAAGTCCCAATAAGTGACATATAGTGAACACCACAAGTATGATTTGAACGCCGCGTCGTATGATTCCGTCATCATTTAGCGAAGCCATACTACAGAAAGACACTGGTTGATTTCAAAATTATGCTAAGCAACGTTTTTATGCAAACAAAGGTTATTTCTCATGCCAAACCATATGCCATATTCATTGTACCAATTTTACAGGTAAACTTTAAAAGATTTTCTACTGCTATTTTAAATTATCCCTGTCAAGAAGTCCGAGTCGCTGGCTGCGGCAGAACCGTCAAAGGTTCACATAAAAATAGTATAAAGGGTTCAACCAGGAGGTTTAACCCAGTGTATACTAGGGCTAAGGGATAGACCGTGGCATTTTACTTGTGTTTTTAAAACGCTAGTGTCTTTGCGTCTCGTTCAGAGCGCATTGTACGGCCTACATCAGTGCTCAACCACTGCTTGTAGCGTATCTGACCTGTTTGAGAGGCGCATTGGTGGCTGGGCAATTGTTTTTCAACAAGACATTGATCCCGGTAGCCTTGAGCTAAGCTCCTGAAATTCCCAACCTTTAAATCCCACCTTTAAATTAACGATAAATCCAAAAGTTCCTATTCCTATTGATTAGTCCGTCTAATATTTCTAGTAATTTTGTATTTGAATCTCGTGAAGAATTGTCATCGAATACCAATTAACAATATAAGACTTAAAATCTAATTGAATTTCTTCATAATATATTCAAGTTCCAGTCGAGTTTTCTGATATTTGTTTAAAAGAAAGCTCGCTTTTATCTTAGATCCCAATTTGGTTTATTTCTAAGACATATTGATCCATCCCTAGTCACAAAGACTTGTCCTTATCATTAAAGCTAACCCTTGAGTCCTATTCTCCTTCTCCATCACCCTGTATCATCGCTCAGCGGCCTACCCAGGCTGCAGTGCGTTGACCGCGCTCTCTCTTGTGTCAGGTACTAGGGCCCTCGCGCCCGGTCGCTCAAACCGTCGGGACGAGAGCTGTGGGTGGATCGGTGCGAGCAAATACAACGACGAGAAGCCGCTGATTGCTCCTGCACTCGCTTAGGTAAGGATTTTGAAGTTTTTTTTGGATCTATGTCAAGGAAATGTATTGTTTAGAAGATTGGTCGTGTTCATGCGAGTGATGGTGAATTCCAAGCATTATTTTTTGTTTAAATGCGAAACCCGATACACATGTCCAGTATTTTTAAGTAAAGACTCTATTTACAAAATTTCAAAAAGATATAATAATAACCCACAAAGTCATGAGCTTGCTATTCTACTTGGCTGTCCCAACAAAAATATGGTCAAAGATACGCTCGTGAGGGCGAGCGCGGGGCGTTGATCTCTGGCGTCAGCTGTTGCGCGCGCGAGAACTATCATCTATCGTAAAGCTGCGTGCGCGCGCTCGGTATCCAAACAGCAACAATTTCTAAAAATATTTGGGAAGAAATATAACATGATGTAAAAATGATTGGAATCGATTCAGTTGCTTATTCTGAACAAACTATATTCAGGTTTCGCATAAATAAAAAATATTGTATAAAGAAGTTGTTGTCAATTTGTAGAACAATACGTCTCTCTGACTGTAATAGGGCCTGAAGAAATCAGTTGTACACTTTTTTTTGGACCCTTATTTTACCTTAGTCGTAAACATTAGTAGAGGTATGTTGATGGCATTACGTCAACGCCAATAGCTGAAAATCTGAACGGCTCTGTCAACAAAGGGTCTTAACATTATGGATCATTTTACACGCTTTTAAGTAGCAAGTGTCAAGTGATTAGTAAAATCAAGGTGTAAACGGTGGCTCTGTTAAGTGATTAGTGTTCAGTGTGACCGTTTACACGTTGATGTTACTAATCACTTGACACTTGCTACTTAACAGATAAGCCTTTATGCTGAGCGATGACCGTTTTGCATTGACTTATCGCAATTTTTTTTAATTTATTTTTGTTCACCTCAATAGATACAATGTACTTATTATAACTGTAACACCATTTTGACATTTATACAAATAATGATTTGTTTCATATGCGTCACGCTTATCGCTAATTCTCATTTTTTCTTTGTGTGTAAATGAAAACAAAGAAATTGCAGTGCAAAGATTTTGGTGAATCATGTCCTGTTGCATTCATACAGGGTGTATCTGACATCGTAACGCAAACTTCGCGAAAAGGCTAGACCACATGTTTAGCCTTTTAGCCGATACTCATTTATGTCGTTAATGAACGGTTACAGAATTCACAGTGTTTAATAAAACAGTGTCGGCTCGGCGTTTGAACGTTGCAAGCGTGCCGCCGTGCGGGTTTGTAGGTATGACGTAGATCCCTGATGTGAACTCTATTAAACAGTTGATAAGATAGTTTTTCGAGATTTGTTTTCATTGCGCTTTTTTGTGCAATTAGCGAATTAGTTAATTCTTACTTTAAAATCATATTAAAAGTATAGCAATTATGTAAGGTTTAAAGTGAAAAAAAACTACATATATTTTTTTTTCATCATGAAAAAGCCGACGAAAAATTCCACCACTGGGGGGTTCAGAATCATGTACTGGATCCATGGTACTCGTTTGTGCGTCGATGTCAGATACACCCTTTTTTATTATGTAACGAAGATAAAGGCGAAGCCAGAATAAATATGATATTTCTATTAATATCGGAAGAGTGTGTTATCTATAGAAGTTGCATGCGTGCTATCTCACTCAACCTTGATATCCATGACGTAAGGAGAGGTCTAATCTTTCTTGTGCGTTCGTGGAAGGTCTAGGGGTGAATATCATAACGGGGCATGGGTCAAAGCCTCAACAAGCCTTAACTAGTCTGAAGTTAATCCCTACTGTTGCATTTTTTAATACGTGTATTCACTTCATCAAACCCGTTATGGGTTTGATGATGTGAATACAAGGACCCTACGATTGACGACTCGTAGTGTATTTAAAGCCGCACAAGAAACAACAGAGGGATCTTCTGAAATAAAACTATAATAATATACTCCCTACAGGTGCCGATTCTCCCTCATCTCGCGCCAATAATCCCGATAATGCTGAGATCGGGCGCGGGGCACCCGGATGCTGACCAGTCGGAAGCATCCACGTCGCGACAGCGTTCTCCCGAGGAGGAGGCGCACAAAATGTACGCGACGTTCAATGACTATCTCTTACTTGAGCACAAAACGCAGCCGAAACTGTGCCTGCCTGTTGAATCTGAGGTAAGGAACTGAAACAAGATTTTCATTTAGTAGGGTAACCATTACACATAGCTCTTCTTCATCATCAACCTTTTATCGTCCCACTGCTGGGCACAGGTCACCCCTCATACAGAGAAGGATTGAGCGTAATCAGCACGCTTGCTCAATGCGGGTTGGCGATTTTAGACCAGGTTTCCTCAAGATGTATTCCTTCACCTTCAGTCATTGGTGTCTCCAAGATATACTTAGAAAGTACATATAACTTTAGAGAAGTTACATTGGTAGGTACTTGCCTGACCTGGAATCCAACCCGCACACTCATACTTGAGAGGCTGGTGTTTTAACCACTAGGCCACCACGACCCGCATCGCTCAAATAGCTCTTCGAGTCGCTAAAATTAAGTGGCAGTGGGCGGGGCACATTGCTCGTAGAACCGATAGCCGATGGGGCAGTAAGGTTCTGGAGTGGCGGTCACGTACCGGAAGACGCAGCGTAGGGAGGTGGAGTACGCCCATGTTTGTAGAATGCTTTTAATTCCTCAAAGAATCCTTTTACAAAAGTGCTGTTTAAATACTCCAAATGCGCCCACGCATCGAACACGTGTGTTAGCAGATATACCTACTCCGCGCTACTATTGGTCAAGGTCGTGAGGTTCCAATAAGGCGGCGGTTTTTTATCTTAATCGTTCTGAATTAAATATGCCATGTAGTAGACACTCAGGCGTAGTAGGTCGTAATATTCTTGGCAAATAAAAAATAAATAAGTTAAAAAAACTTATCTACTCGACCCACTGAGTAAAAAATAAGTACGTACTTATGTAACTTAATTAAAGCAGTACACATACAAAATCGTAATACAGTGACCACAACTTTTTATTTTAAACTATTATTATTACTAAGGAACTTCATGCATTTAAAAATTTGGCCTTATTGCCTTGAAATAATATTTAATTTTACTTCCGTCATTCAGTGGTAACTGATAAGTATGACAAGATACATAAGTTAGAAAAAAAAAACTAGTTAGTAAAATCGATTTAGTAGTCAATTATCGGTTTTCGGTCCTGCGGCATAATTATGTGACCAGCCCATTGCCACTTCAGCGAGTGGAGACCGCGTCTCGGCAAACGTAGCGTAGGACGTCCTTGGGCGAGATGGAGCGACGACATCAAAAAGGTGGCTGGTAGTGGCTGGCGGAGAACTGCTCAGGATCGAGCTTGTTGGCATGCCATGGAGGAGGCCTATGTCCAGCAGTGGACGAGTAGAGACTGATGATGATGATGAGTCAATTATGAACTAACTGCCTTTCCTGGATTGCTTTTATTTTGTTAAAACCTTACAGAAAGAGACAGTTATAGTATAACAAAGCCGCGGAGAGCTCCATACCATGATAGGTATCTGAATACTAGAAATATGAAACATAGTGTAATATGAAGCAAGTGTGTGTCGGACTCACGCACAAAGGGTCCCGTACCATTGATTTATGAAATTAAAGGATTTAAGTTATTTGTATGAAAGATTACGCGGTAATAAGCGGTTTACGATTTACGAGGTATTAAAAAAAACTACTTACTAGATCTCGTTCAAAACAATTTTCGTTGGTAGTTTTTATAGTAATGTACATCATATGTTTTTTTTTTAGATTTTTCATTTTCTTATTTTAGAAGTTAGAGGGGGCCAATTTTTTTTCCACTTTGGAAGCGTCTGTCATGCAAACTATTCGGTTTGGAAAAAAAATATTTTAGAAACCTCGATATCATTTTTGAAGACCTATCCATAGATACACCACACGTATGTGTTTGACGAAAAAAAAAATGAGTTTCAGTTCTAAGTCTGAGGTAGCCCCCAATATTTAATATGTAATATTTTTTATTTTTGCATCAAAATCTTAATGCGGTTGACAGAATACATCTACCCACCAAGTTTCAACAGTATAGATCTTACAAAAAAAAAAAAAAAATGGCTGTGACATACGGACAGGTCTGTCCGTCCGTATATCACAGCCATTTTTTAGGACAGACGGACAGACAGACATGACGAATCTATAAGGGTTTCGTTTTTTGCAATTTGGCTACGGAACCCTAAAAAGTGTAATCATTGTTGAAATCTGACCTCCATTCGTATTAGGAATGTCGAGGTACCTTCAAAAGATGATAATTTGTCAACTGCTAAATTCGTATGTTTATGTATGTACTTTTTTGCGTAAGCACTCAGTTTTGTTAATCTTCATTTATTATTAACGAGACTTTGTTTTCCTACTACATACATATAAGTAAGAAAATATACTACATTATACAATGTATCCATACTAATATTATAAATGCGAAAGTAACTCTGTCTGTCTGTCTGTCGGTCTGTCTGTCTGTCTGTCTGTCTGTTACGCTTTCCCGCTTAAACCTCTCAACCGATTTTGATGAAATTTGGCACAGATAATCCTTAGACCCTGACAAAGAACATAGGCTACCTTTTATCCCGGAAAAATTTGATGTTCCCGAGGGAAATCTAAAAAGCGCGATATAACCGAACTCCACGCGGGCGAAGCCGCGGGCGGAAAGCTAGTCATGTATAAATTATTTCTGTTGTATAGATCCCCTTTTCTCCGCTTATACGCAACTAAACTTGACAAAGCAGGTATCAAAATACACAGATTTTATCAGAGATTCTGCTTCGTAGTCACATTCATGAATATCATTATTTTTTCCAAAAACTTGGTATAAATGGGCGTACTCCATCGATCACTTATACACTAGATTCACAATCAGCGTAAAAAAATGGTTGAACTGAACAAGCGCACAACGGAGCACTTGGGTGCTTCTTTCATTTTAGTACTTACTTACATTATAATTCAGACTTTAATGCATGCGTGTAAGGTTGAATTTGGTTTGATGACAGACTCCGTCGTAAAAAATAATTGCTTTTTGTACTGCTTTGTGATAAAAACTTTATACACTGCCCTTAAGGCTGATTTTAAATTTAATGTATATTTATTTTGACTACTTTTGCCATTTTTGATAGGAGTTTTGTTCGGGAATGTGTATCTAGTGTATAAATGATCGATGGCGTACCCCTATCCCATAGAATATGTATAGTCAACCGGGGCAATTGCGTCTTTGGGGCAATTGCGTCTAATCGAAGTTATCTTAAATCTATTTGAAAACCCACTCTCCTGCCATCTTGTTTTGTTTACTTTGAATAAAATACTATAACATATAGATGGCAGGAGAGTGGGTTTTCAAACAGGTTTAAAATTATTTCGATTAGACGCAATTGCCCCCAAAGACGCAATTGCCCCGGTTGACTATATATGCACTCCCCCAATTACTAATCAAAGTATAAACGGGGACTTATACAGGATCATTTGCGTCTATTTGCCCTACACACTACACTACAAATACCTAATGTTTCATGCAGATGTGCTTGTATAGTTTGTAAGACAAAATAGCCGGGGATGATTCGACTCCAAAAATCAGACTGGCCGGCCAGGCGGTTGACTAAATAGCAAATTTATGTAAGACAAAATAGCCGCGGACGACTCGACTCTAAAAATCAGACTGGCCCGCCAGGCGGTTGACTAAACAGCAAATTTTTATAAGACAAAACAGCCGCGGACGACTCGACTCTAAAACTCGCCGCTAGGCGGTTGACTAAATAGCAAATTTTTGTAAGACAAAATAGCCGCGGACGACTCGACTCTAAAACTGAGACTGGCCCGCCCGCGCCAGGCGGTTGACTAAACAGCTAATTTTTGTAAGACAAAATAGCCGCGGATGATTCGACTGTAAAAATCACACTGGCCGGCTAGGCGGTTGACTAAACAGCTAATTTTTGTAAGACAAAATAGCCGCGGACAACTCAACTCTAAAAACCAGACTGGCCCGCCAGGCGGTTGACTAAACAGCAAATTTTTATAAGACAAAATTGCCGCGGGCGACTCGACTCTAAAAATCAGACTGGCCCGCCAGACGGTTGACTAAATAGCTAATTTTTGTAAGACAAAATAGCCGCGGACGACTTGACTCTAAAACTGAGACTGGTCCGCCAGGTGGTTGACTAAACAGCTAATTTTTCCAGTCGGCTGCGAGACACATCGATTTCCACCACGTCGAATGTTCTTAACCTGCCTATCCATACTTCTCATCCAGGCGTGATGATATGATATTAATAATTGGTATGTATTTGTCAACAGAATGGTGAAGTAACTACGGGAGCGCGTGACGGCGCTGCTCACGTGCTGAGATGTCTCAAAATTTGGTTCGACCTGCCAGCCGACGTGCTCATCGATGCCATCAACTTGTTCGACAGGTGAGGACCACAACTCTCGACCTTGGGCATACCCAGGTGGGGGACAGGCAGTTTTGCCAAAATCAGCAGTTAGACTGGTAAAACGGACCCTAGACTCCGAAGCTGAAAAGTTGCGGATGCGGCTGGGATTAACGCTTAGATGATGATGATGAGTTAGGTATATTAATATTTGCAGGGAATATTATGTAAAAATAAAGTCATTAAGTACCTAAACAAAAAGGTTTTCTCCTAAAAAGCTAACTACTGATCTTATAATATCTGTAGTTATGTCAATGGAGATATAGTAAACGTTCCAAAGACAACAATCTTGCTGAACTATTTCGGTTTAGACATAGACTATGGAAAACAGTAATTTTTTAGGCATATAACTAAAATGTGGGAGTTTTGACGGGAAAGTCATGCTGAGTGTCACGCTCATTTTACGTTGGACTTTTAAAATTATTTAGTGTTGTTTACTAAATAAAAGTGCGTGATTTATGTAGTAAAAATGCATTCAAAAATAATTCATAAAGAACAGAGAAATATCG
The DNA here is from genome assembly GCA_017933935.1 of Sesamia nonagrioides. Classification (NCBI taxonomy): domain Eukaryota; kingdom Metazoa; phylum Arthropoda; class Insecta; order Lepidoptera; family Noctuidae; genus Sesamia; species Sesamia nonagrioides. The sequence goes on from JADWQK010001864.1 coordinate 259,562, forward strand.
CAGCATAGTGGCCACATCATGACTTTGTCTCAAACGTCCCTCGTAAGACAGTTCACGCGGCCGTTCGACATGAACAATTCATTACGTGACATTGGCTAAATGCACAAACCGTGCGAAGCCATGAAAGAACTAAAATGTGTCCACTCGACAACGTAAATAACGCAATTAATACTGTTGAAATGTCAAATGATATCCATTACTTCTCATAGTTTCCTATACAACATATTTTTTTATTTATTCGAAACCAGAAACATGTGTCCAGTATTTTTAAGTGAGGAATCTATGTACAAAGTTTCAAAAAGATATTATGAGAAATCACAGTTATGATCTTGTTATCCTACTTGGCTGTCTCAACAAAAATATGGTCAACGCTCCGCTCGGGTGGGCGAGCGAAGCGTTGACCGTATTTTTAATAGTGTGTTTCGAAATTAGGGTGCAGGTTTCCTCAAGATGTTTTCCTTCACCTTTAATCAGTCATTGGTGTCCAAGATATACTTTGAAAGTAAATGTAACTTAGAAAAATGTACTTTAACTCAGGAATAACAATAAAATCGTCTTTCTATTTACAGGTTCCTGACTAAGATGAAAGTTCGTCCCTGTCACATACCATGCATCACTATCTCCTGCATGCACATCGCGCTAAATGATTATGCTCTCCAAACTGACACCAAACGCACGATCTCTGTTGAAGAGCTGGGTAAGTCACCATATTTAAATTTTGACAGACTAGTCATCATCATCGTCATTTCAGCCGAAAGACGTCCACTGCTGGACATAGGCCTCCCCCAAAGATCTTCACGACGACCGGTCGGGGTTCTAACCACGCTGCGTTTTCCGGTGCGTGGTCGACATTCGTGAACCCGTCGGCTCCATCGGGCATCGGTCCTACGGGCAATATGCCCGGCCCACTGCCACTTCAGTGATGTATTCTTCGGGCTATGTCGGTTACTCTCGTTCTACTGTGGATTAGAGTGCGGCACATCACTGCGTGAGTGAGTATGAAGAAAACAAAATAAACTTAGTTTTTTTTAAACAAGGATATCAATCCTTCTTAAAAAAAAACTAAGTTAATTTTGTTTTCTTCATACTTCATCAAGTAATTAGTAATTGATCGAAGATAAATAAGGCTCAACGTCACACAAAGGGCGATTGGAAAGAGTTCGGAGTTTCTCTGCGCGATCGAATTAAAAATAAGGAGATCCGCAGAAGAACCAAGTGGCAGTGGGCGAGTACATTGCTCGTAGAACTGATGGCCGATGTTGCAGTAAGGTTCTGGAGTGGCGGCCACGTACCGCACCGTAGAGAGGCCCTTAGACGCAGCGTAGGGAGGGCCCCAACATGGTGGACCGATGACCTGTCGAAGGTCGCGGGAAAGCCGCAAGGACAAGACCGGTCATCGTGGAAAGCCATTGATATAATATTAAACAGATATGATATGCTCTAACAACTTAACCAAAATAAATGTGCCGATCGGAGCAACAGCACACACATGCAAATTTTTTATTCTGCGTACATTTCACACGTTGGTACAGTTGGTACAGTGTGAATGAGATGGGGCGCAATCTAAAGCACAGAGAAGAAAAAGATGGCTAGTGTTTGTCGTTTGCGCTGTTAGTGTTTGTCGTTTGTTTTTACGAGTGTATCGAGAGTGACTAAAGCGAGATACTGGACTTACCTCCTTTTGTACGCTTCATTTTCAGTGCGCTAGTGACTTATATACCTCAGTTTAATATTTTATCAATGTGGAAAGCCATGTGAGGCCTTTGTCCAGCAGTTGACCTCTATAGGCTGAAGAAGAAGAAGTCAGCGATAACAACACAATGGATTTATTTTAAGTGTACTAAATAACATTAATAAATGTTGCTTTTCTATTCCAGTATCAATATCCCAATCGGCATGCACAGCCGGTGACGTACTCCGCATGGCTCCAGTCATCTCCGGCAAGCTGAGCCTGGTTCCAGGATGCCGCGCGACTACCGCACTCGACTGGCTCCGATTGTTGAGAGCTATGCTGAGCCTGCACGCGCAGCAGTGCGGCATCATACTGCCACCAGGATGCCAGGTAATATTAAATTAATGGGATTTTCTCTTAGGAGTCACTGACAATCCGCTGTGCAGTGCATCCGTGAAGTAGGGTACAGTGGCATATGTGCTAAGCTGGACTGAGTACTTTTAAAACTGTGGTTAAGCTATTGACTGCTGTGTTGCGTGTCGCGGGTTCGATTCCTGAACGGAACAAATATTTGTATGACTTATAATTTTTTTCTCCTAAAAAGCTAACTGCTGATCCTACATATCTGTAGTTATGTCAATGGAGATATAGTAAACGTTCCAAAGACAACAATCTTGCTGGACTATTTCGGTTTAGACATAGACTATGGATTACAGTTTACTTTTACTGTTTAAACAACTAGATTTTAATAGTAGGTAGGTTTAGTGGGGTTTGATTCCCAGGTTGAGCAGTGTTAAGAGGTATTTCCACCAGCAATTGTATCATACAATATATGTTTTAATGTTGCCCCGCATTTGGAATTTCTCTTGTATCGTGGGTGCTTCTACAAACATTTACTCACTAGCTTAACTGAGCTAACCATGCAGTCAGAATACAAACAAAGAGAAATTCCTAGAAATTTTAGAGTTTAGAGAGAAAATTATAGAGCTCCTATCCTATCTCCAAAACCCAGTTATCGGATAACAAAGTACCCCAATGTAAGACTGCTTTTTAGGCCTTTTCGACTATTTAATTAACTGTAACCACCGTCAAACATGCTTATTGACGGATAGCGGGTCTAGCCCATCCATGTATCAACCTCAGCAAGCGTAGCCTAACCTGATCGATTGGCCAGACCGCCTGTTTACGTAGCCATGAGCTTGCAAGGAGTTTTTTTTAACAATAACTTTCTATTATGGGGACATGCATCATCCTATTGTTTGGCAAAGTCCTCTCCGCATGATTTTTTACCTTTTTCATTCCAAGGCTAAAGGTCGTAGCACACTAAAACGTCTCTGCGCCAACACCGTTCCCACCCAACTCCGCCCTAAATTACGACGACTGCTCGCAGTCCACGCGGCCTCAGCTAGTCGACGGCCAGCTATCCACTCGCCGTCCGCTCTCGCATTTCTCGATAGACAGCGTTCGCGATTCACAAAGCGCGAACTAGCAATTATTGCTTTTGCAATTGAGGATGAAGAGAGAAGCGCAAGAAATAACCGATAAAGATTTTGGGTTGATAAAATGCTGATAAAACCGACCGAGCGACGACGGCGCGGCGGCTACTAGCATAGAGCGCACGGACACAGCACCGACCGCTCGTTTACAACGTGCGGCCAGCGAGGCGTCAACTACCGAGCAATCTGGCGGCGGTAAGCTCTCTGATAGCGAGCTGTCTGCTAATTTATGATGATATTGTAAAATATATCTAAAGAAAAACATTTAAAGCCCATATTTAAATGATACTCTTTTTGTTGGAGCAGAATCGTCTAAGAGGGCTATGACCTTAAACCAGATCACTGGTCGTTTGTTTTGCCTAGGTCGTCCCATACTCATTTTCTTCTAGTATTTGTGCATTATAAAAACTATTATATAAATTTTAATATTTCTGTTTGTCTTATCAGGAAGAGGAGTTGGTCCAACTGCTCGAGATAGTGTCCTGCGACGCGGCCTGTGTCAACACTCGCACCAGTGAGCTAGCACTCGTCTTGCTGTACTACAAACTAGGTGAATATCTTATTTAAATTATTCTAAATTACATGCTTATTTTTAATAACTATAAACTAGTGCTTGACAGCAATCCCGCCTGATGGTAAGCAGTGATGCAATCGTTGATGGTAAAGCGCGCTAGTTTATTAAGCCTATTCACTCAAAAAATAACTGAGTGAATAGGAAGGAAGACGGCAGTTGCGCGAGGTGATGCAATGTTAAACCCTACAACACGACCAACGGTGCTGCACCAGAGGGAGATTGATCTGGACAGCCTCCTTGACCAAACTCCCGAGACAACAACAGCTGGCAGCCGATGTAATGGCCTCCCACCGAGAAGATTCTCCTATCCAGTAGGCCTCGTATGAGTTTTCATTACGAGACTCGATCGTCGATATCGAGCGCGTTTGGCGCTCACATTGGTTGAGAGTTCTACAACCTTGAAGCGGGCCAATAGATGAAATCAAACACGGTCGATATCGATCGAGTCTCGTAATGAAAACTCATACTAGGCCTACTAAGGGCTTTGCTTGGGGTTCCACTGCGTGAGCGTGAGGAGATGGAAATCCACAGAAGAGTTTTTTTTTTTTTTATTACTTATTATAAACCAGCGCTTGACCGCAATCCTGCCTGATGGTAAGCAGTGACGCAATCGTTGATGGTAAAGCGCACTAGTTTATTAAGAGCCTATTCACTCTAGCCTTGAAGACACTCAAATTGTAGTCCGACGGAATCACCGCCGCTGGCAAATTGTTCCAGTCCCTCGATGTACGCGGTATAAAGGAGGAGGCGAAACGCTTCGTCCGGATCGTAGTGGTGTTAACAACGTAAGGGTGGAAACCAGCCGTATTGAGTAACCGACATAGCCCGAAGAATTACAACACTTAAGTGGCAGTGGGCCGGGCACACTTGTATATGAATGCCAGTGGATTTGTGAATCACTCTTAGCGATACGACCGCCCATTGTGTCACCCTTTGTAAAATCTTTATACTTATGCTCTGTAATCTGCATGGTGTACATAATAAAGAGTCATCATCATCTCAGCGTTAATCCCAGTTGCAACCGAAGCTTTTCCAGCATTGGAGTCTGGGGCTCGCTTTTCCAGTCTAACTGCTGATTTTGGCTAAAATTCGATATTTTCCCTGAAGCGACTTCCGACTGACCTCCACAACCCGAAGGCGATATCGAAGCATTGCAGTTAGACCAATTGTTGAACTTTTCATGGGCTCCAACAACCCGTAACGACTGCCATTAGATACATTTATACATTGAATGGATATGGCGTGTATGACGCCGCATAAAAGTTAGAACAAGTTACAAGATATTGTAAATTGGAAAATCAGGTACTTACAGGACACTGAGAGTCAAGCCATCACTTTCGCTGGGTTTTCATGCGGTATTGTTTGATGATCTTAAGTTTATCTCCGCGCGCGGAAGATGTTGTTGGCCGGCCGGCAATGGGATTTGAATCGTTTTTTTTTACTTTCACCGTCAGCCGCGGTGCGATGCGGGTTTTGGGTACAAGGCTTTTGAGGATGTAGGGTTTGGAAAGGAATGGGATTTGGGAGATCATCCTAAAGCTTGTTCATACCTATTAAAGATTATTCTATTCTTTGTCCTTGATTGAATTTAATGTTTAATTGTTATAAGAAAAAAACAATTTCATGGTTTATTCTCTTTACTGATGTTGTAATATTTTTGTTTTTAGAGCAACAGTTGGCGCAGTCTCTGGCTGCGGCTGAGGCAAGTGGGGCCATTCCAGACCACGCTTACTATCTGTACGACTTTGCTCATCAGTTACAGCTCCATTGCAATGTAAGTAACATTGATTTTATAAACAATAAAATGACTTCGTTTGACGCGGACAGCATTAGAGACGTAAGATATTAGTTTAGACCTGTCAAATTAGTCCACGTCTGAAATAAATTGGGGTGTTTATGGTCACGATATAAATTGTCTATGGGTAAGTTCAGTGTATCTTATTCATCTTTTATTTTATTAAGAAAAGTACAGAAAATAAAAAGGAAGTCATTTATTAAAGTCCAATACTTAAGTCAAATAAACGTTAATCACTTGCAACTCTCCCTACCGAAGATTACCGATTACAGCCGAGCGCAAGCGTTAAAACGCTCTGCTAGATTCGGCAGTCTTTGTGTGCTATAGTCGCCCGCAGTTTTTTGGCAATTATACCGTACATTTTGCCAATCTCTACTGCGTAGTTCATTTGAAAGTTAGAGCTAAGTCCCCCCGTTTACAGTTTGTTTAGTAATTAGGAGAGTTCATACATGTTCTACGAGAGTTGTTTGTTTCGTAAGGCAATTGGCGGAAGTGGCAATAGTTATTTATGCCACTGTCAAGCAATGATAGCTATTGTAATATAAGTGATAGTTTGCACAATAGATCAGTACCAGTATTACAATAGCTATCTTTATGTATAAATGCAGATAAAAGTTGACAATGGCGCGAAAATAGCGCGGCGCGCTCAGTGTTGCTGTTATAATTTCACAAATGAAAGGCAAAGGCAATTCATCCACACAACCTAATAACATGTTATGTTTAGCCGTGACGCAAATACGCGCGCCTTTTGGCATAATCATATGTTGATTTTTTGATGCCATAGCCATAAAAAAAGTTTTATTGTAGTATGGTTTACTCACACGAGTAAACGGTTATGGTCATTGTAACACGACTTGGCAGGAATGAGTACTATTGAGATATGATTTATGGTTATGTATTAACTAAATTACCAATGGTCGTTGAAAAAGATACTTTAATAATAATTTCGCTTGTTACAGATGTGCGACGCGTCGCTAGGCCACGCTCGAGCCCGCGTGCGTCACGTGGTCACGCGCTACGAACGGTGCGAGGCGCGCCGCGACCAGCGACAGCGGCTCGTGTGGCGCCTGTCCGAACGTACGCTCAAGGTAAGGGAAAATTTTCGGTGTTCTATAGGATGCATTTTGGGGAGTGTGTGAGGGAATTGCTTGATTTAATTCCCCCATCTCCGTTCCACTATTGGACGACTCGTCGTACGGCTAGTTTCCACCCTTACGTTGTTAACACCACCACGATCCAGACGAAGCGTTTCGCCTCCTCCTTTATACCGCGTATCTACATCGCGGGTCTGGAACAATTTGCCAGCGGCGGTGTTTCCGTCGGACTACAATTTGAGTGTCTTCAAGGCTAGAGTGAATAGGCTCTTAATAAACTAGTGCGCTTTACCATCAACGATTGCGTCACTGCTTACCATCAGGCGGGATTGCGGTCAAGCGCTAGTTTATAAATTATAAAAAAAAAAATAGTACGAGTACAGGAACATAACATCCTCATGATATTAGCCCTTCATACTCATGTTGTAATGTGTTGTCAGGTGTTACGTCCCACGGACCGCCTCACTTCGTTGTTACCCACCATCGAGGAACAACACTTCGTAGTCGACGGCACGCCCAACAGGAACAGGTAAAACACATCACACATGTCTTTTATATTTAAAACTAGCTTTCCGCCCGCGGCTTCGCCCGCGTGGAATTCGGTTATATCCCGCTTTTTAGATTTCGCTCGGGTATATCTTTTTTTTTTTTCAATAAAAGGTATACCTATGGCCTATGTCCGTTCTCAGAGTCTCTAGATTGTCTGTGCCAAAATTTCATCAAAATCGGTTGAGAGGTTGAAGCGGGAAAGCGTAACAAACAAACAGACAGACAGAGTTACTTTCGCAATTATAATATTAGTATGGATTAACGCTGAGATTATGTTGATGATGATTATACTTAAAATAAGCTCTCGTTGGGCCCTCTGAATGCCAAATAATTATATTTTATTTTTCTATCACCAGATCGGGCAGTGAAAGTAGCGAAAACGAAGAGACATCTGATTGGCCGCGCAGTCCCGTGCTTCCGGTATACTGCGACAACTAATAGCGGCCGTGCCGACCCGGCACGCATCCGGTACTTAAAGTGGCATCGCAGCCAGACACTAACCGGTACCAAACTGATTGTAGTAGCAGACATCCAGTACTGAAGACTATAAGCGGCACTTCTACGCACACCCTGAAGACTTACATGGTACTTTATAGTGTCAATTTAGGCTAAAGGGTTGAATGGTACTTACGGAGTTACAACTGTGGTTTATGTGGTACTTTTAGTGCTAGTTGAGGACTGAATTGAATCTCGCACTGCGTTTTTGGTTCCAACTGAGGCTTCAGTGGTACTTTTAGCGACACTCTGAGCTAAATGTGTAGATCTTGGCAGAATTATAGCTAGACAGACAGCACCTGTAATAATTGAAGTGACCATTTGATACAAGACATCTTTATTTTGGCTGATGAATAGTCTCTAGTGGTACTTGTGGACTAAAATTGTAACTTTTTAACTGTTATTAATAACATCTGTTGCTATATTAGGGTGGTACTTGTTTTAAATATAAACCTTATTTGTACCTGGCAGCTGAATTATAAAATATTATTTTTTGTTATGCAAAACCTGAAACACGCGTTCAGTATTTTTAAGTAAATAATCTATGTTCAAAAAGATGTTAAGAAAAACCACAAAGTTATGAGCTTGCTATTCTTAGTTATTCCTTCTCTGTATGAGAGGAGACCTGTGCCCAGCAGTGGGACGATAGAAAGGTTGATGATGATTCTTAGTTGTCCCAACAAAAATACGGTCAAAGCTCCGAGCGCGGTACACTGACCTCTGGCGTTAGCTGTGGCGCGCGACGCAAGTACTATGATCTATAGTAACCGCTCGGTAACCACTCTGCAACAATTTCTAAATTTATTGGTGAAAAAATATAACATTGTGTAAATTGATTGGAATTTATTCAGTTGCTTATTCTGAACAAACTGTATTGAGCCCCCTAATCGGCGAACACATTTTTGTCAAATGATTGCGACTAGTTGGTATCGTTTGGACCGAACAGACCAATGGGTGGTCCGAACGAACCCTTTGCACGAACGGTTTTGCATAAACAAAAAATAACGTTATATAAAAATATAAGACCTTTTGGAATTTCACCTCTAAAAATGACGATTGATTTTTAAATCTACTTAATTTTTATAAAATATGACTTTTGATTATTAACGACAATTCTATTATTATGTTTGACATTATTATAGTTAGTATTAAAATCCAACTCGAATTCTAAAAGGTCTTATTAATATAATTATTGTAGTTAATTATAGTTACGACTTGAATTATAAATCTATAAAGATGACAAGCTGAACTCATAACCATAATTATAATGCCGGGTCTTAACGGTCGTGTTTAATTCAACATGGCGACGAGATTGTAATATGATTGACAGCAGTAAATTCATTTAGTATTCTTAGCTAGAGTCTCGAAAAATAATAATACAACATCATTTCATCATCATGACGACCTCCGTGGCGCAGCGGAAGCCCCGGGTTCAATCCCCGGCCAGGTCATGATGGAAAACGATCTTTTCCTGATTGGCCTGGGTCTTGGATGTTTATCTATATATGTATATATTATAAATATAGTATCGTTGATTTAGTATCCCATAACACAAGTCTCGAACTTACTTTGGGGCTAGCTCAATCTGTGTGATTTGTCCGTATTATTTATTTATCTAGCCTTTTCACAATTATCTTACGGTCAGCTACCAGTCTAACCGGTCGCGGCTGAATACCAATACTTTACAAGGAGCTACTTCCTATGTGACCTCCACTACCCAATTACTGGAGAACTTAAATAATATGATGTCTGAAATATTATTTTTCTGTTCTCTAAGCATATTGATGTTCATAATTTTATACTTACGAGTAATTCTTGCCTAAATATTCAAAATATTGGGCCATTTAGCCAAACCGCTGGATCACTTATACAGTCTCGTCCCCATATATTTTTTTTTAAGTTAAAGTTATAATTTTAACATTAAAAAAATACGATTCTGTGTTAATTAATTTATATCTAAAAAAAAAAAAAATGCAATGGAGTAAAAGCCGTGGTCCTAAATTTAAAATTTTAGTTTTCTTTTTTTAAAAAAGGATTTAAGTCTCTCGATCATCGCGTGATCCTAATTTTGATAATATCAAAATGTATGTGATCTATTTTCTGTGGGAATGTATTTGTGTGTAGAGGATGGTGCAGACCTGGCGAAGAGCTTCGTGGTTTACAATGCCAAGCAAACGACGACCTTGCACACGTACTAATAAGATTATAAATTGATTAACTTAGTATAGTCGATCCCCGTGCAGTGCAAATGTTTGTATGCATGAATATGAACATTTGCACTGGTCTGGTCGTGCCTCGGAAAGCACGTTAGGCCGTTGGTCCCGGTTGCCATACGAACATCTAGTGGCAGTCGTTACGGGTTGTTGGAGGCCTCAAAAGTCCAACAATTGGTTTAACTGCAATGCTTCGATATCGCCTTCTGGTTGTGGAGGTCAGACGGCAGTCGCTTCACGGAAAATATCGAAGATTAGCCAAAATCAGCAGTTAGACTGGATCCCAGACGAAGCTGAAAAAGCTTCGGATGCGACTGGATTTAACGCATGATGATGAATCGATACGCGTAAAGGAAGGTCTGTTGTTTATTTATGACTTTATTTTTAAAATGCAATGTTGATAGTTGATTGGCAGTAAATCCGCTCTGCACTACACTTCGCCGGGTTTGCTCCGTACCCAGTACTGCGAATGGAGTGGGATTGTGTGGTTATTTCGTGATAGTACCTTGCTTTGTGGCAAGCAAAGCAGGGTGTTTAGATATTGAGTTTGCGATAAAGTTATAGGCATATTCGCCAAACAGTTAAATTACTAATAAGACTTTTTAATTATTATTAATTGGCCTCAATTTTTTAATAATATTTCTTCGAGCTAACTATATCGCTTGTCTCAGTTTTCATGACCAATTTTGTAAGGAAAAGCTGTCACGAAGTCGCCTCACAGTTGCGCCACAGTCGCTTAAAAGTATGTTTGAAATAAAATTAAGTTTAATTAGGCAGAATAAATTGAGAAAAAAAAATATAAAAAAATGGTGCAATTTTAAAGTCCAAAATAATTTCCTTCAAAATTTAATTAATTAATGGTAAATAAAAGTAATATTTGGAGTATTATTCAATGTAAAAAGTTGTTTTTTTTTATAATAAATGTTTTTGCATTGCGATGGACAATGTTTCATTCGTTTTGAAGGTTTTTGAGGGTAGGTATACAAGTTAAACAGTTGACTTTTGGAATCTGGGAATATTTCGGAGTACTCCTCACGAACCTGACTTTTTATATCAGTCCGTAAGAGCTTTATTAAAGATTTTGTTATATTAATATGTATGAATGAAACATTGTCCGTCTTCCCGAAGCTTTTCCTTACTGTGATTTTTCTAAGAGAAAAAAAGTTCAAAAAAAAAAAATAAGATAAATATTCCATATTTTTTACTAGATTTAAGGTTTGGGGCGAATTCTGGGGTAGGGACTGTGGTGACAAAATGTGAATGAAATATCAAGTGGCGTTAAAAATGCATAGTATTAAATTTTATTAGGGTTAAATTAGCGAGCTTTAAAAACTGGTCTAGTTAATATTATTTGTTGGCTCACAGTTGCCGCACAGTTGTGCAATAGTTGTCCGACTGTTGCGCCACAGTCGCTTTCCAAATCTCGCTCTAGCGTTTTTAAATATAAGAATTTGAGTCACATAAAAGCTGAGTGAATGTAATGTAAATTTTTATAATGCGGATAAAGTGAAAAAAAAATCCACCGAAAGTTTCTTTTTAAGTACATCTTGTATCTGTAATTTAAGTACCTATTATAAAAAAAGTAATTTTTAAATAATAATATTTTTCCAATTTTCCATTATATGACTAACTCTTCCAATGAGTTTTGAGATAATCCGATTGAAAAAAAATAAAAAAATTGGCTTCATTATTTACTTTATTTTCAATTATTTCTTCAGTAGTAGTAATAAATTAATTCTTATTGTCTTAATAGTTTATAAACTTATAAATGACAAACAAAAAAAAAAAAATTACAAATTTATAAAAAAAATGTAAAAAAAATGATCTCAGTTTATAGTTTTCTTTGCATAAAAACTTGGAAATTTTAGGCAAAAGTTTAAGTATTATATGCGTCGTAAGCATGTCATACTTTACGTTTCTATAAAATCCTCTGGAAATGTGCGCATTTAAAACTTCAGTGCTTTTTGGGGCTCATTTCACCCCAAAGGAGAGAAAAGCTAAGTATTTATTTTATTCATATTTATTTATGTCTACAGCTTTCTTCCACGCATACGATACTTATTTAAAATAAAACATTAAAAATAGTCTTTGAATATAAAAGCAATGTATGTACATTTACACTCTGTGATAAAGTTCAAATCGAGAAAGTATAGAAGAAATGTGCAAAAGTCGCCTAAATAGCTACTAGGAACAGAGTTTGCTAGTTGAGAATAGGCATGGTGACTGAAAAAATGTAATTAGTCCGTCTTTTAGATTAGCCAAAAATATACGACACGTATTTTTTCTTTTCTCCCAGAAACAAATAACAACGAAGATACGGCACGTCAAAATTTTGTGTGACGTCACTTCTGGGTACAAATTTTACTCAAACGTGACGTCATAAGCTCCCGCTCCTGAACTTTAATGCGTTATATCTCATTCAATACTTATTATTATTTTATTAAAACAAAAAATACGTGTCCATTATTTTATGCTTATCTAAAAGACGGACTAATTAGAATCACTATTTTTTAACCCTGTCATCATGCCTATTGTACCAAGTCATCAAAAATTATAGTTGTATTACAGTACGGTTGAATGAATGGCCGGTCCGAGCTTAACGCAGAAGGCTGCGTCATCACATCTGCGCTCATCTAGTAATATATTGGCACATCTACTAATAATATGAAACTGACTTTATTACATATCCTTAATATTTATTAACGTCTATACTAGTACCTCCCTGTTGTATCTAAAATTTGGCAAGTTATAAAAAGTGACAACACCATTTTCGACGGTATTATTATGAGGGATGCTCCCCGCCTTGCCCCCCGTTGCCCGCGCATGTATTGCCATGTAAGTTACCTTACATTCCAAGGGGGTATTTTTTTAAGTTCAGCCCGGTTTTGTGGGCATTAGTAGAATCAGTTATCGATACCTAACAATACCTTCACGGATTGGACAGGGTCTTCTTTACATATTGTATATTACTAGGTGAGCGAAATGGTGACTAGTGAGGGAAGGGAATGAGTGAAATTCGCAAAGCCTATGTTCGGACCAGTCACCATTTCAACCGTTCGGAGTAACGTCTATTTGTGCGTTCTTTCGCATTCCAACGAGTGCCTTTTATACTGGTATCAAAGTTGTTGTAATTCACATCTCGATATATTTTAAGATCGTTTTTATAAAAGGTTTAAAGATCGACTTTTTATAAATACATGTTACAATTAGTACTGAATTTAAAATTGTGGTGAATGATCTTCGACACTTTTCTAACTTATTTTAAGCCTCGATTAATCGAATTTGTACAGTAAATAGTAAGCTTTAAAAGCTTTTATAATGTTATGTCAAGAAATATAGTGTAAAATTTGTTCGCACAATAAATCTTTACAAAACGAAGTGTATACATAAGTAATAAGCAACTGTAATTAATATTATTTTTGTAAGGAATGCCGTTTACAATGTAAATATTGACATGATATCTAAATAGAGGGGATTTGTCGAAATCACACAATCCAAGATGGCCGTTTTACCGTTTTGGCGCGAACATTTTAAATTCAGTACTAAACGGAGTGATAATTGTAAAACTGTTATTTCTAAGCTACTGAGAGCTGTAACAGAAACACCAATTTATTGTTTGTGTATTGACAATTTATACTCTGATTATTACGAAAATGAGTGAAAACGTTTATCGCAGCATGACCACAGCCTGTCCAATAGTCTTCCAACAAGCTTTCATCAATGCAAAACTAAGTCGAGGCCGCACTACGGTTAAACCGCGGCGGTTTTTAATCGCGTGAATTTATGCCCCTAGAAGACTATAATGCAAGCGGCCGCACCTGCGTTTTTTTCCCGCGAGCATTTTGTACCAAAAAAATCAGTCGCGGAAAAAAACCGCAGCGGTTTAACCGTAGTGCGGCCTCAGCCTAAGTTGGTAAACAGTGGCCGCGATTCCCTGGTTCACAAACTAAATTTAAGTTCAGTGCACGTTTTTCTTTATATTTTACTAGCTTTCCGCCCGCGGCTTCGCCCGCGTGGAGTTCGGTTATATCGCGCTTTTTAGATTTCCCTCGGGAACATCAAATTTTTCCGGGATAAAAGGTAGCCTATGTTCTTTTTCAGGGTCTAAAGATTGTGCCAAATTTCATCAAAATCGGTTGAGAGGTTTAAGCGGGAAAGCGTAATAGACAGACAGACAGAGTTACTTTCACATTTATAATATTAGTATGGATGGGTCGGACAGGGTTATCTTTACATATTGTATAGTATAGATAGTTATACAATAAAAAAAAAACTGTCGTGGAACAGACCGACAGAAGTGAAAATCGAAATCATTAAAAAACACAGAAAACACAAAAAGTAAAAAACAAAAGAACCATCAAAGTCGGGTCGGTCGCGCTCATGCGATTTCAAAGCTTTTGACTCATCCAACTGACAATGATAGAGTTACTTTCGCATTTATAATATTAGTATGGAATAAGAAAACGACAGAACATAATATGTCAGTTTAGATCTGTCAAACTAGTCCGGGTATGACGTAAATTGATGTATTTTTGGTCGCCATGTTTATAATAGCGTCTAAACTGTCTATAGAGTATCTTAATTTGACAGGACTAAACTAAAATGTTATCTTCTATCCTTTTCTAATTGAAATAGAAAGGAAAAGATGCACTTAACTTAATTGGTTTAATTTGTGAACAAAAGACTCGGCGCCAGTGTCATTATTTCGTGTTAGTTAAATTGTCAATATATTGAAACCTGCATTTAATGTTAAAAATCAATAGATATGTATTCCCGTTATGTAATTGTGCGTGAATGTGAAGTGAGTTTCGTAAAAAAAAATATGAATGAGTCAAAAGAAATCTCGAATGATGAGAATAAATAGTTGGACTCTTATTTGTTTGTTTTATTTTATCTTTATTCTTAATTCGACATTATTCTGCTACCCTTTATACCAATTTATGTGTATACCGTTATTCATCCTTTATAACTCCATATTTATGAAGAGAACAGAATATATTGTGTACACCATATAGATTACAGAACATAAATATAAAGATCTTACAAAGGGTGACACAATGGGCGGTCCTAATTTGGATGGAATACTGGCACGATAAAGAGAGAAATAATGTAGGTATTATTTACATATATTAGACAATAAATATGTACGTGAAGTGTAGCATACTAGTTTAAGAGCCTATTTACTCTAGCCTTGAAGACACTCAAATTGTAGTGTGACGGAAACACCGCCGCTGGCAAATTGTTCCAATCTCTCGATTTACGCAGAATAAAAGAGGAAGCGAAACGCTTCGTCCGGATCGTAGTGGTGTTAACAAAGTGAGGGTGGAAAGTCTCCGTACGACAGGTCGACCGATGGTGGAACTGAAATGGGGGAATAAAATTATGCAATATCTTGCACATTCACCAGAATGCATCCTATAGAAGACCGAAAAGCTCCATATTTATCAAGAGAACAGGATACTCTTTAATACGTACCCCATACAGATTACAGAACATAAATACAAAAATTTTACAAAGGGTGACACAATGGGCGGTCTTATCGCTAAGAGCGAAATTTTAAAAGACAACCTTCGGCTGGAATACTAAGAGGAAAAAGAGAAATAATATAGGCAGTCTACAGTGTACTATTTACATAGATTATACAATAAATATTTACGTAAAGTGTAGCTAGCATACCAGTTTAAATAAAATAATTATATACATCTAATTAACCCTTTCCCTGCCAGATTTTGCTACAGTAATCGTGCCCCCACGGCCAGACGTGTTTAGGTATAATTTCGAACAGTGTTGGGAAATCTCAAGTAATTGTTATCGATATTATAGAAGTACTCTAGCTCTTGCTTGCGACATCATGTTTAACACCTCAAGGTAGAGCCGTAGGTATAATGGGTGTATCTGACATCGACGCACAAACGAGTACCATGGATCCAGTACATGATTCTGAACCCCCAGTGGTGGAATTTTTCGTCGGCTTTTTCCAGCCGGTGTCAACTTTGTATGGAAGCCCTTAGAATACCTACAAAGGCTGAATTTTGGGCGATGTTACTATATAAATTAATATCTCCATTTATTTGTATGGCAACACTCTTGAATCACGTGACCGATGGAGTTTAGGCGGGAAAGCGATGATGAGTGCCACGCTCATTTTCCATTGGACTTTTAAATTATTTATAGTGTCGTTTACTAAATAAAAACGCGTGATTTATGTAGTAAAAAGTGCATTCAGTGAATAATTCATAAAGAACAGTGAAATATTGTAGCATAGTGGCCACATCATGTCTTTACGTTAAACCACTCCTAATGTGCCACACGCGGGAAACGAAAGGAGTTAGATTAGTTAGGATAAGAGTTAGATTAGTTAGGATATGTTTTAAAAATACTTTAAGATTTCGACTGAAGGACTTGTATCCATGGTTATGAAATAAATTAATAATAAAAAAAAAAAAGTGACCGATCATGGCGTCCGCATAAACAATATGGCGTCACCCGATGCAAACAATGTAAACACAATTCCATATTTCATCGATTTGCTTGTAATTAAGTGCAATTGAGTCGAGCTCTGCTCCTTTGTTCTAAGTGTTACAAAGTTCGGCGAATCGTGGTTCGCATTGTGAGATAGTGACTCTAACATTACTGTTGTTTTTCGTGAGACATTGACTCTGAACCAATGATTCTGAACCTATTTATTTTATGGCTGTTGTGACCAGTGTTTGTGAACCTCAGTTCTGCCATGGCAGACAGCCAGCTTGACAGCCTCCGTTTCGTAGCGGTAGCGGACGCGGCCGCTGCGCAAGGTGGCGCGGGTTCGATCCCCGCACAGTGCAAGTATTTGTATGCATGAATATGAATACTTGCACTGGTCTGGTCGTGCCTCGGAAAGCACGTTAAGCCGTTGGTCCCGGTTGCCATACAAACATCTAGTCGCAGTCGTTACGGGTTGTTGGAGCCCTCAAAAGTCCAACAATTGGTCTAAATGCAATGCTTCGATGTCGCCTTCGGGTTGTGGAGGTCAGACGGCAGTCGCTTCACGGAAAATGTCGAAGTTTAGCCATTTCAGCAGTTGGACTGGTAAAGCGGACCCCAGACTCCAAAGCTGAGAAGGCTTCGGATGCGACTGGGATTAACGCTGTGATGATGATGGAGTTCTGCCATGGCAGACCGCAGATGCGATGATGATGATACGAAATTTATAAAAATTATCATGTAATATATAAAATATTGGCTAAACAATACTTTTATTTCCAATCTCTATTCCCAGATAAAATAAAGGGACTGGAATTGAATCTAGCACGTTGATAACGTTTTACAATTTATGTTATATTGTTATTTCATATGACCGGCCGCACATAGCTTTCTGTATGAATGTAATTTGGTTGGACGGCGCCCGTTAGATATTTTTCTATTACAAAGTTTTTTTCTCTATGCTAGATTCATTCTATTTTCCGTTTCTAATACATTCTAGATCGGGAGGGTGGTCTCGAGAGGAGGAAAAAATCTCGAGGCTGCACTCCTGGTCTGGATGTGTCTATTAAAATGTTAAAACTTAAAATACAATAGTCATCATGAAGTGGTTTAAATTTCCCGCCCTACTACGCCGACATAGTTTACCTTGGGCTAACTTAAGATGGCAGCACTTCTAAACTAAAATTCGTTCCTACATTTTGTTTGTATGAAGTTGACCTTCTTCTCCGCTAGGAGTAATTATGTTCTGTGGCTTTTTCATGATTAAAAAAAATATATATGTAGTTTTTTTTTCACTTCAGACCGTTCACAATTGCTATACTTTTATAATCCATTAAGATTTACAAGATTACATAAAAAAGCGCAATGAAAACAAAACCCGAAAAACTATATTATCAGCTGATTTAATAGAGTTCACATCAGGGATCAACGTCATACCTACAAACCCGCACGGCGGCACGCTTGCAACGTTCAAAAGCCGAGCCGATACTTTTTTTTTAAACACTGTGTATTCTGTAACCGTTCATTTTTTTTCTGTGGCAACACTACAGCTGACAGCTGTTTAAATTTCTTCTTGTAATTTTTTTAATTTTAAATAATAAATTACTTATATTTGTAGACCTATTTCCAATTATTCATCTAATTAATAGAACAAGAGTGTATATTTTGTGTTAAGTTCATATAGGTAGTGCGGATTTAGTGTAAATATTTCTATAAAAATCGGTGACAGTTACCGGCACAAGTGAATCTTGCATTGTCATCTCGGTATCAGGTATTATATTTTACATGCTATTAGTTTGTTTGCGTGCTTTATTTTAATCAGAAATTGTGTAATTCAGTTTTAGAAAGGCTACTTATTGATGCCAATGACCTCTGAACGTAAACATAACCTTATTTTGGTTTGGTGACAGATCTCCCTTTTAATTACATCAAACTCGATTATTGGTCAACTTTTACTTTCAAATCACCTTTTATTTACTTAAATCTAAATCTCATTTTTCATTTTTACTGATTATCTTCATTTTCTGCCACAACTACCGCCTCACTTCTAATTTCTTGTCACTTCCTTGCCTAGCTAGTTTCAATAATGATCATGACTCGTAATGCCCATGCTCACCTCCAAGAGTCCAAACTCAAAGAGGCTTTGAGCCAATTAAAGGCTTCGAGGGAGTCCTGTGACCAACTACTTAAGGAAATCGATGACAATGAGAGAGTCCTCTTCAATGCCCATGAAGCGAATAGGAAGTTGAGAAATGAAATGGCTCAGTTACATATTCAATACACTGATGCCATAGACGCCCGGGATAGGCTCCAGCTTGTTGTGGACGGGTTCAGCCAGTGTAGCTTAGAGTATGAACAAGTTCTTTGTCAGAAACACCTCTTAAAACAGCAGCTACATGAGGCTCAAAGTCAAATCATACAACTAGAGACTTCTAATAATAACATCACTGCCTCGCTGAATCAGAGTCTATTTAGCGAGTTGTTGCCTATCGCCCCCACAATGGTTTCTGCAATAAACCCCTCTTACACTATAGATTTGACTGATGACAATGATACAAAGTCATCAAATTCAGTGAGGGTAGTAACCAGCAAAAATAAATTAAAAAAATATATAATAATAAAAAGTTAAAAAACTAAAACCCAACTACGACAAAAAACGACGCTGAAAAAGTATAAAACAAGATTTTCAGAATACTGAACTGAACAAAGTTGCTAATATAGTTGCAAGTAAATGGACACAGTAGACTCTACCAAGATGCCTTCGTTGTAAATTGACAATAATGTCTTACGATACTATTCTGAAGTATGCAATATTCACTATTTAGAGATAAATTTTCATGTTTGGAAAGGCGCAGTCACACGTTATGAAAGTGCTACGGTAGGTATATGTAACGTGTGACTACGCCTTTCCAAACATGTAGAAATTTACTTGCAACTATATTAGCAACTTTGTTCAGTTCAGTATTCTGAAAATCTTGTTTTATACTTTTTCAGCGTCGTTTTTTGTCGTAGTTGGGTTTTAGTTTTTTAACTTTTTATTATTTGTACTATTTTGGTGTTAAAGTGTATTTGTGGCGCATAATATTAATAAAAGTTAAATTGACGAACTAAAAACTAGGTAGTTAACATACGACATCTCTTTTGACTTATGTATCGGCGTATAGTAATATGTAGAGATGTCCTATTTTACTATTTCGTAGCGCTTGAAGCGTAGCGCGTATAGCAACGGTTTCACCGTATGAAGCTCCCGGTTTTTCGTAGTAGCGACGCACATTTGCGTCGATGGCACCGAATGGGTCATGAATTAGTGGATGAGGCCGTTAGTATAAATAGATTGGATGTTTTTCTAACGGTGGTAGGCCATAACATCGGCTGCCGGCAGAAGTTACCACCCACCAGACAAAGTCTTGCCGCCAAGCGATTCGTCGTGTTCCAGCATGATGTCTGGTGAAGCCGTACGGAGGACGCGTCTGAGCACTTTGTGTTGCGTTGTGTGGCGAGTACGATGCGCCAAATGTTGTTGTGTCGGGAGTTTGGTCGTGGAGAGTCTCCAGATCAATCTCCCTCTGGCGCAGCATGGTTGGTCGTGTTGCTCTTGGATTTAACATTGCATCACCTGGCTCAACGGCCGTCATCCTTGCTGTTCCTAAGTTTTTTAAGTGAATAGGCTTAATAAACTAGTGCGCAGGCATCAAGGATTGCGTCACTGCTTACCATCAGGCGGGATTGCAGTCAAGCGCTAGTTATATAATTATTAAAAAAAAAAACTTATATTAAGAGGACCTGGGAAGATTTCTTAATCTATCTAATTCTGCTAACGATCGACTGTCATGTGGATTTTTAAGTAATTTATTATGATCCAAGGCACTTATAAATAATCCCTCTATAGTTTTAAGTCTACTGAGAGCGACATAGGCCTGTCCTTTAGCAAACAATGACTTTCCTAGATCTGTAACTTTTTTATCTAGAGTACAACCTTGTAATTTATGTACAGTACAACCCCAAGAAAGAATCAGCGGGAGCATTTTACGCTGAATTTGCCCAGAACCCCTCAAGCCGCCAAATTCAGTGAGGCAAGGCTCGATTTTGATAAGTCCGTTAGTATCTGCTTTTATGGATGCGTCGTCAAATTGTATGAGAACAGCGCTTGGCTGTTCTCCTGTTCCAACTGATCGCGCCGAAGAGCAGGCCATTCGAAGGCCTTCACCACTCCCATCGCTCCGTTTACCAAACCCTGGTTTACATTCAAATTCTACGAAGCATTACTAGGGATTATGTACAAACATAAAGTACTCGTGAAGCTCTTTCAGATGATACCAAATACGGTATATTTATTTTAATTTTGTATTAACATAGAACTTTTTGTCCGCTAGAGGGCGTAATACTAAATTTGGTGACAAGCTTTATAGCTCATAACCAACAGAATATCAAGGCCCTTCTAATGGTTCTGCAGTGGTCTTATTCTGATAAGTAGTAAAGAAGCTATCTATGAACGAAAAGATGTGAATTATATGCAATCAGCCCATGAATAGAGGTAAAGTCACAAGCAAATGCTAGTAATATATACATATTTAAAATGTACAAGTGAAGCCCTTTCAAATGATACCAAACACGGCATATTTATCTTAACTTTATTTTTTTACTCTGTATATTTTGTCCGCTAGAGGGCGCCACGTTAGATTTTGTGAAACTCCATATAGCCTATAACCAGCAGACAATTAAGACGCTTCTAATGATATATCGTTTATCGAATTCGAATAAGTAGTTTAGAAGTTACGAGGGAACAGATGAACATACATACATACATACATACATACATACATACATACATACATACATACATACATACATACATACATACATACATACATACATACATACATACATAGCCTGTCAAAATCATAACCCTCCTTTTGCTTTGCCGTAGTCGGGTAAAAATTAATAAGTACATTGTCAAAACTCAAAAAATGGTGAAAAGACAAAGGTACTTTATAAAAAGTGTTAAGATGAACAGGGAAAGAATCAATTTGCTGAAACAGTTAGATATGTATTCTTATAACTTAGAGCAAAGTAATAGGAGGTATGACATAGACACGGAGTCATTGCAATCTGAACTTGACCGTCTGCAAGATAAACTTATTTCATTGACTAATAAGTATAATACCTCAGAAGACCTAATGAGAGAATATGTGTTGGCGATGAATGAGCTGGTTAACTCACAAAAAACCAACTGTGAGTGCGGCCTAACATCAGATGTGCTTACACCGGATCATTCGTTGACATCATGTAATACCACCTTGCCGCAGCCCTGTGTTGATGTCATGGTTCCTTCTGGTAATAGTGCCAATAGCCGTGATTGTAATGATCTTAATAGTCTTAAACAAAGCTTGACTAATGATGTTGTGTTGTTCTGTGATGAGATAGGTAAGGGCTTGGGGCGCTTGTTGACTGATGAATGTCCAGGTCACTCAATATTGAACTACTGTATGCCTGGTTGTTCTTTATATAGAATTATGCAAAAAATTATTAAATGTAACTTTTCCCAGAATACAACATTGTTAATTTTTGTGGGTAATAGGGGAAATTTGAGCAAAAGAGAACTGCTTAAGAGTTGTGAAACATTAAGCAATCTGAATATTGGAAAGGTTGTCTTGTTTACATTCCCTTACAGTGACCAGTTGCCACAGGAAGAAAATAGGATTAGATTTGAACTAAATATGACAATGTCCAACCTGACATTTAATAATAAAATATTACATTTAATTGACATAAATAATTATTTTAAGAATTTGTATTTGACAAGAGATAGACATAACAATGTTATGTATTATCTTTCTAATTACTTTAAAAGACAGGTAGCTGTGTCGCTATCATATTTTTTTTCTATTACAGCCAAGAATTTGGCTAAACAACTTGCTTCTTTTGAGCAATGCAATGAGATTCTAATTAATTCTGCCAATAATTTGGTATCAGTTGACATCATTAATAATTTAAATTAGAAATTAAGACAATAGAGCCAACCTCTAGCTATAACAATATACAGGATTACAAAGGTAACTCGGGAGGAAATTTAAAGTCAATAGATAATATTAATTTGGTGCATCAAAATATTCAAGGATTTATGAACAAAGATTTAGAGGTAGATTTATTCATGAACCATTATGGTATTGATATTCTTTGCATAACCGAACATTGGCTAAAAAGTCACCAGTTCTTGTTTAATTTAAAGAATCACCAGGTTGGTAGTTCGTTTAGCAGAATTAATACTATACATGGTGGCTCATTAATTTTAGTTAGAAACCTGTTGAAATTTAAAAATCGTTAAGACATTGTGGGCCTGTCTGTTGAACGAACAGCTGAAATTGCCTGAGTAGAGTTGGAGGGCTCCATTGTGTTAAGTGTGTACAGACCCCCTTCAGGATTGTATGACTGCTTTGAAAAGGTAATGGATGAAGTCTTACATAAGATTTGTGTTTCAAACAAAGCCATTATCGTTTGCGGTGATTTTAATATTAATTTATTAGAGAACTCTGGTTATTGTAATAAAATTATAAGTCTATTTCAGTCCTACAATCTTGTAAACCTATTTTTGGAGCCCACAAGAATAACACCTACTTGTGCCACGTGCCTAGATAATATTTTTACAAACATAATACCAAGCCACAAAGAAGTTTTAAATTTACTTGATTCTGATCACTGCGGACAAAGGATTACTATTCCAAACCATAGTAAAAAAGTGGCCAAAAAGGATATCACTGTTAACCCCAAAACTGAAAGCCGCTTGGAGGTTTTTAGACTTGATCTCATCAATAAATTGCTATTCTTATCCAGTGCTGTTACTGCTGACCCTAATCATCTCTATGACAATTTTTTTAATATATACTGTAAGCTATTTGATTCCACCTTTGTTCCCAAGACTATCTCTGTTAATAGTAAAGCATCTTTCTCTGATTGGGCTACCATGGGTATTCATAAAAGTAGAACTCAGCTTTATGAACTGTACAATGAGAGGATTTATATTAACACTGTTGAATTCAATTTGTATGTTAGAAAATATTCAAAATTATTCAAACAAGTTTGTTATATGGCCAAGTCACGTTACTTGAGTTCAAAGATAAAGAACAGTGGCAATGTAATTAAAACGACTTGGAAAATTATTAATAGTGAAACAGGAAGGTCCAGTGATAGAAATACTGACTATAGCCTGTCTATTAATGACAACATAATTAAATCAGACTCGCAAGTCTCTGAGGCATTTGAAAATTTCTTTTCGGATATTCCTGTTTCCACTACTAAATCCCTAAACTCATCGCCTTCTGTTGCCGAGTCTTTGCTTAAAGAAAATGTTAATGTTTGTGATTCGGAGTTTCATTTTGAACATGTTATCAGTAGAGATATAATTAAAATCTTTCACACTCTAAATGTAAAAAAGACTGCTGACCTATGGGGTCATTCGGTGGAAGTTGCTAAGTCTATTATTGATATTGTGGCACCCACTCTAGCTGTTATCTTTAATGCTTGTATTGACTGTGGAGAGTTTCCTGATCTCATGAAAAATAGTAAAATAATACCTTTGTTTAAATCTGGTAGTACATCAGACCCCACAAATTATAGACCTATTTCTGTACTACCTACCTTTAGTAAAATTTTTGAGAAATTAATTTTAAACCAAATGCTAAATTTTTTTAATAAACATAAATTATTACATAGCAAACAGTTCGGTTTTACACGGGGTCGTTCAACTACTGATGCCGGTGTTGAACTTCTAGGTCATATATATAATGCACGGGAGGATAAATGCGATGCTTTGGGCATCTTTTGTGATTTGTCCAAGGCATTCGATTGCGTTCTTCATGATACGTTAATCAGGAAACTCCGCCACTACGGGATCCGGAACTCTGCACTGGATCTTATTACATCTTACTTGAGTGGTAGGATTCAGAGCGTTGACGTTAATGGAAAAAGATCTTCCGGATCTTTAGTAACAATGGGAGTCCCACAGGGGTCAATTCTTGGTCCTTTTTTGTTTCTTATTTACATCAATGACCTGCCGTACCTAATAAAGGATAACCACGATATAGTGTTGTTTGCAGATGACACTTCACTTTTATTTAAACTGAAACGTCAGCAGCAGGTTACTGATGATGTAAATAGCGCGATCTCAAAGTAGTCCATTGGTTTAATGTTAATAATTTACTCTTAAACGAGAAAAAAACCAAATGCATTAGGTTTACTCTACCTCACGTGAGGCAGGTGGAAACTAAAGTGTTGATAAGGGGCGAAGAATTGAAATCTGACGACAGCACAGTGTTCTTGGGTATAACTCTGGATGCTAAGCTTCAATGGGGTTCACATATAGAAAAATTGTCGAAAAAGCTAAGTTCTGCTGCATACGCAGTTAGAACAATTCGTAATTTGACTGATGTTGAGACGGCCCGTTTAGTGTACTTTGGCTATTTCCATAGCGTAATGTCGTACGGCATTCTGTTGTGGGGAAATGCCGCCGATATTCAAACAATATTTGTTTTGCAGAAACGAGCTGTTCGTGCAATTTATAAATTAAGTCCGAGACACTCTCTCAGAGAAAAATTTAAAGAGATTAATGTACTGACCGTGCCGTCTCAATATATTTATGAAAATCTTTTGTATGCTCATAAAAATATAAAATTGTTTAAAAAATACAGTGATGTCCATGATATAAATACTAGGAACAGGCACAAATTTATTGTACCTACAACAAGGCTCAAGAAAATAGGTGGCTCTTTCAGATGCCAATGTATACATTTTTACAATGGACTTCCAGAGGTGGTTCAAGATCTGAGCCTGAATAAATTCAAATCCTTCATTAAACGTAAGTTGTGTCAGAAAGCATTTTATAGTGTGAAGGATTATATTGAGGACAAAAAGGCTTGGGCTTGAGCTGCGTCCGATTTCTATACAATAATTGTTCTTTGATTTTTCCTCTTGTAGTTTTAATATGTAGTTGTTTATGTTATTTATTCAAAGCCTGTATTACACATATGTAGCCAAGCATATTGTACGTTACGGAATTGTATCGCTGACAGAGGTGTTCGGCACTTGTACAGCTAGCTGCACAGGAGCTAAACTTTCCACAGATTCGGGAACACTGTTGGAGCTGCTGAACCTTGGACAAAACTATCTTAGCATTGTGTAGATTCAATTTCTTAGTATTGTATAATTGCATGGCAAACGTGTGAGCACAATGTACGTATGTGCTGTAAGGCATTTATTTGTTGGGTTAGTCTTTTTTATTGACTTAATTGTGCTCTGGCTGTTGAGAGTATGTCATGCTCACTCAAATGTCTCGCTGATGGTGGCGTGTGTTTTGGGTCATTGGGTTCCCTTCGATATGGTTGAGCTGAATGATGCTGATCCATAAGTCATGTTCGTGAACGGACGCCGTCAGAGGGGACTGGTCATCTCTTAGCTGCCACGGCGTATTTTAATTTCTGAACTGATTTTTGTGTGTTTTCCATAATGGACGCTCTCGGCGCACAATATATTTCTGCATCGTTCTCACGCGGTTGATTTCAACATGAATGATGTAATCAAATATTTGTAACAATAGCTTAAAAATTTAAAAGAGTGTCCATGGAGTTTCTTGCCCGTTCTTCTCCATAGGTACCTACTCTTTGGAATGGGCGACTAGCTTCATCTTATTGACTGACCGACCTTCTGACAATTCAAAAGTGCCTGTAACTGGTTTATTTGAAATAAATGATTTGATTTGATTTGATTTGATTTAACGACATAAACGACTACCATAATTTTATTAGTGGCATGCGGTCTAGTATGACCTACAGGTAGTTGTTTCGGGTCTGGCTGTTTGTGTATGCGAGTTTATATGTAAAACGCACTCACGATACATATTTCTAGTGTGTGGCAATAAAAAAGTCATATGATTCGTTACGTCGTGTAACGTGTTTTCAAAATATACAGTAAGATTTTTTAGTCAACGTCCAAATTTTTTCTAGGTATTAGGTAACTATCATTAGTACCAATTTTGAAACAAAAAACTTTTGGTAAACTTTTCATATTAAATCATTTTCTCGAAAGAGTTATCCGCTCTGCGTGGTCACTGAATAATACTACACTGCCGCGCAAAGTTACGGACTTCGGTGGCGGGCGGGGGGCCCGCGCAGTTACCGAGCGCGTACGCACGGCGCGATGTCAACAAACATCAACTTTTTATAGATAACTTTGTGATGTGATATCCCAATATTTTTGTATTGAGTGACGCTAAGTGATGTGAAGTCGTGGTGGCTTAGTGGCTAAAAGACCAGCCTCTCAAGTATGAGTGCGCGGGTTCGATCCCAGGTCAGGCAAGTACCAATGTAACTTTTCTAAAGTTATATGTACTTTCTAAGTATATCTTGGACACCAATGACTGAAGGTGAAGGAAAACATCTTGAAGAAACCTGGACTTTGTCTGAAATCGCCAACCCGCATTGAGCAAGCGTGGTGATTGCGCTCAATCCTTCTCTGTATGAGAAGTAAGTGTGTCTGTGCCCAGCAGTGCGACGATAAAAAGATTGTTGATGCTAAAAGAAAAAACACGTATTCAATGATTTTCGCCAAAGATTAATATTTCGAAATTTGGACGGGCTTAAAAATTGACCTTGTATATTTGCAACACTGTTTTGAACAATCCATCATAAACCATTACGTTGTTGACACCACTATGATCCGTATGAATCGTTTCGCCTCGTCATTTAAACCGCGCGCATCGGGGTACTGGAAGAATTTGCAAGCGGCGGTGTTTCCGCCTGACTACAATTTAAGTGCCTTCAAGGGTAAAATGAACAGGCTCTTATAAACTAGCGCGTTTTACCACCAACGATCGCATCACTGCTTACCATCAGAAGGGATTGTGGTCAAGCACTACCAACGCCATCGCAATACTCCACTTCTATCATCATCATTATCATCATCATCTCAGCGTATAATCCGGGTCGCATCGGCGGCTTTCGCGTTGGAGCCCGGGGTCCGCTTTCCTACTAAAACGCCTCCATTCCGCACGATCTCCGGTAGCCCGTGGTGTGAGATTGTTGGCACGCATGTCTTCTCTTACAACGTCAAGCCAGCACTTCTTTGGTCTACCTCGCTTGTTCCGGCCCGGCGGAGGCGCCATGGCAAGACATTTGTTACCCACGTACCCTGCCGGTTTACGTAAGACGTGACCGTACCAGCGCAGGCGACTCTCTTGTAGTTTGTCCGCTGTGTCACGGACACGGAGACTGCCACGGATGCGGGAGTTCCTGATGCGATCTTTCCGCGTAACTCCACACATCCACCGCAGCATATTCAGTTCCGTGACACGCAGCTCCTGCTTGTGTCGCTCAAGCACAGGCCACTTCTATTATAGGTATTGCGTAAAACTCCAGTCATTTATTAAAAATATAATAAATGCTGAATCTGCACAATAAATCTTAGTAGGTAGGTATACTTTACTTTTAACAGTTCCAAACTCTATTTGCGTTAAATTTAGACGAAAAAGGTTCTTAGAGGAGAGAGCAATAACAATATTGGTTACGAGGTAAGCAGTAATGCAATCGTTGATGGTAAAGAGCGGTAGTTTATTAAGTTATTAGTTATTGTTCCAGTCCTCGATGTGCGTGGTATAAAACACGAGGTGAAACACTTCGTCCGGATCGTAGTGGTGTCAAAATAAACAACGCATAGGTGGAGACTCACCTCACCACTCACAACGAATGAGAATATTATCGGAAATTTATTAATTTTAGATTTTGTTTGCATGCCTTAGTTAAGGTAGTCAGTATAAGGACCTTTCGAAAACTTAATATCTGTATTTTGTACCTACTTACTATGTAAATAAAGAACTATTCTATTCTGTTCTAACGAGTTGTCCGATGATGGAAAGAAGATGGCGGAATCAAGCCCTGCGGTTCCCAGGGACACTCTCCGACATGCATCCCATAGAATACCGACTTAAAATATAAATATATATAAATATACCGATAAAACAAATCTGGGTCCCCAATTAGCCTCTTCGCGCGTCTCATCACCAAATCCAAGGTGGCCAGGTGACATTTCGCATCACCAGCCTAAATGTGGCTGCAGCAGTACTCCACACACGGACAGACCTGCGCTTTGTATACCATTAGAAGCTTTCTCGGTGTGAAGTACAGCGCAACTTAATGACTTAATGAACTGCCCAAAGTTCAGGTTTGAGGAAATGTCAACTCATTTCATTTCACTCCCAAAACCTGAAGGCGGTCGGTGCACTCCAAGGATACATACTGAAAAGTAGGAGGTAAGGCAAAGGTAAACGGGCTTCTTTTGGCTGTGAATAGACACGCTAGTGTTTTCGCGACGTCGAATGCCACGAGGTTGGCTTCGCCTCATTCGGAGACTACGTGTAATGCAACATTCGTACGCTCTATCATAGCCTCTCTTTCGGACCGCATCGCTACCTTTCTAGCCCAAGCACCCGGCAGGTATCTCTCCACAAGTGTGCTGTCATCTGCATACCCATAGATACCGGGAGTCAACAGATCGTTAATATGCGCCAGGAAGTGAGAGCAGATGCCTGATATACTGGAAATAGGCAAGATCCAAGAATTGAGTCTTAAGTCATGCCTGTGCATGTCATAACTTGAGACCCCGAGGACGTCGCTCTTTTAACCTTTTCACTATTCTAAAAATAAAATCAGTAAGACACAAAATATTCAGCATTTATTTACATTCCATAATGAGAACTTAGATGGTAGCTTTCGCAAAGAAATTAACATTACAAAGAGAATCACATTTATTTGCCCTAATACTGCATATAAAGTTGATTTAATTACAATATACAGCATATGTTTTATTTACGAAATAATTGTTGAAATTTATGCTAAAAGTAACATATGTTTATCATATTTGAAAGCTTATTCGCCAGTGTGTTCTTACATGAATACAAAAATAGAACCTTATCACTTAAACACGTGTACGGTGTACACGCATATGGGACCTCAAGTTTTTCTTGAGACCAAAACTTTTCTCGCAAATATCACACTTGTAAGGTTTTTCACCAGTGTGTACTTGAATATGGTCTTTCAAATGCATCTTTTGATTAAAACTACGCTGACATAAAACACACTGAAACGGCTTTTCACCAGTGTGTATTCGAATATGACTTTAAAGTACCACTTCGAGCAAAACCACGCTCACATATGTCACACTTGTAAGGTTTGGCACCAGTGTGTACTATAATATGGCTCGTTAATTCAAACCTTTGCATAAAACTACGCTCACATATGTCACACTTGTAAGGTTTTTCACCAGTGTGTATTCGACTATGTTTTTTTAAAACACTACTTCGAGTAAAGTTGCGATGGCATACTTTACACTTAAAAGGTCTTTCACCAGTGTGTATTCGAATATGGTCCGTCAAATTATGCTTTTGGTTAAAACTACGATGACATACATCACACTCGTATTGTTTTATAACAATTTGCGAACGAGTTTGTTGTATCTTACTTTTTGCTCGTTGATTACATTTGTATGCCTCTTTGAATTGAGTCTCGGGTTCACGCATAAGTTTTTGAGATGGTCGGGTAACTTTTGAGTCTGTTTTTTGTTTTTCCGGATGCTCAGTTCTTATTTCATTATCTTGCTCTGGTGTTGATGGCTCTAGTTTCGGTTTCTTCTCAACGGTCGCCCCTATGTGTGAAATATAAAATGTTTAAGATTATGATCAAGTTGGTGAGTACAATGTTGAAATTAAATTCGCATGCACATGAATCAATACAATATCGATTTGTTTTATTCACACGAAAGGGCAGAAAATAGTGAATCGCAGGTTTTTACACTAGAGATGAAAATACAAAATTGTATTAACCAGGATACACTAATAGAATATTTTTTATCCGGATATTCCCACGGGATCGAAACAACTATCTATCCTATATAACGTTATTTTCTGTACCTGCGAAACCCGAAAAGTGTTGTATTTTTAAGTATAGAATTTATGTACAATATTTCAAACAGGTATCATGAAAAATCAAAAAGTTACTCGCATATTCAGCTGTCAGGGATAAAATGCAGTCAGTGCGATTTGTTGCAACTTACGCCAATCAGTTAAAGTTCAAAGAGGACGAAATGTTTACCTATGTAACAGCATGCTATAAGTGCAAAAGATAACAATAATTTAATTGATCTCTATTTTCAATGTTTCTAATCACTCTCTACCTTCAAACATAACTTAATAATTGTTCTAGGCTACACCCATATTTGAGAGTACCCAAGGTCTTTTACGGGACACCGAAAATAAAAATCTAAGGGAGTCAGATCTGGTGACCTTGGAGGTCAGTGCACTGGTCCGCCGCGACCAATCCATTGCACACCCTATCTTTCGATCTTTCGTTCATGTATTCTCGTATTTGTCTTCTTGAGGGCGGGAGCCCCGTCAGGCTGATAACAACAACGGCCACCATGACAAATTGCCAGGGGTAAGTCATACAAAATATAACATACATACTCTATAGCAAAGAAATCAATAAATCAAGTTTACAGAAACCGCAGGGGAAAAATCATTATAAGAAACATCGAAAAGTTTAGAATTACTAAATGAGCATATAAAAAATAATTACACACAAAACTTGGATACAAAAACTGGAACAAAATTCAATAGGGACTAACTCGAGAAACGATATAATAGTTTTTGCAATAGACTACTACAGGAATCTGTACCAAAAAAGAAACAACGGGGAAATTGTAATACAAACAATAAATGGGTACAAATCAGATCTGATCATATTGTTACGAATGGACCTTATGTCGATGGCATAAGGTTCAATATCGCGTGACATGCAGTGTGTCACTTTTAAGCCCTATTTCCCCAGATCTAGACATTTTCTAGGTACAATATAAAAACGCATTACTAGACTTAGGATGGCCTATCGAATGCTACAGGTCTCAACAGTTTTGTCAACAAAGTGTCGACATCGAAATTTCTAGAAACCCGTTTCCGGGAATTACCGTAGGTACTTACTTGGCCGGTGACCTCGAAGTTATGGGGTATTATTATTACGTCTAGAGGAATCTGGAATGTTCAATCAGCTGGCCTATATATAGCGCCGTGACGCCGGCGCACAGTCAGTCTACATTCGACTAGCGATACGAAAACAGCGACAGTTAAGAAGCGATCTTTGAGAATACCTACTGCGACAACTGTAACGAGAACTGTAAGTACTACGTGAAGTAACATCTGTAGCGTTATTGGGTGTTTACAATACGGACTTCGTGGACGTAAGTGAAGACCTCGGTGCAACGTCAGCGACTTTCTACATGTCATTGCCTACAATCGACTGTACCTTCGTTGCCAATAAACTTCGTAACCCTTAACCGGCGTTTTAGTACCCCTAGCCCGTAACAATATCAAGCCATTTGAAGCTAAAGAAATATACGAACAAATAAAGCGGCTAAAATCTGAAAAGAGTCCTGGCTCAATTGAGCTATGCAAGGAAGTTCTCAAAATAGAAGCACCTGATTTAATACAACATCTGTTACATCTATTTAACATGGTGCTGGACATAGAAACAGTACCTGAACAATGGTCCACATCGGACATAATCCTGCTTTACAAGAAGGGAAACCCTCTAGACATAGGGAATTATAGACCCATAAGCCTATTAGCTAGCACTTACAAATTATTCTCATCTATACTGATGATATTGATTGTCTACAACCAATAGAACAAGCAGGCTTTAGGTCGGGTTTCAGCACAATCCATACTAATATTATAAATACGAAATCTCTGTCTGTCCGGCTTTCACGCCAAAACTACTGAACCGATTGTAATGAAATTTGGTACACAGATAGTCTAGAGCCTGAGAAAGGACATAAGCTACCTTTTATCCCGAAAAAATTGATATTCCCGAGCGAAATCTAAAAAGCGCGATATAACCGAACTCCACGCGGGCGAAGGCGCGGGCGGAAAGCTAGTGGACCATAAAGAGACACTAGAACAAATTATTGAAAAATACCGAGAATTTAATAGCCTCCGTATCTGGCCTCCATTGATTACAGCAAGGTCTTCGACAGCATCAGCCACTGCTCAATATGGAATGCACTACAATACCTAAATGAAGACAAAAAATATATTAACATCATATATGCACATAGCACGAGTAAAGTCAAATTAGAAAAGAGAAGAAAAGAGACAAGCATAGAAAGGCGAGTTTGACAGGGGGATCCTCTGTCACAAAAGCTTCTTAATAGGCTTTATCGCTGTTCTTAAACACAAAGCAAATGAGTGCTAATAAACAGATGCTATCTTAACCGTCTAAGGTTCGCAGACGACATAGTCATAATTGCTAAAGCCTCGAAAGACCTGGAGGAAACGATGAGATCACTCGATGATGAAAGTTGTAAAATAGGTCTAGAAATGAAAGGAAATAAAACAAAAATAATGACCAACAACCAATAAAGACATATAGAAATAAAAGGTAACAACATAAAATATGTCAACGATTGTAAATATTTGGGAAAAGTTCAACAATGAAGAGGAAATAACAAGAAGAGTCAACATAGCCTGGAATAAATTTTGGCCATTGAAAGCAGTCCTTAAAAGGAAACTACAGTATACATCTAAAAAAGTTGTTTTCGATACATGTCTCTTACCATGCATACTTAACGGTTGCCAAACCTGAATATACACAAACAAAGCAAGACAGCAAATTCAATCCACTCAAATAGCAATGGAAAGGAGCACGTTGTAGATCAAGAAAATTCACAAAGTGAAGAATATAACCATTAGACAAAATCCAAAGTTACAGATGCTCTTAAATATGCGTTCACACTTAAGTGGAAGTAGGCAAACCACGCTATGGAAACGTACATCAGGAAAAGAAAGGTTGGAAGACCAATGAGACGGTGGGCTGATGATATCATCCAAGTAGACGGAAACGATTGGATGAAACTTGGTAGAGACAGAGAGCTATGGAAGAAGATGGAGGAGGCATTTACTCTTACAGGGGTCCATATTTCATACTCAGATACAGGGGCGTGCACAGAGACTTGGTATGCATGCATTCACTACCGAAATAAAAATAAATAAATAAATATATACGGACAAATCACACAGATTGAGCTAGCCCTAAAGTAAGTTCGAGACTTGTGTTATGGGATACTAACTCATCGATACTATGTTTTATAATAGATACATAATAATATATAGATAAATATCCAAGACCCAGGCCAATCAGGAAAAGATCGTTTCCATCATGACCTGGAAATCTCTGTGCTTATAGAACCTTATTTTTTCTTTATACGAATCCTGAATATAGTTTGTTCAGAATAAGCAACTAAATCGATTCCAATCATTTTTACACTATATCCTACTAATATTATAAAGGCGAAAGTTTGTAAGTATGGATGTATGGATGTTTGTTACTCTTTCACGTAAAAACTACTGAATGGATTTGGTTGAAATTTGGCACAGGGGTAGATAATAGTCTGGAATAACACATAGGCTACTTTTTATCCCGGAAAAATATGCAGTTCCCGTGGGATACGAAAAATATTAGTCCACGCGGGCGGAGCCGCGGGCGAAAGCTAGTATGTTATATTTTTTCCCAAATACATTTAGCCAATGTTGCATCGTGGCAACAGCTGACAGAGGTCAACGCCCCGCGGGCCCACCTGATCGGCACATCGGATTAGACCTTTCGATGTTTATTTTTAAAGCACCAAGTGTTTTGAATAGATAGATCTTTTCCAAACACTTGGTGCTTTAAACAGGAATCTAAATGTTTTTCCGACGAATCGTATTTAGAGGGGGCTTTCTGAAAATTATTTATATCTGAATATCCATAACCCCAAAAATTTTTATTAACATGTTTTGAAAATAATATACACGGGAAACAAAATAATATGTGTGTAAACCGCCTGATTTTATAATTATCATAATACTTTTTACTAAAACAACGTGTGATATTACCTTTTTTTGAGTTACATCCGAATTGCGAACACAATACACAAACGCCCTTTATATTAAGCTTTATATTAAAAATTAAGCAAATTTAGATAAAGATAAAGATAAAGATTCATTTATTGCATAACTGTGTACATATTGATGTTATTTAATTGTAAATACAATGATTTGTCTCAACAGTTTATCCAAGTCGGACATGCAATATCAAATAAATAAAAGATTATAAACGGATACGATAAGTCTAAATTACATTAAATTACTTTATTAATTTTTACCAAAATATTCATTTAAATTATAAAACACATTATCAATTAAAAATTTCTTTAACATTGTTTTATATATATTTCCATTTAATTGCCTAATTGCGATTGGCAGTTGGTTGTACACACGAATGGCAGTAATATACGTACTTTTATAATAAATCATATTATTTACACAAGGCAAATTAATATCATATTTATATTGTCTACGAACATTTCTGTTTGAGTCAGATTTAAAATTAAAAAAATTGCATATTATTTTTGACAAACAAACATAACTCCAGTATATAAATTCCAGTCAGCGTTAGGAAACCTTTAGTTTTAAATACATCTCTCAACGATTCAGTACTATGCATGTTATATATTGTCTTGATACATTTTTTCTGGAGAATGAAAGTGGATTGTACGTTAGTCGAGTTCCCCCAGTAAATAACACCATAAGTTAAAAAGGGATAAACATTTCCATAATAGGCACTTCTAGTGATATCAACATTTGTGGTTTCTGCCAAGATAGATAATGCATAACAAGCACTAGATATTTTTTTATTTATTTTTGCAATATGCTCTTTCCAATTCAAATGTTGATCTATCGTCACACCCAGAAAATTAATATCGTTTACTTCTTCAATGGTTATGTTAGACACGTTTATATTTAATTTCATGGGTTTACTCCTATAATTTCTTAATTGGACTAATTTGGTTTTAGAAAGGTTCACTTTTAAATTTAGTGACTGCAACCAATCTATTATTGTAGTTAATGTTTTATTTATTTCATTTTCATAGTGAAGAACATTTGCATCATTTGAAATAAATATAGTTGCATCGTCGGCATACATTACACAAAGGTGGTCGATTATATTTGGTAGCTCATTTATGTATATGAGAAATAATTGGGGACCTAATATACTGCCCTGGGGTATACCTAGTAATACATTTTCAAATTCAGATTTGACTACTCAACCATTTTAGTACTTTCATTATATACTTCGATAATTGTTGCCTGCATTCTGTTACTCAAATAATTTTCTATCAGCTTCAGAGCTAAACCTCGAATTCCTATGCCTTCTAGTTTATTTAGTAGGATGTTATATTTTACGCAGTCAAATGCTTTTGACATATCAATAAAAAGGGCAGCACATTGCTTTTTATCATTTATTTTTTCCCAGACAGTGTTGAAAAATTTATATATTGCCAAAGATGTTGTTTTACTCTTTTGAAATCCGAATTGATTTGCGCTTAGGATATTATTTTGTTCCATAAAAATTGTAATTCTGTTATATATTACTTTTTCAAATATTTTAGAAAAACTTGGTAATAGTGCAATTGGTCTAAAGTTATTCATATCATGCCGTGATCCCTTCTTGTATAGAGGCTTTATAAGGGCTTTTTTTAAAGTTTCGGGAAATTCTCCTGTTTCTAACATTAAGTTTATTATATATACAAGTGGGTCGACAATAAATGAAATACTTTCTTTAATAATTTTTATAGGTATACCATCATGTCCAAAACTAGATTTATTCTTTAATTTTTTTACTATGTTAATTATTTCGTATCTATCTGCTGGGTAAAGAAAAATACTATTTGGATTTGCGCTACTTGTATGTTGTGAGTTATAGTTACCATCAGTTGACGTTTTGTTATTTTGGTTAATATAGAAATGATTGAAAGTACTAGCTAATTTGGTAGGTGATTTTATAATAGTATTATTCTGTACTATGTAGTCTATTGTAGATTGAAGAACGTTTGTAGTTTGGGTTTGTCTTTTAATTAACGTCCATGTCGCTTTAGTTTTGTTGGCACTAGATGATATGAATTTTGCATTTGATAGTTTTTTAGCCTCTTTTGTTACACGTTTTAAAATTTTGCAACATCGTAGGTATTTTATTTTATGTTCATTTGATTTATTGCTTTTAGTTTGAAGATACATTTTACGTTTATTTTTACTGGAGACAATGATGCCTTTTGTTTTCCACGAATTATCTTTTTTATACTGAAATTTTATTTTCTCAATAGGAATACAAAGATCAAAGATTAATTTAAATATGTGTATAAATTCATTATAAGCTGAATTCGAATTTGAATGGCGGTACACTTCATTGAAAGTTATTTGGGATATATATTTTAGGGCTATTTCTATGTAATAATCTATTTTTCGGCGCATTCTATACCAGTATTTTTCTCTAAAACTTATACTACACGGTATCTTTATTATTTGGCATGTATGGTCTGACATACCCAAGTCCCATATTTCTGCTTTGTAATTACGATTGTTTGTAATGATATTATCAATGCACGTTGCAGAATGAGATGTTAATCGAGTTGCACTCTTTATGGTTAAATGTAAATTAAATTTCTTTAATGTGTTTTTAAATAGCTGACTTTTTGTGTTGCATAATAGAGTGTCTATGTTAAAGTCACCAGTAACAAAAATTTTTCTGTTTAATGCTCTAGATCTAATAGTAAGTTTAAACAGTAGGAGCTCAAGTTTTTCAATAAACAGAAATAGATTACTATTTGGTGTTCTATACAAACACAAGATATACCAATTTGTTTCTGGGATTACTAAACCACAACACTCAAAGTGGTTTTCAACCGCTATTTCAGAAATCCACTCAATTTTTTTGAAGTTAATTGACTTCTTTACGTAAATGCATACACCACCTCGAGACTTTTTTTGTCTTGAAAAGTATGTTGCAATTTTATAATTTGGTAGCTGTAGTGTTTCTGCATTTTTTTCCCGAAAAAATGTCTCACTCAAACAAAGAACATCAATATTTCTCGACTCCAATAATAATTCTATATCACAAACCTTAGACCTCATACCTTGAATATTGTTATGCAGTATAGTAAATTCGTTTTCAGTCACGAAATAAATGATTTTCCGTCTGAGTTTCGACTGATGGTAGATTAGAGTGCAATAGCAAATCTGTTTGCGTACTAGTTGTTACCATATTCCTGTTTTGTTTACTGTTGTATTTAACGTATTGTGTATATTTGTGTTTATAATTAATATGCAATATTTCTCTTAGCATTAACCTGCATAATACCACGAAGTAAGAGATGTGAGAAACTTTATATCCTACGTCTACAAATGTGCTATGACCAAACTGGGAGCATACATACTGGAATGTCTCACTTAGCTTAAACTCACTTAAATATCTACTTCTTTTTGTGTTGCACAGTAACACATTCGTGTGCGCCAGTTTATCTACGAGACAGAATAAATTTGACTGCATTCTAAGTGGGTTCCTGTCATTTTTACCAGATATAATTATGACGTAGTCGAGCTTGTTTAGGTCCTTACATAAATCTAATAACGATTCGAGTAGTTTATCAGTCGTTGCACCAGGTTTACTCAAAGATGATACGATAAAATTGGGTCCGATCAAGTTTTGAAGAATATTTCTCATATTTGTGTTTTCATCTGAGAAAATTAGAACTCTATTTCTGCTAGGCTTTTCTTCAACTGTGATCGGGATTTGATTTGACTCACCCCGGGGGAGATCATTATGCATTTTATTTTCGTTAATTCCAGGAGACTCAGTATTGGTTGTAGGAGACTGGCATGTCGGATTAGCGTGTTGAGCATTACTGATTGGGGTATCAATAGTGTTATCAAGGTTAATATTCATTTCGCTGTAACTGTCATTTAAGTTCAATGGTTTTTTAATAAATTTAGGCTTCGACTTCAGTGATTTGTTGCGTTTGTGTGAAGATAATAAACTGTTTCGTATATTCGAGGAGTTGGAACACAGTAATTTTAATTTATCTATTTTTGTTTGTTGAGAAGCAATTATTTCTTGAAGAGTGTGGTTTTCTAAGTTTAGATTATCTACCTCGTTCTGGGATCTTTCCAAATTCATTCTTAGTTTCATGATTTCACTTCTTAACTCTTCCACTTCATGGTTAAGAAGTGCTTTAGATAAGTCTGGTAAACTCTGTGCATTGTCTGAGAGATATAAGCTTGAAGAGGAGTTCAAAGAATTCACATCATAATTACTTTGACTGCTGATCCTTCTTTGCTTCCTTACCGTGATGTTTCTATCGCAAGAATCCATAATTTACTTTAGATAGATATGTATTGCCAAGACAAACTTCAATTGCATTTAGGTTTATTGCTGGTAGAAGGCTGTTTACTGATTTACAAAAATTGTTTTAGTTTCGTTATATTTATTTTATTTCTTCAAAATAAAATAACAAACTACCAATATTTTTTCTCTTTTTTAACCTGTCAACACTAATTGGAATCTGGTATCCCAAACTATCGAAGATGTTGCTAATGGCCAACAGATGGCGCTGTCCGTACTTTTAATACAAGAATATAGTATTCATTTCTTGCAACACTGTGATGAGTCTTGTAACACTTCTGTTATTTATGTCTGTTACTCTATACTAGATGGCGCTATTTTAATATATTGTGGTTTTTTTAATAAAAATCGGAATTCGTTTATGTTTTTTCTTAAATGTTGGTCCCGCACTGTATTCTAAAATGGTTTTATGTATGATGATGTTTATTTATAGTTTTGAAAGGATGATTACATCGCACATATCACTAATAGATGTTAATTACGCGAAAATTAGGTCACAGTTTAAGAATTTTTGAATCACCTATAATTTGGTTAATTAGTCAAAAGAAGACTACATAACACTTTCACGTCTAGTTTATACGTCCAGTTTCACTTTTATTCACTTTGCAATGACCAGATATACAAAAAAACTATATAATAATTAATTTGAAACGGATCACAACAAATCTAATGTTTACTAAAGGGCGCCACCTACCCTCGTTCGTGCTTACGTCGCTATGCTCCGTAGCGCTAGTGACGCAGCCGCGGTACGCGCGCATTATAAATTCTAATGTGTGTTAGCTAGTTTGCGCTAGCCCCAAAAGATGGCGGTGTTACTGTTTTATTGTAGTGTTTTAAAAGAAAGTACTGTTTACAAAAATTATATTGTAATACGATTCGGGTGTTCCGAATTAGAAAATTATTAGGGTATGCAGTGCTTATATGCTTCTATGGAGCGCACGTGCCTGCTCAGATATTAATACTACTCGGATGCAACCGGGACTAAACGCGGAGATGATGATGATAAGATAATACTACTAATACAATTTAAGCAAACTTAATAACAAACTACTAACAACACTTGAAATATGTAGAAATATGGAATAAATGGCTTTATTATTATAGTATTATTATTAATAATGAGAATATTAAAATATGATGAACTATTTAACCTTGGCAAGTTAATGCTTCAACACGATAGATATGCGATACTCCAACTCATTATGATGGGCAAGGTAGAAGGAAAGAGACGCGCTGGACGAAAGAGAAAGTCGTGGCTGCGAAACATCAGGGAGTGGACCGGCATTACTTCCGTCGAAAAACTGTTTCGACTCGCGGTTGACAAGACCGAATACAAGAAGCTGACGGCCAACCTTTAGGATTGAAGAGGCACAGGTAGACCAAGAAGAAGAAGTAAATGGGTCCTATCAAATACCAGTTGACTATGCTTGCCTAAAAGTTCACAGAATAACGGTGCTGAGAACTGTCGGCTCGCGCTAAGTGTGCATTTTCATGGGCCTAGTAGTCACTGCTATGGATCTTGTACAGTTCACGACGCGTCAAATTATATGTATTTGTCCATAAAGTGCTGCCGTTACGATTATTTAGCCACCAACGGCAAAACGATATTCGTTCTAAATTATCACACAGTCAGTTCTTGGGTACATCGGTAGTGGTATGGATATTGTCCATCGTCTCGCATCGTGCGCCATGCGTGACGTTAAACTCCTTGGCGGCCTTTCTTGTGCTGCTCTGGGGATCGTTGGTAGTCCAAAATTATTTATTGGATTGTAGTAGGGACTCGACTCACTCATCTATCAACGGCTTCGGAGGTGGAAAGGTACCGTAACCCCTACACTTTTGCTTGGCGGAGAGCATTGTATTCTATGATATCCTGACGTCGAATTGCTTCTCGTACCGCCGCACTGCAACGGATACGTTATCACGACAAATCGCTAAAATACGTACCATTGTGTGCTGGACGTTTGTGTTTGAAAACGACTTCCGTACACGTTAACCGATTAAGTTTATATAAGTAAATACAATAACACAACTGTACACTGTAACCGCACGAGATCGCGTTACGTAATATACCGTAATATGCGTGACGTACAAATCAACCTGTTGCTTCCGGGCGAATAAAGAGGTTGTTTGGCACAGCGGGGCGCGGAGGCCCCGTTCCGATGTGCGCACGCGTCTAGTGACCGCTATGAAGTGCCGTAAATTGTATAGTGCGCCTGGGTTACCAAACAGTATTTATTTAAATATTTTTGGGATAAAATATATCATGGTGTAAAAATAATTGGAATCAATTCAATTGCTTATTCTGCTACTATATTCAGGTTTCGCATAAAGAAAAAATAACTTTGTATGAAAATTACCATTCTAAATGCGAATGTAACTTTGTTATGCTTTCACGCAAAAACTACTAAACCAATCATGAAAGTTAGTAATATTGTAACTAGCAAAAAGCAAGTTAATATTCTTTAACGAGAGATGTATATTTTCCAATCCAACTACTATACTAGCCTCATAAGCGATCAAAGCGTTAGCGTTATTACTAAAGCGATCAAACCCTGTACTAACGATTTTGGTTTCGAATTTTCTATGCACTGAAAACATGCAATTCCCGGGGACACTCTCCAAAAGGCAACCCATAACGACTGGCTGGCTTCTCCATTGAAGACCGTTTCTTTTATTTTTTTAGCTAATTAATTCACCGAATCCAAAGTTCATCATCATCATCATTTCAGCCGAAAGACGTCCACTGCTGGACATAGGCCTCCCCCAAGGTTCTCCACGCCGACCGGTCCTGCGCCTCCCACATCCAGCGGTTTCCCGCGACTTTCACCAGGTCGTCGGTCTACCTTGTCGGGGGCCTACCCACGCTACGTCTTCCAGTGCGTGGTCGCCACTCGAGAACCCGTCGGCCCCATCGGGCATCGGTCCTACGGGCAATGTGTCCAGCCCACTGCCACTTTAATGTTGCAATTTTTCGGGGAAATGTGGCTGCAGTACTCCACACACGGACAGACCTGCGCTTTGTATAACTTTAGAAACTATCTCGTTGTGAAGTAGGTACAGCGCAACCTTTGCAATAACTCTAAGTACCGTGGCAGCCATCTTGGCTTTGGACTTAGGGAACTGCCAAAAGTTTAGGTTTGAGGAAATGTCATATCCCAAAAACTGAAGGCGGTCAGTGCACTCCAAGGAAACATACCGAAAAGTAGAAGGTAAGGCAAAGGTGAACGGGCTTCTTTTGGCTGTGAATAGACACGCTAGTGTTTTTGCGACGTTGAATGCCACAAGGTTGGCTTCCCTCCGTTCGAAGACTACCTGTAGTGCAACATTCGTACGCTCTATCATAGCCTCTCTTTCGGACCGGATCGCTTCTTTTCTAACCCGAGCACCTTTGTATCTCTCCACAAGTGTGCTGTCATCTGCATACCCATAGATACTGGGCGTCAACAGATCGTTAATATGCACCAGGAAGAAAGAACAGATCCCTGATATACTGGAAATAGGAAAGGGCCAAGAATTGAGCCTTAAGTCATGCCTGTGCATGACATGACTTGAGACCCCGAGGACGTCGCTTTTTTAACCTTTTCACTATTCTAAAAATAAAATCAGTAAGACACAGAATATTCAATATTTATTTACATTCCACAATGAGAACTTAGATGGTAGCTTTTGCAAAGAAATGATCATTACACACATAATCACATTTATTTGCCCTAATACTGCATATAAAGTTGTTTTAATTACAATATACAGCAAATATTTTGGTTAAGAAATAATTTTTGTAAGTGATGCTAAAAGTAACCTATGTTTATCATATTTGAAAGCTTATTCGCCAGTGTGTTCGTACAAGAATACAAAAATAAAACCTTATCACTTAAACACGTGTACGGTGTAGACGCATATGGTACGTCAAGTTTTTTTTGAGACCAAAACTTTTCTCGCAAATATCACACTTGTAAGGTTTTTCACCAGTATGTACTTGAATATGGTCTTTCAAATGCATCTTTTGATTAAAACTACGCTGACATAAAACACACTGAAACGGCTTTTCACCAGTGTGTATTCGAATATGACTTTTTAAAGTATCACTTCGAGCAAAACTACGCTCACATATGTCACACTTGTAAGGTTTTGCACCAGTGTGTAGATTAATATGGCTAGTTAATTCGAACCTTTGCTTAAAACTACGCTCACATATGTCACACTTGTAAGGTTTTTCACCAGTGTGTATTCGAATATGTTTTTTTAAAACACTATTTCGAGTAAAGTTGCGATGGCATACTTTACACTTAAAAGGCCTTTCACCAGTGTGTATTCGAATATGGTCCGTCAAATTATACTTTTGGTTAAAACTACGATGACATACATCACACTCGTATTGTTTTATAACAATTTGAGAACGAGTTCGTTGTATCTTACTTTTTGCGCGTTGATTACGTTTGTATGCCTCTTTGAATTGAGTCTCGGGTTCTTGCATAAGTTTTTGAGATGGTCGGATAACTTTCCAGTCAGTTTTTTGTTTTTCCGGATGCTCAGTTCTTATTTCATTATCTTGCTCTGGTGTTGATGGCTCTAGTTTCGGGTTCTTCTCAACGGTCGCCCCTATGTGTGAAATATAAAATGTTTAAGATTATGATCAAGTTGGTGAGTACAATGTTGAAATTAAATTCGTATGCACATGAATCAATACATTATCGATTTTTTTTATTCACACAAAAGGGCAGAAAACAGTGAATCGACAGTACAAAATTGTATTACCCAGGATACACTAATAGAACATTTTTTATCCGGATATTCCCACGGGATCGAAACAATTATCTGTCCTATATAACGTTATTTTCTGTACATGCGAAACCCGAAAAGTGTTGTATTTTTAAGTATAGAATTTATGTACAATATTTCAAACAGGTATCATGAAAAATCAAAAAGTTACTCGTAAATGCAGCTGTCAGGGATAAAATGCAGTCAGTGCGATTTGTTGTAACTTACGCCAATCAGTTAAAGTTCAAAGAGGATGAAATGTTTACCTATGTAACAGCAGGCTTTAGGTGCAAATGATAACTTTCTACAACTAACCATCATGGCGTGTTTAAAAATGTTAATCATCAC
The DNA here is from genome assembly GCA_017933935.1 of Sesamia nonagrioides. Classification (NCBI taxonomy): domain Eukaryota; kingdom Metazoa; phylum Arthropoda; class Insecta; order Lepidoptera; family Noctuidae; genus Sesamia; species Sesamia nonagrioides. The sequence continues at coordinate 303,328 of JADWQK010001864.1, forward strand.
TATTTACAATAATTTAATTGATCTCTATTTTCAATGTTTCTAATCACTCTCTACCTTCAAACATAGCTTAATAATTGTTCTAGGCTACACCCATATTTGAGAGTACCCAAGGTCTTTTACGTGACACCAAAAATAAAAATCTAAGGGAGTCAGATCTGGTGACCTTGGAGGTCACTGCACTGGTCCGCCGCGACCAATCCATTGCATACCCTATCTTTCGTTCATGTATTCTCGTATTTACTCTATAGCAAAGAAATCAATACATGAAGTTTACGGAAACCGCAGGGAAAAAATCATTACAAAAAACATCGAAAAGTTCAGAATTACTAAATGAGCATATAAAAAATAATTACACACAAAACTTGGATACAAAAACTGGAACTAAATTCAATAGGGACTAACTCGAGAAACGATATAATAGTTTTTGCAATAGACTACTACAGGAATATGTACATCTGTGATACACACACATACTCAGATACTAATACTACTCGGATGCAACCGGGACTAAACGCGGAGATGATGATGATAAGATAATACTACTAATACAATTTAAGCAAACTTATTAACAAACTACTAACAACACTTGAAATATGTAGAAATATGGAATAAATGGCTTTATTATTATAGTATTATTATTAATAATGAGAATATTAAAATATGATGAACTATTTAACCTTGGCAAGTTAATGCTCCGACACGAATAGATATGCGATACTCCAACTCATTATGATGGGCAAGGTAGAAGGAAAGAGACGCGCTGGACGAAAGAGAAAGTCGTGGCTGCGAAACATCAGGGAGTGGACCGGCATTACTTCCGTCGAAAAACTGTTTCGACTCGCGGTTGACAACACCGAATACAAGAAGCTGACGGCCAACCTTTAGGATTGAAGCGGCACAGGAAGACGAAGAAGAAGAAGTAAATGGGTCTTATCATATACCAGTTGACTATGCCTGCCTAAACGTTCACAGAATAACGGTGCTGAGAACTGTCGGCTCGCGCTAAGTGTGCATTTTCATGGGCCTAGTAGTCACTGCTATGGATCTTGTACAGTTCACGACGCGTCAAATTATATGTATTTGTCCATAAAGTGCTGCCGTTACGATTATTTAGCCACCAACGGCAAAACGATATTCGTTCTAAATTATCACACAGTCAGTTCTTGGGTACATCGGTAGTGGTATGGATATTGTCCATCGTCTCGCATCGTGCGCCATGCGTGACGTTAAACTCCTTGGCGGCCTTTCTTGTGCTGCTCTGGGGGTCGTTGGTAGTCCAAATTTACTTATTGGATTGTAGTAGGGACTCGACTCGCTCCTCTATCAACGGCTTCGGAGGTGGAAAGGTACCGTAACCCCTACACTTTTGCTTGGCGGAGAGCATTGTATTCTATGATATCCTGACGTCGAATTGCTCCTCGTACCGCCACACTGCAACGGATACGTTATCACGACAAATCGCTAAAATACGTACCATTGTGTGCTGGACGTTTGTGTTCGAAAACGACATCCGTACACATTAACCGATTAAGTTTATATAAATACAATAACACAACTGTACACTGCAGCCGCGCGAGATCGCGTTACGTAATATACCGTGAGATACGTGACGTACAAATGGACCTGTTATTTCAGGGTGACTAAAGAGGCTGTTTGGCACAGCGGGGCGCAGACGCCCAGTCCCGATGTGCGCACGCGCCTAGTGACCAAAAAAAAGTGTCGCGAATTGTGCAGTGCGCCTGGGTAACTAAACAGTAACTATTTAAATATTTTTGGGATAAAATATTGTGGGATAAACATTGTACCTATTTAAAAGAACGCAGATTACCCAAATGTTAAAATGGAACGCAGCGGATGAAAGAAAGAGAGAAGTATGTGTGCGAGTGAGAAAGGGGAATGGGGAGAGTGTGTACGACGAACAGCCACGGTGAACGCTGATTTTTCTTATAAAGTGTTTAAATAAAAGTTTCAACTCTTGGTGCTCGTTTATTTTGCCATACAATCCCATATAATTGGGGGCTCGTCCGGGATTGGCAAAAATAACGACACGGGTTCGAGTTTGAAGACGACGGACGACGGAGACCGGCGGCGGCGCGTGGCGTGGTGCACCGCGGCGGATATAATTCAAAAACTCAACGTACGACGGCATCGGCAACTAAAACATGACGAAAGACGAATCACGTTCGGGCCAAAGCTCGATGTTGTATCTCACGACGGATCTGATACCTAAATTCACCGGTCAAGATAAAACTTATCCGGTTACGCGATGGATTCAGGACGTGGAAGAAAATGGAGAAATATGTGGTTGGACACCGTTACAACAGCTGTTGATGGCACGGAGGTCCCTATCAGGCACCGCACAGCTATGGATGGAAGCTGAACGCCCTCACAAAACATGGGAAGAACTCAAAGCGGCCCTGAGTAAAGAATTCCCTGACACAGTCGACATCAAAGCAATCCACGAGCTTATGAGCCAGCGGAAGAAAAGACGTGACGAGAGTTGTATCGACTATATGATGGTCATGAAGGCGTTAGGGAAAAGAGGAAAAATTCCCGATTATGTGGCCATTAAATACATCGTTGATGGCATAGTGGACCACGAAACCAATAAAATCATGCTTTACGGTGTCACGTCGTATCCTGAACTTAAAGAGAAGTTTAAAATCTACGAGACGATTAAGGAAAAGATGAAACTGGAACATTCTAGAAGTACCTACAGAAACGAAAAACGCGGCAACGTACGGCATGAGAAAACGTCGAAAAGGTGTTATAACTGTGGTGAAGGTGATCATGTGTCGGAAGATTGTCCGCAGAAGGCACAAGGTCCAAAGTGCTTTAACTGCAACGAATATGGTCATATTTCATCGAAATGTCCGCATAAAAATAACAAGGAGGTAGGCGGCCGCAAGGAAGATTCGAGTTCATCAAAATGGTGGCGTAGTTCCGGCGATAGAAAAGGACAAAACAACGAAGCATCGACGAGTGGGAGCGGGAGCGGCGAACGAGTGAGCAAACAAGCAATGTTCGGTCAATCATCGTTCAACGCGGATGATACGTCACACTCACAGAATGACATTGACAAGATGACAGATGACAGGAGTAGCGAATGTCAAAGTCAAACCGATTATGACATCTACGACGTAAACAAACAATCACAACGGGAAAAACCTTTGAAGATCGTAGAATTATGTGGAAAAACGACAAGTGCGCTTATTGATTCGGGCAGTGACGTGAACTTGATATCTTCTGAGTTTTGTGCTAATGTCAGTAAAGTGATGAACAATAACATAACACTATCCGGACTGGGTTCCACTAAAGTGGAGCCATTAGGTTGTTTAACAACAAATGTTGTGATCGACGGTACGAAATACGACGATGTGTTATTCTACGTGGTACCTAAAGACTGTATGCCTTTTAATGTAATCATAGGTCACGAATTTCTTAAGAATGTTATAATGGTTATGAATGGTAGTGCTGTGTGGATGAAACCTGTGGAATGGGTGAACGAAATCAATTGTTTCAGTTGCAGTGTTGAGGTTGGTCATGTGAGTAATACTAACCTTAAAGAAGAGGTTGTTCAGATGGTTGAGAGCTATCAACCATGCCAAATCAAAGAAGCTCCTATCCAGCTGAAAATAATTGTAAAAGATGACGTCCCGGTGGTAGAACATCCACGACGCATATCACTAAAGGAACAGGTGGTAGTTGAAGAACAAGTTGCGGAGTGGCTGGAGCAAGGAATTGTACGCGTAAGTTACTCTGAATATGCCAGTCCATTAGTTCTAGTTCGCAAAAAAGATGGTGCTATAAGGGTGTGTGTTGACTATAGAAAATTAAATAGTAAAATCATAAAGGATGAGTTTCCATTGCCGATTATCGAGGATTACATTAACAAGTTGGCTGAGGCAAAAGTATTTAGTGTACTGGACTTAAAGAATGGATTTTTCCACCTGAGTGTCAGCAGTGAGTCTGTGAAGTACACTGCATTTGTTACACACCATGGTCAGTTTGAGTTTTTGAAAGCCCCATTTGGCTTGTCTGTTTGCCCAAACTACTTTATGCGATTTGTGACCATTATCTTCAGAGAATTGATATCCAAAGGGATTGTTCTAATATTTGTCGATGATATTCTTATTCCAGCCAAAGACGAACAGGAAGCTGTGGATAGATTAAGAGAAGTATTAAGAGTGGCATCTGAATATGGCTTACAAATAAACTGGAAGAAAGCACAGCTGATATGTCGAAGCATAACTTATTTAGGTCATACAATTGAGGATGGACAAGTAAGGCCTGCCAGCGAAAAGATCGATGCTGTAACGAAGTTTCCAGAACCCAAAACAACTAAGCAATTACAAAGTTTTATCGGATTGGCATCGTACTTCAGGAAGTATATTCAGAATTTTGCATCTATAGCACGGCCACTTACAGATTTACTTAAGAAGGATGTTGATTTCAAGTTTAATGATGAGCAACGGTGTGCATTCAATTGTTTGAAGGAACGTTTGACTACTAAACCGGTTTTACGAATATTTAATCCAAGATTAGAGACAGAAATGCATACAGACGCATCACTTCTGGCTTATGCTGCTATACTCATGCAGCGATCTGATGATGACGGCGGACTACATCCCGTATATTTCATGAGTCGTAAAACGAATGATGCAGAAAAAAAGTACACCAGTTATGAGCTCGAAAGTCTAGCTATTATTGAAGGGGTAAAAAAATTTAGACACTACTTGTATGGTATAAAGTTTAAAATCGTCACTGATTGCCAAGCATTCCAGATGACACTTAAGAAAAAAGATTTGAGTACGAGGGTTGCAAGATGGGCATTGCTTCTGCAGGAGTTTGACTTTGAGGTTGAACATCGGCCAGGAACGAGGATGAAGCATACTGATGCATTAAGCCGTAACCCATATGTAGCGGTAGTGACACTGCATGATGAGATCAGACGAGCACAGCAGTTGGACGATGGTCTAAAAGCTATATTAGAGATTTTACAGGAGAGAACTTATGGTGACTATTATGTTGATAATGGATTGCTGTACAAAGGAATGGAAAAGCATTTGGTGGTCCCAAAGTCCATGGAAAATGAAATCATCAAAAGGGCTCATGCGAATGGACATTTTTCAAAAAGAAAGATGATTGAATTAATAAGTAAAGATTATTTTATTAAGAACCTTGATAAGAAAATAGAAGAGTTTGTTACAAGTTGCATTCCATGTCTATTAGCTACGCGTAAAGAGGGAAAACAAGAAGGATTCCTAACCCCGATTGAAAAGGAAGATTCACCATTGCACACACTTCATTTGGATCACATTGGTCCAATGACTGAGACGAAGAAGCAGTATAACCATATTCTCACGATTGTAGACGGATTTACTAAGTTTACGTGGATATTTCCCACTAAAAGTACCACCAGTAAAGAAACCATAGAAAAGTTGAAAATCCACCAACAACATTTTGGTAATCCAAGCCGGTTTATTACGGATCGGGGAACGGCCTACACGAGTCGTGACTTCCAAGAGTATTGCAAAGAAGAGAACACACAACACATCAAAATTACGACGGGAGTGCCAAGAGGAAATGGGCAAGTGGAAAGGGTTCATCGTACTATAATTTCTGTTCTTACAAAGATGTGTATTGAAAACCCTACTCTGTGGTACCGGCATGTAAGTAAACTACAGCGTGCTCTAAATAGTACTTTTCAGCGAAGCATAAATACTACACCTTATCAACTATTGATTGGGACTAAGATGAGAATGAAGGAAGACACTGAGATTTACAATTTGCTTTTAGAAGAAGGAAGAGAAAGCTATTCAGAGGAGAGAGAAAAACTCAGAGAGAAAGCCAAAAAACAAATTTTACAAGTTCAAGAAGAAAACATAAGAAATTTCAATAGGAAGAGAAAAGAAAGTATGAAATATAATGAAGGAAACTGGGTGGCAATTAAACGCACGCAGTTTGGCACGGGAATGAAGCTGAAAGCCAAATATATAGGGCCCTATCAGGTTGTAAAAGTAAAGAGGAACGACAGATATGAGGTGAAGAAGCTAGACCCTAACACTGAAGGCCCTGGAGTAACCTCTAGTTCGGCAGACTACATGAAGGTGTGGCCAGGTTTCAACTCCAAAACCTAACAGGTGAGAGTCGCTCAACTTAACTTTGTGTTTGTGTTGTACGTATGAAAGGGTATGTGCAAAGTCTTGTTGACACCATATATTCTTTGCTTTATCTGATTACTGACATGTGTTTGTAAATGTTACGATGTTAAGTTAGTTATAAGGAGATCTGTACTATGCCTACTGCTGTGTTAATTATCAGCTTGTAAACCTGTTTATTTAAGAATAATAAGTTAAGCAAAATGTTGTATTAGTAGTTAAGTTGAATTTATGTTGAAAGCAAGGGATGAATGTTTGTGTGGATGTCTGAGGACAGACATGGATCAGGATGGCCGACTGTGGGATAAACATTGTACCTATTTAAAAGAACGCAGATTACCCAAATGTTAAAATGGAACGCAGCGGATGAAAGAAAGAGAGAAGTATGTGTGCGAGTGAGAAAGGGGAATGGGGAGAGTGTGTACGACGAACAGCCACGGTGAACGCTGATTTTTCTTATAAAGTGTTTAAATAAAAGTTTCAACTCTTGGTGCTCGTTTATTTTGCCATACAATCCCATAATATTTCATGGTGTAAAAATAATTAGAATCGATTCAGTTGCTTATTCAAACACAAACTATATTCAGGTTTAGAATAAAGAAAAAATACGTTGTATGTATATGTACCTAAAGCTATTATAAATGCGAATGTAAGTTTGTTTGTTATGCTTTCACGCAAAAAACTACTTAACCAATCATGAAAGTTAGTAATATTGTAACTAGCAAAAAAAAGTTAATATTATATAACAAGAGATATATATTTTCTAATTCAAATACCATACTAGCACCATCTACGTCATCCAAGACATACTTATTACTAAAGCGACGAAACCCTGTATAAACGATTTTGGTTTGGAATTTTCCATGCACTTTTAACTTCGTTAGCATACTACACATTTTATTGGAATTATTAGAAGTAACAGGAAACTTTATGAAATCTTCTTTAGCGTCATTGTGATTTGATAGTCGATAAAATGAAAAAGCGACAGTAAAATTTTACAATTTTAAGGTTTCACTTTTACCATGTGTGAATTCGCACATGTAAACACTGTTTTTTTAAATGGATAACAAAATCGAACCTTATGCGGGTGAAACAGCGGGCCATAGCTAGTAGTTTAATAAGCTAACACTTACTTATCATCTCCTCAGCTTTTTGTATCTTCTTCGATACATCTTCTTCTTCCACTTCAATTTTGACTTCCTTAAAATGTACATCATTTTCTGAATCAGATTCAGAATGCTGTGCTACTATATCTGTATCAAGTAGACAGCTATCATCTATATTTTCCGCTTTTATCTCTGTAAGCAAACACAAAAAAAGAGCATTAATATAAACAGTCACGAAGAAAACAGTTTTATTATCTTTTTAACTGGCTCTACTCGCGACTCGCGAATAGTAGCTTAAGTTACTTCTTATAATAGCTCCATAACCTTCATAAAATGTACCTACATCATTTTCTGAAAAAGATTCAGAATGCAGTGGTAGTGTACTAACGAAGTCAAAAGTGCATGGAGAATTCCAAACCAAAATCGTTTGTACAGGATTTCATCGCCTTAGTAATATGTCTTGGATGACATAGATGGCGCTAGTATAGTAGTGGGATTGGAAAATATCCATACCTCCTTTAAGAATTTTGACTTGATTTTTGCTAGTTACAATATTACTTAATTTTAGCACGAATTGACCTACGACATTACAAATCTTCTAAAGGAACACACATAATAATTAGGATTCAAACATTATAAAATCACTTCATCCACTTCTGATTCTATAAGTAAACAATAAAAGAGTATTAATAAAATTAGTCAAGACTATAACTTTTTTGCTATAATGCTTCTAATTAGCTGTGCTCGCGACTCCATACGCTTGACATTTCTAAAATAATAAGAACTTTATAAGTATTTTTTTACCATGCTACCATGATTTTGCAAGGAATATAGTATTGTATCATGTAAAAGCACTTTTCAAGTTTGTAAATGTGAGGCACCATGGACTATGGTTTGTTTTTTTTTATATATATATAACTTGTTTGACGTTAAGAGATTGGCAGTTGAGAGTTTGTCATGCTCACTCAAATGTCTTGCTGATGGTGGCGCGTGTTGTTAGGTCATTTGGTTCCCTTCAATATAGTTGAGCTAAGTGGGGCTGATGCAGCTCGTGAACGGGGCCGTCAGTGGAGACTGGTCATCTCTTGGCTGCCAGTGGGCTTAATTCATTTTTATATTTTAATTAATTTTACATTGTGCTCACATGATAGATGCAATATAGCTGGAACGACCAGGATCACCAACTGGCTTAACAAAAAATTGCTAACATTAAACATAAAAAAGACAAAATACATTATCTTCAGACAAAACTCTCGCTACCAAAATACCAGTGTGGAATCTAAAGATTCATGAAGAAGATTGCCATAACACTTTTAGTAACAGTAATTGTCAATGTTCATGCAATAATATCGACAGAGTAGATGAAATAAGATACTTATGGAGTTATTATAGACCAACACTTTTCATTCAAACCACAAATTAGGGAACTTGTTAAACGCGTTCGGAAACAAATCTACATAATGAAAATGATAAGGAACTGTACACCACTGAATGTAAAAAAACTCTTCTATATAGCTTTATGTCAGTCGTTAATACAATATTGGACTGTAGTCTGGGGAGGAGCGTCAAAATCTCATCTATTAATCCTCGAAACAACACAACGCGCACATTAACCATACCGTTTTCCCACAGATATCCTGTTCACCTGTTGTCCTGTTTCCCTCCTGAGCGTAAGAAAACTGTATATACTGAACGCAACAACAAAGACGCACATCAAAAAGGCGTGATTTAAGTAGTTTACAGGCGAAACGCAACTTCAGAGTCTCAAATCCTCCAGTAAAATCCGCATACGCTCAAAGACTTCCTCATTTTCTACATGTACACGTCTATAACGCGGTGATCAAACAGTGCAATATAAGAAACTGCACTCGCAAACAAATAAAAAATACGCTAACATCCTGGTTACTAAACTTGTCATATGACGAAGCAGAAAAGATCATTACAGTGATTAAATAGTTGTTGACACGTAAAATTCTTTAGTTTGTCTCACACACTCATAATCACGCTTAAACTCCGTCAAACCCACTCTTACACGATCACACACACCCTCTTTTAACCCATGAACATATACCCATACTCATTCCATTATACTCGTTTTCATAATAGTAGGGGTTTTATTTTAATAGTTTTAATTATGTTACTTGCACCCTCAACTTACACGATCACACACACCCTCACTTAACCCACGATCACTCACACTCACACCCATTCACTTATACTCATTTTCATAATAGTAGCGGTTTTCTTTTTATAGTTTTATTTGTGTTATTTTTTAGTTTGCTTTTAATTCTTAATTTTATTATATTTTTTAAACTTTTGTTATGTTCTCTTTAATGTTGATTCTAATATTATATTCAGTTTTTTTCTTTTAGTAAGTAATTTGAAGCTAAGTTAATTTGCTCTTTTACTAAATATGTTTTTAAACTGTTTAAATGGTAAACCCTCCATATTGGTACCCAAGATACAGGCTTGCCTAGTTTGGGGCCAATGTAAAATCTCTGTAATTTTTTCTAGCAATAAAGTTTATTATTACTATTATTTCTATACTGGCAGGTCGTGTTTTCAAAATATACATTTGCAAACCTGTTTTGAACAATCCGTCATAAACCATTACGTTCTTGACACCACTATGATCCGTATGAATCGTTTCGCCTCGTCATTTTTACCGCACGCATCGAGGTGCTGGAACAATTTGCCAGCGGCGGTGATACCGGCTGACTACAATTTAAGAGTCTTCAAGGGTATAGTGAATAGGCTCTTCATAAATTAGCGCATTTTACCATCAACGATTGCATCACTGCTTACCATCAGACGGGATTGTGGTCAAGCACTTGTTTGTAATATGTAAAAAAACCGCTGTAACCGCCATCGCAGCAATATTTCGTATTGTTACGAATGGACCTTATGTCGACGGCATAAGGTTCAATATCGCGTGACATGCAGTGTGTCACTTTTAAGCCCTACATCCCCAGATCTAGACATTTTCTAGGTGCAATATAAAAACGCATTGCTAGACATAGGATGGCCTATCGAATGGTACAGGTCTCAACAATTTTTATAACAAAGTGTCGACATCGAAATTTCCAGAAACCCGTTTCCGGGCATTACCGTAGGTACTTACTGAATGTTCGATCAGCTGACCTATATATAGCGCCGTGACGCCGGCGCAGAGAGGAAAGGACGCGGCGGCAAAAGAGGGAAGGCCAATACGACCAACGCCGCTGCTAACCCCGCCACTGTCAATGCATTGACAGTGAATGTCCCACAGAAAGGGGCGGGGCCTAAACAAACAAGAACCGACGACCTCTCCCACCCGCCGACCAAAAGCTCACAAATTAATGTGAGTCGGATGGTCCGCGGCCCCGCTCCGAGCAGCTCCGCTCAGGAGTGGCGTAGTCGGCCGCCGCCACCAAAACCAACGCAACAACAAACCGCCTTGTCGGCGGGCGCACCCGGGGAAAGAAACCCCGGGTCTACAATAATAGAGGCCGCTCTCCGGGTCCTTCAGGACATCCTGCTGGCGCTCAGCAGGGGTCAGGACTCGGTGCCAGTTGTTCTCACCGGCATAACAGACCTGATCATGTTAAACAGACATGTCTAAGCCGGTGAGAATCCTTCACTGGAATGCCCGCGGCCTCAGGGAGAAGGTCGTGCTCCTCCGTCCTCTCCTGCAGGAACAGGACATCGACGTGGCGCTCATCAGCGAGACGCTCCTGAGACCTGGGGACACGGTCAAGTTCCCAGGTTATCACGTCTACCAGAAGGATGGGCAATACAATGAGACCAACAGCCAGCGACACGGATTTCCCAAGGCCTGGTGGTGCTGGTGAAGCGAAGAGTCGTCCACCAGGAGCTACCGCCCCCAACACTCAGCAGCATCTCAGCGCTGGGTGTGCAGCTGCATGTCGCCGGTAGGCACGTGTGTATGTACGCAGCATACAAGCAGCCACAGAAACCGCTCAACACAAGCGACATACACACGCTGCTAGCCTTACCACATCCTACCATCATCGCCGGCGACCTTAACTGTAAGCACCCGGCGTGGAACAGCGGAACCATCAACCAGGGGGGCCGACGACTCTTCGCCGACGCGGAGGCCAAAGGGTACGACGTGTCCGGACCGGAGACGCCGACCCACTACCCAGACAACGTAGCACACACACCCGATGTGCTGGACATTGTCGTACACCAGGGCCTCACCTGCCAGATCGCGCAGGAGGTGCTGGACGACGAGCTGAAGTCCGACCACCAGCCAGTGCTCGTCCGCCTGACTGAACACACCACCAGAGTTGCCCATCCGGCGCCACGTCGACACACGGATTGGGACAAATTCAGGAAGGTAATGGAGGCCACCACGCCCACTCGGCCTGTCGCCGACGCCTTGGACGTGAACGAGTTGGCTGAGGGGCTCACCGCCAGCATCAAGAGCGCCTTGGAAGCGGCGACATGCACATCCACCGCGTCACAGGGGCGCTACCAGAAGCTCCCCGCACACATCGCAAACATGATCGCCGACAAGAGGCGTCTGCGCAGGCGGTGGCAACAAACAAGATGCCCCACCATTAAGAACCAGCTCAACCATGTCACGGACAAGGTTAAGGCCGAGCTACACGCGCACGCATCGGAGATCTGGGAGTACATTATAGACTCGGCAGACGGCGACTGGGCGTCGGTACACCGGCTGTGCCGACGCCTAAAGAATACCCCAGCCCCGGTGCGCCCGCTACGCAACAGCGACGGGGTGCTACGCTACACGGCGGCCGACCGGGCCGAAATATTCGCCGAGCACCTGGAGCGTCAGTTCACGCCGAACCCGACAGACGCCCTGGACCATGTCGCAGCAGTGGAGCAACACCTTGGAGAGTACTTCAAGACGCCGGTAGCTCCAGATGAAGACCCCATATTTTTCTCCCCGGGCCAAGTACTGGGGGCAATAAGGCGCACCAAGCCCAGAAAGGCACCCGGTGCGGACGGAATCACAAACACCGCCCTCCGATACCTGCCACCGAAATCGGTGGCGGCAATAGCGCGCCTTGTCACGTAGCAAAATATAGCAGCAGGCGACATCTCGTGGACTAGGGCTGAACTCGGGTCACATATTTTACATCGAGCCGAGAGATGGCGTTGCGCGAAAGGACGGTCGTTAATATAATAAATAAATTTAAATAAAGAACGACCGGGTTAAATAATATAATATAAAAGAAGGACTTAAAATAAAGATATTAAAAAAATAGGAACCAACTCATGAGTCTGAAATAAAATACAAGTCGCGGAACGCACGAGTCTATGGTTCAGGAAAAGACAATTGGGAGCGGTCGGTCGGAATAGAGAGAAGCTTCGAGAAGGAAAAGAACTACCGAAGCTTGCGTGGTGTCGCGAGTTCTTTTGTGGAAATAGCCGGTACCCAAGGCTGGCGTGTGGTGCAATAAGCCCCATGGGGCGGTGCATCTGAAGTCTGGCTCATCTCTCTATTTGGCTCTATTGGCGGGCCTAGGGTGGGAACCCGTTTTGGAGGCGTCGCGTCATAATTTATCTTTGGTGGCCTTGATTCCCATTGGATCAGGCTTGTTGGAGTGGATGTGGCTGAACCCTGATGGTACGGCACATCAAGTTCTCTTTCGACGACGACTAGACAGGTATAAGCTGTCATGATTATTTTGCTCCTGGTGTTCCCGAGATACCTAATCCCGCAGGCCGCGTTCAACCGTGCATTAATCTGACACCCGTCAGTTAGTGAAGCCAAGGGTCTTTGTAGCGTAATCCAGAGGCGTTAGGCAGGAGAGCTAACGTAATCTGGAAGCGTAATCCAGAGGCGTTAGGCAGGAGAGCTAACGTAATCTGGAAGCGTAATCCAGATGTGTTAGTCAGGAGAGCTAATCTGAAACGTAGACTCCCTGTCCTTGTTTCTTTGTTTTGATGTATCTAGTGATTGAGAGTGGGTTTCCGACAGGTTGCATTTAAGTAGGCTATTGGCTTGATATTGTGTGCATAACCTGAGATACTTTGGTAACGACTGAGCCGTGATCACAACGGTTCACCTCACGAATCCTCATCAAGCGACCCTGAGCTTGCTGAATTGTCTCATGTGGATTCCCTGTCCCACTCCGACCCGAGACGGAGTGAGTCAGGAAATCGCCTAGGTAAGTTAGGAGTTTGTTTTGTCATATATTTATGACACAGGGTAATTATAAAATAAATTTGTAATTGTATCCATTTATTGTTTTATTAAATGCTCCTAGCTACCAAGTATTTATTTACATGATTAAATTTACTGTAACTGCCGGGTAAGGGTGGAGTAAGACACCTCAGTTACTTTTTTTTTTTAAAGCGTTACAGTTGGCGCCCTACGTGGGGCATATAGTTGGGATAATTTTTCGGACATAATGTTGTACCTGATGCTTTATCCAGGTTACTTAAGGTAGAGGCAGTTAATACACCTACTACGCCAACACCGACTGGAGACGGATGGTATGATAAAATTTATGCCGGTATAACGTCATGTCCGAAAAATTATCCCAACTATCGAGTATAAAAAGGCACACTCTATAGATATAGCAAAGGTAAATACGCGCTGACACAAGAGTTTGAATGGAAGGAAGTGGTCCCCGAATTACTGCGTTCCCAGATTATATATGAAAACCATGAACCTCCTACTTCAGGACACATGGGAGTCTTTAAGACACACCGGAAGTTAAGTCTGAGGTATTTTTGGCCAGGCATGTATCGAGACGTAGTAGATTTTGTTAAACAGTGTAGTGTTTGTACAGCCTACAAACATAAAACCACTCCTACACCAGGCCTCATGGGTCAACCCAAACAATGCTATAGACCGTTTCAAGCACTATCAATAGATTTAGTTGGTCCTCTACCAAAATCACGTTCAGGCTACATACATTTATTAGTAGTTACATGTTGTTTCTCAAAATACACATTTTTGTTCCCATTACGTAGAGCAACTAGTGCATTAGTAGCTAAAAACTTCGAAAATTATGTTCTTCTCACTCACGGAATTCCGGAAACCGTAATTACCGATAACGGGGTTCAATTCACGGGATCAGAATTTCGTAGTCTACTAAAGAAGTATAACATACCACGAGTGCACTACGGGCCTAGATACGCTCCACAAGTTAATATGGTGGAGAGATACAACAAAACAGTTATGACAGCAGTATCGTCTTATGTCAAAGAGGATCATAGGACATGGGATCAAAATTTGAACAAAATACAATTTGCTATAAACGAAACAACCGGGTTTACACCATTTTTCTTAGTCCATGGTCGAGAACCCATTATAAATGGCACATTTTATAAAAACGCAGAAGATTGCGATTATGAAGTTACTATGCCTCGTGAGGAGTACGCAGGGGAATTAGGAGTCCTTAAGGATATTTTCTAAAAGGTGCGTGCTAATATAGTTAAAGCGCATGCAACCAACGCGAAATATTACAACTTACGTAGACGTCACTTAACTTTACGTGAAGGACAGCAGGTTTGGCGTAAAACGTATGTCCAAAGTGACGCAGCTAAATACAAAGCTTCAAAATTAGCTCTTAATACGAACAATGCATAGTAAGGAAGGTGCTTTCACCCCTAGTTTATGAACTAGTGGGACTAGATGGGAAATAATTAGGCTCATGGCACATAAAAGATATTAAGATAAATTAACGAAATCTTTTTATCACACATTAGCTTTCTCTCTCCAACAAAGACGGTAGAGGTAGTATATTAGCCGTAGTCCGTGCTTGCACGTGTTGTTTGGAGTTTCTTCCAGCAACGACGACAAGGCGTATGCATACCAAATACATAAAATGAATAATGTATTGATGGTGTTCATTATGAAGCGGATTGTGACTTCAAAAATAAGCCAACACATTAGTAACAATTCAAATGCACCTTGTTTACCAATAATTTATGAAGCGGGTTGTGACTTCAAAAATAAGCCTACACGATGGTAACAGGTCAAATGAATTTTGTCTACTATCATTTATGAAGCGGCTTGTGACTTCAAAAATAAGCCTACACATTAGTAACAATTCAAATGCACTTTGTTTATCAATAATTTATGAAGCGGGTTGTGACTTCAAAAATAAGCCTACACGATGGTAACAGGTCAAATGAATTTCGTCTACTATCATTTATGAAGCGGATTGTGACTTCTAAAATAGGCCTACACAATATGTTTTTACAGAAGTTTTGCTTCTGGAAAGACTTTCACGTGTCTCTGGTGAGCGATAGGGATATGATTGCCCATGTAATTATGTTTCAGCTAGCTGAACATGTTCACCAGTAGTACCGTTTATAAACAAAAGCAAAAAAAATCATTAGAGTTCCACTGGCGAACAGGAGGAATTCGGGGGAACTGCAAGGAGTGGCTTCCTGCGAAAGGATGCAGGTTGCTACGGATTTGTGAGAGAGGTATGATAGAGGAATGGATGAAGATGTATAAAAGATTACGGGGGGGTTTATGCCCGGACTGCAGGATGAAAGTCGGTTGGTAGAAGATATTTCCTGGCAAAGTCGTGTTTTTAAGGATAGCATATCACTTTAGGCAGAGTAAACATAAATAGTTACTTTAGAAAAAAATTTTTGGTGAAAATTGCCATTAGCTACGTTCAAGACAAGCATGTTGCCTCTTCGTATAGTTTAAACACCGAGGGCGGTGTACGGTTTTCTGCTTACGCAGAAAACCTTTCCGTGGGAAAGGGGGCATTGTCACGTAGCAAAATATAGCAGCAGGCGACATCTCGTGGACTAGGGCTGAACTCGGGTCACATATTTTACATCGAGCCGAGAGATGGCGTTGCGCGAAAGGACGGTCGTTAATATAATAAATAAATTTAAATAAAGAACGACCGGGTTAAATAATATAATATAAAAGAAGGACTTAAAATAAAGATATTAAAAAAAATAGGAACCAACTCATGAGTCTGAAATAAAATACAAGTCGCGGACCGCACGAGTCTATGGTTCAGGAAAAGAACTACCGAAGCTTGCGGTGTGTCGCGAGTTCTTTTGTGGAAATAGCCGGTACCCAAGGCTGGCGTGTGGTGCAATAAGCCCCATGGGGCGGTGCATCTGAAGTCTGGCTCATCTCTCTATTTGGCTCTATTGGCGGGCCTAGGGTGGGAACCCGTTTTGGAGGCGTCGCGTCATAATTTATCTTTGGTGGCCTTGATTCCCATTGGATCAGGCTTGTTGGAGTGGATGTGGCTGAACCCTGATGGTACGGCACATCAAGTTCTCTTTCGACGACGACTAGACAGGTATAAGCTGTCATGATTATTTTGCTCCTGGTGTTCCCGAGATACCTAATCCCGCAGGCCGCGTTCAACCGTGCATTAATCTGACACCCGTCAGTTAGTGAAGCCAAGGGTCTTTGTACCGTAATCCAGAGGCGTTAGGCAGGAGAGCTAACGTAATCTGGAAGCGTAATCCAGAGGCGTTAGGCAGGAGAGCTAACGTAATCTGGAAGCGTAATCCAGATGTGTTAGTCAGGAGAGCTAATCTGAAACGTAGACTCCCTGTCCTTGTTTCTTTGTTTTGATGTATCTAGTGATTGAGAGTGGGTTTCCGACAGGTTGCATTTAAGTAGGCTATTGGCTTGATATTGTGTGCATAACCTGAGATACTTTGGTAACGACTGAGCCGTGATCACAACGGTTCACCTCACGAATCCTCATCAAGCGACCCTGAGCTTGCTGAATTGTCTCATGTGGATTCCCTGTCCCACTCCGACCCGAGACGGAGTGAGTCAGGAAATCGCCTAGGTAAGTTAGGAGTTTGTTTTGTCATATATTTATGACACAAGGTAATTATAAAATAAATTTGTAATTGTATCCATTTATTGTTTTATTAAATGCTCCTAGCTACCAAGTATTTATTTACATGATTAAATTTACTGTAACTGCCGGGTAAGGGTGGAGTAAGACACCTCAGAGTTACTTTTTTTTTTAAAGCGTTACAGCCTATATAACGGTATACTCCGCACCGGAACCTTCCCTAACTGCTGGAAGCAGGGGAAGGTGATCATGTTGCCCAAGCCCGGGAAGAACGTGTCAAAGCCGGAAAGCTACCGGCCGATCACGCTCCTCTCCACAACCTCCAAGGTGTTCGAGGCACTCCTGCTGCAACACCTGCTGCCGCACACCACGCCCCGCCCGGAACAATTTGGCTTCCGGGCGGAACACAGTACGACGCTCCAGTTGTCGAGGGTACTGCACACACTCACCGCGGCCATGAACAAGAGGGAGTACGCCGCTGCAGTATTCCTCGACATGGAAAAGGCATTCGACCGGGTCTGGCACGCCGGCCTTATTTACAAGCTGACCAAGACCACCGCGCCTCGTCGCTTGATACAGGTGGTCTCCTCCTTCCTGCAGGACAGGACATTCAAGGTTTCGGTGGAGAACGTGTCATCGAGCGCGCGCCCCATTGGAGCGGGCGTGCCGCAGGGAAGCTGCGTCTCGCCTGCGTTGTACTCGGTATACACCGACGACATTCCCGCCACGCACACTGCAACCCTCGCGCTGTACGCAGATGACGCCGCGTACATCACCACGTCGTTGTCGGCCGACCACGCGGCCATCAAGATGCAGCGCGTTCTGGACGACCTCCCTGACTGGCTCAGCAAGTGGAGACTGTCGGTGAACGCAGGTAAGACGCAGGCTATAATCGTCACGGCACGAGGCGGACGTCATCCACCGAACCTTCAGCTCATGGGGACCGAGGTCGAGTGGACCAAGACCGCCAAATACCTGGGGGTCACACTCGACAGCCGGCTCACCATGGGCCCGCACGTCTGCGACACCGTCGCGCGGGTTAAGGTAAGCCGAAACTTATTGCGCCCGGTGCTCTCGTCACGCCTCTCCACGCGAGTCAAGCTGGGGATCTACTGGATCTACAAGACTTACGTGCGGCCGCAGCTTACATACGCTGCCCCGGCTTGGCTCGCCCTCACGGCCGAGACACACAGGAAAAAGCTCCGGACGCAGCAGAACATCACGCTGCGTCAGATCGTCCAAGCTCCCCGGTACGTGAGGAACTCGGTTATTAGCAGGGACCTGCGAGTCGAGAGCATCGACGACTTCGTTATCCGCCTGGCGAAGGGGATGTTCTCGCGTGCCAGCACCTCCGAGCTCCATCACATCAAAGACATTGCGCCCTGGCACGCGAGGCCTCCCGATAAGAAGATTCCCGCGCGACCTCATAGCAGACGTCGCGCTACCGGACTTGACACCCGGGTAGGTCACAAACACAAATACACGTTACCTACTCAGACAAGGATAGACACTATACATTCGCAACACGACGCCGCCGTGCGCATTTGCGGACTGTATTTATATAGGCGCTATGCGCGCGACGAACACACATGCACTACTCCACATGCAGGTACACACTCAGAATACCGCACGAGCGGTGAACACACACCTAC
Source organism: Sesamia nonagrioides (assembly GCA_017933935.1). Classification (NCBI taxonomy): domain Eukaryota; kingdom Metazoa; phylum Arthropoda; class Insecta; order Lepidoptera; family Noctuidae; genus Sesamia; species Sesamia nonagrioides. Next base: position 322,026 of record JADWQK010001864.1, read on the forward strand.
AAACCGCTCGTAACACACACTACCCCCCGTACCCTCGCAGCCTACTGTACCTGCTGTACAAAGCTGGTTGAGCTGTTAGGGGGTCGGGGTAATCTCCCGCTGTAGCGGAGCGCCAACCAAAGCCGACGCCCGGTCGCTGATCGACTCTTGCTGGGCCTTCACGGGGGCAACCCGTGATCCAACCTGGTAGGGGTCTGATCGCACGGGCGTCGTGAAACACTTCAGGCGCTCCTACAGCCACACACAACAAAGCACATCGTCCACCGCCGGAGGGAAGGCACACCCTCGCGGCGTCGACTTAGGTGTGCGAAGAGTGAGGAACAGCACCCCTAGGGTGCAACCCAAGGACGGGTCTCCATTTTTTCGCCCCCAACTCGGGGTCGCAGAGAGGACCACGAATGAACGTACGAACGCAGAGTCAGTCTGCATTCGACTAGCGATACGAGAACAAGCGACAGATAAGAAGCGATCTTTGAGAATACCTACTGCGACAACTGTAACGAGAACTTTGAGTACTACGTGAAGTAACACCTGATAGTGTTATTGTGTGTTTACGACACGGACTTCGTGGACGTAAGAGACTTCGGTGCGGCATCAGCAGCATTCTACTTGTCATTGCCTACAATGGACTGTACCTTTGTTGCCAATAAATTTCGCAACCCTTAACCGGCGTTTTAGTACCCCTAGCCCGTAACAGTATTCTAAGAATGGTACATCACACGCCACTTCTGCAATATTGCGTAAAACTCCAGTCATTTATAAAAAATATAATAAATGCTGAATTTGCTTATTAAATCTTAGTACCTATACTTTAGTTTTGACAGTTCTAAACTCCATTCCCGTTGACTTTAGACGAAAGAGGTTCATAAAGGACAGAGCAAAAATAATATTGGTTTACGAGGTAAACAGTGATGCAATCGTTGATGGTAAAACGCGCTCGTTTATTAAGAGCCTATTCACTATAGCCTTGAAGACACTTAAATTGTAGTCAGACGGAAATACCGTCGCAGGCAAATTATTCCAGTCCTCGATGCACGTGGTACAAAATACGAGGTGAAACACTTCGTACGGATCTTAGTGTCAAAATAAACAACGAATGCGTGGAGACTCACCGCGCAACGAGTCATCCGATAGTGGCACAAAGATGGCGGAATTAAGCCATATTATTCCCGGGGACACTCTCCAAAATGAATCCCATAGAATACCGACTGGCTGGCTTCTCTAGGAGACCGTTTTTAAACAAATCCGGGTCGCCAATTAGCCTCTTCGCACGTTTCTTCACCGAATCCAAAGTTGCCAGGTGGCATTTCGCATCACCAGCCTAAATGTGGCTGCAGTACTCCACACACGGACATACCTACGCTTTGTATAACATTAGAAGCTATCTCGGTGTGAAGTACAGGGCAACCTTTGCAATAACGCCAAGTATCCTGGCCGCCATCTTGGCTTTAAACTTAATGAACTGCCCAAAGTTTAGGTTTGAGGAGATGTCAACTCCCAAAAGCTGATGGTGGTCGGTGCACTCCAAGTATACATACCGAAACGTAGGAGGTAAGGCCAAGGTGAACGGACTTCTTTTGGCGGTGAATAGACACGCTTGTGTTTTGGCGACGTTGAATGCCACAAGATTGGCTTCGCCCCATTCGGAGACTACCGGTAATGCAACATTCGTACGCTCAACCATAGCCTCTCTTTCGGGCCGGATTGCTGCCGTACTAGCCGAGCACCCGGCAGGTCTCTCCACGAGAGTGCTGTCATCTGCATACCCGTAGAGCAGATCCCTGATATACTAGAAATAGTAAAGGTCAATAATTGAGCCTTAAGTTATGCCCATCTTAACTTGAGACCCCGAGGACGTCGCTCTTTTAATGTTACGAAAGATAATATAGAGTTCCTATTCTAAAAATAAAATCAGTAAGACAGAATATTAAAATTTTATTTACATTTCACAATGAGAACTTAGATGGTAGCTTTCGCAGAAAAAAAGATCATTACAAACCGAATCACATTTATTTGCCCTAAGACACTGCAATTAAAAAGTTGTTTTAATTACAATATAGAGTACATATGTCACTTACGACATTTTTTTATGCTAAAAGCAACCTATGTTGATTATATTTGAAAGATTATTCGCCAGTATGTTCGTACATGAAAACGAAAACAAAACCTTATCACTTAAACACGTGTACGGTGTACACGCATATGATACGTTAAGTTTTTCTTGTGACCAAAACTTTTCTCGCAAATATCACACTTGTAAGGTTTTTCACCAGTGTGTACTCGAATATGGTCTTTCAAATGAATCTTTTGATTAAAACTACGCGGACATAAAACACACTGAAACGGCTTTTCACCAGTGTGTATTCGAGTATGTTTTTTTAAACTATCATTTCGAGTAAAACTACGTTTACATATGTCACACTTGTAAGGTTTTTCACCAGTGTGTACATTAATATGGCTTGATAATTCAACCCTTTGATTAAAACTACGCTCACATATGTCACACTTGTAAGGTTTTTCACCAGTGTGTATTCGAATATGTTTATTTAAAACAGTACTTCGAGTAAAGTTGCGATGGCATACTGTACAATTAAAAGGCTTTTCACCAGTGTGTGTTCGAATATGGTCTGTCAAATTAATCTTTTGCTTAAAACTACGCTGACATACATCACACTTGTATTGTTTTTTAACAATTTGCGAACGAGTTTGTTGTATCATACTTTTTGCGGGTTGATTACGTTTGTATACCTCTTTGAATTGAGTCTCGGGTTCTTGCATAAGTTTTTGAGATGGTCGGATAACTTTTGAGTCTGTTTTTTGTTTTTCCGGATGCTCAGTTCTTATTTCATTATCTTGCTTTGGTGTTGATGGCTCTTGTTTTGGGTTCTTCGTAACGGTCGCCCCTATGTTGGAAATACATAATAATTAAGATTATGATCAAGTTGGTGAGTATAATGTAGAAACTAAATTCGCATGCACACGAATCAAAACATTAGCGATTTGTATTATTCACAAAATGTCCGAAAACAGGGAGCCGCTGGTATTTACACTAGAGATGAAAGTTCAAAATTGTATTAACCAGGATACACTAACAGAATACTTTTTATCCAGATATTCCCCCGGGATCGAAACAACTATCTATCCTATATAACGTTATTTTTTGAATATGCGAAACCCGAAACGTGTTGTATTTTTAAGTAAAGAATTTATGTACAAATTTGCAAACAGGTATCTTGAAAAATCAAAAAGTTATAACGATCAAGTTTAGGTAAATATTATTATGTATAGCTTTCCGCCCGCGGCTTCGCCCGCGTGGAATTCGGTTATATCGAGTTTTTTAGATTTCCCTCGGGAACATCAATTTTTTCCGGGATAAAACGTAGCCTATGTTCTTTCTCAGGGTCTAAAGATTGTCTGTGCCAAATTTCATCAAAATATGTTGAGACGCTTAAGCAGGAAAGCGTAACAGACAGACAGAGTTACTTTCGCATTTATAATATTAGTATGGATGACGGCGCGTGACTGGTTAATTTTGGATACCAGGATCTGTTTAATCGTATCAGTATCAATTGACCGTAAATATTACTCTACTATTTTTTGAAGTCGATTAATCGGTCAGTATTCGGATAAATTATGATTTTTATTATGATCACGCCTACTACTCTATTCGGGGTTACCCGCACCGAATAGAGTAGTAGGCGTAATTTGAAGGGGTGGCGACTATCATATCATTGCTGCCAACGGAAATGCACGCGCTCTAACCTATTGGCTCTTATCAGTTTTAATCTGAGATTATCCTTGTAATCCCTTGATATTAAAGTGATCTAAGTGTCTGTAAAGTTAAAATAATGAGAAATGTAATGAGTTATTGTTCAACATTTTCTCGAAATACCGCCCACAATGGATGCTCATGCGGATGGGAGGACAACTCAATTATCCGGAACCTTTGGCCATGCCTTCCTGACGGTTTTCCCCTAAAATCAAAATCAAAGCATTTATTTCAAATAAACCAGTTACAGGCACTTATGAATTGTCAGAAGGTCGGTCAGTCAAAAATATGAAGCTAGTCGCCCATTCCAAAGAGTAGGTACCTATGGAGAAGAACGGGCAAGAAACTCCATGGACACTCTTTTAATTTTCAAGCTATTGTTCCAAATATTTGATTACATCATTCATGTTGAAATCAACCGTGTGAGAACGATGCAGAAATAAATTGTACGCCGAGAGCGTCCATTATGAAAACACACAAAAATCAATTCAGAAATTAAAATACGCCGTGGCAGCTAAGAGATGACCAGTCCCCTCCGACGGCGTCCGTTCACGAACATGACGAATGGATCAGCATCATTCAGCTCAACCATATTGAAGGGAACCCAATGACCCAACACACACGCCACCATCAGCGAGACATTTGAGTGAGCATGACACACTCTCAACAGCCAGAGCACTATCAAGTCAATAAAAAAGACTAACCCAACAAAAAAATGCCTTACAGCACATTCGTACATTGTGCTCACACGTTTGCCATGCAATTAAACAATACTAAGAAATTGAATCTACACAATGCTAAGATAGTTTTGTCCAAGGTTCAGCAGCTCCAACAGTGTTTCCGAATACTAAGTTTAGCTCCTGTGCAGCTGTACAAGTGCCGAACACCTCTGTCAGCGATACAATTCCGTAACGTACAATATGCTTGGCTACACATAGTGTGTAATACAGGCTTTGAATTAATAACATAAACAATTACATGTTAAAACTACAAGAGGAAAAATCAGAGAACAATCAGTGTATAGAAATCGGGCGCAGCTCAAGCCCAAGCCTTTTTGTCCTCAATATAATCCTTCACACTATAAAATGCTTTCTGACACAACTTACGTTTAATGAAGGATTTGAATTTATTCAGGCTCAGATCTTGAACCACCTCTGGAAGTCCATTGTAAAAATGTATACATTGGCATCTGAAAGAGCCACCTATTTTCTTGAGCTTGTTGTAGGTACAATAAATTTGTGCCTGTTCCTAGTATTTATATTATGGACATCACTGTGTTTTTTAAACAATTTTATATTTTTATGAGCATACAAAAGATTTTCATAAATATATTGAGACGGCACGGTTAGTACATTAATCTCTTTAAATTTTTCTCTGAGAGAGTGTCTCGGACTTAATTTATAAATTGCACGAACAGCTCGTTTCTGCAAAACAAATATTTTTTGAATATCGGCGGTATTTCCCCACAACAGAATGCCGTACGACATTACGCTATGGAAATAGCCAAAGTACACTAAACGGGCCGTCGCAACATCAGTCAAATTACGAATTGTTCTAACTGCGTATGCAGCAGAACTTAGTTTTTTTGACAATTTTTCTATATGTGGACCCCATTGAAGCTTAGCATCCAGAGTTATACCCAAGAATACATTACTCCTAAATGCAGCCGTAAGGGATAAAATGTAGTCAGTGCGATTTTTTGCAACTTACGCCAACCACTTAAAGTTCAAAGTGGATGAAATGTGTTGCACATCGCAGGCTGTAGGTACAAATAATAACTAACCATCTTGGAATGTATAAAAATGTTCATCATCATCGTCATCATCTCAGCCACATGAAGTCCACAGCTGGACATAGGCCTCCTCCAAGGATTTCCAAAAAGAACGGTTGAACGCGGCCTGCATCCAGCGCTTCCCTGCGATTTTAGTCAGATCACCCGACCACCTAGTCGGTGGGCGTCCGACGCTTCGCTTGCTGGTACGTGGTCGCCATTCAAGAGCCTTTCTGCCACATCGGTCATCGCCATTACGAGCTATGTGCCACTGTTGTTGTAAATGTTAATCATCACTAATTATAATAATTTAATTAATCTCTATTTTCAATGTTTCTAATCAAACTCTACCTTCAAACATAACTTAATAATTGTTAGAAATGTCAACTGCTTCATCTTATGCCCAGATGTGCCCGTTTGGGCAAATTTCTATTTAACGTTCTTAAAACATCACGATTATTTTTGACTGTGTCAAATTCACTTTGAATTTTATTTTTTACTAGCGACCCGCCCCTGCTTCGCACGGGTGCAATGCTGATTAAATACACTATAGAAAAACTGTGAACATATAAAAAACATATGGGCCGCCGCCGTTTTGCCACCCCGGCTGATCACTCCTGTCCGCAATTTTTAAATCTGTAATATCTTCGAAAATATTCATTTAAATCCTATACTGTAACGAGCAAAATAGATTTATATTAAATCAGCAATTTATTTAAGGTATTAAATTGGATAAGGATTAATGCTGTATTGGTTAAAATCGCTTCGAAAATTAGCCGGTATTTGTCGTAAAAAGTCATCATCATCCCAGCGTTAATCCCAGCCGCATCCGAAGCCTTTTCAGTTTTGGAGTCTGGGGTCCGCTTTACCAGTCCAACTGCTGATATGGCTAAACTTCGACATTTTCCGTGAAGCGACTGCAGTCTGACCTCCACAACCCGAAGGCGACATCGAAGCATTGCAGTTAGACCAATTGTTGGACTTTTGAGGGCTCCAACAACCCGTAACGACTGCCACTAGATGTTCGTATGGCAACCGGGACCAACGGCTTAACGTGCTTTCCGAGGCACGACCAGACCAGTGCAAATATTCATATTCATGCATACCAATATTTGCACTGTGCGCGGATCGAACCCGCGCCACCTTGCGCAGCGGCCGCGTCCGCTACCGCTACGCCACGGAGGCTGTCAAACTAAGCCACAAAGGCTGTAACGAGCAATATAGATCTATATTAAATCAGTAATTTATTTAAGGTTTAATATCTTATAAGGACCTTGGATAAGGATTAATGCTGTATTGGTTAAAATCATAACATTTTAACCGACCATAACATTTTAACTTTTTACTACAAATACCGGCTAATATATTTTTAGTAAAAAGTAAATGAAAAAAAAAAATGTTATTATGGGATATCAATAAGAGATAAGACGTATACCATCGCGGACTTTTTATAGACCTTTTCAATGAGTACAATATTTAATACATTATTTTGATAAATCTTGTAGGGTTCAGCCTGGGTTTTATGCAAACGCGGAAAAAATATAATTATTTACGACATCACATAATATAAAAACAGAAACCTCAAAAATAATAGTATTTCTCCACAATTTAATGGATGTTATTATACATATAAACCTTCCTCTTTAATCACTCTATCTATTAAAAAAACCGCATAAAAATCCGTTGCGGTGTTTTAAAGATTTAATCATACAAAGGGACATAGGGAAAGAGAAAGTGACTTTCTTTTATAATATGTAGTGAAGAACGTTCATTTTAAGGCCATACACACATTTGAGAGTAGACAAGAACTTTTGCATGACCCCAAAAATAATTCAGATCTGGCGACCTTGGTGGCCACTGCACTGGTCCGCCGCGACCAATCCAATGCTCACCCTATTTTTCGTTCATGTATTCTCGTACTTGTCCTGAAAAGTGGGCGGGGGCCTCTTCGAGCTGATAATAACAACGACCGCCACGTAAAATTGCCAGGGGTAAGTCTTATAAAATATCTGGTAATGTAATGGTGAGAAAATTAAAATATGATGCACTATTTAACCTTGGCAAGTAAATGGGTCCTTTCATATACCCGTTTACTCTGCCTGCCCAATTGTTCACAGAAAAACGGTGCTGAAACTGTCGGCGCTCATTAAGTGTGGGTTTTCATGGGCCCAATAGTGTTATGGATATTGTACAATGTACAGTCCACGACGCATAAAAGTACACTTAACTGTCCATAAAATGCTGGCGTTACGATTATTTAGTCAATAGTCACCAATGGCAAAACGATATTCATTCTAAATTATCACCCACAATCAGTTCTTAGGTACATCGGTAGTGGTATGGATATTGTGCAGTCTCGCATCGTGCGCCATGCGTAGGTATGGACGACGTTAAACTCTTTGGCGGCCTTTCTTGTGCTGCTCTCGGGATCGTTGGCCATGTAGTCAAAAATTTCTTGTTGGATTGCAGTAGGGATTCGACTCATTCCTCTATCATGGCTTTCGGAGGTGGAAAGGTATCGTAATTAGCTTGGCGGAGAGCATTGGATTCTATGATATCCTGACGCCGAATGGCTCCTCGTACCTCCTCGCTAAAATACGTACCATTGTGTACTGGACGTTTGTGTACGAGGGGAATGCCAAAACTTTAGATACTTTTTACTCAATAATTTGATACCGGCAAGTAATACACCATCAGAAACATTAGTTATTTAATGATGAATTTAAATATGGAACATATTTGAATTCATTTTCTTTTTCTTTTAAGAGGCTCATTTTTTAAAGACTTCGACGGGAATTTGCTTGTAAGAATGGAACTCAGTCGACGTGATTTTCGCGCTATGATTTAGGTACTATGACTATAAAAAAGGTTTAAACCATAAGAATGCTTTAAAGTGTTGGGCTACTTTTGGGGAGTCTGCTTGTTCACGAGCAAAAGTTTTTAATTGGTTTGCTAAGTTCAAGAAAGGGAGGGAAATCTTTGAAGATGAAGCGAGGTCGGGTCACCCGCCAACAGCAGTCACTCGAGAAAACGTTGAAGCAGTTGAATAGTTGATCCGGGAAAACCGCCGAATTACATACGTAGAGCTTGACCGAGAACTGGGTATTGAATCAGCAGTGCTGCAAACCGTTATCCATGATCACCTTTCTCTTCGGAAGCGTTGTTCAAAATGGGTGCCGCACAAACTGACCAACGAACAGAAAACTAGATTGATGCCGATTTATGATTGAGAAATTTGACGGAGGCAAGAAAATGTATACGATATACTTGCCGCCAAGCGATTCGTCGTGTTCCGGCATGATGTCTGGTGAAGCCGTACGGAGGACGGGTCTGAGCAGTTGTGTTGCGATGTGTGCCGGGTACGATGCGCCAAATGTTGTTGTCGGAGTTTGGTCGTGGAGGGTCTCCAGATCATCTCCTCTGGCGCAGCATCGTTGGTCGTGTTGTTGGGTTAAACATTGCATCACCTCGTTCAACTGCCGTCTTCCTTCCTATTCACTCAGTTTTTTGTGAATAGGCTTAATAAGCTAGTGCATTTTACCATCAACGATTACATCACTGCTTACCATCAGGCGGGATTGCAGTCAAGCACTAGTTTATAACTAATAAAAAAAAATACTTACCGGTGACGAAACATGGCTGTATAATTATGATGCCGAAACAAAACAACAATCATTTGTATGGTGCTTTGATGATGAACGAACGCCGACAAAATGTCGCCGTGCACATAGCTCGCTTCTGCGAATTCTACAAATGATCGCCTCGATTATTTGTAAGACCGGTCATATCGCAACTGTTCTGCTCGAAAATCAAAAAACAGTTAATTCTGAGTGGTATCTGTCGGTTTGTGTCCCAACCGTTCTATCAGCATGGCATGACAAGCGACCGAATTCAGGAATCCGGCACCTTCACAAAAATGTTCACAGAAAAACGGTGCTGAAACTGTCGGCGCGTGTTGAGTGTGGGTTTTCATGGGCCCAGTAGTGGCTGATATTGTACAGTCCACGATGCATAAAAGTACACTTATCTGTCCATAAAATGCTGGCTTCAAGATTATTTAGTCAATAGTCACCAATGGCAAAACGATATCGCCATATATTATTTCTCCAAGGGTCTGAAACCGTTTTCTCCCTTTTTCTCTCTTTATATCGAACCAATCTGAACGTCCGACCCACCAATCGACAGATATTCGTCCCTGGTACCATGGAATACTATTTTCAAATTATTAGTATAGTACGAATTTTTCGCACGGGTCAGCTAGTTCATTCTAAATTATCACTCACAATCAATTCTTGGGTACATTCGGTAGTGGTATGGATATTGTCCAGTCTCGCAACGTGCGCCATGCGTAGGTATGGACGACATTAAACTCTTTGGCGGCCTTTCTTGTGCTGCTCTCGGGATCGTTGGCCATGCAGTCCAAAATTCCAGGAATTCCAGGTCCAAAGGTCCACAATTCAGGAATCCGGCACCTTCTTTGGCATCACGACAACACCTCTTCTCACACGTCCGCCAGAACACTTAACTTTTTTAATTCAAAAAACGTGACGCTGTGGATGAATGCCTTTACGCACCGTACCCCGAAGGGCGTGTGTGGGACTCGCCCAGCCGAAGCCGGGAATACCCACTAAACCCACAGCGGCACTCCGGCATCGCCATAGTGGCGGGGGAGTGGGAAACTAGCACAGCCTAAGCTACCTCTCCCCCGCCGGCGAAACCCACCTAGCAAGGCGAGCCCTCAATTGCCCCTCCTAGGGAGGGGCCGTGGCTCCCGCGTGGTGAGCGATATAAGGCGGGCGTCGGCACCTTTCCCGTGCCTCACGCCCGCCACTCACCTCAGGGGGGGAGAAAGCGGGCAAAATCCTGCCTTCTCCTGCCCCTACGCCGCCTGCGGAGCGCCGGAGCGAGGGGATCCTCCTCCCGCTCGCGCTCCGCAGCTTCCTTCTCGCAGAAGGAGGCCATCGCCGCCCAGGCCTCCTCGCTCCCCACCATCACTCTGACGATGGCGGGCAGCGAGAGGTTCCCTCCAACCGCCGTGACAAGATCGCGGCGCGACACGGCCCATGACGAGCACACCGCGAGGGTGTGTTCCGCCGTGTCCTCCGCCGCGCCACAACCGTGGCACGACGGTGTCTCCTCTCGTCCTATCCGGTGCAGGTACCTGCCGAAGCAGCCGTGACCGCAGAGTACCTGCACTAGACGGAAGGAGAGGAACCCGTGACGCCTGTCGAGCCAGTCCTTCAGGACCGGCCCGATGGCGTCCAAACACCGCGGAGGCGAGGTCCCGCGTCCAATGCTGGTCGATGGCGTCCCTCGCCTCCCGGCGGACGGCTTCCCTCACTTCTGGGGCCGGACGCTCGCCCAGCGCCCTGCACCCCGCCGTCCACTCGTACACTCTGGCGAGCACCCACGCCTCGAGCTCCCAAGGCGGGGTGCCCGCCAGAGCGCACGCCGCTGCGAAGCCCACCGTGCGGTAGGCCCGCGATGTCCGCTGGGCGATAAACGTGCATATCCTGCCTCAACCACCATACTCCCAAAAATTTAAGAAAAGTTGAAAGGCAGGAGATTCGAGAGCAAGGAAGATGCACTAGCTGCCTATAATTTGGAAATTTCTGAGGTGTCTCAAAAGGAGTGGGTAGAGGTATTTTCCAGATGGTTTAAACGTATGGATAAGTGTATACATGCCGAGGGCGAATACTTTGAAAAGATAGACATGTGTAATCCATACTAATATTATAAATGCGAAAGTAACTCTGTCTGTCTGTTACGCTTTCCCGCCTAAACCTCTCAACCGATTTTAATGAAATTTGGCACAGACATTCTTTAGACCCTGAGAAAGAACATAGGCTACCTTTTATCCCGGAAAAAATTGATGTTCCCGAGGGAAATTTAAAAAGCGCGATATAACCGAACACCACGCGGGCGAAGCCGCGGGCGGAAAGCTAGTAAATAATAAATATTATAATTTTTGAGTATCTAGTTTTTTTGGCATGCCCCTCGTATGAAAACGACTTTCTTACACGTTAACCGATTCATCATCATCATCAACCTTTTAATCGTCCCACTGCTGGGCACAGGTTTCCTCTCATACAGAGAAGGATTGAGCGTGATCACCACGCTTGCTCAATGCGGGTTGGCGATTTCAGACTTAGAGTCTAGGTTTCCTCAAGATGTTTTCCTTCACCTTCAGTCATTGGTGTCTAAGATACACACATCAAAAGTGTCTAGGGATCAAGCATTTTTATGCGGATCTCTTGAGATTGAGATGTGGCTTTGTAATAAATTTATGATTTTATAAATTTATATGGATCCTTTTTGGTGCATTTCATAATTTGAATCAGGAACTGTGAATCAAATTCGAGTAAAAGATGAAAATCAGCTGTCAATATTTTCCTATAAAAACATACAACGCATTGAAGACATTATTAGTGCTACTGTTTCCCTACTACTGATTAAAACCAACGTTATTATGGAGCGGCGACGTCATTTAAGCAGGGAAGAAATGCTCAGAGCCGTGGGAATGATAGAAGCTGGTTCCCGGCAGCGTACTGTGGCTTTAGCTCTGAATACAAGTCAGAGTGTTATCAGTCGACTTTGGACACGTTACCGAAGCACTGGTACCGTGGCTGAGCGCCATGGAGGACGGTATCGCTGCACCACACGAGACAAGACCGATACATTCAAATCTTAACTCGAAGAGCTCCAACAATAACCGCCATGATGTTAGCCGTGAGGCTTCATCACTCTTCAGGGAACTTAATTAGCGACCAAACAGTCAGAAACCGCTTGCATGAAGTGAACCTTCATTCCCGAAGACCGCTACGGGTACCACCTATAGCAATGCACAATCGTAGGATTCGATATCAATGGGCTCTTGAACACAGGAATTGGGCAGAAGAACAATGGCGTTTCGTGTGCTTTTCTGATGAGTCTCGTTTTGGTATGAGACCGGATACAAGACGTATACGACACTGGAGAACCCCTGGACGCCAACAGCGATTAAAATCCTGCCAGGAAGTCCATCCTTATAGTGGTGGAACCATCCTGGTATGGGCGGGTATTTGGATCGGCGGAAGAACTGAGTTGATTTGGATCAGAGGCAACCTCAACGCTCAAATTTATGCTGAAACGATTGTATCAGACGTCATCGTTCCTCTACAAGTGCAAATCGGTCCCTTATTTCAGTTAATGCACGACCGCACACCGCAAGAGTTGTAAGACAGACTCTCGCCGCAGCTAACATCAATGTCCTGCCCTGGCCTGCTCAGTCGCCAGACTTGAACCCGATTGAGCATGCATGGGATATGCTACAGAGGAGAGCTCTGCCGAATATGGAGGGTATCCAGTCGCAAGAAGACCTTTTTTTGTTGTTGCAACGAATATGGGCGGCCATTCCACAGCGTGATTTGGATGAACTCATTTTGAGTATGCCAAACCGATGTTCTTGTGTTGTTAGTGTTCGCGGTAGAAACACGGATTATTAATTGTTTAAGTTACCCAATAAAATTTTAGAGAAAACTGTTATTTCAGTCTTTTTTTCGAACTTTTGTGTTAGTGGTTCAAATGTCAAATATCCCTTTATTAGGAAAATGGCAAATTTCTTTATTAATGCAAAGGTGACTTGGTTTATCGTTACTGTGACAAACGAAAACACTTTATTTGATGAATCCTTAAAGAAAATTTTAATTAATATCAATCAGGAGAAAAGTTATTGCAAAAATATATGTTGATCCCTAGACACTTTTGATGTGTGTACTTAGAAAGTACATATAGCTTTAGAAAAGTTACATTGGTACTTGCCTGACCTGGAATCGAACCTGCGCACTCATACTTGGGAGGCTGGTGTTTTTAACCACTAGGCCACCAGGACATTCGTTAACCGATTAAGTTTATACAATATGTTAAGAAACCTGTCCGATCCGTGAAGGTATTGTTAGGTATCGATAACTGATTCTACTAATGCCTGCAAAACCTGGCTAAACTTAAAAAAAATACCCCCTAAAAATAAATAACTTAAATAAAATAAATAGGTAATTTCATGGCAACACAGGCACAGGTCATGACCGCAGTTGACCTCATGCTTGTAGGTATAGGTAGCTTGTTCACGTTTATCGACTCTCGAAAGAAACAATGATACTTAGGCAGCTTGAGAAAAGATTTTTTTTAAGGAGGAAGGTCGTCTGACTCTCCGAATGTATTATTTCATTGCGGAGGGATTGGATTGCTGGGGATTGCAGGCGGAGATGTTCCATATTTCGTCGCACGAGATTAGCACGGACATGCACACAAATAAAAATCAAGTGGTGTCAAATCTGCGCTGGCCACAGTTGGCCCCTACCAATCCACTGCTCGCCGAACTGATAATGGACAATAATGATAATGTACTCACGTACAGGTCGGAAAAAATATCGTTAGGCACCGTCATGCTGGAACCCTCGTGCAGCATTGACCGATAAGTAAGACCCACTTCCAAAACACCTGATCACAACACAGCTAATTGCAGTTACTACCTCCATCAGCATGTTACATTACTCTACGTTAGAAAACGACATGATCACACAATACACGAATAGTGTGTACACCAGCAATGTTTACCAGCAACTAATAATTTAAAGTAAAAATTATTTTTATTTTTTAAACATAGGTATCTACGCGGCTGGCGGCTTCATGCTTTGATAGAGATGTGTAAGTAATCAAAATATTGTTTTTTTTTTTTATCGATTGATACTCGTCTATTTTTGGTATCGATTTAGTATTGTAGTTTCTCATTCTTATTCTCGATTCAACATCGCATGGAATTGTTTAGAACTTTTACAAAACTCAAATTAGCGAGGTACACTGCTGTAAATGAAAATCATGCCAGTTTTAATTTCAGTTTCTGTCTCAATATCGATGATATTGACCGATAAAATATTTGTAAAACTTTACTAAAATTGTGTTTCATAAGTCTTTCTCGTTTCTGTTTACTAATACTTGTGTTATAATAATGTTATTAGTAATTGATCGATAAACAAACAAAAGTACTTTTACCATTGGGTAATCTGTGTTTTTACAACAAATCCTTCAACCAGATATAAGTTTCGATTAATAGCGATAAAAAACGTTATTACGCAAAAATAGTACATCCCTAGTTTCACCTACTTTTTTTCCTTTGCGGACACCGACAAACGCGCCGCGCGCCGGCATCACAAACGAGACCGCCAAATATTGAACATAAATTTATACATTTAATATCCAACAATAAATCAAACGATGATACCGCCGAAAATGGTGTTGTCACATTTTAAAAATTTACCTAATTTTGGGGAAGTTCGCGGGAAAAAAAGATAATTTCAAAATTCAATAATATTGTTACTATGATGATTAGGTAAAATTTCATATTTTATTTGGCCATGTGTTTACCTAACCTTTATTATCCTTACGGGTCGGACAGGGTTTTCTTAACATATTGTATAAATACAATAACACAACTGTACACTGCAACCGCGTGAGATCGCGTTACGTAATATACCGTGAGATACGTGACGTACAAATGAACCTGTTGTTTCTGGGTGACTAAAGAGGTTGTTTGGCACAGAGGGGCGCGGGGGACCCGTCCCGATGTGCGCACGCGAAACAGTAACTATGTATTTAAATATTTTTGGGATAAAATATATCATGGTGTAGAACTAATTGGCATCGATTCAGTTGCTTATTCTGCTACTATATTCAGGTTTCGCATATAGAAAAAATAACTTTATATCCATTATAAATGCGAATGTTAGTAAGTGTAGTTAGTTTGTTACGCTTTCACGCAAAGCGTACTTAACCAATCATGAAAGTTAGTAATATTGTAACTAGCATAAAAAAAGTTAAGGGTCCGTCCTGTTAATCTGCTCATTTTGATCAATTTTGTTCCATGATTGTGAGAATATGTTACATAATATTAGTAAAATTATGTATGAAATGGATAGTACAACTCTTCATCTAGCTGCTAGCTTGACTACTTTTTTCAAGAAACTTCATAATTAGTAGTAAATCTACAATTTCCAATACTCTTTTTCTCAAATTTCACGTTCGAGTGAAGTTTGACCATAGTTTCTGAAGAAACTACAAGCGATTTTGCCTATAAAAAAGTACTATTCACATCAGCATATAACTATCTTGCTGCTAGCTTGACCACTTTTTCGAGTTTATTTCATAATTCAGCCAAAAAAGAAGACAGAAATTAAGAAATTCAAGGGAAAACTGCAGCCAAACAAGTATGTTTTTTCTATAATAAAGCAACTTTTTTTTAAAATTAAAAAATGCCTCATTAATTTTAAGGTATTTTTATAATAGAAACAAAAGTTTATTTTCTAAAAAAAATTTTTTTTCATCATGAAAATCAATGTCAAAATCTACTATATTTACGAGCGCGCAAACGCAGCCGGCTCAGTGGTAACTCGGCTAGCGCAGCGAGAGGACGTATCACTTTGTGTCGCAAGAGCTCGCGAGTTTTACGTAGGTTTATGTAAAAAATATACTGCGACTACCACAACTTGGTCCTTTAATTATTTTTCTATCTTAGTAATATTATATTAGTTGTGAATTATATTAGGATATTTACGATTTATCCCTTGGATTGCTTTAACTAATTTTAAACCGACTTTAAAAATGAAGGAGTATATTTTTTTTGAGTTCGTAGACTTTTCCATCATTTGTGAACCAATTTAAAAATATCTTGGGTTTTTTAGTTCTCTATTAAAGTCAATTCACATAATGCTTTTGTTATACCTAAACTCATTTTTTTTTTTAAGATAATGGGGCGAAACAAGGGAGCACATTACCAATGTATCAATAAAAGAAAGAGGAATAGAGAGGGAATGGCAAGAGCCAGACAAGTGCTTAAAGAACGTACTTTTAATCAACTGGATACCACTTCGTCATCTACTATGAGTGTCGAAGTTGATGTAGGCACAGTACGTTTCTGCTATCTCATTTTTTTAATAGCCTACTGTGTCTCCCTCTGCTGGGCAAAGGCCTCCCCTTTTTACTTCCAAACCTCGCTGACCTGTGTTATCTCATGAATAACCTACAATTATTTATTAATTTTATTTCACAAGTCTTTCAATCAAATACAGCTTGTTACTGTTTTCTTTATATAATCATATGCTATTTATTGCAGAGTAACGAAAATAATCCAAAGGAAGTAAGTTATTTATTTAGAAACATACAATTATAGCACTATTACAGAGCATTCCAATTCAGTGCTATAAGTAAGAATAAATTATACAAAACAAAAAAAAAACCATTACATACATAAAGTCAGAATAATTAGTAAAGAAACATTTATAATATATTTACATTATATACTTAGACTATAATAAACAGGAACAATACCTATATCATTAATTATTATTAGTTGTTTGGCAACAAATTTATTTTCAAGTGATGTCTTTGAAATCGAGTCAAACAAGGTATGTACTGGATGTACTAACTATGCTGCATTTAATGCACATTAAGTAATAATAATTAATTTAATTCCCCAGAAATACACATAAGTTTGAATTTTTGTTGTTTCAGCAGTCACCAGTTTCGTCGTTGGTTATAGAAGGACGAAGAGTAGTTGATTTTCAGTATTTTTTTTACCAATTTATTAACATATTAAGTCACAATTCAAAATTTGGATGCAATGCATCAAACCTCGTTATAATTGAAGAAAAATTGCAAGGGTTTTGTTCAACATTTTCATTGTCATGTGCAATGTGTGGAAGTCAATTCCTGCTAAAGACGTGTCAAATTAAAACAAACAAACTGGACGTTAACCAAAGCGCTGTTTCGGGAGTTATAAGTATCGGATGTGGTCGAACCAACTTAAATGAGCTAGCTGCTTCCATAGATTTGCCACTTATGAATAAATCCATTTATGAAAAATGTCACGTCAATTTATAGTTCTCCACCAGTTAAGGTGGAAAACTACAGCCGAAGCCACAATGATAGAAGCTGGTAAGGAAGAGGCTTCTATAGCTCTCGAAAGTGGCAATGTAAGTCCATCAGGTATACCAACTATAGCCGTAACAGCTGATGCTGCTTGGGGAAAACGTTCATATAAAACAAATTTTTCTTCCGCAGCAGGCGTTGGAGCTATAATAGGGGTGAAAAGTGGCAAATTATTACATGTTGGTATTAAAAATAAATACTGTGTTACATGTTCCCGTGCAGCTAATAAAAATATTACACCCCTGAAACACCGGTGTAATAAAAATCATACTGGCTCTTCCACTAGTATGGAGAAATCAATAATCGTTGAGGGATTTAGAGAATCTGTGAAAACACATAATTTAGTGTATGCAAAACTTATTGCTGATGGTGACTCAAGTGTGTATAAAAACATATTGGAAAGCAGGCCATATTCAAACGTTACGGTTGAAAAAGTGGAGTGTTCCAATCACTTAATGCGCAATTATAATGGGAAAAATTTAAGTTTGATGAAAGATACGTCCATCCCATTAAACGAACGCAAGCTACTACATTCTGATCGAGTGAACCGATTACGCATTGCTGTGAAAGCAGCAGTAAGATTTCGAGGAACTCAAAATGTTCCATTTACTGAGCAAATCAAAAACTTACAAAAAGACATTATCAACAGCCCAAAACATATTTATGGAGACCATTCACAATGTGAAAACTATTACTGCACAGACGAAAAACCAAAATTGTCGATCCAAGAAAATCTCGTTCAATGCCTCTACGAGACACTTAATTTTAAAATAATAGGAGGGTAATGCCGGCAGCTAGGTCCTGAAGTTCATCTAAGAGATTTCTTTAAGGTATTCTTACGGTTGCTTTAAAATTCTTTGATAAATAATATTTTAAACATGTTTTTGTTTTATATATCGTTTACCTAAATACTGGAAATCTGTCTAACTGGAGGTATCTATCGTAATCCTAAATGCTGCATCCGGTTAGACTGGAACCGGCTTCCAGTCTAACCGGATGCAGCATTTCATTCCGAACATAGTTGGGAAAAAGGCTAGGCAGATGATTATGATATTGTATATGTAGGTACTTACACTACACTTTAATATTAGTATCCATAAACTAATTATTTAGTTATTGCAAAAACTCAAAAGGAAAATTAATTTATTTATATATACTTACTAGAGTAGGTAGGACATAGATATCGACGCTTGAAAGGCAATCATATCTTCTTCTTCTTCAGCCTATAGATGTCCACTGCTGGACAAAGGCCTCCCCCAAGGCTTTCCACGCTGACCGGTCTTGTGTTGCCCGCATCCATCGGCTTCCCGCGACCTTCACCAGGTCATCGGTCCACCTTGTTGGGGGCCTCCCTACGCTGCGTCTTCCAGTACGTGGCCGCCACTCCAGAACCTTACTGCCCCATCGGCCATCGGTTCTACGAGCAATGTGCCCTGCCCACTGCCACTTAAGTTTAGCGACTCGCAGAGCTATGTCGGTGACTTTGGTTCTTCTGCGGATCTCCTCATTTCTGATTCGATCACGCACAGAAACTCCTAGCGCTCTTTCTATTGCCCTTTGTGTGACTCTGAGCCTTCGTATGAGGCCCATTGTGAGCGACCACGTTTCAGTTCCGTAAGTCATCACTGGCAACACACACTGGTCAAAGACTTTAGTCTTGAGACACTGTGGTATCTTGGACGACGAGAAGATGTAGCGTAGCTTCCCGAACGCTGCCCAACCGAGCTGGATTCGCCGAGACACCTCTTTCTCGAAGTTGGACCTACCTAGTTGGACTGTTTGTCCCAGGTATACATACTCGTCAACAACTTCGAGTGCAGAGCAACCAATTACAATTGGAGTGGGTGCGACATGAGAGTTCGACATGATCTTCGTCTTATCCATGTTCATTTTTAGACCCACTTGTTGGGAAGCTCTGCTGAGGTCATTGAGCATTTTGCCCAAGTCTTCCAGGGTCTCAGCCATGACCACGATATCATCTGCGAAACGGAGATTAGTGATGTACTCGCCGTTGATGTTGATGCCAAGTCCTTTCCAGTCCAGGAGCTTGAAGACATCTTCCAACGCAGCAGTGAACAATTTAGGAGATATGACATCTCCTTGTCTCACTCCACGCTGCAGTTGGATCGGTTTCGAGTCCTGATCCTGGAGACGGACTGACATGGTGGCGTTTTTGTACAAACACTTTATCACCTCAATGTATCGATGGTCAATTTGGCACCGCTGGAGAGACTGTAGCACCGCCCAAGTCTCAATCGAATCGAAGGAAGCCTGCTTGTTCGGGAGGCTGGAAGTCGTCGAACCTGCGAGCGAGACGATTCGTGATGACCCTAGAAATCATATCTAAGCGACAAAAGTTCGTAAATTGAGTTATATACACCATTCGAACCGCCAGATTTTTCTGCGTCGTTTGGTGTATAATTGTATATAACTCAATTTACGAATTTTTGTCGCTTAGATATGATTGCCTTTCAAGCGTCGATATATTATCGCGTAATAATTATGTTAACCCTAAAATTTTGTTAATAGATTTCTAAATGTGAGGAATATTAAATTAAACTGATTACTTATTCTAATATTTCATTTTACCGTATATGTTTTTATTTCTTAAATTGCCTATGTAATAAACTATCATTACACCATATTATTTTAATGTCAAAATGTATCAATATTCATCTAAATTGTGATAAATATACAATGTGCACTCGTTTCCGACTATTCACAAATCATACTTTATATAATTTAGAATAATATCTTCTAAAGGATCAAAAATGTTTAAGCGTTCACTAAGCTCGATATTTACGCGCGTGTGCGTCTAGCTGCTAGAACGATGCACACAAAGATAACATCGCAACGATTTTACCTAAACTGTAGCGAGAGAATTTTGTGCACGGACTCTTAATATTCTATAACAAGAGATGTATATTTTCCAATTCAACTACTATACTAGCGCCATCTATGTCATTTAAGACATATTACTAAGACGATGATTCCCTGTATATAATAAACGATTTTAATATGGAATTTTTTAATTCACTTTTGACTTCGTTAGTATACTACACATTTTATTGGAGGTATTAGAAGTCATAGGAAACTTTATAAAATCTTCTTTAGCATCATTGTGTTTTGTAAAATTTTACATTTCTCTCATTAATACGAAACCAAAAAAAATTTAAGGTTTCACTTTTACCACATGTGAATTTGCACATATAAACCCTTTTTTTTTGTAGCAAAATCGAACCTGATGCCGGCCATAGCTAGTAGTTTAATAAGCTAACACTTACTTATCATCTCTTCGGCTTTTTGTTTCTTCTTCAATACATCTTCTTCTTCCACTTCAATTTTGACCTCCATAAATTGTACATCATTTTCGGAATAAGATTCAGAACGCTGTGCTACTATAGCTGTATCAAGTAGACAGCTATCATCTATATTTTCCGCTTTTATCTCTGTAAGCAAACACAAAAAAAGAGCATTAATATAAATAGTCAAGAAGAAAACAGTTTTATTATCTTTTTAACTGGCTCTACTCGCGACTCTCGAATAGT
The DNA here is from genome assembly GCA_017933935.1 of Sesamia nonagrioides. NCBI lineage: Eukaryota > Metazoa > Arthropoda > Insecta > Lepidoptera > Noctuidae > Sesamia > Sesamia nonagrioides. Next base: position 343,075 of record JADWQK010001864.1, read on the forward strand.
AGTTTAGGTTACTCCTTATAATAGCTCCATAACCTCCATAAAATGTAAGTATATCATTTTCGGAATATATTTGCACTGGTCTGGTCGTGCCTCGGAAAGCACGTTAAGCCGTTGGTCCCGGTTGCCATACAAACATCTAGTGGTAGTTGTTACGGGTTGTTGGAGCCCTCAAAAGTCTAACAATTGGTTTAACTGCAATGCTTAGATATCGCCTTCGGGTTGTGGAGGTCAGACGGCAGTCGCTTCACGGAAAATATCGAAGTTTAGCCAAAATCAGCAGTTAGGATTGGTAAAGCAGACCCCAGACTCCAAAGCTGAAAGGCTATGGATGCGACTGGGATTAACGCTGAGATGATAATGATGAGTCAAGACTATAACTGTTTTATTATAATTTTCTAATTAGCTGTGCTCGCGACACCATATGCTTGCCTTTTCTAAAACAATAGTAGCTTAAGTTACTCCTTATATTTTTTAAACTTTATTCACCCTCGGAATCGCTCCTGTATCGTGGGTGCAAACATTTCAACTCACATACACAAACAGCCAGACCCGGAAAAACTACTTGTAGGTCATAGAAATATTTGTTCCGTGCGTGGATCCAACCTGCAACACACAGTACGGCAGTCGATCGCTCAGCCACTACACCAACAGTGTCGTCATGTAATGCTGCTTTAGTAGCTTGTAGTCCAGTGTTTATATAACCAATGTTCAGTAATTTTATTGATAAAAAACCTTTTATTATGATACAGGAATAGATGGAAGCTATGGCACAAAAAATGTAGTCTAATTCTGGATGGAGGCTATTTAGACAACCATCAATATGCTAATAAAAAGAAGAATAATATGATAATGGTCTGCCTAGCCTTCTGCTTCTGAGGAGAAGAATAATATCTTGGTATCAAAAACATACCATCACTTTGACATTCCTCCTTTGTCTCAACAATGTCATCTTGTTCTTCACAAACATCTGGTAACTCTTCTTTGATAGCAATGCTTTCTGTTGGACATGCTTCAACAACAATCTTTTGCTCTATAGGAGTTTTAATGAACCCACTATAATGTTCATTACGGTCTTGGTTTATTGAAGAATTGGTCTGTAAAAAGATATTTATAATTTAGGGAAAATATGCCCATGATCAGTCCAAAATGGACCATTTTTACTATACTTCAAGTACCTTAGCGCAAAATCACCAGTGTAAAACACAATCCATACTAATATTATAAATGCAAAAGTAACTCCGTCTGTCTGTCTGTTACGCTTTCCCGCCTAAACCTCTCAACCGATTTTGATGAAATTTGGCATAGACAATCTTTAGACCCTGAGAAAGAACATAGGCTTCCTTTTATCCCGGAAATATTTGATGTTGCCGAGGGAAATCTAAAAAGCGCGATATAACCGAACTCGAAGTGGGCGAAGCCGCAGCCGGAAAGCTAGTTGTCAATAAAAGTCATCGCAGACCTTCAAAACTCCTAGATCAAGTTCATAGCAATGCTATTGTTTGAAGTTTTGTACCTTTATCATAGGAGTTACGGGATATTATTTTCAGCATTGTGCAGATATAAAAAGTTCATAAACCTTTTTAATTACAAATGACCAATTTTCAACTATTCAGCATTATGCAATATTATTTTTTCTTTACACGAAACCTGGATATTGTTTGTTCAGAATAAGCAACGGAATTTATTACAATAATTTTTACACCAAGTTACCTATATTTTTTTCCAAATATTTAGAAATTGTTGCAGTGTGGTTAGCGAGCATGCAACTCAGCTGGCGGATCACAGAGCTACAAACATTGTGAGAATAATTATCTGTTAAATAACCTCACCTCATAATCCTTATGCATCGTCTGTGCAAACCCTTCATCTGTTTTGAGACATTTCGTCAGCAATTGGTAGGTTTGCTTTAGTTCATTTAGGCAGTCAAAACAAGTACGTATTGGTCTACTGTCTTCAGTTATAAACTGTAACAAAAAATGTTTCATTATTATGTTAAACTGTAAAGCTAATAGTTGGTAGTCAATAATACTTTCTGTATGCATCATTCAGAGAAGACATGAGTATTGATTATCACTCATTGCTTAAAGGAGATCGGGAGACGTTTTGTTTTATTTTATGTTTAATATTTGGACGCAATTACCTTCCTTCTTTAATATGTATGAGAGGAGGCCTGGGCCTGGGGCCACTGCTGGCAGTGGGACCATAAAAAGGTTGATGATGATGGATGATTCAGACACAGAAAGAACTCTAAAGTACATTTAGTTGGACTGTGGTTTGAGTACTTTATGTTTAACTGCGTCCATTTATATTTTCGTCTATGATTTGCATTATAAAAACCTATGTTTATTATTAACCCACTTACTGGTATACCAGTCAGCTTCTCATAGACTTCGTGCAATTTTTTGTTGTCCACTACAAGCAATCCCACTTTCTCCACTAAACATATTCTACACATAGATAGTTTTTTCATTTTTTGAACTTATGATAGCGTAAGTATTAGTAGAATCTATAATGTTTTAAATTGTTGAAAAAAACAAGCGTTGCAAATATACGAATTTCAAACAGTAAGACGACAGCACACTTATAAGTCCGACCAGTTCATAGGATTTAGTTTATTAGCTCCAAAACATCGTCTACATTATGAATAACATAATAATAACTAATTAGAGTGATATTCGTATTTTTAATAAACGAACACGAATCCAACTGCGGAGTCAACTGACAGTTGGCAATTGTCAGAACGCATTTTTTTTTTCTTTTTTTTCAATTCTTTCCGTTCTTCTCACTGACTTTTTTTTTTTGGTTCATTTCTTTCCGTTCGGGCTAATAGAAAAGGCAAAGGCATAGTACGCCATACAGCCAAGTTTTCAGTAATTTTTTTCTTCATTAAATAACTATCCTAACTTATCCTAATTTACCTAGCATAACTTAACCTAAACTAACTCCTTTCGTTTTACGCGTTTTTGACGATAAGGAGCGGTTTAGCGTAAAGACACGATGAGGCCACTATGCTACAATATTTCACTGTTCTTTTTGAATTATTCACTGATTGCACTTTTTACTACATAAATCACGCGTTTTTATTTAGTAAACGACACTATAAATAATTTTAAAAGTCCAAAGAAAAATGAGCGTGACACTCATGTTGACATTCCCGCCAAAAACCCCCTTCTCACTGACCTCTAAAGAAATCAGTGGACCTTCTTCTGAACGGAAAAGGCAAAGGCATAGTACGCCATACAGCCTAGTCTTTAGTAAATTTTTTCTTGAGTAAGTTTCTATCCTAATTTATCTTTTTTTTTTTTTTCGGTGTGGAAATCCTCATAGGATGTCCGCCGCCCTAGGGTGGGCGACGGGATCTGTCAGACTTTTACTGACTAAAACCACCCCGGTGCCTCTTCTATAACGAGCGCGCGTGGGACCGTGGGAGTCTAAATTCTTCCACGGCCCCACACTCTCGTGCTGGCCCGGTCTGTCCGGGCCTCGTCTCCTGCACGCGGTAGTGCGGTAGTCCGGCGCGCGCTGACACTCGCGCGCACCTCCGCCTCGGGGTCCATCCAATAGGGGGCGGGGACTTCCCCATGTCCCTCGCCCCTGGACTCATTCATGGGGGGCGGAAGAGGGCGTTGTCCGCCCTTCCTCGACGCCCGGCGCGTCTTCTGCGGCCCGGGAAGGGAGTTGAGATCTCCCTCTCCCGTTCCGCAGCTTCCTTCTGCGACATCACGTCCTCGCAGAAGGACACCACCGCGTCCCACGACACTGCGCTACCGACCATCCTCCGCACTACTGCCGGCAGCGACAGGTCGTCTCCGACTTCATTTGTGAGGACACGGCGCTGCTCCTCCCAGGCTACACACTCGGAGAGCGTGTGCTGCGCCGTGTCCTCCCCGCATTGGACGCAGTGGTGGCACCGAGCGTCCGGCTCCCTGCCTAAGCGACGCAGGTACTTGCCGAAGCAGCCGTGCCCCGACAGTACCTGTGTCACCCTGAACGACAGGGAGCCGTGCCTTCTCCCGAGCCAGTCGTCGAGTACTGGCCGGATCGTCTCGACGGTAGCTAGGCCGGCGGTAGGGCGCATGAGCCTCTGCCGCCATTCCGCCACCAGGACCTGGCGGAGATCCTCTCGGCGCATCTTGATCTGCCGCTGCGCCGGACTGAAGCCCCGTGTCCGCTCTTCCTCGCGCCATTGGTAGAATGACGCGAGTACTTTCGCCTCTAAGTCCCAGGGCGGGGATCCGGCCAGGACGCAAGCCGCCTCGTAGGAAATCGCGCGATACCCACGGACGACCCTGACGGTTATCGCCGTCTGCGGCTTGCGCAGAATGGCGAGTGTTCCGGCCGTCAGGTCCATCGGCCACACAGGGGCCCCATACAGGGCCATGGATCGCACGATTCCTACATACAACCGCCTATAGGCGGCGCTCGGGCCCCCCATGTTAGGAAGCAACGTTGACAACGCGCTTGCTGCACCCATCAGCCGCCGGAAGTGGGGTCCGAATTCCCATCGGCTGTCGAGCACCAATCCCAGATACTTCATGGTGGACTCGACAGCTATCCGGGCCCCACTGACCACGATATGTGATCCCAGCGCCGGCGCACGCCGGGGGCCATAGAAAACCATGGCCTCTGACTTGTCAAGGGCCACCTCCAGGCCCAGGCGCCGGATGCGGGTCACCACCTGTGACACCGCAGCCGTGGCTATCAACGTCGCTTCCCTGTACGAGCTCCCCCGGGCAGTGACAAGCGTGTCGTCCGCATAACACGTTAAGTCGGCGCCCGACGGGAGCTCGCCTCTCAGCACCCAGTCGTAGCCGATGTTCCACAGGAGTGGTCCCAAGACCGATCCCTGTGGAACACCGCACGACATTTGGTGCCGACCGGCACCGTCACGTCCCCGATAGATGACGCTCCTCCAGATAAGCCCCTACTATGCGGCGGAGATAGGGAGGCACCCGATGGTATTTCATGGCCTCCCTAATACAGCTCCAGGGTAGGGTGTTGAAGGCGTTGGAAATGTCTAAAGACACCGCCAACACAAACCCCACCCCGGGACACCGTATCCTCCGCCAGGGCTCTCACGCGCATGATGGCGTCTATGGTGGAGCGCCCCCGACGAAAACCGAACTGGTTGTCGTCTAGGTTCGGCCCGTCTCCACACAAGTGGCCGACGAGGTGATCTGCGATTATACGCTCAAAAAGTTTGCCCGCCTCGTCGAGCAGCACTATGGGCCGATACGCGGACGGCGAGTCCGCGGGGCGCCCCTCCTTCCTGAGCAGGACCAGCTTCCCCTCCTTCCACACACTGGGAAACTGACCCTGCTCGAAGCATGCCGTGAAGAGCCCCCTCAGCTGGGGCTCTAGCTTCTTCAGAGCCAGGACGAGAGCTCGGCCAGGGACTCCGTCGGGTCCGGGCGCTTTATTCTTGGCCCGGAGCCGCGACACGGCCGCTCCCGTGTCTGCTTGCGTCACCTCGGGGACATCGGTGCCCTCATCTTCTGGAGAGTCTGTGGCTGAGGGTGAAACCATCGCCGGGGGAACATGTCCAGCCCGCTCAGGGAAAAGGGGGGATACCACTGCCTCTAGCAGCTGTGGTTGCATACTTTGCACCAGTGGGAGCGCCCAGGGACGCAACTTGCCCCGTACCCAACGTTACGGGCGCCCCCACGGGTCCCGATCTAGGGACCCCAGCAGCTCTTCCCTGGCCCGCGACTTAAGAGTCGCCGATGGCCAGCCACAGAGTCTCCTGGGCCGCGCGGTACACCCCATACCGCGCGGCTTCCTCGACGGGATCCCGTCGACGTCGTCTCCGGTAGCGCGTGTACTGGCGGCGCGCCGCGACGCACTCGATGCGCAACCGCGCAATGTCGTCGTTCCACCAGTACACGTTGCGCCTTGCGGACTGTTGGCGGACGCGGGGCATGGACGCATCGCGGATCCAAGCGCGGATCCAGGGGGGGGGTTCATGGGGGTCATGACCCCCCCCTGGGCTGGGTCCAAGAGGACCCAGCACAGGAGGATTTTATTTAAGTACTTTGAATAGTTCATCAGTTTATATAAGTTTACTTCGTTTGACGCAAACGCATTATTCGAGAATGAACGCATCCAAAATTTAAATTTTACCGCGCTACCGCCGCCGCCACGGCCGCCAACATTCAAATGTCACATTTCGTATGACACTTGCGCGCGGTCTGTATAATATTTAGTAATTTCTTCATTAAGCCAGTGTGTGTGTGTGTTCAAACTCAAATATTATTATTGTAATGTTCTTAAAGTAACTCGTAGGTAAATAAGTAGGTGCCTGCTTTACTTAGTGAAAGAGGGGGATTTATATATAGACGATAGCAGGTCAAGACAAATAATCCCAATCAATCTTCAACCTTCATAGTTTAGTAATAAGGTTGAAAATCTAATAAAGAAATTTGATAGATTTTAGTAGCTTGGTGTGCTGTCGTCTGTACATATCTTCGTATTTTTTAATTGCGCGAGGGAGTTTGAAGGTAATTTTTCCGAAGGTGGAAAAAGCCTAATGGACTATCCTCCGCTCGGAGACGCGGAGGGATGTGCCGGCTAGAAAACCACCCAAGCGTTCGTCATCTGCGTTTCCGGGGTTCTGGGTTCTCCCAATTCTACGGTAGTCCTAAGCTCACTTTTTTTGTTTTTGTTTCCGGGGTGGAAAATTTTCATGAATGTCCGCCGTCCTGGGGTGGGCGGCGGTGTCTCTCAGACTCTTACTGACTAAAAACCACCCCGGTGTTCCATCTCACAGGTCTACACCGGGGGTTGCGAGAACAAACACTGCTTCCGCAACCGCCGATTGGTAGTGCAGGGAGGGGAGTGAGGTGTATGACTCCCCCCTGACGTCTAAGAGAGGCGCGAAGTGATCCACGCGTGGGAACATTGTAATGTTCCCGAGTCTATCGCCCCTTGGACCCATTTAAGGGGGCTGAAAAAGTCCTCCGCCTACGCTCGGTGCGCCTGCTGCGGGCCGGGTGAGGAGACGAGATCTCCCTCTCCCTTTCCGTAGCCTAGAGACGATTGTATCGCAGAAGGAAACCACCGCATCCCAGGACTCTTCGCTGCCGACCATCGACTCGCTTACGGCCGGTAGCGACAAGTCACTGCCTACTTCAGAGTTGAGGTCACGGCGCAGCCCCACCCAAGCGGCACACTCTGTCAGCGTATGCCGCGCCGTGTCCTCCCGGCTGACGACGCAGTGGTGACACTGGGCGTTCGGTTCCCTGTTTATGTGACACAGATACTTCCCGAAGCAACCATGCCCCGAAAGTACCTGTGTCATCCGAAACGTCAGGTAGCCGTGCCTTCTCCAGAGCCAGTCCGCCAGTACCGGCCGGATCGCCTCGATGGTGGTGAGGGCGTGAAAGCCTGTTCCGCCCTTCCGCCACCAGGACCTTTCGGAGCTGCGACCGACGCTGCTCGAGCTGACAAAGCATCGGCCGTTCGCCCCGCTATAGGAACAGTGACACGAGGACCTTCGCCTCCAAGTCCCAAGGCGGGGATCCAGCCAGTAGGCAGGCCGCCTCATAGGAGATCGTGCTTAATTCATGATCACGTATAACTCTGATGGCCATCGCTCTGCGGTTGTCGCAGTATAGCGATGCTGCCGGTCGTCAGGTCAGAGGCCCACTTCGGGGCCTCATACAGGGCCATCGATCGCACGAATCCCGTGAAGAGCCCCCTGCAGGCGGCGTTCGGGCCTGCCAGATTGGGAAGCAATGTTGAAAGCGCCCCAGCTTTCAACGTTGGCGCTAAATTGGGCGCCAGCCGCCGGAAGTGGGGGCCGAAATCCCACCGGCTGTTGAGCACCAGTCCCAGGTACTTCATGGTGGACTCGACAGCGATCCGAACCCCCCGACCACGATGTGTGAGCCCGGTGGCGGCGACCGCCGGGGACCATGAAACACCATGGCCTCCGACTTGTTAAGGGCCACCTTCAGGCCTATTCGACGTATGCGGCCCACCACCTGTCCGCAGCCATCGCCAGCAACGTTGCTTCCCTCTGCGAGCTCTCCCGGGTGGTGACCAGCGTGTCGTCCGCATAACATGTCAGGTCTATCCCCGGTCTGAGCTAACCTCTCAGCATCCAGTCGTACGTCGTCGACGTTACGAAAAATCAAAGCATGGTAAAGAGCTTCAATGGTTGAAGAACGACTAAGCGGACTGGCACTTCTCCACGTCCATAAAAACGTACCTAAGTACCCATTAAAGTAGATGAAGTTTTTTTTTTATATATAAGTTATAAACTAGCGCTTGACCGCAATCCCGCCTGATGGTAAGCAGTGATGCGATCATTGATGGTAAAGCGTGCTAGTTTATTAAGAGACTTGGCAGCACGGTTAAAGGCTCTCTTCTTTGAGCTTAGATCCGGAGCTCTGCGGTCACGAGCGTCAACCCAGGTGAGAAATGCCGCGTGCTTAAGCTGTTCAGCTTGGACACAATCGGCATTGAACCATGGGCGAGCTAAGCCACCGACGGGCACGTCGCTGAAGGGGATAAAATACTCCATAGCTTGACGCACCACATCGGTTATAGCGTCCGCACAGCTCGACGGATTGTCAGAAGAGAAGCAGACCTGCTGCCAAGGATAAGACGCAAAGAAGTGGCGCATCTCACCCCAATCTGCTGACTTGTATCGCCACAATCTCCGCTCACCACGAGAGTCATGATCTGGAGGGAAGAAGGACGACACAGACTTCACCAGACAGTGGTCTGAAGTTCCCAACGGTGAGGAAACTGTTACAACACATCTGTCCGGATCAGTGGTCAGCAGAAGGTCCAGACAGTTGGCGGTATGACCAGCTACATCAGGCACCCTAGTCGCTTGTCCCACCAGCTGGGAAAGGCCCATTGATAGCGCAAAGTTACGCGGTTCTCTCCCAGCGTGGTCGGTCCTCTGGTATGGGAAGAGCCAGTCTTGATGGCAGGCATTAAAGTCCCCCAGAGCGACGAACTGTGCGTCAGGGTGCCGATGCAGCACGTTGTCAGCAGCTTCACTGAGTTGGTCAAATAGTCGAGTTGTCTCCTGGTCACCGCTGTGCGATCGGTAGACACAGGTATAGACAATTTTGTCTACACTAATGTCAACCAACAGCCATAAGGTCGATAGATGAGGGTCTTCGAGGTGACGGAGATGTCGGCAACAGATGTCATTGCGGACATACACACAGACCCCGGCACGCTGCAGGAAATGATGCTCCAAAGAGTAGCCCGGGTAGTTGAGGTATGCCGCATGAGACGGACTACTTGGGCCCCCAACTACCTGCGGTCGGCCAGCGGAGCACCGTGCTTCGGATCCCGCTACCCTCCAGGACCAAACTCCCGACACAACAACATTTGGCACATCGTACCCGGCACACATCGCAACACAACTACTCAGACCCGTCCTCCGTACGGCTGCACCAAACATCATGCCGGAACACGACGAATCGCTTGGCGACATGACTTTGTCTGGTGGATCATGCCTGCGGCTGATGTTGTGGCCTCCCACCTTAAAAGATAAGACGAAAAATGATAAGACGTTTCGGAAGAAGGCGTGAAAGAAAAATTGATTTCGTTATTTAATTAGGTATTTATAAGTTCAGTACTTATTACTTATTAATTAAATACCTTCTTTTTAATTGGCCCTATTATCAAAGTTTAATTAAAACTTGTTATGACTTGACCACGACTATGTGACCCTCCCCTGGCGCCAAAGCTGGATCCGCCCTTGCGCGGATCTGCGTCATCGCCCCGCGAAACCGCAGCGCCTCTGCTTCGACGTCGACGGGGCCGTCGGTCGCCGACTCAAATCCAGGACTGAACTATGGCAGCTTCCTCGAGTAGTTCCCTGTCAAGGCGTTTAAGCGCCCAGCACGGGCCGTCGTAAATCGGGGCTCTTGGATGGCGGCCGCTCGCGGTCTGGGCGGAGACGTCGAACCGGATATACCGATGGTCCGACAGTGTCTCCACCTCCACGGCGACACGCCAGTCATGAACACGGCTGGCGACAGAGGGGCTAGCGAAAGTGACGTCTACTATTGACCCGCCCCGCTGCCGCACGCACGTGTATACCGAGCCCCGATTCAGGACGACCAGACCGGTCGTCACGACCCACTCCGCTAATAACTCGCCCCGAGAGTCAGTGATCGGAGATCCCCACGCCAATGACTTGGCGTTGAGATCCCCGAGCACCAGAGCGGAACGAGGGTGATAGCGGCCTACGACGGCGCCCGATCCAACAAGGAACCCCTCGAAGTCGGCGAGACTCTTGTTGGGGGAGATACGCCCCCACGATGACGATGCCGCCCGAGACCGCAGCAACCCAACCGCGGCCCCGAGACAGATCGATCAGAGTCCCGCCAATAATGGCCACCGAACCGCCAGTGCATCCCAGCCAGTCGTCACGGGCGGGGATGAAATACGGCTCAGCGACCACAGCTACTTCAATCGACCACTGCGCCATACTCTATGCTACTAGGTCTCCAATCATCGATGGTCCTCTGAATAAGCATTCGTTTAAGCTCTTATTATTTTTCAATTTTGCTGATGCATCATAGACTATGCGACCTTTCTTTCCTTCTTGATGCACCATGTGATGTGGAAGGTAGTGTATCGGAGGGGTTTTCTGGACATATACGTTTTCTTCCGGGTTGACAATTTCTATTGTACCATTCTTTAGTTGTTCTCTCAGTATATCCTGATATTCTTTCATTGAGGTTTTGTTCATTCTTTGCAGAGTAGACCTTTTAGTCTTCCATATGCTAGTCCAAAGTTGGTAGGCATATCTGGAGGGAAGTTAATCCACGGCCATTTGACCCAGTATCTTCCTTCTTTGTATTCTATTGTATCATTGAGGTGTATAATGGCTTCTTCTGAAATGAAATGAAATGAAATCGTTTATTAAGCAAGTAGGATCACTGATCACTTTTACACGTCATGTTTATTTTTTATTTTATTTTTTTAACTAGACGAAGCCGGCATTTCCTAACTGACTACCTCTGAGAAGAAATAGCCGAAACAAACTCAGGGATCATCGTCTTTTTTCAAGTCCAGACATTAAAAATGAAAATGTTTACAATAATTTACCTTATAATTACGCATATTGCTTAATAACTATTAACAATGCTTAACAGAGCGAGCAGCTCAGTCCCAAGCTTTTTTGTCTTCTAAATAATCTGTGATTTTATAATACCCCTTTTTGCAAAGTTTGGCCTTTATATGGTTCTTAAATCGTTTAATGGGTAAGTTTCGAACGTCCATGGGAAGCTTGTTGTAAAAGTGTATACATTGACCCATGAACGAGTTGCCTACTCTGTGGAGACGAGTGTGATGTACAGCAAGGTATTTATATTATGAATATCGCTTATTTTCTTAAAATTCGAGATATTTTTATGAACATACATAAGATTTTCAAATATATATTGTGAAGCTACAATCAGAATGTTCACCTCTTTGAACTTTTCTCTAAGAGATTCTCTAGGACCAAGGTTGTAAATGGCTCAAACAGCCCTCTTCTGTAAAACAAAGATGGTATTGATGTCCGCACAAGTTCCCCAGAGAAGAATCCCATAAGTCATAAGACTATGAAAATAACTAAAATAAACAATTCTGGCTGTATCCACATCAGTTATCTGTCTAATTTTCTTAACAGCAAAGGCAGCAGAACTGAGTCTACCCGACAGCTTCTCAATGTGAGGACCCCATTGTAACTTGGCGTCAATAGTTAATCCAAGAAAAACTGTCGACTCGACAGGGATCAACTCTACTCCATTCAGTTGAACATTGGTACTTAGCTGCCTGACATTTGGCGTAGAAAATTTAATGACTTTAGTATTTTTTTTCATTTAAAAGGAGGTTATTTACATTAAACCAATGGACAACTTTAGAGAGTGCATTGTTAACTTCGTCAAAATTTGTTAGCTGACGCTTGACTTTAGAAATAAGAGAAGTGTCATCCGCGAACAATACTATGTTGTGATTATCCCTCACGTGATGAGGTAAGTCATTAATATAAATTAAAAACAAGAATGGACCTAGAATTGAGCCCTGCGGAACGCCCATGGTGACCACAGATCCTGCAGATCTCTTGCCATTAACATCAACCCTCTGAATTCGATTATTCAGATAAGAAGTCAGAAGGTCGAGAGCTCTGTCCCTCAAACCATAATGGTACAATTTCCTGATAAGAGTATCATGATGTACGCAATCAAAGGCCTTGGACAAATTACAAAAAATACCAAGAGCATCTTGCGATTCCTCCCAGGCCCCAAATATGTTCTTTAGCAACGCCACGCCCGCATCTGTAGTTGAACGACCCTTTGTAAAACCAAATTGTTTCACGTGCAATAAATTGTGTAAGTTAAAGTGCCTCAACAACTGTTTCAAAATTAATTTTTCAAAAATTTTGCTCAAAGTTGGTAATATCGATATTGGCCGAAAATTCGTGGGATCAGTTGTACTACCAGATTTGAACAGTGGAATTACTTTGCTTAGTTTCATCAAATCAGGAAATACGCCAGATGTGACACAAGAATTAAAAACAATTGCTAAGAAAGGTGCGATAACATCCATTATTGAGGCTACAGTGTATACTGACAAACCCCAATGATCGGCAGTTTTTTTTTACATCAAGATCCTTAAAAGATTCTATAATGTCTTTAGCAGTCACAAATGCAAATTCAAAGTGATTGTCACAATCTGGAACACATTCTTTTAGTATGGCATAAGCAGAAGTGGAGGAAGAAGACAAAGTTTTTGTTGTCATTATTGGAATATTAGTAAAAAAATTCTCAAACTCAGTTGCTACCTCCAAGTCCGCCTTTATATCTTCATCGTTAATTTTAAGATGGAAATCGCGATTTTGTACTTTGGTTCTTCCAGTTTCAGAATTTATAATTCCCCAAGTTGTTCTGATTTTTTGCCAGAAGATTTTATTTTATTTTTAATGTGTATGGCTTTTGCCGAGGAACAGGCTCTTTTAAAAGTGTTTGAATATTTTTTAACAAATTCTTGAAAAGCCTCATCATGGTTAAATGTTTTTTCCTGGTACAATTCATACATTTTTTCCCTGCTTTTATAAATACCTGGGGTTACCCAGTCACTAAATATGATACGGTCGCTAACAGGCAATGTTTTTTTTTGTGAAAACTTTCATAAATTCACAACTAATGAGGTTAAATAGTACACTATACGCATGATCCGGATTGGCGTGATAAGGCAAGTCCGGTAGCTTTTCAATTAAATTATTTTTAAATTGTTCTAAACGATTTTCATTTATAGGAACAAAACTCACAAGTTTTCTTTGAGCTCTGACTTCACTTTTCTGAGTAAAAGTAACTAACTGGCCACAGTGATCAGAGTCTAACTCGTTTATAATTAAATGGTCAGAAGGTCTTGAGTTAGTAAAGATGTTGTCTAAACAGGTGGCACTCGTGGCAGTTATTCTAGTCGGCTCAAAGAATCTTGCGTACAAGTTATAAGACTTAAATAATGACATAAATTTATTAACTGTAGCCACTGAGGTATTACTACTACGTATAGAGAAGTCACCGCGTTGATCGATTTTGCGCCACGCATTGCGGTACACTGTACCGCAACTATCCAGTGAGTATCCCAGGGGGGGTTCACTTAGAACATCAGCAACTGAAGCAAAGTGACTAATGACATCTTTGAACGTGAACAGCATACCTAAACATTGTTTGGTACCCATGGCATGCCGATAGGTGCCGCTATAATAAAATTTAACTTTTCTAACTAGATTGTCGATAATGTCGATAAAGCAGTGCACTGTGGTTTGTGGTCACGGCTTGCATGTGTTTGTTTGTTACGTATTCATTTTGCGCATATTTCTTGGTTTTCGAGAGGATTTTTGTGTTATTGACGTCGAGTTGAGATCTCTTGGTACCTCCTCCGTCCTGATAATCAGTCTTACCCGGAAATCAGTTCAGCCTTCGCAGTGTTGTATCTGTGCGCTGTGAATTGTGATTCCTTATGAAATCGTGAAATACACTCTTATAATTGCGAAAAGACGCTTGTGTTCTGTATGTGTGTCTTTTAAAATAGAAAAAATGCCGCATCACTGTGCTCTTGGATGTAAGAACATAAGAAAAGTTTAAAAGTAATAAATAAATATTGTGTTATTATATTCTATTATGTGGTTTTATTTCTATTATATTCATTACATTAATGTTACTTCCGCTAAAAGCTATTTAGTTTCAATGATTTATAATCTCTGTAACTTGCTGAAACAAAATAGCTTATAAGGAAGTAACATTAATAACCTCTAATCAATAGGACCATACAATATATCTATCTATAGCTATGGTATGCGTAGGTATATTTAAATTGACGTTAATGTACGTTCAGAAAACCAGGGGGCGCTTTCAAACGATATGCACAAAATTCTCTCGAGAGGGCTCTCTTTTACCCTATTATTATTATACTCTTTGGAGTATCCAACGCCCGTAGAGACTAGTCGTGTTTGGCTCGCATAAATAACAACATCAAAATGCCTGGTTGTGTTCATAAAGACTGCCGTAAACACTTCAGAACATCAAAAAAAGTGATGGGTTAACATTTCATCGGTAAATAGACATTTAAACGTTTAAAACTCTTTGATTTAAAGTTTTTAAATGTAACAATGCTCACGAGAATCGGGATGCCGGGCGCCGCCATTTTGCAATTCTAATCATAGAGTAATGAAAACAAAAGACGCAGATACGCAACATACATTTGTACCTATTTTGTGGTTATTTAGGTTAAAGTCACAATTTACTTATTTTACATCAATAGATGTAAAATAAGTAAATTGTGACTTTAACCTAAATAATTTTGAAGGTTTCTACGGCCGGGTCATGAGAAAAGGAAAACTTGGATAAAATTTGTGCAATATAATCGGAATGAAGAAACATGGCTTCCGACTCCTCCTCCTATATGTAAAGAAAACCCTGTCCGATCCGTGAAGGTATTGTTAGGTATCGATAACTGATTATATTAATGCCCACAAAGCCGGGCTAAACTTAAAAAAAATCCCCCTAAAAAAATAAATATTATTTCGAAAAAGCGAGGTAACTTAATGCATGTGCGGTAGACAACACGTTAGGCATACATCCGCGGGTGACGGGGGGCAGGGCACGCGGCACGTGGTCGCATCGCTATTCGCTCCGTCAGAAATGGTGTTGTCACTTTTTAAAAATTACTAAATTTTGGGGAAGTTGGAATTAATTCGCGACAAAAAAAGATTATTTCAAAATTCATTAGTATTGTTACTATGATGATTATGTAAAATTTAATATTTTATTTGGCCATGTGTTTACCTAACCTTTATTATCCTTACGGGTCGGACAGGGTTTTCTTTACATATTGTATATGTTCGTTGCACTTTAAGGTTGAGGATAAGCATTATACAAAAACAAGACGAGTTTATCTGAAGAAAACTGCTGTACCATGTGATAAAAACACCATACTAGTATCGGTAAGTGTGGTGTCTGTATAATTTGTGAATGTGTATAATAAAGAAAGTGTATACATATTAAATTGCACCGAATTTTTATTTCACTTCGTTTATTTAATTAATGATAGGGCAGACTAGTGTATTAGATCACAGAACATAAATAAACAAAACAGTAAATTTTATAATAGTAGTAGGTACAAAAGTTGTGTCACTTCTGCATTGTATAATCTATGGCAGCGACTTGTTGTTACTCTACGTTGAACGTAACGCGGAAGCGCCATGAAATACCCGGCGCTTAAGCCGTTTTGGTCGCGAGAAAACTGTACTCTGTACGCTATTAAGCGCTGCATGTTTTATTAGTTTGGTTAGATGACATAACTATTGTTTAAGCGCTGCACCGAACTTGAGTTCAAATTCTTACCAAAATGAAGCAAACTTTTGGTTCGGGGTGTCTGTTCTATACGCTAGTAATATAGTTCAATGACTGTAGCTGATTTCTCTAGAACATTAATGTTGAAGTCTCCACAAACAACAACTGTTTTGTTACTGTGACAAGTCTTTAATAAAACTTCCTCCATATATTTCTCAAAAATATCATAGGAAGCACATGGGGGCCTGTAGACACTTATTACAATGAACCGCTCAAGCTCGATGCAAGCAATTTCAATAACCCGCTCAACAGAGAGGCTTACGATATCAGTCCTTTCTTTAAATTTGAAATTGTTACGAACAATTATTAGGGAGCCACCCCTTATCATATTCACTCTGCTGAACGAGCTAGCAATCTGATGGTTTTTAAAGCTGAACATGAACTGATGGGCTTTTAACCAATGTTCAGTAAGTAAAACAATATCAATGTAATTACAGTTCATGAACAACTCCAATTCTAATTGTTTATTTATCACACCCTGTATATTTTGATGAACAATTTTAAGGTTATTATTATTCATTTTATTTTGAAAATTATTTGATGGGTGTGATATTATTATATCTTGGTTTACGGTTATGCTAGAGTTTAACTCTGTTGTCTCAATGTCCCTTGATAATGGGTACAAGTCTAACTTGGTATTTAAAATAGTGCTAGAGGTTGACTCTATTGTCTCAAGTTGTAATTTAAAGAGCTTGGAACATATTCCAAGCTCTGCTCATTACCACTAAGTGTATTACTTAACCGCTCAATAGAAGCAGTATAGTTAGCCAAACACTTGGCTGACTTATATATATAGTATGATAGCGATTCTGCTACCTGTCCTTTATAAAAATTACAAAGATAATAGTTATCTTTGGTCATAAAATAATTTTGACTATTATGTACATTAGAGTCAATAAATTCAAATTTTTCATTATATAATGTCATAGTATGTAATGTCATATTACATCTATATCTAATTTTGTTTTCCGTCTGTGACAGGCCATTGCCATAAGGAAAGGCAAACAAAACTATTTTATTTTTAAGGAGGCTAGACTTTCAAAATATTTCTTAATTTTTACACTGTTTGCATTTCCCCTTCTCCCAATCAAAATAACAATGGTTGTGGATGGACTGTAATTACCACTTATAACTTTTTCTATAATTTTACTGTAAGATGCTTCAGGCATACAATAATTAATTACTTGGTCATTTAAATGGTGTTGTAGTGTATGACCCATATTTTTACCCATTTCATCGCAGTACATCAATATTTTATTTCTATTGTTTAACAATTTATTTGTTATTATTAATTCTTCTGTGTTTGGTGTGACGAGGGAAGTACTGCTGAGACTGTCAAACAACTCCACAGTATGAGTCACTGATGGTGCAGACTCATTAGAGACAGCTGACCGTGAACAGCCCGATGGACCAAGATTACAATCAGGTGTTAGATTGTTCGTTAAAGAGTTTAACATTCTCTCGTTCTCACTACACAGGTCCACCAGACCGTTCATTGCCAGAATATACTCTCCCATTTCCTTTTGAGAAATCTCATATTTAGCTATAACATTATTCAAGGAATCCTGTAAGCGGAGAGTCTCTGACTGTAATTGTTGAATTTCAGCCTCATAATTATTTTTAATGCTATCTAATTTTATTTTATGCCCACTAATGGTTTCTTTTAATTTTTGAGAACTTTTTAATACATTAAAGCTTTTTGAAAAAGTATTTTTGTTATTTTTAATTGATTTTTGAGTTTTTCTAATCATTTTATTATTCTAAGCTACAATATGATAAATATTTACCTAAACAGTAGTACTTACTTGTGGTAATTATTAAATTTCCCTGAGGGGTCTATATTTAGAATCCTGATTCGTGAAATCTTCAATAGAAATTAGCTGTATGAATTTTGTCTAAATTAATATATCTAGATTATAATTATCTCAAGTCTCAAACGCATACTTAAATAAAGTAACTATGTAAATAGTACCTACTTTGTCATAGTCACATTTAAAAAAGTAGGTGTACAAAAATAAATGACCTTTAAATTATATCGAAACAATTGTGTTATCACCTATACCAATTCAATACCGGTATTATACTGTAAATTTTGGGATGTTACCTAAATATACTGCACGGCCGCTTTTTTTATAACTATCCGTACTTGGTCGGGTTATGTAGTTTTTCCGATGCTTCGTAAGTATTAGAATTGTTTTTCTTTAATTACTGAATTTAATGACATGAAATTTTGCATGTGAATAGTTGAATGAATACACTAATTTATTATTGGCCTACATTTTACCATGCAATTCCTTTAGAATGTCGTGATATTTGATTGCTTTGAAAACAATTTATAACAATAACAAATATTCATGGTAAATTGTCCTATAACTCTTTAATTACTAAAGCAATATCATTTACATCATTGATACTTGATTGATTGGAGTAGATCAGCTTGTAGCCATTCCCAATAAGCTGAGGGAAGGGATCTGCTGCCTTTCCACCTAGTCTCCTGCAGGAACGCCTCGGCCACCCTCCGCTTGTGGAGAGTTTCGGCCAGTTCTCCGCGCGTCCAGTTAGCAAGGTAGCAACTAGGTATCAAGGTTCCACAAAACGGAATAGAGTTTTCTGGTTTGGGCTCGCTTCTTCAGCCATATCCGCCTCTGACACGGTAGCCCTAGCCCGCAGTCGCTAGTGCATTTCTTCCTTTCCTGTTCATGATTGTTTGGCTTTTACGAGTGCGACTGCCGACTGACCACTCAATCCCGATGGGAAAGCCTGTGAGGAGATGAGGAAGCCAAAGCGTCTAGCAGGTGGGGTTGACTTGGGTCCCAAAGAAGGTGGTGGGACCCCAAAGCACCCATCAAATGACAAACTGATAGCGTTAATTGTTAGAACTGTGTGTGGAAAAGTAAAAGTGATAACTTAAAAGTTACATACTTACAATAAATAAGTAAAATTTATATATGTGATTACTATCCTTTTATTTGGTAAGTAATAATAATTATAAATAGTGTCTCTCATTTTTATGGTATTTTTAGGGTTACGGGTCACTACAATAATCTACAAGCACTACTAAAACAAAAAAATAACACCGCAGATTATGTGCCATGTGCTGCGCATTCCCTTAACCTAGTTGATGTAGAATCTGTTAAGTTTGCAACCGAAATTGTTATTTTTTTTAGAGTAGTGCAACAAATATACGCTTTCTTTTTTGCTTGGACCCTTAGGTGGGAACTACTCAATCATGAAATGTGCGTTCGCGCAGCGGAATGTTGTTGAATTTAAAGACTTTAAATATGCAGATATTTAGTGTATGACGTCGTATAATTGTGTATGGTAAAAAAAATTTGTGCACGCAGCCATTGTGGAGCAATATACCATAAACCGATTCCGCTGGGCGAACGTTGTCCTGGCGGAACTTTTTTAATCCATTGACTTTAGAAAAAAGAGATGTGTCCATAAATTAGTGTGTATTTGTGTGTAATTGTGTATGTATGAATAAAATTTGTGCATGCATAGACTTCGGAGAAATTCAAGTTTCCGCTGCGCGAAGGCTTGGCCATTAGCTAGTTTTCATATAAAGCGCTTACATAGAGAGCTGTAGATTTTTACATACGTTGTTTTGAATTTGTGCATATTTGTGTACAAAACAGATTCAGAAAAAATCGTAGGGCTAAAAAGATAAAAATATGAACGTAAAATACGCTTATTAGGTCTTAGTTCATAAAGTATGTACTTTAGGGTCTAGATTTTCATGTTTATACAAACCTTGTAAGTGTCTACAACATGTTGCCATACATTACATTTATTTGATTCATAAATCGATCGATTGGAACTCTGTTTATTTAATATTTCATTTGCAAGTGTTTCCCCGATTCGTGCAAAATAATCATTGACAACATTAACTGACTGGCATGGTTCTTTTGCAAGGGTAAGAACTCACTAGGAGAAGAAGAAATTTTCTTAAGGCTAGCAATTTTATTAATGGTGTTCCACATACCCTTTGGATTATTTTTATTCTTCTGAAACTCGGTTTTTTCATATGCAACTCTCAGTTTTTTTAAAACGTTGTTGCAAAGTTCCGGTACCTTGTATAGGTGACTTGAATAATGGCATTGTCTGGATCAAGCGTAGCTTTTTTATGCAATTTGTCTCTGTGCCTAATACACTTCACTAATTATTGTAATTTATAACGGCGGCCAATAAATGGTCTCGAACCCGTGGTGAGGCGAGCCTCGGCGAGCATACGGCGCCTGGGCCTGCAAGTGGCCCTTGACAAGTCGGAGGCCATGGTTTTCCATGGTTCCCGGCGTGCGCCGGCGTCACATATCGTGGTCAGTGGGGCCCGGATAGCTGTTGAGTTCACCATGAAGTACCTGGGATTGGTGCTCGACAGCCGATGGGAATTCGGACCCCACTTCCGGCGGCTGGCGCCCAAGCTGATGGGTGCAGCAGGCGCGTTGTCAACGTTGCTTCCCAACATGGGGGGCACGAGCGCCGCCTGTAGGCGGACACGGGGCTTCAGTCCGGCGCAGCGGCAGATCGAGCTGCGTCGAGAGGAGCTCCGTCAGGTCCTGGTGGCGGACTGGCGGCAGAGGCTCATGCGCCCTACCGCCGGCCTCGCTACCGTCGAGGCGATCTGGCCAGTACTCGACGACTGGCTCGGGAGAAGGCACGGCTCCCTGTCGTTCAGGGTGACGCAGGTACTGTCGGGGCACGGCTGCTTCGGCAAGTACCTGCGTCGCTTAGGCAGGGAGCCGGACGCTCGGTGCCACCACTGCGTCCAATGCGGGGAGGACACGGCGCAGCACACGCTCTCCGAGTGTGTAGCCTGGGAGGAGCAGCGCCGTGTCCTCACAAATGAAGTAGGAGGCGACCTGACGCTGCCGGCAGTAGTGCGGAGGATGGTCGGTAGCGCAGTATCGTGGGACGCGGTGGTGTCCTTCTGCGAGGACGTGATGTCGCAGAAGGAAGCTGCGGAACGGGAGAGGGAGATCTCAACTCCCTTCCCGGGCCGCAGAAGACGCACCGGGCGTCGAGGAAGAGCGGACAACGCCCTCTTCCGCCCCCCATGAATGGGTCCAGGGGCGAGGGACATGGGGAAGTCGCCGCCCCCTATTGGATGGACCCCGAGGCGGAGGTGCCGTCGAGTGTCAGCGCGCGCCTCTGAGGCGATGCACGGGGTAGTTTAACACCCCACTACCGCGTGCAGGAGACGAGGCCCGGACAGACCGGGCCAGCACGAGAGTGTGGGGCCGTGGAAGAATTTAGACTCCCACGGTCCCACGCGCGCTCGTTATAGAAGAGGCACCGGGATGGTTTTAGTCAGCGGACATCCTATGAGGATTTCCACCCTGAAAAAAAAAATAAAAGGTCTTTTACTACCCCTTGAGGTGGATACATTGCGAACAGGTGTGCAATCCATATTTGAAGGGTTGCGGATAAGATTGGTGCAACTCGAGCATGTCCATTTACAGCATTTATTGGAAGCGACAGGAATATTCGGTACAGATATACAATCATAGTGATAATTCAATTTACAACTCATGCACGTGATAATCAGGTCTTTCGGATCTTTCCCGTCCACACCAGTGCAGCAACCCCATGAATGTGAGGTTGCCATAATAACAGATTCACAAATTAGAGGAGAAACTATTGCAAATGTTTGTTTACTGCGCGTTTAACCTTTTGAACGCCAATCACTTCTATACATAGACTTATAGTATAGAAGTGATTGGCGTTCAAAAGGTCAATGCTTCTATACAAGTTCGAGATTTTCGTGCCCTCAGCGCCACTACTTGATTAGAAGTATGTAACACTTTTTCTTTTTACAAACTCAGGGTGGCTAACTTGCACCCTTACCCGGCAGTTACAGTAAATTTAATCCTCCTGTTCAGCAGTGGAACTCTAATGGTTTTTTTTTTATTTATTTAAAAATTAAAACGGTACTACTGGTGAACATGTTCAGCTAGCTGAAACATAATTTTATGGGTAGTCATATCCCTATCGCTCACCAGAGACACGTGAAGGTCTTTCCAGAAGCAAAACTTCTGTAAAAACATATTGTGTAGGCCTATTTTAGAAGTCACAATCCGCTTCATTATATGATAGTAGACAAAATTCATTTGACCTGTTACCATCGTGTAGGCTTATTTTTGAAGTTACAACCCGCTTCATAAATTAATGGTAAACAAGGTGCATCTGAATTGTTATTAATGTGTAGGCTTATTTTTGAAGTCACAATCCGCTTCGTAATAAACACCATCATTACATTAAGCAGTTTCAGTATTTGGTATGCATACGCCTTGTCGTCGTTGCTGGAAGAAACTCCAAACAACACGTGCAAGCATACGTACCTCTACTGTCTTTGTTGGAAAGAAAGAGCTAATGTGTGATAAAAAGATTTCGTTAATTTATCTTAATATCTTTTATGTGCCATGAGCCTAATGATTTCCCATCTAGTCCCACTAGTTCATAAACTAGGGGTGAAAGCACCTTCCTTACTATGCACTGTTCGTATTTAGGAGCTAATTTAGAAGCTTTGTATTTAGCTGCGTCACTTTGGACATAAGTTTTACGCCAAACCTGCTGTCCTTCACGTAAAGTTAAGTGACGTCTACGTAAGTTGTAATATTTCGCGTTGGTTGCATGCGCTTTAACTATATTTGCACGCACCTTTTCGAAAATATCCCTAAGGACTCCTAATTCACCTGCGTACTCCTCACGAGGCATAGTAACTTCATAATCGCAATCTTCTGCGTTTTTATAAAAATGTGCCATTTATAATGGGTTCTCGGCCATGGACTAAGAAAAATGGTGTAAACCCGGTTGTTTCGTTCACTGTACTGTTTAAAACAAATTGTATTTTGTTCAAATTTAGATCCAATGTCCTATGATCCTCTTTGACATAAGACGATACTGCTGTCATAACTGTTTTATTGTATCTCTCCACCATATTAACCTGTGGAGCGTATCTAGGCCCGTAGTGCACTCGTGGTATGTTATACTTCTTTAATAGACTACGAAATTCTGATTCCGTGAATTGAACCCCGTTATCGGTAATTACGGTTTCCGGAATTCCGTGAGTGAGAAGATCATAATTTTCGAAGTTTTTAGCTACTAATGCACTAGTTGCTCTACGTAATGGAAACAAAAATGTGTATTTTGAGAAACAACATGTAACTACTAATAAATGTATGTAGCCTGAACGTGATTTTGGTAGAGGACCAACTAAATCTATCGATACTGCTTGAAACGGTCTATAGCATTGTTTGGGTTGACCCATGAGACCTGGTGTAGGAGTAGTTTTATGTTTGTAGGCTGTACAAACACTACACTGTTTAACAAAATCTACTACGTCTCGATACATCCCTGGCCAAAAATACCTCAGACTTAACTTCCGGTGTGTCTTAAAGACTCCCATGTGTCCTGAAGTAGGAGGTTCATGGTTTTCAGAGATAATCTGGGAACGCAGTAATTTGGGGACCACTTCCTTCCATTCAAACTCTTGTGTCAGCGCGTATTTACCTTTGCTATATCTATAGAGTGTGCCTTTGTCTACTCGATAGTTGGGATAATTTTTCGGACATGACGTTATACCGGCATAAATTTTATCATACCATCCGTCTCCAGTCGGTGTTGGCGTAGTAGGTGTATTAACTGCCTCTACCTTAAGTAACCTGGATAAAGCATCAGGTACAACATTATCCTTACCCTTCCTATGCTCTATGTCTATCTATGTCTGTCTATCTATAAATGTCGAAGTTTAGCCATATCAGCAGTTGGACTGGTAAAGCGAACCCCAGACTCCAAAGCTGAAAAGGCTTCGGATGCGACTGGGAATTAACACTGGGATGATGATGATCCGTCTCCAGTCGGTGTTGGCGTAGTAGGTGTATTAACTGCCTCTACCTTAAGTAACCTGGATAAAGCATCAGGTACAACATTATCCTTACCCTTCCTATGCTCTATAGTATAATTATACTGTGACAGTCGACATCCCCATCGCGCTAGATGACCTGTTCGATTCTCTAAGTTCTTAAACCACTTCAGTGAAGCATGATATGTAATGACTGTAAAATGTCTACTTCCCAAATATGGTTCAAATTTTTCTACTGCATATATCACATCTGCCTGACACGCAGAAGGCCCCACGTTGGGCGCCAACTGTAACACTTTTTCTTTTTACAAACTCAGGGTGGCTAACTTGCACCCTTACGCGGCAGTTACAGTAAATTTAATTATGTAAATACTTGGTAGCTAGGAGCATTAAATAAAACAATAAATGGATAAAATTACAGATTTATTTTATAATTACCCTGTGTCATAAATATATGACAAAACAATCTCCTAACTTACCTAGTCGATTTCCTGACTCACTCCGTCTCGGGTGGGAGTGGGACAGGGAATCCACATGAGATAATTCAGCAAGCTCAGGGTCGCTTGATGAAGGATTCGTGAGGTGAACCGTTGTGATCACGGCTCAGTCGTTACAAAAGTATCTCAGGTTATGCGCAACAATATCAAGCCAATAGCATATTTACATGCAACCTGTTGTAAACCCACTCTCACTCACTAGATCTATCAAAACAAAGAAATAAGGACAGGGAGTCTACGTTTCGGATTAGCTCTCCTGACTAACGCTTCTGGTTTACGGTACAAAGACCCTTGGCTTCACTAACTGACGGGTGT
Source organism: Sesamia nonagrioides (assembly GCA_017933935.1). Classification (NCBI taxonomy): domain Eukaryota; kingdom Metazoa; phylum Arthropoda; class Insecta; order Lepidoptera; family Noctuidae; genus Sesamia; species Sesamia nonagrioides. The sequence continues at coordinate 367,629 of JADWQK010001864.1, forward strand.
CAGATTAATGCACGGTTGAACGCGGCCTGCGGGATTAGGTATTTCGGGAACACCCGGAGCAAAGTAATCATGACAGCTTATACCTGTCTAGTCGTCATCGAAAGAGAATTGGATGTGCCGTACCACCAGGGTTCAGCACACTTCCACTCCAAACAAGCCTGATCCAATCGGAATCAAGGCCACCTGAGGCAAGTCAGGACGCGACGCCTCCACAAGGGTTCCTGCCCTAGGCCCGCCAAAAGAGCCAAATCTAGAACAACATTTAACCTAAGTCAACACTATGGAACAAGAAAACATGTGGAGAATTATTCCGGGTACAGAATTGAATACTCACAGAGACATCAGCCAAACTGCTAGACGCTCAACCCCATGGGGTTTATTGCGCACACACGCCAACCTTGCGTACCAGCAATGTCAGCAAACCAGCCACACCGAGCAAACTTCGATCGATCTTCTCGAAGCTTCTCTAGCCCTGCGATCGACCGCTCCCAATTGTCTTTTCCTGAACCATAGACCACTAGTCTATCGTTCCGCGACTTGTATTTTAATTTCAGACTCATGAGTTGGTTCTTATTTTTAATATTTATTTATCCTAAGTCCTTTTTTATTTTATTTAACCCGGTCGTTCTTTATTTGATTTTGATTTATTATATTAACGACCGTACTTTCGCGCAACGCCATCTCTCGGCTCGATGCAACATATGTGACACGAGTTTAGCCCGAGTACAAGAGATGTCGCCTGCTGCTATATTTTTGCTACGTGACAAGTAATCACAGTATAAAATAAATTTACGACTTTTAAAAGACCTTTTATTTACGGACCTTTGCCCTGTTATCAGCCATATTTTTAACTTTTTCACACATAATAAGTTCTTATTTGTTTTATTTTCAATAGAAACAAAAACGCCAGAAAATATTTTGCCTCCAGCGCCAATTACTTGATATCAAGTAAGCCAGTGATGGGACACGATAAAGACCTCGCTATATTTCATCTCGTCGAAATGATCATAAATACTATTATTTCAAGAAAATGACGTAAATAATTAATATTTTGTAAACATTGTACACTATGAACTAGGTTTTATTCACCTAAATGAAGAATAAATAGGTTTTCTAATTATTGTCGATAGTGAAACACCGTTTGAAAAACCCATCCCTACAAAGTTAGTTAGTTTTTAGTCCGCACACGCCACGGACTTGTATAGAAGTAAATCTGTGACGTCATACACGGACGGCTTTCAAGGTCATAGTGACTTTGTGCATTTTAGTGTAGTGCAATGTTTACATTTTGACTAGGCGCACGTGTTCTTACAAAAAAAAAATGTAACTGTGAATATGACGAATTATTGAGAGTTGTTCAAGTCTGAATCAGAATTTTGAAATAGATCGTCGTCTTGACATTCCGTTAAATCTTCAATTTCCGTTTCTCGAATTTTCTTCCGTTTTGTATTAGTTTCTACAAACCAGAAAAATAATTGCGAGTATTTTGCGCATAGATTTTGCGACACCATTAAAAAAAGGTCTGTAACATCTGTGTAAAACAGACATTTACCCTCCATTATATTTTTTTTTTTAAACGTAGAAAACCAGGTATTTAGCTTCTATTACTTGTAGTTGTTGTAAGTAAACGAAATTAATTATGCAGGAATAGCTTGAGTTTAACAGCACATGTATCTCGACCACAGTGAATATAAAAATAAATACCATAGAAATCTAGACATCCTTATATCAAGAAGGATTTTGACGTGCCACGAGCGCCAACTACTTGATATGAAGTAGAAGGATTACATTCCGAGACAAATAGGGATGTGCCTTCTAGAACACACGTCTAATAAATTTAACATTCTTTCCTTTATTATGGGGAATATATCCAGATTTTCATATTGATTTTTTTATGAAATAAAATAAAATATCAAAATCAGTTACAGTTTTTATTTTAGCTTCGTAAATTGGCGAGTAAACATTAATTTCAAATTATAATATTATTTGTCGATAGGACATTAATCCCATCCCTATGTTTTACTATATATACGTTATACATTTATAGCGTGGCGCAGGAGGACCTGGAGGACACATCGCGTGTTATATAGATGGGCGTTCAAAAGGTTAATTAAAATGTAATTTTAACAACATTCAATCCACCTTATGCCGTCGCCGCGCTGCTGGAGCATGCTAACGTATGTTCGCGAGAAGAACGTCGTAAGTCCTCTGCATACGGCGTCGCTTACGTGTTACACACAAACACTAAGAACACAGTTAATGACGGTAATTCGTTATTCAGAATTAACAAATATTAGTCAATATTCATCAATTACACTCTGTTTCAAGTAAACCACTGCACTATACGATAATAAGAACTTATTAAAAGGAAATAATCTCTAAAAACTAATCAGATATTCATTTTAAACACACTTATTGAATAATATTGTGACGAGCACTTTTACTTAGATGTTTACTGTACGGTAGCTATCTTTTTTTCTTTTTTTTTTTTTTATTTAAATTGTAATTGTCAAGACTGGAGGGTATATCTACACGTTTATGCTTTCATTAAAAACTCACCTACGAAATGGAACTTGTACCACCACACCAAGATGCTGTCGACCCTACCGCTCTGCCGTCGCTGTCTGCGACATATATATTAGTTTACATGTATTTTTATGGTATAGTTTGTATTGTATTTTCTATGGGCCCTAGTGGCTTGAATTAAATAAATAAATAAATTACATGGGTCCGATCATCGGCATAATATACTAAACTACTTACTTTATTCATCATCATCATCTTAGCGTATAATCCCGGTTGCATCCGCGGCTTTCGTGTGGGAGCCCAGGGTCTGCACAATACCGCACAATAGTCCTCCATTTCGTACGATCTTTGGCATCCCGTGGTGTGAGATTGCTGGTACACATGTGGAGAAGGCTCCTAGGTGTATAAATAATTTTAAACAGTCGAGTAGGTAAATGCGTGTAATCCGTACCAAAACTTATGGAAGACAGCGAATGTTCAAGAACAATAGGACATTCGAATAAAACTTAAAACTAAAAGTTATCAGTAAGCAATCTAACAACGATGAACGTTGTTGCTGCGATGATGGCATCAGGAGCTTCGACATGCCCCCGGGCGTTGAAAGCCTTCCTTTCAACAATCATGACTCATCAGCAATCGGAATATTTTCATGAAGATCGTCGTACTACTCCGTTTGAGGTCTTAATCTCCGCCACGCGAGCTACTTGGTCAGATCCAGGGTAAACTTTCACAATCCTACCCAACTTCCACTTGAGGGGTGGTAGGTGATCTTCCTTCAACAGTACTAGCGTGTCGACCTTCAATGGGTGGTTTGTAGTTTGCCACTTCGTCCTTTGCTGGAGTTCCGACACGTACTCTTTACTCCATCTTGTCCATAAATGCTGCCGCAATTGCTCGATGCGATGGAATCGACTGAGATGGGTAGCGTTATGGTCTTGAAGATCCTTAGTTGAAAGTCAAAAAATGTCCAGGAGTCAACGGCGTCATATCGTCTGGGTGCGACGACAAAGGCGTGAGTGGCCGTGAGTTTAAAATGGCTTCAATTTGAACCAAAGATGAATTTAATTCCTCATAAGTAAGGTTACAAATTCCCAGCACTCTAAGTAAATGGTATTTAGTAGATTTAACACCCGCCTCCCAGATGCCACCGAAATGTGGTGTTGAATGGTCAAGAACAGTATGACATTCGAATAAAACTTAAAACTAAAAGTTATCAGTAAGCAATATCAGATTATATCATAATAAGTAACAAATATCACACTGATAAGGTTTTTCCCCAGTGTGTGTACGCATATGCGCTGTTAAATTCCAATTATCACTAAAATTACGTTGACAAATATCACACTGATAAGGTTTTTCACCAGTGTGTGTAAGTATGTGCTTTGTTAAAAGTTCCTTTCTAGTAAAATTACGTTGATAAATATCACACTGATAAGGATATTCTCCAGTGTGTGTACACATATGTCTCGTTAAATTCCTCTTTGCACTATAATGTAGTTGACAAACATCACATTAATACGGTTTCTCACCAGTGTGTGTACGCATATGCTTTGTTAAAATTCCCTTTCTAGTATAACTACGTTGACAAATATCACACTGATAAAGTTTCTCACCAGTGTGTGTACGCATATGCGCAGTTAAATTACTCTTTCGGCCAAAATTATGTTGACAAAAATCACACTGATAAGGGTATTCTCCAGTGTGTGTACGCATATGCTGTGTTAAAATTTCCTTTCTAGTATAATTACGTTGATAAATATCACACTGATAAGGTTTCTCAGCAGTGTGTGTACGCATATGCAATTTTAAATGATTCTTTTGACCAAAATTACGTTGACAAATATCACACTGATAAGGGTATTCTCCAGTGTGTGTACGCATATGTACTGTTAAACTCCTTTTTTTTCCAAAATTAAGTTGACAAACATCACATTTATACGGTTTCTCACCAGTGTGTGTACGCATATGTTTTGTTAAATTACCCTTTTGAGTAAAATTACTTTTACAAATATCACACTGATAAGGTTTTTCACCAGTGTGTGTACGCATATGTACTGTTAATTTTCCCTTTTCACTGAAATTACGTTGACAAATATCACACTGATGAGGGTATTCTCCAGTGTGTGTACACGTATGTACTGTTAAACTACTCTTTTCACTAAAATTAAGTTGACAAACATCACATTTATACGGTTTCTCACCAGTGTGTGTACGCATATGTTTTGTTAAATTACCCTTTTGAGTGAAATTACTTTTACAAATATCACACTGATAAGGTTTTTCACCAGTGTGTGTACGCATATGTACTGTTGATTTTCCCTTTTCACTGAAATTACGTTGACAAATATCACACTGATGAGGGTATTCTCCAGTGTGTGTACGCATATGTACTGTTAATTTTCCCTTTTCACTGAAATTACGTTGACAAAAATCAGTGTGTATATGCATATGAATTGTTAATCTTTGCCTTTGTTTATACATACGCTGACAAATATGACACTTATACTCTTTTTTTTAATTATTAGAACTACTCCGAATACTTATGTAAGGTTCTTTGAAATACGTGCCAGGATTGGGCGTCCATTTCTGAGTTGTCTGGATAACTTTCGACCCTGATTTGTCTTTTGTAGTTTGCTCGGCTGTTATTGCATCTTTTTCATTTGTTCTTCGTGTGTCCTGTTTTGGTTTCCTCACAACGGTGGCCTCTGTAAGTAAATCTAGTAAATACATAAAGGGAGATTTAAATGAATTTAAAGAATTCTCGTATGTATTTGTTTGCGTCTCCGACGCACTGAGTGTGCGACAGCTATTTACATCTCACTGCTGAGAGCTTGGAAAGATCATCTACATATTTATGGAACGCTGGACAATATTCTGCTGTCTTGACTGGTGTTCTACATGGCTATTCTAAATTCAATTTAAATATAGACGCTCTTAATTACATGTATATGTTGTGTTTAAAATACTTATTGTTCTCTGAAATAAACATATTGAATTGAATTTAACTACGATCTGTAACTTTAATCTGCATGACGATTTGAAAATGTTCGCAGGGCCAACATGACTAGAGATCGTACAAGACAATCAGGTCGGCAAGGAAAAAGGAAAATCTCTTAAACAAACAATAGTTAGGGTAGGGTCATCTCAACACGTTTCTCACAAGTTTTACTTTTGTATATATTATAAGTATATATACAATATGTAAAGAAAACCCTGTCCGATCCATGAAGGTATTGTTAGGTATCGATAACTGATTCTACTAATGTCAACAAAGCCGGGCTAAACTTAAAAAAAAATCCCTAAAAAAGAATTAATATTTCGCAAAAAGAGGTAACTTAAAACATGTGGGGTAGGTATTATACAGGCGCGGACGAAGAGGGGCGGGGCACCTGGCTCGCTGCTGCATCGCTATTCGCTCAGAATTATACCGTCAAAAATAATGTTGCCACTTTTTAAAAATCACCAAACTTTGGGGAAGTTGGAATTAATACGCGAGAAAAAAAGATTATTTCAAAATTCACTAGTATTGTTACTATGATGATTATGTAAAATTTCATATTTTATTTGGTCATGTGTTTACCTAACCTTTATTATCCTTACGGGTCGGACAGGGTTTTCTTAACATATTGTATAGTAATAGTACGTATATCTATATAGCTTATTTAAGTATTTGTTTTTAAAGTGTTATGAGATTTTCTTTTCCTTTCATTGTTTTGTTTCTGTAACTAAAGCACCTGCCATCTAATCTCTTCACCACCCGCAGTTGATGGGTACAGAATGCCTAAGGCATTAAGTCCGCCTCTGTACATTTTCTTTGTGCGAAACCAGTTACTGCGTTCAGGCCCGTGAGGTAACCCTAGCCACATCCTATCAGGTGAACCACTGTCCTGTCTGCTTACCTATATAACCCACTAATACTTACTTGTTGTCTCCGTGACTCTTCTTTTTTTCTTTGATACTTTTTCGTCTTCCACTTCAGTAATACATTTCATTAAAGGTATATCATCTTCTAAGTCTGACTTATAACAGTGTGGCGGTATATCTGCTACATCTAGACAGCTATTAACTATATTTTCGGGTTTTACCTCTGTAAGTAAACAATAATTGTCATGAGTATTATTTTCAACTAGTTACGCCTGGTTTTATCTGAGTAAGTTTCGACCCTGTGGGAATATCAGAATTAAAAGTAATCCTATGCATTAATCCCGATGATAATCTATGTGTGCCAAATTACATCTAATTCCGCTTAGTAATTTTGGTGTGAAAAAGAAACAAACACATACAGTCACAAACTTTCGCCTTTATAATATAACATTATCTTTCCACTTATTTGTTTATTCTTATACTAGCTTTCCGCCCGCGGCTTCGCCCGCGTGGAGGTCGGTTATATCGCGCTTTTTAGATTTCCCTCGGGAACATCAATTTTTTCCGGGATAAAAGGTAACCTATGTTCTTTCTCAGGGTCTAAAGATTGTCTGTGCCAAATTTGGTCAAAATCGGTTGAGAGGTTTAAGCGGGAAAGCGTAACAGACAGACAGACAGACAGACAGACAGACAGACAGACAGACAGACAGAGTTACTTTCACATTTATAATATTAGTATGGATTTATTGTTTTTGTATGAATAGCTTTGTTTTGTATTATTTTTTGTGTCCTTTACTTTTCCACACGCTGTCTACATCTATGTTATTGTCCTATTGCAGTATGCTGGAAGAGATTTCTATTATTATTTGATACTAGCTTTCCGCCCGCGGCTTCGCCCGCGTGGAGGTCGGTTATATCGCGCTTTTTAGATTTCCCTCGGGAACATCATATTTTTCCGGGATAAAAGGTAGCCTATGTTCTTTCTCAGGGTCCAAAGATTGTCTGTGCCAAATTTCATCAAAATCGGTTGAGAGGTTTAAGCGGGAAAGCGTAACAGACAGACAGACAGACAGACAGACAGACAGACCGACAGACAGACAGACAGAGTTACTTTCGCATTCATTTGATACTAGCTTTCCGCCCGCGGCTTCGCCCGCGTAAATTTCGGTTATATCGCGCTTTTTAGATTTCCCTCGGGAACATCAATTTTTTCCGGGATAAAAGGTAGCCTATGTCCTTTCTCAGGGTCTAAAGATTGTGTGCTTTCCGCTCGCGTCTTCGCCCGCGTAAATTTCGGTTATATCGCGCTTTTTAGATTTCCCTCGGGAACATCAATTTTTTCCGGGATAAAAGGTAGCCTATGTCCTTTCTCAGGGTCTAAAGATTGTGTGCTTTCCGCCCGCGGCTTCGCCCGCGTGAATTTCGGTTATATCGCGCTTTTTAGATTTCCCTCGGGAACATCAAATTTTTCCGGGATAAAAGGTAGCCTATGTTTTTTCTCAGGGTCCAAAGATTGTCTGTGGCAAATTTCATCAAAATCGGTTGAGAGGTTTAGGCGGGAAAGCGTAACAGACAGACAGACAGACAGACAGACAGACAGACAGACAGACAGACAGAGTTACTTTCGCATTTATAATATTAGTATGGACTAGCTTTCCGCCCGCGGCTTCGCCCGCGTGGAGTTCGGTTATATCGCGCTTTTTAGATTTCCCTCGGGAACATCAATTTTTTCCGGGATAAAATGTAGCCTATGTTCTTTCTCAGGGTCTAAAGATTGTCTGTGCCCAATTTCATCAAAATCGGTTGAGAGGTTTAGGCGGGAAAGCGTAACAGACAGACAGACAGACAGACAGACAGACAGACAGACAGACAGACAGACAGACCGACAGACAGACAGACAGAGTTACTTTCGCATTTATAATATTAGTATGGATAAGCATTACCTCGGTACCTTTACCGTTCTGTTTTTTCTTGTCTGTTACTATTTGTGTACATAAATAGTTAAATAAATATAACTTTGACAATTGTTGTTTAAATAATGCACACAACACATAAAACTTTTGTGATCCACATAAATTGTATAGATTAAATTATATATTGTATGCCTCTTATTTCTATTAATTATTTTGAATTTCGTTCGTGTGGAATAAAACGTATAATTTTTTTAAATATTTTTTTCTTTTTATGAATTACTAGCTTTCCGCCCGCGGCTTCGCCCGCGTGGAGTTCGGTTATATCGCGCTTTTTAGATTTCCCTTGGGAACATCAAATTTTTCCGGGATAAAAGGTAGCCTATGTTCTTTCTCAGGGTCTAAAGATTGTCTGTACCAAATTTCATCAAAATCGGTTGAGAGGTTTAAGCGGGAAAGCGTAACAGACAGACAGACAGACAGACCGACAGACAGACAGAGTTACTTTCGCATTTATAATATTAGTATGGATAAACTAGCGCTTGACCGCAATCCCGCCTGATGGTAAGCAGTGACGCAATCGTTGATGGTAAAGCGCACTAGTTGATTAAGAGCCTATTCACTTTAGCTTTAAAGACACTCACATTGTAGTCTGACGGAAACACCGTCGCTGGCAAATTGTTTCAGTCCCTCGATGTACGCGGTATAAAAGAGGAGGCGAAACGCTTCGTTCGGATCGTAGTGGTGTTAACAACGTAAGGGTGGAAACTCACCTCGCCCATAGGGAGTGGCGAGAGGAGGCAAAACGCCGGGGCATAACTCCGCTGCCGCAAGAAATCGCGGTACGGCGGACAGAGCTCCGGCGGGATCTCATGGCGACATGGAGAGTGCGATTGTCGCAACCTAGTGCTGGGCACGCCACAATAGCGGCGGTAAGTCCCCTCTTTGAGGAGTGGCTAGAGAGGTGCCACGGCGCCCTCACCTTCCGCCTGACGCAGGTCCTCACCAGACGCTTTTTTGTTTCGGGAGGTTCCTTGTCCGTATAAGGCGGGAGGAAACGTCAGGGTGTCACCATTGTGTGGATCACTCTGAGGACACGGTGGAGCATACGGTGGAGGTCTGCCCGGCTTGGGTAGAGCACCGACGCCGTGTCCTCGTAGCGGCGATCGGCGGCAATCTCTCGCGTGTGGCAGCGGGAATCCCAGCGCCTTCACGCCACTAGCCACCGCAGGAGACGCCCTGGTTGGGAGACGACACCGAGCTTCCAGCCACCGTAGGCGCTTTACCATCAATTATTTTTAAGGTTTCTAATGTGATGTCGTAAATAATTAAATTTTTTCCGCGTTTGTAGTGCAACGCAGGCTGAACCTTACGAGATTTATCAAAATATTGTGCACATTGAAAAGGTCTACAGAAAAGTCCGCGATGGTATATGTCCATCTCTTATGGATATCCCAAAATAACATTTTTTGGCATTTACTTTTTACAACAAATGCCGGTTAATTTTCGAAGCGATTTTAATCAATACAGCATTAATCCTTATCTAATTTAATACCTTAAATAAATTGTTGATTGAAAATAAACCTATATTGCCCGTTAAAGTAATATGATTTAAATGAATATTGTCGAAGATATTACAGATTTAAAAATTGCGGGCAGGAGCGGCCAGCCGGGGCGGCAGGAGCGGCGGCGTTTTTTATAAGTTCACAGTTTTTCTGTAATATATTTAGTAATTGTAGTATCAGCATTGCACCCGTGCGAAGCCGGGGCGGATCGTTAGTTTACATTATAAAAACGGTCATCACATGGTGCTTAGCAAATTCCGGAATTAAAACATTTAATCATATACAGGGAGTCCCGAAACTCAACGTCAAGCGGGCATGGGGCGATAGGCTAGGTCATACTAGTTCTGGTAAAAATAAAAAATACAATATGTTAAGAAAACCCTGTCCGACCCATAAGGATAGTAAAGGTTAGGTAAACACTTGACCAAATATAATATAAAATTGTACATAATCATCATAGTAACAATACTAATGAATTTTGAAATAATCCTTTTTTCCCGGGAATTAATTCCAATTTCCCCGAAATTTGGTAATTTTTAAAAAAGTGACAACACCGGTATTATTATGAGCGAATAGCGACGCGACCACGTCACAGGTGCCGCGTGCCCTGCCCCCCGCCGCCCGCGGAAGGGGTTGTTTACAGCACATGTATTAAGTTACCTCTTTTTGCGAAATAATATTTATTTTTTTAGAGGGTTTTTTTTTATGTTTAGCCTATCTTTGTCGGCATTAGTAGAATCAGTTATCGATACCTAACAATACCTTCACGGATCGGACAGGGTTTTCTTTACATATTGTATAATATATGTTACTTGGTTAAGTGGTAAAAGAAATACTTTGATAATGTTTGAAAATCCACACCTTCGATCACATATTTAGGTGCTGTGATCACAAATTTCTTAATTTCGCAGTGTTTTTTTTTAACGTAATCCCTAATAACTATGCCATTGATTGCAGTCACAAATGCAATAGTAATTATTGTCAGTTTAGTAAAAAAAATAAGTTTTATTGAGTCATGCTTCAAAAACATTTTATCAGATAACTTTGACAAAAATCATATTTAAAATAAAATGTACCATAGTACCATGGGCAAGTTATTCAAAAAAATGGCCCATTTAATCAAGATTTCGAAATGGTACAACACGTACTACTTATCTTTACACAAAAAATATTATTTCTTATTTACTTGGAAAAGGATCTCATTTAAAAAAAAGCTTTTAGCTGAATAATTGTAATTTCGTGTACAAAAAGATATGCTTCGATATTGTGTAAGCGAGACAGACAAATGTGTTAGTGTAAGACAGAGGATAACACTGTTCCTAGTTCATTAGAATGAGACGACAGAAAATTTATTTTTAGAGAAAGCGAGACAGGTATTGATGTCACTGGAAATTAGTCAATTGAATATTGGTTATTATCAGTTAGTTAGTAGGTTAGGTTAGGTAGTATTAGTTCGGTGCAGCACACGCTCTCCGAGTGTCTAGCTTGGGAGGAGCAGCGCCGTGTCCTCACAAATGAAGTAGCGCAGGTACTCTCCGGCCACGGCTGCTTCAGCAGGTACCTGCACCGGATAGGACGAGAAGAGACACCGTCGTGCCACGGTTGCGGCGCGGCGGAGGACACGGCGGAACACGCCCTCGCGGTGTGCCCGTCGTGGGCCGTGCCGCGCCGCGATCTTGTCGCGGCGGTAGGAGGGGACCTCTCGCTGCCTGCCATCGTCAGAGCGATGGTGGGGAGCGAGGAGGCTTGGGTAGCGATGGCCTCCTTCTGCGAGGTCGTTATGTCGCAGAAGGAGGCCGCGGAGCGCAAGCGGGAGGAGGATCCACTCGCTCCGGCGCTCCGCAGGCGGCGTAGGGGGAGGAGAAGGCGGGATTTCGCCCGCTTTCTCCCTCCCTGAGGTGAGCGGCGGGCGTGAGGCACGGGAGTGCCGACGCCCGTCTAACATCGCTCACCACGTGGGTGGCTAAGCCACTAAATGAGGGCCCGCCGTATTAGGCGGGTTTCGCCGGCGGGGGAGAGGTAGCTCAGGCTGCGCTAGTTTGCCACTCCCCCGCCACTATGGCGATGCCGGAGTGCCGCTGTGGGTTTAGTGGGTATTCCCAGCTTCGGCTGGGCGAGTCCCACACACGCCCTTCGGGGTACGGTGCGTAAAGGCATTCCCACAGCGTCAAAAAAAAAAAAAGGTAGTATTACTTAGTTAAGTCGTGGTGGCCTTGTGGTTAAGACACCAGCCTCTCAAGTATGAGTGTGCGAGTTCGATTCCAGGTCAGGCAAGTACCAATGTAACTTTTCTAAAGTTATATGTACCTACTTTCTAAGTATATCTTGGATACCAATGACTGAAGGTAAAGGAAAAACATCTCAAGGAAACCTGGTCTTTTAATAATAATAATAATAACATAACTGGCAACACCAGCGTCAACTAATCATATTCGTCAAGCTCCAAATTAAATATTCATTTAAAATACATTTTACAATCAGTTTTATCAACATTTATAGAAAAACAACAAAGAAAATAGCCCAACATCAGTTATATCCATTTTTTTAAAATAAATATGAAATAATGTGCAACAATGTATATAAAAAACTGCCGAACCGGAGGTGACATGACAGCTGTCACCTCCGACAAAACTGTAAAATTCAGACGAAGACGATGTTGACAAGATCTGCCGCAAGGAAACATGCACGCCCACCATCCCCGGACTCGTTGCTCAGCTCCGCCTCGCCGCCGCCGGTCTCCAGCCCCACTGTAAGCGCTGTGACGACCCCGGCCGCGGCAGTTGCGTCGAGCTCGAGCGACGAGTACTTCTCTCCGCCGACGACGCCACCACCTGTTCGCCGACGGGCAGGACGCCGGCCGCCGGACCGCTTAGGACCTCGAGGCCCATCGGCTTCTGACAGGGTCCCAGCTCCCGGCGGAAGTGTACAGCGCATGAGATGGATACAACCCATCAATGAAAACGTCATGCGCTCATACTATGGGGCTACAGAGGGAGGAAACAACCTGACTGCGTACCGTGTTCGAATGCTCTCTCTGTTTCAGGTGCTTGAGCCAGCTGTCAACGTGTCGGCGCAACGACTGTCGGATCAGGTGCGGGTCATCCAGCGTAACCACATGCTGGATGATGTTGTGCTTGATCGCCAACGTCTCGAGTCACGGAATAGTCATGTTACGCCTGCTTCGTCATTGGTCGCGGTACAACTTAACAGTGTTTCACCGCGACCCAACCACGTTGATGAAGAGGATGATGATAGGGCTATATCCGTGAGTCCCCAGTGCAATGAACAATTGAGGAGCGCTTTGGAGGATGCTTTCCGTGAGTACCGCTCTACTCCGCCTGAACTTAGACCACGTTTACCTCGATTGCCCATGCATAAAAAAAACAAGGCGCTGGTGTGTGCTCTAGACTCTCAGCTGTCTAATTATTTAAAGGACAGCAAAGATCTGACTGATACACATTCAATCTTGTACTGTGGAGCTGTTGCGATATGTCGTGTGGCTCATGTCAAATTCCCAGACAGTGACAGAGCCACACGACCAAAACCAGCTGTACCAGCTTGGCAGTGCAGGATTGAACGTCGTATCGGAGAGACTAGAGCACTCATTGGCAAGCTTATTAGTTTCAGGGAGGGCAATACACGCCCTAGAGTGATGCGCTTTGTGAGGCGGGCGTTCTCGGGGACTGATATTAGTACCCGAGACTATTTGTTACGCGTCACAGAGCGCATCGACTTTTTTAAACAGAAAATATATACATGGGCAAACCGTATTCGTCGGTACAGGCGAAGAGTGGAGCGGTATTCTCAGAATCGTAATTTCCAAAGCGATGAAAGGCGGGTCTACAAAGCTTGGGAGCGATCAGACCAAGGTGTCACTGACACGTGCCTACCGGATGATGATGCCACGTGTTCATTCTGGCGCAATATCTGGTCGGTGTCTGTCAGTCACACCGAAGGTGGTTGGACTCGGGATGTTGAGCGAGCCTGCGATCCAGTACCAGAAATGGGGGCTATTACCATCTGCCCCCAAGATGTAGCTCGTGCAGTCCGTCCGTTGCCTAATTGGAAGTCTCCAGGGCCGGATGGGCTGCATAACTTTTGGATTAAATGGTTTTCTGGGTCGCACGCTTGCTTGGCATCTCAGTTCCAGACTGCGTTAGAGTCTGGTTCGCTACCCCAGTTCCTAACAACAGGAATAACCCACCTGCTCCATAAATCAGGTAGCACCGCGGAACCCAAAAATTATAGGCCGATCACGTGTTTACCGACGGTCTATAAGGTTCTTACATCCATTTTGAAAGCTAAAATTAATACGCATATTGACAGCAACTCCATCATGTCTGCCTCTCAAAATGGATGTAGGAACGGGTCCCGCGGTACTAAGGAGCTACTCCTTATTGATATGGCCATTAGCCAACAGGTTCGTCGTTCCCGAAAGGATCTGTCGACATGTTGGATAGATTACAAGAAGGCCTATGACTCTGTGCCACATATATGGCTCATGCGGGTGCTAGAGTTGTATAAAGTAAATGCAACTCTGCGCACCTTCCTGATGATATGTATGTCACAATGGAGAACAGTCCTTCGCTATCCAGGATGTCGAAATATTCAGATGAATAGCGAACCGATAAGGATTGAGCGAGGTATATTTCAGGGCGATAGTTTGAGTCCACTTTGGTTTTGCTTAGCACTGAATCCTCTAAGCACACTATTGGAGGATTCAGGTCTAGGCTATCGGTTGAGGAGAGGTGGTCAAGTTATATCGCACCTCCTCTACATGGATGACCTGAAACTTTTTGCTCACACCAATTCACAACTGAAGGAGCTACTGAAAATTACTGAAACTTTCAGTAGCGCCATCAGGATGGAATTCGGTGTAGACAAATGTGCGGTCATGCATGTACAGCGAGGAAAGATTGTGGAATCCGTGGGAACCCAACTCACTGGTTCCATAAACCTTAGATCCCTCTCTGCATCCGAAACCTATAAATATTTGGGTATGTCGGAAGCGTTGGGTATCAATATTACTGACATGAAGCAATCGTTGAAGGAACGCTTCTTTGGCCGCCTGAAAAAAGTACTTAATAGTCTTCTATCAGGCGGAAATAAGGTGCGCGCTTTCAACGGTTGGGTCATGCCGGTATTGATGTACTCTTTCGGCATACTCAAATGGACTCAGACCGAACTTGACGCCCTGGATCAGAGGGTCCGTACATTGTTGACTGCAAATCGATTGCATCACCCACGGTCATCGGTTATGAGACTGTATATCCCGCGAAAATGTGGAGGTCGAGGCTTTTTAAACGCTAAGACACTCCACAATCGCGAGATATGCAGTCTCAGGGAATATTTCCTGAAAACTGACGTGGGAATGCATCGAGATGTGGTCGCGGTTGACAAGGGCCTCACACCGCTCTCCTTGGCTAAAGAGAACTGGCGCAAACCAGTAGTGCTTGAAACTAACGATCGCATGGAGGTATGGCAGAGCAAGGAGCTTCACGGACGCTTTTTCCGAGCCCTACGCGGGCCCGATGTAGATTTTCAAGCGTCCGTAGCCTGGCTACGTTGCGGTGACCTCTTTGGGGAAACCGAAGGTTTTGTCTGTGCAATTATGGACGAAGTTATGATGACGAACAATTACCGGAGATTCATTGTGAAAGACGGCACAGTTGACATCTGTCGGGCATGTCACCGGCCGGGTGAATCAATCAGACATATTATTTCCGGGCTCGTCTAGCTAATGGAGAGTACTTGCATAGACACAACCTTGTAGCCAGGATAATTCATCAACAACTTGCTCTGAAATACAACCTTGTGGAATCGGAGGTGCCGTACTACAGGTATAGGCCCGACCCAGTTCTCGAAAATGGCCATATCACATTGTACTGGGATCGATCCATCATCACTGACAGGACTATTGTTGCCAATAAGCCTGATATAGTGATGGTGGATCGATCAGAACGGCGTGCAATGATTGTTGACATAACCATCCCGCATGATGAGAACCTCGTGAAAGCCGAGAAAGATAAACAAATCAAGTACCTTGATTTGGCTCACGAGGTTGTCGACATGTGGGAGGTGGATTCAGCAATCATTGTACCGATAGTCGTGACAGCCAATGGCTTAATAGCCAAGAGCCTCGACCAACACCTCAGGAGGCTCTCGTTAGGCGGCTGGATCAAGGAGCCTGGAGAAAGCGGTACTGCTGGACACGGCTCGCATCGTCAGGAAGTTCCTCTCTCTGGAGCCCTGACCACCGGTAGCTTGGACCCTGTTCCCGATACCGGTGGGCTACTATTTTTTTATATTTTTAAATGTTTTTGTTTTTTTATACAAATATTTAAAAATGTAAATTATATGTAAGTGTAATAAATAAAAGAATAATAATAATAATAAATTTTATTTTCAGACCATGGTCCATAGAAATAGCATAAAACAGAATTACAATATTTAAATTTAACAATTAAATTAAAATAAAATGTAACTACTTATGACCCACAATACAATAAAATTCAATTTATAAAATTTAATAAAATGTCAAACAATTATAAATTAAAAATTTAATTTAAATCAAAATTGGAAAAAAAATAGGCATGCATTTAAATCAAAAACAAACACAGTCAAAATAAATAAAATTAAACTTAAAACTAATCAGTCCACATAACGGTGTGACGCTCGATGCATCGTCATCCAGTGCCACACTATCGGGCTGTCCTGTCCATCCTGCCGGCCACTACAGAGACTAGGCTGTTGGAGCTATCGCGAACTCGCCGCATCAAGGATGCTATGCGTGTACGGATCAGTGCATAAAAATCAGGCACACCTGCCTCCGCGAACATCCCCGACGCGCTGCAAAATCGCGGTAGCCCCAACATAACCCTGAAGGCGTTATTGTACTGGATACGCAGGGCACTATACGAGTTTTTTACAAAAAACTCGTACTCGCGTATTGCCAATCTCTGTACACGTGTGCCCTATGGGTCAACTATACATAGTTGACCCATAGGGCACACGTGTACAGAGATTGGCAATACGCTCTAAAAAGCGTAAGCTTGACCTCCCTCGTACAACGCGCAAACCTACGAGCCAGCATATTACACTTAACTGCCAATGCCCTGCGTTCCCTCTCTAAGTTTAAATCGTCTGATAGACTATCAGTGACCCAATGTCCCAGGTACTTAAACTTCGTCACTCTGGTAAGCGGAGCGTCCCCTAAGGTAACAGGTGGGACCGAGTCATAACATTTGTTACCCGCTTTAAAAACCAGGAGTTCGCTCTTTACAGCGTTGTACCTGAGACCGTGGGCCACCGCATACTCCTCACAAATACGAATCAGCCTTCTAAGTGCGCCGATAGATGGGCTCAGCAACACCATATCATCTGCGTAGCTGATATTATTGGCACAATGCCCATCAATGAAACAACCAATATTGGTGTTGCTAAGCTCACAGATTAACTGGTTAACGTACAGGTTGAAAAGCTTGGGCGAGCTGAGTCCCCCCTGCCTCACCCCGCAGTTCAATCTATATGCATCCGACAGGACACCTGCCCACTTTACGTGATTGTATTGGTTGTTATACCAATACTTTAGCACCTCCATGAGATCCCTAGGCAGGCCAGCGTCAGACAGCTTCCTCCATAGGCAGTCGTAAGACACCAGGTCGAAAGCCCTGGAGAGGTCCAGAAAACACGCGTAGACCGGTGTCTTCCTACCAGTGTAGTATTGGACAGTTTGCTTGAGACAGAGAATAGCTGTCTGCTGAATAGCTGAAGTCTGAAATCGCCAATACGCATTGAGCAAGCGTGGTGATTACGCTCAATCCTTCTCTGTATGAGAGGAGACCTGTGCCCAGCAGTGGGACTATAAAGGTTGCTGATGATGATAATGATGATGATGATCAGTTAGTACGCTTTGTTCTTTCGGTTACTGCGCATCTATCCGTAATCGTGAAACTTTCGTACTACGACTTTGGCTTGTTTTATCCACGTTTGTGTTGACGACTTTGGCTTGTGTTATCCTGGACTTGATATCGCATTTGTGTTGACGATTTTGGCTGTTTTCCTGGACTCGATTATTTATTGTGCTGCCGACTGTTTTGCTGTATACTAAAAAAGTTTGACAACATGCCATTTGTGTACACCGCGCAAGAATATGCGAACATGCATATTATCTACATTGAGTGCCACTGTAATGCCTCTGCCGCAGCCAGATTATATCGCGAAAGATATCCAAATGCGGCGCGTCACCCAGATCACCGCGTTTTCATCAACGTGCACCAGTCATATTCGCAAGGAAGATTGCCAAGTGCACATACGGCTGGTGGAAGGCAAGCGCGTGCGCTCCATAGAGGCAGATAAGCACTGCATACACTAATAATTTTCAAAAAAAAAAAAAATATAATAATTTATATTATAGTACAATAAAATAATTTATATACTACAAACTTAAAGACTTCTTTAATCAGTTATTGATAACACTGCCATCTATTGGGGCTAGTGCAAACAACTAACACAAATTACAATGCACCCGCGCAACTCGGGTTTGTCGCGACGACCGCGCCACATTCGCGTGGCGGCGTAAGCAGAAACGAAATGTGCCTCTCTGACGTGTCTCTGATTCGCGTGTGTGAATAAAATTATTTGATTGGATGTGTAAACTTTTCGTGTGTTGTCTTGTAATTTCATTCGGTTTATAAGCCCAGATAAGCAGTGCGTCATTGGTGTCCAAGATATACTTAGAAAGTACATATAACTTTAGAAAAGTTACTTTGGTACTTGCCTGACTTGGAATCAAACCCGCACAATCGTACTTGAGAGGCTGGTGTTTTAACTAGGGATGTAACGGTGGTAGTCATATAGGAACCGGAACCGGAGTCCATTTACAGATCTTTTCTTTATCTGCGCGGGTTATACGATTACCGCACATGCCACAGAGCAAGTAATTTTGTTGTTGTTTGTTCAATTTACCAGTGCATTACACTGAGCAGGCAAAGGTATCTCAGACCATGATAGACTCGTCTTGGATTTTATTCCTCATAAAAAAAAAATGGTAAGGCTGGACGAAGCCATTAGCCATAACCAAGTCTTGCATTAATATCTTCCTATATTATAAAATGGTGAGGCCAAAGCCAAGTCTTGAATTAATATCTTCTTAAATTATAAAATTGTAAGGCCGAAGGCAAGTCTTGAATTAATCATCGTCATCATCCCAGCGTTAATCCCAGTCGCATCCGAAGCCTTTTTCAGCTTTGGAGTCTGGGGTCCGCTTTTACCAGTCCAACTGCTGATATGGCTAAGCTTCGACGTTTTCCGTGAAGCGACTGCCGTCTGACCTCCACAACCCGAAGGCGACATCGAAGCATTGCAGTTAGACCAATTTTGTTGGACTGGTATGACTGTTGGATTGGAAAGGTATGATGATTCTATATCAACGAATATTGTACTTTTCTATGTAAAAATTGTCGCCATGTGCCACCTTATTTTTTCGTTTTTGCTAAAAAGTTAAAAGTTAATTACCAAAGTTTTAAAGACAAGTGACAAGACACACAGACAAGTGACAAAGTTTAAAGACAGTGTGCCATTTTAACTTTGTGATTAGTCAAATATATGATTGTAAAACTATAATATTATACCTATGTTTTATGTTTTTATTGTAATATTTATGTGTAATATTATTTTATGGTTCCTATGTTATTAACATAGTCGTATTAGTTATCTGCTACGAGCAAACATTTGGTTTTCGAGAAGTTTAAAAAGCTATGGTGTCTATAATTGATCTCTAATTTTAATCGTGATAAGTATTTTAAGATAATGACGGTCTCTAAAAATAATGAATATTGTTTACCTTGTAGTACTATCGGATTTACCTTAATAATAGACGTGCTATTAGTACCTCCTTAGATAATAATGAAAAAGTAACATACCAAATTTTCAAAGATTATTGTGTATCATCATTATGATTGGTTAAATATTAATTATGATTGTAAGAATATAATAAGAATCTTAGTAATTTTCGTTTTTTAACGTTAATTGATTTAAAAACTCAACTAAAAATTATAATTAACAAAATTAGTCCATCATAAAGAATTTTAGAAATAAAATATACATTCTCGTTTTATTTCTTTAACTAATCTTCAATCTATTTTTAACATATTAAACATTAGTTGTGAAACTAGGTTACAAAGGTAACGCATAGTTCTTAACCTAAAATATAAAGTATTTTTTTTTTATTATTATGAAAATATATGAAAATGTCTATAACCCTGTTAAATATTTCGTCGTGCAATAAATAAGTTAGTCTAATACATAAAAGAATCTTTTTGAATTATTACCTCAACAAAGAGTTATATAAACATTGATATAATATTAAACTAAGGTAAGGTAAAGATATGTCACTAGCGCACTGAAAATGAAGCGTACAAAAGGAGGTAAGTCCAGTATCTCGCTTTAGTCACTCTCGATACACTCGTAAAAACAAACGACAAACACTAACAGCGCAAATGACAAACACTAGCCATCTTTTTCTTCTCTTATGTTTTAGATTGCGCCCCATCTCACTCACACTCTATCAACGTGTGAAATGTACGCAGAATAAAAAATTTGCATGTGTGTGCTGCTGCTCCGAACGGCACATTTATTTTGGTTAGTTTGTTAGAACATATCATATCTGTTAATATTATATCATTGTATAAAAACTTATTCATTATTTATTTAAAGAAATAATCATGGAAAAGTACTTAAAATCAAAAACATCGAGGTTATGTCATAAGAAGAAACGTGCAATAAAAGCGTATATTTATATAAGATCGAATTTATTTGTATATCTGAACAGCAAAAAAGACGTAAGTAGGTATATCCATTTACTGCCGGTAACTTAATGACAACCCCCATACAATAATAGGTGATTGTTTATTTTCTATATAATACGAAAATAGTAAATCCATCTGAAACGACACTAAATGCACATTAAAGAGCTCAATTAGACGCATCTTTTGATATACAATACCACATGGAATCATTAATAGTTTTAGAAATATTACAAAAACAGTGTTTTTTCGCTCTCCTGAAAAGTTGGTGTTTTCCACATACGCCTTTGTTGTAGGGGGTGTGCGATATATAACAATCAATGCCAATTTCTTTGTAATTTTACGACTCAAGAACGGACTCACCTATCGAAACCAAATGTTTAGGCTTTGTTGTGACTAATTAGTAAGTAGATGGTTTATGTGAAGTTAGAACAAAATCTGTCGAGCGGTTCTTCATTTATCACGTTTTCACAAATGAATTCAATTATACAACGTGTAACAAAAAGGGTATATACATACCAAGGGCATGGCATCTTTAGATGATATCAAACGATATCGGAAGGGTTTCAACTCAAAATAAAATACTCAAAAAATTGGTATCAAATTTTCGGTATCGTGTTTCTTAAAATCAAATCATAACAAACGTGGCAGCACACTACCTAAGTTAATAACTACTCGTTACCCGTCACGTTACTTGCCAAAATCCGATAAATGTCTTCAATATCTCTGTGCGACTAGTATGATAGTAGTTCCCTCATAACTTCCTAACTTATAGAGATAGGATTAAAAAACCCTTCCAATATCGTTTGATATCATGTAAAGATGCCGTTCCTTTGTTATGTATACAATATGTAAAGAAAACCCTGTCCGATCCGTGAAGGTATCGTTAGGTATCGATAACTGATTCTAATAATGCCTACCAAGCCGGTCTAAAGTTAAAAAAAAATCTCCCTAAAAAAATAAATATTATTTCGAAAAAGCGAAGTAACTTAATGCATGTGCTGTAGACAACACGTTAGGCATACATCCGCGGGTGACGGGGGGCAGGGTACGCGGCACGTGGTCGCATCGCTATTCGCTCCGTCACAAATGGTGTTGTCACTTTTTAAAAATTACCAAATTTTGGGGAAGTTGGAATTAATTCGCGACAAAAAATCATTATTTGAAAATTCATTAGTATTGTTACTATGATGATTATGTAAAATTTAATATTATATTTGGTCAAGTGTTTACCTAACCTTTATTATCCTTACGGGTCGGACAGGGTTTTCTTTACATATTGTATACCCTTTATGTTACACGTTGTATATATAAAATACAATGCCCTTTGTAATTTTTTAATCCACCAAAACCCTGTAATGGCACCAGATTGGCAGTGAAAAACTTATTGTGAAATTTAATTGAATCTACGATTTTAACTGGTAGATCAAAAGGAGAAGTTTGTTTGTTACGGTGTATCCCTATGATCCCAATTAGAGATGGGCGGGTGGGTAAAAAATGGGTAGGTAAAAATTGGTAAGAAAGGGTAAAATAGGTAAAAAAGAAAAAATACCCTTTTTTATCGGGTATTTATAATAAATACCGGGTATGAAATGAGTTGTTATTTAATTGGCTTCGTCATCAATACTACAATCAGGTACGGGAGTGCTTTGGGGTCCTACTACCATCTTTGGGACCCAAGTCAACCCCACCTGCCTGTCGGTGCACCCCCTGACTTACGGATGGAGTGCTGACGCCAGCTTTCCCTTCGGAGCTGATTGGTATGACGGCAGTCGCACTCGTAACAGCAAAAAAAGCCAAACTATTATGAATAAGAAAGGAAGAAATGCGCGTGACACAATTAGGGCGCCGCCGCAAAACAGCGCGTAGGAGCTGCGCCCGAATCCTGTGACCTGTGGGCTAGGTCTACCGTGTCAGAGGCGGATACGGCTGAAGAAGCGAGCTCAAACCAGGAAAATCCGTTGCGGTTTTCCTGGTGTGGAGACGCCGAAAGTATGTTGTTCTGAAGCCAGCTCGAAGGACTGTTTCACGGAATCCCGTTATCCCAGCGAGTGGTTCTGGGTGGTGATTTGAAGGGTCATGTGGGTGAGAAGAGTGACGGGCTTAAGCGTATTCACGGCGGCTTTGGGTACGGCGGCCGCACCGCAGAAGGAAACAACATTCTCCAAACGTGTGCCGCCGCTGACCTTGCAATCGTAAACACCTACTTCAAAAAGAAGCAGGAGCACCTTGTCACCTATCGCAGCGGGTGAAACGCTACCCGGATAGACTTTCTACTGACTAGGAGACACTGCAAAGTCATAGACGGTAAGAGTCTCACTGGACAATACCGCCCCCATGTCATAGATTTCTGCGTAAAGGCCCAACGTAGACATGTAGAGCACTGCCGGCATCAGATTTGGTGGTGGCTGCTTGATGAAATAAGTCCCAGGAGTTCGCATCGGTTATTAGCGACAAGTGCTCTGGACGATGGGGAATATGTCCAAGACCATTGGGGCAGGATCCAGACAGCTATTATTGGGGTGACGCGGGTGGTGCTCGGAGTCTCTAAGGGCGGCCGCAAACGTGAAAAGGAGACCTGGTGGTGGGACGACACAGTCCAGAAGGAGACTAGGGTGAAGAAAGCCCTCTTTAAAACGTGGCATCCGACCGGATCTCCTGAAGATCGCGTCGCATATAAGGATGTCAAACGTGCCACTAAAAGAGTTGTAGCCAGAGCCAGACCACTTGCAAGCGGTTTACGAGAAGTAGAAATCATCTGTTGTCAATCGTCTATTTTATATTACTTATTTCAGCCCTTGCAACTGGGTTACAGTGTATTTTATTAATTATGTTGTTTTAAATACAAACTCTGTACTCTTAATAACACTTTTATTATCAAGTTCTCAATTAAACTACGACAAATCACATTCCTAAATCTAGGTAATCTGCCTGAAGCTCTGTACATCCATAGACTCATGGCGTTGCCCTCGACTTTATCACGGACAATATATTGCCTGTAGTGATGGGCAGCATCCGAGACTAGTGATGTGCCAACACGTTCCCTATTTTTTATAAAAAATTACTAGGTACATTTTCTTTTTTCACAAAATAAAATCTAGACGATACAGTCTGATAAAGAACTTATTACAGCTCTATTACTTAGGTTCTAAACACAAGGTGCAACTCACCTGTGAGACAAAACTTAGATCTAATTACAATATCAATACAAACATCAACATTATGTAACATGCTCACTTAAATATGAAGGTGGTTTTGTTATCATTTTAGGTCTGCGAACCATACCGTTCTCCTCGTTCGGAATGTCGCATCGAGCCTTTACAATAGGTGAATGAATATTTCTACTATGTTGAGTAGAGGTAGGAATATCAGCCATTACATTACAATACTTCCTAGTATCTAAATTACTACATTTATTATCTTTATCCAAACAAACATTGAGACCATCTAACATCCTATATTCATCCCCGTAACTCTGTGTTGGTGTGGGTGTAGCAGTATAAGATGTGTGTGTCACAGTCTGTGTTTGGTTGTCTAAAGATTGTTCAATATTTTTTGATGAAGTATCTGTGAAGTCTACTGAAGGTCTAATATGTATAGAATCCCTTCTATATAACACGTCATTTACATTAACTATGCAGGATCTATCTGAAAGAATATCTACTATAGAGTCAGGTGTCCAATATTTATTAACGGAAGGATGTAATTGGACTATCTCAGCTTGGCCAATTTCTAAAGCCGTAGCTTTTATTGCTCTTTTGTCATGATGTTATTTAACAGACTCTTTCCTAGTTTGAATTTTGTCTGAAATTCCCTCAATTACTCTTGGTTTAAGAAACTCTGGAATCATAGGTACAGAACTTATTAGGGGAAATACCCCTAATAAGTTAAACACTAGCCCCGTTCAAAGACTTTATTCTAGAAGGACGCGCTGTTCTGTACCTATGATTCCAGAGTTTCTTAAACCAAGAGTAAATGAGGGAATTTTAATAATCTTCATTGCTCCCACCTGCTTTTAATAATAGTTTTTTTAATAGCTTTTACCAGTCGTACGGCTGATTTTGGCTAAGCTTCGAAGTTTTTCGCCAGTGTGTGTACGCATATGCAATTTTAAATCACTCCTTTGGTTAAAAACATTTTTACCTGGATAACACTTATAACAATAATCCTTCTCTGTATGAGAGGAGACCTGTACCCAGCAGTGGGACGATAAAAGGTTGATGGTGATGATGATGAACACTTATAAGGTTTCTCACCAGTGTGTGTACTCATATGCACTGTTAAACTCCCTTTTAATCCTTACTGAAATGAACCTTATAAATATACACTTTTATTTTATTTTATTTAGGAAACAAACAGTCTCTTACAAATCAATGATTACAATTCAATTAGATACATATGGACTTAGAGTTCCATAACATTAATATTATAACAGGATGCAGGCACCAATTTTAAGTAGCCTATTCTGTAGTTGCAAGTAAAGTTAAAAATATTAATAGTAACAAAAGAAAAAGAAACAACAGAAGACCTTTACAACCACATGGCAATGCACAAATGAGGGTTCAAAATGTATCCGATATGGGTATTTTACTGCTAAAGTTTACAATATTTGATATTTGTTCTTAATTTTAGATTTATAGACACATAAACTAGTGTTAAAAATGTCCAAGTCATTAAATTCCTCATTATAAGTGCTAACACTGCGCTTAAAAAAATTGTTACTAGTGTATATGGTTCTATAAGAGGGCACGGAAAACAATGTTCGTAAGCGAGAATTACATCGGGGTACTCTTAGACATATTTTTTCTAATAGCGAAGGTGAATCAATGTGACCATTGATGATTTTGAAAAGAAACGTTTGATCAAAAAATTTTCTTCGGTCGGAGAGCAAAAATAATCCATAACGTTTCAACGAGGTCTCGTAAGATATATGAGGGTGGTTGCAACGATAGTCTAGACTTCTGACAAATTTCTTTTGAATTTTTTCAATTCGAGAAGAATGACATGCATAGAATGGGTTCCAGATAATACATGCAAAATCCAAGATAGAACGCACGAAACTAAAGTATAGCAGTTTTAAGGTACAAGCTCGTTTAAACGGCTTGGAGATCCTTGTAATGAAGCCAAGCTGTCGATACGATTTCTTAATTATATTATCAATATGTAAGTTAAACGAAAGTTGCGAGTCAATTAAAACACCCACATCGCGAATCGAATAGACTGGATTAAGGCGATTGTCATTTATATGATAATTATAGTCTATAGGTTTACGATTTCGTGTATACGTGATAACAGAGCACTTCTCAAAATTTTGGTAAAGTTGGTTCTTAGATCAATAACTAAATAGTCTGTTAAGGTCAGATTGTAATTGCAAGCAGCAGTCAACCCCAGAAACAATTTTAAAAAATTTTGCGTCATCCGCATATAAGAGAAAGTTAGAATTTTGAAGGATATTTCCGATATCATTGATATATAAAATAAATAATAATGGTCCTAAGTGTGATCCCTGGGGAATGCCAGATGGAATTTCCAAGAAATGTGATGTGTAACCCTTCAAAGATACCGCTTGAGAGCGATTTTTTATATATGAACTTATCCAGCGAAGCAGATCACCATGTATTCCGATTCTCCAAAGCTTCTCAATAAGTAAATCGTGGTTGATTTTGTCAAACGCCTTCGAGAAATCGGTATATACTACGTCCACCTGAAGGCGCTTGTCCATAGCATTGACAAGGTAATCAGTAAAATTGAGCAAATTTGACTCTACAGATCGACCCTTACAAAAACCATGCTGGTTAGGGCAGATGTGATGTTGTAACACACGAGGGAGCTCAAGGGATTTTAAGGTTTTTTACCAGTGTGTGTACGATTATGCGCTGTTAGAGACCGTTTTACACTAAAATTACGTTGACAAATATCACACTTATAAGGTTTCTCAGCAGTGTGTGTACGCATATGGATTGTTAAACTACTCTTTACACTAAAATTACGTTGACAAATATCACATTTATACGGTTTCTCACCAGTGTGTGTACGCATATGTATTGTTAAATGTCCCTTTTCACTGAAATTACGTTGACAAATATCACACTGATGAGGGTATTCTCCAGTGTGTGTACAAATATGTACTGTTAAACTCCTCTTTTCACTAAAATTAAGTTGACAAACATCACACTTATACGGTTTCTCACCAGTGTGTGTACGCATATGTATTGTTAATTTTCCCTTTTCACTGAAATTACGTTGACAAATATCACATTTATACGGTTTCTCACCAGTGTGTGTATGCATATGTCTTGTTAATTTTCCCTTTTCACTGAAATTACGTTGA
Source organism: Sesamia nonagrioides (assembly GCA_017933935.1). Taxonomy (NCBI): domain Eukaryota; kingdom Metazoa; phylum Arthropoda; class Insecta; order Lepidoptera; family Noctuidae; genus Sesamia; species Sesamia nonagrioides. Next base: position 394,630 of record JADWQK010001864.1, read on the forward strand.
CAAATATCACACCGATGAGGGTATTCTCCAGTGTGTGTACACATATGTACTGTTAAACTCCTCTTTTCACTAAAATTAAGTTGACAAACATCACATTTATACGGTTTCTCACCAGTGTGTGTACGCATATGTTTTGTTAAATGAGACTTTTGAGTAAAATTACGTTGACAAATATCACACTGATGAGGGTATTCTCCAGTGTGTTTACACATATGTACTGTTAAACTAAACTTTTCACTAAAATTAAGTTGACAAACATCACATTTATACGGTTTCTCACCAGTGTGTGTACGCATATGTTGTGTTAAATTACCCTTTTGAGTAAAATTACTTTTACAAATATCACACTGATAAGGTTTTTCACCAGTGTGTGTACGCATATGTACTGTTAAGTTTTCCTTTTTACTGAAATTACGTTGACAAATATCACACTGATGAGGGTATTCTACAGTGTGTGCACGCATATGTACTGTTAATTTTCCCTTTTCACTGAAATTACGTTGACAAACATCAGTGTGTGTACGCATATGAATAGTTAATCTTTGCCTTTGTTTATACATACGCTGACAAATATGACACTTATACTCTTTTTTTAAATTATTAGAACTACTCCGAATACATATGTAAGGCTCTTTGAAATACGTGCCAGGATTGGGCGTCCATTTCTGAGTTGTCTGGATAACTTTCGAGCCTGATTTGTCTTTTGTAGTTTGCTCGGCTGTTATTGCATCTTTTTCATTTTTTCTTCGTGTGTCCTGTTTTGGTTTCCTCACAACGGTAGCCTCTGTAAGTAAATCTAGTAAATACATATAGGGAGATTTAAATGAATTTAAAGAATTCTCGTATGTATTTGTTTGCGTCTCCGACGCACTGAGTGTGCGACAGCTATTTACATCTCATTGCTGAGAGCTTGGAAAGATCATCTACATATTTATGGAACGCTGGACAATATTCTGCTGTCTTGACTGGTGTTCTACATAGCTATTCTAAATTCAATTCAAATATAGACGCTCTTAATTACATATATATGTTGTGTTTAAAATACTTATTGTTCTCTGAAATAAACATATTGAATTGAATTTAACTACGATCTGTAATTTTAATCTGCATGACGATTTGATAACGTTCGCAGGGCCAACATGACTAGAGATCTTACAAGACAATCAGGTCGGCAAGGAAAAAGGAAAATCTCTTAAACAAACAATAGTTAGGGTAGGGTCATCTCAACACGTTTCTCACAAGTTTTATTTTTTGTATATATTATCCTAAGTATATATATAGTAATAGTACGTATATGTATATAGCTTATTTAAGTATTTGTTTATATAGTGTTATGAGATTTTCTTTTCGTTTCATTGTTTTGTTTCTGTAACTAAAGCACCTGCCATCTAATCTCTTCACCACCCGCGGTTGATGGGTACAGAATGCCTAAGGCATTAAGTCCGCCTCTGTACATTTTCTTTGTGCGAAACCAGTTACTGCGTTCAGGCCCGTGAGGTAACCCTAGCCACATCCTATCAGGTGAACCACTGTCCTGTCTGCTTACCTATATAACCCACTAATACTTACTTGTTGTCTCCGTGACTCTTCTTTTTTTCTTTGATACTTTTTCGTCTTCCACTTCAGTAATACATTTCATTAAAGGTATATCATCTTCTAAGTCTGACTTATAACAGTGTGGCGGTATATCTGCTACATCTAGACAGCTATTATCTATATTTTCGGGTTTTAGCTCTGTAAGTAAACAATAATTGTCATGAGTATTATTTTCAACTAGTTAGGCCTGGTTTTATTTGAGTAAGTTTCGACCCTGTGGGAATATCAGAATTAAAAGTAATCCTATGCATTAATCCCGATGATAATCTATGTGTGCCAAATTACATCTAATTCCGTTTAGTAATTTTGTTGTGGAAAAGTAATAAACACATACAATCACAAACTTTCGCCTTTATAATATAACATTATCTTTGCACTTATTTGTTTATTCTTATATTTATTGTTTTTGTATGAATAGCTTTGTTTTGTATTATTTTTTGTGTCCTTTAATTTTCCACATGCTATCTACATCTATGTTATTGTCCTATTGCAGTATGCTGGAAGAGATTTCTATTATTATTTGATATAAGCATTATCTCGGTACCTTTACCGTTCTGTGTTTTCTTGTCTGTTACTATTTGTGTACATAAATAGTTAAATAAATATAACTTTGACAATTGTTGTTTAAATAATGCACATAACACATAGTTATAACATAAAACTTTTGTGATCCACATAAATTGTATAGATTAAATTATATATTGTATGCCTCTTATTTCTATTAATTATTTTGAATTTCGTTTGTGTGGAATAAAACGTATGTTTTTTTTTAATATTTTTTTTTCTTTTTATGAATTATAAACTAGCGCCTGACCGCAATCCCGCCTGATGGTAAGCAGTGACGCAATCGTTGATGGTAAGCAGTGACGCAACCGTTGATGGTAAAGCGCACTAGTTGATTAAGAGCCTATTCACTCTAGCTTTAAAGACTCTCAAATTGTAGTCTGACGGAAACACCGTCGCTGGCAAATTGTTCCAGTCCCTCGATGTACGCGGTATAAAAGAGGAGGCGAAACGCTTCGTCCGGATCGTAGTGGTGTTAACAACGTAAGGGTGGAAACTCACCTCGCCCATAGGGAGTGGCGAGAGGAGGCAAAACGCCGGGGCATAACTCAGCTGCCGCAAGAAATCGTGGGACGGCGGACAGAGCTCTGCGCGATTGTCGCAACCTAGTTCTGGGCACGCCACAATAGCGGTGGTAAGTCCCCTCTTTGAGGAGTGGCTAGAGAGGTGCCACGGCGCCCTCACGTTCCGCCTGACGCAGGTCCTCACCAGACACTTTTTTGTTTCGGGAGGTTCCTGGTCCGTATAAGGCGGGAGGAAACGTCAGGGTGTCACCATTGTGTGGATCACTCTGAGGACACGGTGGAGCATACGGTGGAGGTCTGCCCGGCTTGGGTAGAGCACCGCCGTGTCCTCGTAGCGGCGATCGGCGCCAATCTCTCGCGTGTGGCAGCGGGAATCCCAGCGCTTTCACGCCACCAGCCACCGCAGGAGACGCCCTGGTCGGGAGACGACACCGAGCTTCCAGCCACCGTAGGCGCTTTACCATCAATTATTTTTAAGGTTTTTAATGTGACGTCGTAAATAATTAATTTTTTTCCGCGTTTGTAGTGCAACGTAGGCTGAACCTTACGAGATTTATCAAAATATTGTACACATTGAAAAGGTCTACAAAAAAGTCCGCGATGGTATATGTCCATCTCTTATGGATATCCCACAATAACATTTTTTTGGCATTTACTTTTTACAACAAATACCGGTAAATTTTCGAAGCGATTTTATTCAATACAGCATTAATCCTTATCTAATTTAATACCTTAAATAAATTGTTGATTGAAAATAAAACTATATTGCCCGTTAAAGTAATATGATTTAAATGAATATTGTCGAAGATATTACAGATTTAAAAACTGCGGGCAGGAGCGGCCAGCCGGGGCGGCAGAAGCGGCGGCGGGCCGCTATATTTTTTTATAAGTTCACAGTTTTTCTGTAATATATTTAGTAATTGTAGTATCAGCATTGCGCCCGTGCGAGGCCGGGGCGGATCGTTAGTTTACATTATATAAAAACGGTCATCACATAGTGCTTAGCAAATTCCGGAATTAAAACATTTAATCATATATATTACTAGATTTCCGCCCGCGGCTTCGCCCGCGTGGAGTTCGGTTATATCGCGCTTTTTAGATTTCCCTCGGGAACATCAAAATTTTCCGGGATAAAAGGTAGCCTATGCTCTTTCTCAGGATCTAAAGATTGTCTGTGCCAAATTTCATCAAAATCGGTTGAGAGGTTTAAGCGGGAAAGCGTAACAGACAGACAGGCAGACAGACAGAGTTACTTTCGCATTTATAATATTAGTATGGATTATTTTATGTTGTATAACCAGGTATCAAAATGCTCAAAATTTATCGGAGATGCTAACACACGTAGTTAACATTGATGAATATCATTATGTTTTCTAAAACGTTACTTTTATACAGTATGTTAATTTCCATTCGAAAACAAAATGTTTTAAAAATTTTTCAATATGAAAATATTTAATAAAAATTTTAAATTGACATGTAAAAGACTTTTTTTTTTTTTTTTGGGACAAAACCCGCCACACTGTTCCCAACCCACTGCAACTCCTGAAAGCCAGAATCAACAGTGGAGACCGCCAGAAAAACGCCGAGCAATGAAGCTCGACGAGTCCCGGAGAAACGTTTCAACTGTCTTGGGTCCCGCAACGAAATTAATCAGAAAAGAATAGCGGAGGAGTAAGAAAAAAGATATTTTTTCCACTTCCCTCCATAATAAGCAGGAGACAGAATAGAACTAGGCCAATCGGCACAAAGGGACATTATTGCAACTGGGAGAAGCCCAGATTGCCAAGCACCACGGAATAACATTTGATCAAGTTAATGGGTCCTAAGTAGGTATTTGCTGTTACAATTGATTCCAATAATAGGTATGGCAAAAGCGCCTGAACGCACGGAAATTAGTTCTAGTTTCAACAAGGTCCGTATAATAAACAACTCCGGATGTAACTTGTACACTATCCAACATAATATTGCGTTCATTCTGCCAAAGAATACACTCCCACAAGATGTGATGTGCGGACTGTTCAAATTCACAGTTCGATGTAGAACACTGACACAAAGGCGAAGGAACAAGTTTAAAAGAATACAGTTTACTTTTAAAGTTGCCATGACCTGTGAGAAATTGGGCAACGCAGTGGTCAACCTCCAGCCATGTCTTAGCCAGCCGATCGCCAACGGATGGAAAGAACAGATGGAGGTGCCGGCCCTTGATGGAATTATCCCACCTACTTTGCCATTCGGATAAGAGGTCCTCCCAGACGTCAGTCTGAGGTTTAAATAATCTAGAAATTCTATTGAGGTCGCGTTGTGTAACAAAGTTAGTGTCCATGGCCTCCCCCCTCGCGGAGTAGTACATTGAAGCACGTCGCTGTACTTCAAGATCGACTGGAAGTACACCTGTCAGAACGGGTAAGGCTTCAGTACTGACTGTTCTATACGCCTTGCATAAAAATATCAATGCCAAACGTTGGCTTTGAAGCAGTTTACGTCGCGCCGCCCCTATGCTGGCCCTATCGGCCCAAACAGGTGCACCGTAGCACATACATCCTAAGTAGGTAGCTCCATATATAGTTTTTAAAGTTAGGAATGATAGACCCCAAGTTGCTTTGGATATTCTAGTTAGGGCATAAAAGTTCCTTTTAGCTTTTTCGCCAACTATTTTTATATGTTCGATAAATGAAAAAATCCTTTCTAAGACCATACCAAGGTAGCATACGGATTGCTCTTTTTTAACGGGAACGTTATTAAATTTAACAGTAGGCAATGATTTAAGATTACCTTTTAGTAGAAGTTGATAGATTTATGCGGCGCAAACGCTAGGCGGTTACGATCACCCCACTGAGATATTAGATTTAGGCAAGTATGGGGCAAGTTCTCAAGTCCGGCTCGGGTACTTGACTGAATGAGCAGTAGGCCATCGTCCGCGTAACCAGTAAGTGAACAGCCGCAAGGAAGCGGGATCGCGAGAAAATCATCAAAACCCAAATTCCACAAATAAGGACCGACAACTGAACCCTGAGGACATCCCATGGTTAGTGCTTTAGTACTAGAAAAATGACCGAGCTTAAGTACCGCGGAACCGTTTATAAAGTACGAGTAAACGAGATTATATATGTTTCTATATCAACCGCGGTTTTTTAATTTTAACAACAGCATAGGCCACCAAGCGTTATCAAAAGCCCCAGAAATATCCAAAAAGATACCAATCACGTACTTGTGTTCCGACTGGTTAACGGTTCTTCTGACAGAAAGCGCCGCGTCGACTGTTGATTTACCGATGGTGAAGCCATATTGATTACTATGAAATTTTGGACCGTTCGGTAGTAAACGTGGAACGATGAGGCGCTCAAGAAGTTTCCCCAAAGATGGTAGAAGCGTGATAGGCCGATATGACTTCGGATCATCTGGTGGTTTATCACCACACTTTGGTATTATTCGTATGAAACCGCGTCGCCATTTACGAGGAAAAACGCCTTCAGCAATGCATCGGTTATATACAGTTAAGATGGCATCACCCGCTGTTTTACACGCTTCTTTAATCATCCTATTAGATATTTTATCTTCCCCTGATGATTTGTTGACCGGTAGTTTTCTAACAATATTTATAAATTCGTCATTAGATGGTACGTCTGACATTGGTGATTCAGGTGGCACAGGAGCCCACGCTCGAATTTCGCTAGGTTGTCCGTGTCAACTCTCAGTTGACATGACCTTGGTCCTTAAATTGCCCATGTCAACTCCCAGTTGACATGGCGCGCGCCTGCGCGTTCCGCTCCCCCGTCGACTATTTTATTGATTTTTGTCGTCTCTGTTTGTCTACAGTCATTTGTAGATATCTATCTCGCTTCTCGGTGAAATTGTCTACCATCTTAAGCCAAAACATTAAACCGCGTAATGAAAAAATTTAAAAAAAAAGCCGTTAAGATAACGCGCTTTGAAATCGTGAGCGGGCGAATACGAGTGGCGGCTCGATTCGGCTGTTGTTTTTATTAATACGTGTAATATTTACGTTGTGTTTTGTTATTTACATGGTAAGTTATCTACTAATACATAGAAATAAAGATTTCAGCATGATACGCAAAAAACTTAGCCTTTTTGGAACCCGATACATTTGGTGGTACTTTTTGGGACTTGCTTTGCTCACGACGTGATAATTTTTATTAAGTATATAATTTCGGTTTGATTTTTGTTTATTTTGCAAGAATGTTAGTCTACTTCTGTTGTATTACTTTAATTTTAGGCCTTACTGTGATATTTACGCATCTGTGACATGTCAAGTTTATCGGCTCGCGCCGTCATTTTTTTTTTTCAAAATTAAAAGGGTATAAAAAATTATTTTGTATGGACACGTATATAGTTTTATTTCTTATCCTAATCTATATAGTTTAAACATTGTAATTAACAATAAAAATCCATATGTCATCGCTTTACTTTTCGAAATATGATCGTATAAACATTGACGTGCTCAAAAACGCGTTATCTCTGTGTTTACGTTATCATAAATCTGAACCGTAGTCGAATACTTATAAACAAAACACTTAATAAAATAGCTTCATTCATACTCAACATAAAAACATAACACTTGTTAGTGTTTCAATAGCAACTTGAGTCACAATGACTGTGTTTATGACACTTGAGCCGGCGCGCCGGGCGGTCGTTAAGTGGGTAATAAATTACGGACACTTCAAGTGGGCGTGTCACGTGACTCCGGACAACCAAGGGGCTATTAGATATTTTATCTTCCCCTGATGATTTGTTGACCGGTAATTTTCTAACAATATTTATAAATTCGTCATTAGATGGTACGTCTGACATTGGTGATTCAGGTGGCACAGGAGCCCACGCTCGAATCTGTTGGTGGTAATCGCTATCGTTAGCCGGTGAATCATCAGGGATAAGTGTATTAATTAGTACTTTTGTTGTTTCCTCTATGCCCGTGGTATGCTTATCATTGACCTTAATGTTTTGAACGTATGCAAGGTCGACCGATCTGTTAGCTTTAAATTCGTGATATAAGGGAGACCACGGACCCTCCCTGTCAAGTTTGTCAACGATTTTCCGCAACAAGTTACCCTTACATTTTTCCACCGATGCTTTGTAGCGTGACTTGGCAACTCTGAAAGCATTTAAAGCGGATGTAAGAAGATCTCCAGTAATCTTTCGGCTCTTGAGTTTATTTAACTGTCTGCGCGCTCTGCGATATCTTTTGCGCTGTTCAACTAAATAATCACTCCACCAGTCACATCTACGAATATTGGTCATAGATCCACGACCAATGGCGATGTCAGCACAGTAGGTAAAGGTTTCTGACATAATGTCAGCACTTTCTTCGGCCCGTCCCGAGTGAACTTGGCGTGACACGCAAAAAGCGAGCCAAAAAATTCCCAGTTCGCGCCTTTACATCTATATCTGAAATTACCAGAAATATGAGACGGACCCTGAATATAACCAGGAACAAATTCGTACACGATCAGGCGATGATCACTACAAGACGCGTCCGGTAGGACACGCCACCTATCCAAACGTACGTCGGCACTAGAAAGTGTGACGTCAATACAAGATTCGCCTATTTGGCTGCAAAAAGTAGGTGGTGCATCGGGGGTATTATGAATCGATAGGTTCATCTCAGCAATGAAATCCTCAACAGCGCAGCGTCGTTCGGTATCGGTTGCCCGAACCTTGCCATACCACAGAGACGATGACGCGTTGACATTTTTTATTCGGATTATTTTATGCTTATTTTTCTATGCTGATATTTTTATTTTAATCTATTAATGATATATATTAACGAGTTTAAGGGAACGCCCTCTGTTATTTAACATACTGTATAACGCACGCTCTGTGAGTGGCGCAGGCCGCGTATTTTAATCCAGTGTGCAATGACTTCATTGACTATTCGGAGACGCTATTTTGAATACCGGAAGCCAGCTGCAAAAAGTCTCAAAAAAAAAAAACATAAACAAATATATTAAAACCAAAAACTAACAATACCATCACTTTGATATTCCTCCATTAGCTCAATACCATCATCAAGTCCGTCACTAACAGCTGATAATTCTTCTTTGACAGCAGTATTTCCTGTTTCACATACTTCATCGATACCTATGTGGAATACATCTAGTCCGTCACTAACAGCTGGTAATTCTTCTTTGATAGCAGTATTTCCTGTTTCACATACTTCATCGATACTTATGTGGAATATTGGCGAAGTAATAAGCCCACTATAAAACTCTAATCGGACTTGGCTTATTGAAGGATTGAGCTGTGAAAAGAAAAGGAAAGATCAGAAGGTTGTGTGTTCAAATCTGGTCAGGGTCACCAGTATAGCAAAGTTATGAGCAACAGAGTGTAGAGCTCCCTCATCCTAAATAAAAAAGGAAGGATTCTCCAACCAGGCAGGTGTTGTATCTGGTGTCAACACTTGATGTCGAGAAGTTGTATGTATGCTCGTTACACGGTAAACTCTGTTTATGCAATGAAAGGTTTGCGTGACGGCAGTATGACGCGTATTTCGCTTGTGGTGTTGTAGATACCGCTACAGTTATTATAATATTGAGAAAAACGGAATGAAATGTTGAAAATATTTGAGTATGAAAGTGAAATAAGACTATCACCCAAAACTCCCGCCCTTCGCCACTTCCTAGTGCTAACGCTGGGAAGAAGAGGAGAAACGAACTTCCCAGCAGAAGAGCTGTCTGTTCAGTTGAAAAACAAATAAATAGACAACTTTATACAATACTATGCCTGTAAACTGACTAACATAACAAAACACAGAACATAAAATTATTTACCTTATGCCAACTAGCCAAGCTAATATATGTACATACCAGCAAAGTAAAAAACAAAAATAATTAAAAATGGAAATGTAAGTGTTCGATCGCGGTTTTCTTTGAAGCTCGACAGATGGCGTTGGACCGTTTTCTGAATTACGGTGTCGAGATTCTCCGTGATCATTATACAATATGTAAAGAAAACCCTGTCCGACCCATAAGGATAATAAAGGTAAGGCAATCACATGACCAAATAAAATTTGAAATTTTGCGTAATCATCATAGTAACAATACTAATCAATTTTGAAACTATCTTTTTTCCCCGCGAATTTACGCTAACTTCCCCAAAATTTGGTGTTTTTAAACAAATTACAACACCATTTTAGGCGGTATAATTGTCGGCTTTCCTTTTATTGTTTTGTTAGATTATTTATTTCTTTGGCGGCGTCGCGCGTGAGCTTTGTCGGCGACGTAAAAGAAATAACTAGTGATGCACTAATTTTTGCGCAATAACGTTTTTTATCGCTATTAATCGAAACTTGTATCTGGTTGAATGATTTGTTAAAAACACAGATTACCCAATGGTAAAAGTACTTTTGTTTGTTTATCGATTAATTACTAATAACATTATTATAACACAAGTATTAGTAAACAGAAACGAGAAGGACTTATGAAACACAATTTTAGTAAAATTTTACAAATATTTTAACGGTCAATATCATCGATTTTGAGACAGAAACTGAAATTTAAAATTTGGCATGATTTTCATTTACAGCAGTGTATCTAACTAATTTAAGTTTTGTAAAAGTTCTAAACAATTCCATGCGATGTTGAATCTAGAATGAGAATGAGAAACTACAATACTAAATCGATAACAAAAATAGACGAGTAAATTGTTTCCATCGAAAATCAATATTTTGATTATTTACACATCCCTATTTACTCAAAGGATGCCGCGAGGCCCAGCCGCGTAGGTACAATTTCATAAAATAAAAATCATTTTTACTTTAAATTATCAGTTGCGCGTAAACATCGCTCTAGTGAAGACTATTCGTGTATTGTGTGATCATGTCGTTCCCTAATGTAGAGTAATGTAACATGCTGATGGAAGGTAGCAGCAACTGCTGTGTTGTGATCAGGTGATTGTGGTCAATGTGGTTTCAGTATGACGGTGCGTCACCATATCTTTGTCCTGTACGTGAGAACCTCCATTATCAGTTCGGCGAGCTGTGGATTGGTAAGGGTGGACCAACTGTGGCCAGCGCGGATTTGACACCACTTGATTTTTATTTGTGTGCATGTCCGTGCTAATCTCGTGCGACGGTACCAGCTGGGCCTGTATCGTTATTAGTGAACGAAATTTATAAATTATTTTTTAAATTAATATGGAACAACATCTCCGCCACAGCCATTATGCTCATCAAATGAAATGATACATTTGGAGAGTCAGACGACCTTCCTACTTAAAAAAAAAAGTTCTTTTCACGAGCTGCCTAAGTATCATTATTTCTTTCGAGACTCGATAAACGTGGATAAATTACCTATACCTACATGCATGAGGTCAACTGAGGTTATGAACTGTGCCTGTGTTGCCATGAAGTTACCTATTTATTTTATTTAAGTCATTTATTTTTTAGGGGGAATTTTTTTTTAAGTTTAGCCAGGTTTTGTAGGCATTAGTAGAATCAGTTATCGATACCTAACAATACCTTCCCGGGTCGGACAGGGTTTTCTTAACATATTGTATATAGGTTACAGAAAAATAAATTTTTTTTAGTACTCGCTTTGGAAAACGTTGTTTAATTTCACACAGTCTCATCGGGCAGTTGTCAAGTGCCGTACATTTTGGTCCTAACGAGTCGGATCGCGGAAAGTGTAATCGCGTCGACTAGTGAGTGTTGTGACCTTGTGACGTTCTGGTAAGGCATAGAAACCAGTGGTGGATCGCCCTGAAGTGCCAGTAAAATCCACGTGTGTGCGTGTGTGGGAATCCAGCAGTGCAGCACCGAGGTTTGCAGCCGGCTCCGCCAGGGGGCGCCACCACTCTACCAGCATTGAGGCTCACTTCATGCGGCAACGGTGACGACAGCAGAGCAACGAGACGAGAACAAGAGTGACGTCACAAACTGTGACGACGCACTCTCAGCGGTACCAGCAGTGACGTCAAGAGTGACGACGACACACTCGCAGCAGCGTCGTGCTTGCAGAGGTTTGACAGACAAAACCGTGAGTTACAATCCGGTGTTTATTATGTTGTAGACTTTTTTTTTCCTTCCCTTCGGACCGCGATTGTGTGCAGACGTGTTCTCCGTAATTTTTGTGCTCCATAATTTAATAAAATAATATTTTTAAACTACGACAAATAAAGTTTTTAATCACGCCTAGTACCAGGCGCCCATACTTTAGTAGAAGTAACTAGCAAGCTGCGTAAACGGCCTTCTCGTGTGGCGAGCCAGAGAGAGACAAGTAATGTGCGACTAGCTCCTCTCGTGAGTGCGCCATCGTCATCTACTTCAAAACGTCGTATGTGAAGCTTACTCGAAGATTGTTGGCGCTCTGCATGATTGAAGGTAAAACAAAACTACCAATGTGACATTGTTGACATGAGTAGCATTGAATCTGTCGTGGATTTTTATGAAGTACCCACTTTCGCAGTTATTAACATTACACATTGGTAGGCATAATAATAGTTTCTGGGATCCATTCTCTGCGAGTCTCGTCTCGGCGTTCGAGCGAAGTGAACGTTTAGTTAATTTGGTGACTCACTTGTTTACGTTAGGTACTAAGTGCAATTTATCGGTCGCCTACGAATTCCGTTACGTACCTTCCTGACGGGCACAGTGGCCGCCCGGCCATGTAAAACAATGAATGAGCCTACAAATAACGAGTTAAATAGTAGCTTAAGTGACATAAATGAAATGGAGATGGCAGAGATCGCCGAGGGAGATCAACACGAAGCAGATAAGATATTACTGACAGTGAGTGAGGAATCAGAAGAGCAGAGGCCGACTAAGAGAGGAAGAGTGGATGATGAAGATGAAGGATGGATACTACAGCAAAAGAAGGACAAGAAGAGTAAATCAGAAGATACAGGTGTAAAAATTGAAATTTACATTTCCTCGGAAAATAAAATGCCGAAACAGTTAACTTTAGCCAGAATTTTTAAAAGTGAAGGTATCACAGATATTAACAGAGTAAAATACATTAATCCATATAAAATACGTGTTGATACAATAAATGGAAATAGCGCAATTAAACTAGAAAATAGTAAGGAAATTAGCAACAGAGGGTGGAGAATACATAGGGCCATGGAGGTTAATTTTTCATATGGCGTCATTAAGGACATCGACATCGATATGACGGAGGAAGAAATCGTCAAGAATATGTCTGCATTAGAACCGGGAGAAATAGTCTCTGTCCATAGACTTAATCGCAGAAGCTTTGAAGCGAAGGGGTGGACACCTAGTGAGACAATACGCATTTGTTTTAAAGGATCCTACCGTCCACCATACGTATTTGTGCATGGATTGAGAATCAGGGTTGATCCGTACGTTTTTCCGGTGTCTCAATGTTATAGGTGCTGGAAGCTTGGGCACACTGCAAAAAAATGTCCGTGCGACAAAATAGTGTGCCCTAAGTGTGGTGGTAATCACGAGAATTGTGATACCACGGTTTTTAAATGCGTAAATTGCAACGGGCAGCATATGGCGCAAGTAAGATCCTGCAAAGTATATCAAAAAGAGAAGAAATTGAGGGACTTAATGGCAGAATTCAATTGTTCCTATCAGACTGCTCGATCCATGTACGTTGAAGTTCATCACCAACAACGAGATAACAATAATTACATAATACCTACCCCCACAATGTCAACAAAAGAAAATGAAGCAAGTACAATAAAACTTAACCAAGTGTCGTCATATGCTGATGTAACAAAAAATAATAATATTACTACGAAAACAACACCACAAAACAAAATAAAACTTAAAATGAAGTCACAAAAACAAACGGAACAAGAGGATGACTTTACATTTGTCAGTCACTTAACCAATGCGGAGGTATATACTCAGAAAAATACAAATGAGGAATCCGAAGAGAAGAACGAAAGAGAAATAAAGTTCAGTGAGTTGATAAATAGATTAAAGATAATAATATTTATGAAAAAAGATCCTTTACAAGTGAAAGTGCAGAACGTTGTTAAATGCTGCCTGGAGTGGTTAGTAATAATGGTGGTAGAAAACATAGCTGAGTGGCCGGTTCTTAAATTAGTTTATGAATACTTTCTTTCATAATGGCACACAAGCGTAAAATTTCTCAATTTAATATTATCCAATGGAATGCACAGAGTATTCGACCTAAGTTGGTGGCTTTTGAGCAATTTTTAATTCAGGAGAAAATTCACATTGTTACCCTTAGTGAAACCTGGTTAGAACCCAATAGATCTTTAAGGATCTCGAGTTACAATGTTTATCGTAATGACAGGCATGACTCATACGGTGGGGTAGCGATTTTCGTTCATAATTCCGTCAAAACTAGTTTACACACATACAATAGCATAAATAAAGGTATAGAAGTTGTCATAGTACAAGTTCATAACTGTGAACATCTTCATTACATTATATCAGTATATTGCCCTCCGTCGGTACGTACCTGTCAAGCCGATTGGGAACACTTATTTAATTACGTGGATAGGAAAACAATGATTCTCGGTGATTTTAACGGTCATCATACTAATTGGTCACATAAAACTGACCCGAGGGGCTCCCAATTATATGATGCACTGGTAGATAGTAAATTTATTATTCTGAATGACAGTAGTAACTCCACACGTGTAAAGTTAGTGAATAATATATTGCAGAGTTCCTCCCCTGATATCTCATTGGTGTCATCCGATATAGCAATACAATTTAACTGGAGGACTTTCAACGAGAACTTGGGAAGTGACCACCTAATTATAAAAATAACTACAAATATTGAGAGAAACTCGAATTTAATTCACGTACATCGTAATTTTAAAAAGGCTGACTGGATTTCTTATACCAAATCATTAGAGAATAACTTCGATAATTTTAATAAAAATGTAGATAATCCACAAAAGTTTTATGACGACTTTATTCAATGTATTAACGTAGCTGCTAACCGTCACATACCGTTTTATAAAACTAACAGCAATCCCGCAAGCTCCTTTGTGCCTAAACCCTATTGGCAACCGTCTCTGTCTAAATGTGTTGCTGAGCGTCGTTTAGCCCTCGCCACATTTAGACGTAACCCCACCCCTCGGAATTTAGAAAAACTTCAAGAAAAAACTCGAGTTTCACAAAGGTTAATCCGACAGGCACGGCTTAAATCCTGGCAAGATTTCTGTTCATCATTGGACAGTAATACCACCCAAAGCGAGGTCTGGCGTAAATTGAAGTGGTTAAGAGGTCGTAATGTCCCAAGATCCTATGTTGACAAGGAAAAGGCAGAGGTTTTGTTGCATACGTTAACACCTGACTATACGCTCCCCAGTGACCCTAGTTTTGTATCTGGTATAACTAATTTGGATATTCCAATTACTCGACAGGAATTAGACCGATGTATGCGTTATAAAGACACAACTCCGGGAAGTGACCAGATATCCTATTCAATGTTGTCCCATCTGCCCGATAGTGGAAAGTACATTTTATTATGTTTATTTAATAGTTTTTACTCACTTAGTTTTGTGCCTAATCAGTGGAGGAATATCACTGTTGTACCTATACCAAAGCCGGGTCGTGATCCCGAATCAACAGGTAGTATTCGTCCTATATCTATGATGTCGTGTATCTGTAAAACCTTTCATTGCATTTTATTAAAACGATTAGAGTGGTATATTGAAAAGAATAACATATTGTCACCAGAAACCACAGGATTTAGAAGATGTCATTCCACTATAGAGAATTTAACTAGTTTAGTATCAAGAATACAAACCGGTTTTGCACGAAACAATATAACTATAGCCTCATTTATAGATATTGATAACGCGTATAACAATGTTGATGTTAAAAGTCTTATTCATAATATGCAACAACTCGGTGTGAGTGCGCTAATATGTCGGTATTTGTGGAATTTTCTAAAAGAGAGATATTTACAAGTTCGGGTAGATGCGGAACTTCGTTGTAGAACGACATGTCGGGGCCTGGCACAGGGCGACCCCTTATCACCCTTGCTTTTTAATATAGCATCTGTTAATATTTGTAAACAAATAGATAATATTTTTGTGTCACAATATGCGGACGACTTTGTTCTATATGTTACTTGTGTAAGTATTGACGAAGGTACAAAGCAATTACAGTCCGCTTTGAATAAATTAGTTGTTATACTGTGTAATATCGGGCTAGAAATATCGGCTAGTAAGAGTAGAATATGCATATTTAAAAAGAGGATATCATCGACAATCTGTTAATGTTTGTGTTGATGGCTTACGTTTACAAGTAGTCGATCACGTAAAATATCTGGGGTTGTGGTTAGACCGATCATTAAGATGGGCTAAACATATAAATGAGTTAAGAGAAAAATGTCAAAGGTTTGTTAATATTTTTAAAGTGCTGGCTGGGTTCCGTTGGGGTATACACCCTAGCAATTTAAGACTTATATATATTGCTATGATCCGCAGCAGATTAGACTATGGAGGATTTTTTTTTATATGGGGACAGTTGTAAAACACATTTAAATAAATTGGATAGGGTTCAAAATCAATGCATGCGCGTCATGGGAGGATTTATAAGATCTACGGCTATATATGT
Organism: Sesamia nonagrioides; assembly: GCA_017933935.1. Classification (NCBI taxonomy): domain Eukaryota; kingdom Metazoa; phylum Arthropoda; class Insecta; order Lepidoptera; family Noctuidae; genus Sesamia; species Sesamia nonagrioides. The sequence continues at coordinate 410,842 of JADWQK010001864.1, forward strand.
GATGGAATGCCAGAAGTCAGAAGTCAGAAATATTTTATTTGTGATACATAGGTACAGTGGTTAGGTATTCATATTTGAGGATAAAGTGCGCTATGATCAGCCTATTATAGGCATACAAATAAAAAAAATAAAATAATAAAATTACATTATACAGATTACAATATAATAGGGATAATTACTTAATATTAAATATGAATATAATTTAAATAAAGGCGATCTCAGACGGAAAATAATTTGGGGCGAAAGACAGCCTAATCAAACTCATAAATATCATGAATTATGTAATTCTAAGCTTCGAGCGATAGACTTCCCTTTAGCACTGGGACAATGTTGTGATTCCATATGTCGTAATTCAGATCATTGTATAATTATTGAGGAGTTATATAATGAAATTGTTTCTGTGTTGTCAGAGGCTGCAATGAAAACATATTGTTGTAAAAAGACTAGAACAAAGTCTTTTCATATAGCTGGTTGGAATGCATGCGTTGCCGACGCACATCGAGATGCTCGCACAAAATTTAAAATATGGGTACTGGCCGGTAAACCTACAAGTGGCATCGTGTATGATGAAATGACAGACACACGAAAAATATTTAAGTCCAAGTTAAAATCATGCCAAAACCGACAAGAACAATTAAAAATGAACATTCTTGCCTCTAACCACTCGGTAAAAAAATTTAAAGATTTTTGGAAAAATGTTAACCGTTCAAATGTGAAAACAAGCCTTCCGGTGAGCGTCGGCGGCGTCAGCAACCACAAAGCTATTGCTAACATGTTTAGAGAACAGTTTGCAATCTCGTCGTCCTTGGGTCCGTCTCCGTCGTCAGCGAGTTGTGTTCGCGATGCGGGTGCCGCCGTGACTGGGCGTAAGACGTACTTTTCTGCCCAGGTTATCAGAAACACAATAAACCGTATGCAACGTGGGAAATCGCCCGGTCATGACGGCCTCAGCATTGAACATTTTAAATATGCTGGTGTTCATTTGCCGCGTGTGTTGTCAATGTTGTTTAATTTCTGTATGTCCCACTCATATCTACCGGAGTCGCTCATGCGTACTTTTGTGGTACCTATTCAAAAAAATAGGACGGGGGACTCATCTGATAGGGCTAACTACCGGCCCATTTCACTGGCCACCACTGCTGCCAAGATACTTGACAGCATGCTTAATGCGAACCTCGCGAAAATGATTGAGCTGCAAGATGCCCAGTTTGGGTTCAGAGCTGGGTTGTCTACCGAGAGTGCCATTTTAAGTTTAAAGCATGCTGTCGGGTACTACACAACCAGAAGGACGCCGGTGTATGCCTGCTTCCTGGACCTCTCAAGGGCTTTTGATCGTGTGTCATACGACCTTCTGTGGGACAAGCTGGGAGGCGCGGGTGTGCCCGGGGAGTGCATCTCTCTCCTGAGGTATTGGTATGCAAACCAGAAAAACCATGTGAGGTGGGCGGGGGTCCTATCGGATGAGTACAAATTAGAATGTGGCGTTAGACAGGGGGGTTTGAGCTCCCCTCTACTGTTCAACATCTATGTTGACCAGCTGGTGGAGCGGCTCAGTAGCACACATGTCGGCTGTCACATTGATGACATTTGTTTTAACAATATTAGTTACGCAGACGATATGGTGCTGCTGAGCCCTTCCATAAGCGGACTGAGGAAACTGCTGTCTATTTGTGAGGAGTATGCGGAGGCGCATGGGTTACAATATAACTCTAAAAAGAGTGAAATTCTGGTATTTAAATCATGCAAACAACAGCCAACCCATGTGCCTCCTGTATTTCTTAATGGAATGGCCCTAAAGCAGGTTCAAGCCGTGAAATACTTAGGTCACATTGTGACAAGTGATCTTAGGGACGACGAGGATGTCGAGAGGGAGCGCAGGGCTCTGGCGGTGAGGGCTAATATGCTCGCACGCAGGTTCGCACGATGCACGACAGAGGTGAAGGTTACGTTATTCAAAGCGTTTTGCCAGTCCTTCTACTCGGGCGGCCTGTGGGTGAGATATACGCAGCGAGCTTACAGAGCCCTGCGCACTCAGTACAATGATGCGTTCAGAGTGTTGTTGGGTCTGCCGTGGCGGTGCAGTGCATCCGGGATGTTTGCTGATGCTCGCACTGATGGTTTCCAGGCCATCATGCGCAAAAAAGCAGCTTCCCTGCTGGCCCGTATACGGAATAGCAACAACGGCATTCTGAACGCAATAGCTGTGCGATTTGACTGTCCCCTTCAAACACACTGGATACAGTCGTGTGTGGGAGTGGCAAGTCACAGCAAATAACGGCTTTATTGGCCGTTGTTTGCTGTGAATTATACTTTTAAAGACTGTTGTTGTAAATTATAATTGTCATTATGCCAACTATATGGGTCTATGCCACCCGAAATAAAGTTTTATTATTATTATTATTATTATTAAAGTCAAAAAGTCATAATAATTTTTAAGTTAACGTCAACATGGTCAAATAAGCAAATCCCCTAATGTTATCATAATGAAGTCAAAACAATTGATCAAATATATGTCAAAATAATTTGGACTTAAATAATACAAAGTCAAAGAAAAAAAAATTACAATTATACAATGTCAAGATTTGTCCAATAAAAAGTCCGATACACTATAATAACATTTTTGACACAACATACTTCTTAGTTTTACTTTAAATGAATTTACAGGCAATTTTTTTAGCTCTTTCGGTAATTTATTATATATAACTGGTGCCATGTGAAATAGACTTTTATACATTAAGGCAGTATTCGTTCTTGGAATACACAAACGACTTTCGTCCCTTTGGGTCCGATTGAGAGCTACAGATACTAAAGTAAACAAGTGAGGATTTTGTTTAACGAAAGCCGCTACTTCAAATACATATAGTGAGGGTAGTGGTAGAATGTTGTGCTTCTTAAAGAAAGGCAGACAGCTCTCTGTTGACTTTAAACCAAACATAGCTCGAATGCAACGTTTCTGCGCTTTAAAGGCAATATCTTTGTCGGTGGAATTCCCCCAAAAAATTATGCCATATCTGAGAACAGATGCCACCAGCCCATGATACGCAATTATAAGGGCACCGGAATTTATTTTATATGCAAGTGTATGTAGAGCATAGGCAGATTTACTAACGCGTTTGCATAGTTGTTGAATATGTGGCTTCCAGGTCATTTTGTCATCAATATATAGGCCTAGAAATTTATAATTGTCTACTTCCTCTATTTTTTGCATGTTATAATTTATATTTAGGTTATTTGGTGCCGGTAAACGTTGTCTAAAGTACATTAATTTAGTTTTGCTTAAGTTGGCTTTAAGGTTATTGATATTAAGTCAATTCATGACTGAGTTCAATGTGTTGTTTATGTCATCTTCATAAGTACTTAGATCTTTACACTTAACAGTTACTGTACTGTCATCCGCAAAAAGAGTTACAGGATTATCAGTGGCATTGGGTAAGTCATTTATATACAATATAAAAAATAGTGGCCCCAAAACGGTTCCTTGAGGAACACCGTAATTTAGTTGACGTTCACATGATCTGAAAGTTTCTTCTTTTCTTGTTATGACATTCACTCTAGTCAATTCAGTGTATTGGCGACGGCCTTTGAGGTAAGATTCAAATAATTTTAAAACATTACCTCTTATTCCATATTTATTAAGTTTACCTAACAATAAATTATGTTCAACATAATCGAAAGCCTGCGTCATATCCATCAAAATAGAGCAGATAGGTATTCTTTTATCAACATTAACCATAACAAAATTCAGAAAGTCATATATGGCCATATTTATTGACTTATTTTGTCTGAAACCTTTTTGTTCTTGTGCCAGAATATTGTTACTCTCTAAATAGTTATTTAGTTCTTTGTAAATATGCTTCTCAAAAATTTTGGATATAACCGGAACCAAGGCAATAGGTCTATAGTTTTCTAGACATTCACTATTATCTTTCTTGAAGATTGGTTTTATGACAGAAGTTTTTAATTTGTCGGGGTAAATTCCAGCTTCAATAGATATATTTATCAGATAGGAAAGATGAGTAGAAATATTCGTAGCAATATACTTCAAGACTTTAGTTGATATCCCATCATAACCTACACTGTTCGTGTTTTTTAAACTTCTAATAATCTGAAATGCATCATGTGGTAAGCATGCCTTCAAAAACATAGACTTTTGCTTAGTAGACGTTAAAAAGTTATACTGCATGCTGAGTGAATCATCTCTGGGTACAATTTTATCTATGAAATAATTATTAAAAGCGTCAGATATTTCACAAGGGTCAGTTATTATTTTGTCATTTATTTTAATGCTAGATATAGTGTCATTTGGTACATTTTGTTTAGATTCGTTTATGATCTTCCATGCTGATCTACTTTTATTATCTGACACGCTAATTAAATGATTATTTTGTGCACGCTGTGTTAATTTGAATACTTTTTTATATCTTCTAGAAAATTGTGTCAGTTTAGTTTTATTAACCTGGCTTGGTTTTTTCCTGTATTGCCATAAAAGATCACGTTTTTTGATACTACAAGCCTTAATTCCTCGCGTTATCCATTTAGCTTTACGATGTGTATTAATTGTTATATATTTAAATGGAAAGCAAAGATCATAGAATAACTTGAACAAATCAAAGAAAGCATTATAGGCTATATTTGGGTCAGAGGCTGAGTACACTTCCGAAAAAGACAATTTCTCTATACAAGTTCTAAACTTCTTAAGATTTTCTTCAGAGTAATCTCTACGCTTAATTTTCCAGCTTTTTATTAGACACACTTTTTTGACCTGACACCTCAATATCTGAGCCGTGTGGTCTGATAATGCAAAGTCAATCACTTCTGCTTTACACTTATTGTGGTAGTTGTGAGCAAAGTTATCTATGCATGTTTTGCTAATTTGCCTGGTTGGTTCGGTTATCTTAAGTCTTAGGTTATAGTTAAGAAGCAAACATTCAAATTCGGATGTGATGTTATTTTGTTTTAATATATTAATATTGAAATCCCCAGCAACTACAATGTTGTGCTTTTTATAGGTTGTACTTATATATTTAAGCATCTTATCTAATCTTTCAAAGAAATTAATTAAGTTACTAGCAACCGGAACCCTATATAAACAGATAATAATAACCTTGTAGTCTACTAGTTCTATTGCAGAGCATTCAAAAGTTGAGCACTCAGTGAATAACACTGATTTTGGAATCACTTTCCAATGATGACCTTTCTTCACGTAGATGCACGACCCTCCTCTGTTAGAATTACTTCTGCTAAAGTAGGCAGCTATGCAAAAATTGGGTATTATACATGTACCTTCATAGCCTGTCATCATAAAATGTTCAGTCAAACAAATAACATCAATATCATTATTATTATCTGATAGTTCTTGCAAGCAGATCGCTAATGCATCCAACTTGCTTCTCAAACCTGCAATATTTTGGTGCATTATAGTGATATATTTATGACCGAAAAAGCTTCTGCGGAGTAGGTTTCAAGATGTCATTATGAGTCGGTGACATTTCAATGTTTTGGTCAACTTCATATTTGCAGCTAGTGATGGAAGATTCTACGTAAACAATCATTCTATAAATATCCTTGAATAAAAACTTCATTCCAAAACTATTTATCGCACCAGTACGTCTGTTAAACATAGTGTCGTCATATACCAAATTCTTATTACTGTCCAAAAAATAAGCATGTTCGTGAGTATTGGTATCTAAATATAATAAATTGTTGAAAGTTTCTACTCTTGAGTTGTACAAATAGTTGTTTGTAAAAAACTTGTACGTTGGGGTGCAAATAATTATATTAGTATTTGTGATTTCTTGCAAGGTTTGTCTAATCTGTAATATACCATCATAATACCTATTCGTAGTTTTAAAGTCCTCCTCACCTAGTAGAATAACGCAGAAGTCTAATAAAGTGAAGTTTGCTAACTTTTCTCTAATACCTTTTAGCAAAACTTGTATATTTGCATGGGGTGTGATATAGTGACAGATTTCACAATTCTCAAAAACGTTTTCTGCTATATCAAGCAAGTTATTTTTATTGTCTGTGCTTATAATACATATTTTGTTACGTTTTGAATATGTTTTCGTTGTATTAACTGTTTGTACTTCTGGTTTATTAATCTTCGGTTTAATCGTTTCTGTTTGTGTTTGTTTATTGGTTTTATTGTTATTGCTTTTTTTCTTTTTTGAGCTGGATGACTTTAGTTTTGTGGGTGTTATAGTTACTTTCTTATAAAGATCATTATTTTTACTCAATTTTTCGTTTAAAGATTTCAGATTACTGTTTTCTAAAGACAAAGATTCAATTTCTAAGTGAGCGCTCTGTAGTTCTAATGTAAGATTACTAATTTGTTCACGTAGTTTCTTAATTACATCGTCTTCGTCATCGGACATTTCTGGTACACTCGTAACAGTCTCATTTAATGTTGGTGTGACGGCTATTACCTCACTGTCATTTAATATTGAGTCAGACTTGGTTCTCGTACGGCGGAACGTGATATTATCCAGAAAATTCATGTTTGATTTCTACGCGATAGCTTTAAAATATGATATAAACTTTAAAAAAGTATCGCTTGCTCTGGGGATCGAACTCGCGACACGCCGCCTACGCAATATTGCAGGCGCAATTGCTACCTCGAGACCAACTACACAGTTACGTTCTTAAACGAAATAATGATTCTTATTCGACATATGTTCACTTTAAAATTTAAAAAAGCCGTTAAGATGACTCATGCTATAATTATTTTTGCACTATTTTTCCACAATATCAGTTTTTTTGTAACTATTGTGTTCAGAATTTTCATATGCTTTAAATCACACTTTTCACCTTACTAATAAACACCCAAGTTTATAGAAAAAAGTTTGTGAATATTTAAAGTAAATAATGTAAATATAGTTTTTGTTTATTTTGTGCTATTTTGCTACAATTGAAGTTAATTACAATTGATTTAACACCTTAACGATTGTCACTAGAAAGTATTTAAGACTTTAATGTATTAGTTTATAATTATAAGACGTTTAATGCACTTCGTTATGATGATATTTTTATTTATCGTTTTTGTTCAAAAAGTTCACCTTTTACACAGGATATAACACTTGTCCAAACAGTTAATATTGTAATGACCAGATTTACGTAGAATTAATCACAAATAAACACTATAATCTATTTTTATTAAAAATAATACACGGAGCACTTTACTTTGATGTTCGCTTGTCGACAGTCGAACTTCACCTTCAGCCACTGGCTATACGCAGATATTATCTTGCTGGGAAATTTTGGTTAAAGATGAAGTCTACTTCTAATAACTCAATCATCGACATTGTGGTAACGTTGAAAGACCTTTGTCGTGAAAATCTATATTGGAACAGTAGAAATAAGCCTTTACTGATATCCACCCATGATTTTTGTAAAAATATATCCATTTTTTCGAGTAGGCAGTTAGAGATGTTTTCTCTAGACACTTGGGTTAGCAATGTGAATATTTTGTCAGTGCTACAACCGGTTATCGCGGCTATTAGTAAACCAAAACACCAATATGACTCATGGGAAATGAAGCAATTGTGTTGCAATTTTATAAATACCAATTATGAAGATTTTTATTATATATACACAGATGGTTCCAAAGATAAGGATAGATGCAGTGGTGTAGCCCTTTTCGACCCTCAGACAAATAGTTCAGTCCAATTACAAATTAATGTTAATATATCTATTATGTATACAGAGTTGATCGCTATAGCTGAAGCAATTTCCTACATTAACTCTTTTGAGGGTGGTAAGTATGTTATATTGACAGACTCAAAGAGTGCAATTTATCATTTGGCTCGTTGCACCTCGAGCATTCGAGGAGCACCGATAGCCTATAGTATTTTGGATTCAATTTATAAAATGTGCAATAATAACAAAATTGTTAAAATACAATGGATACCTGCGCACATAGGTATACCTGGAAATGAAGAGGCTGATCGACTCGCTAAGGACGCGGTTATAAATGGAACACCATTCTCTTGTTTACCACCTTATACTGACCGCCTGTATTTAGTGAGGAATAAATGTAACCAAATGTGGAAAGAATATTTTGACGAGAGGTCTGTGACTAAAAGTATTTGGTATAAGATGATACAACCTAATCTGTCCACTTCCCCTTGGTTTGTTGGTTCTGATCTGTGTAGATCTGATGTTGTGATTTCCATGAGGCTTCGATCCGGACACATTCCACTAAACAGCTTTTTATTTTTAATGCGTAAATCCGATTCGCCAAATTGCGACGAGTGCGGTGTGGTAGAAGATGTGTATCATGTGATGGTGGAATGTGCTCGGAACGAAGCAGAAAGGGTCAAATTCCAATTAGAAACGGGAATCAACCTGAATCATATTGGAATGTGCAATAACATTTTAGCTCACCCCTTGTCAAAGAAAGCCAGAATGTTGTACAAACTTGTCCAAATAGCAGTTAAGCGTAGATCGTAAGTTAATATTGTTAATCGTATGTATGTGTGTACGAGGGTGACATGATCATGCTTGATCAAACCAGGAGGGTTTGATCAAGCATGATCATGTCACCCTCGTTTATATTGTTAATCGTATGTATGTGTGTACGAGGGTGACATGATCATGCTTGATCAAACCCTCCTTAATCAATAAAGAAAAAAAAAAATCCATTCTCTGAAGTATTTTCTACGTGTACCTACCTAACTGATTAAAACGATGATAACACCTGACAACAACTCGGAACCCAATTTATCGACAGTTGGAATAACCGATACCCCCACTGATTATGTATCAAATATTAGGGCACTGAAGCGCTTTAGAAGTACTTCTGGGGATATTTCGTTCAGAGATGAGTTCTTGAGCTTTAAAGATGATATTAAACAAATGTTTATTAAACTTCAAACGGACACGACCAACGAAATTAAAACACAATTCTTGTCTTTTAAAATGGAAACGGATGCAAGATTCACAAAAATTGAGGATTCCCTTATGCAAATTGAGAAATCCAATCAGGAAGTAGATAAATCCATAACATTTACTTCACGTCAATATGACGATATGAAGCTTAAAAGTGACCGTCTGGAGAGGGAGTGTAAGGAACAACGGTCACTTATTTTGTCATTAGAAGATAAAATTGAGGAAATGCAAAGGATTTCCAATATGAATATTCTGGAATTAAAAAATCTACCGAGAATCCAAAATGAATCAAAGAGTGACCTTGACAGATACTTAGGCAACCTGTTTAAAGCAGTTAGTGCTAATGTATCTAATTCAGACATAAAAGACACCTTTCGTCTACCAGGAAAAAAAGGACAACCATCCTTCTATACTTATTGAGTTTAGTAATAATACCTTGAAAAATAGTGTGCTAAAGGCGGCCAACCCGCATTGAGCAAGCGTGGTGATTACGCTCAAACCTTCTCTGTATGAGAGGAGACCTGTGCCCAGCAGTGGGACGATAAAAGGTTGATGATGAAAGGCGGTTAAAACCTATAACCAGACTAAGGATGTGAAACTGAATAGTTCCGTTCTAGGAGCTGAGGGATCATGCCCCGTATATATTTCAGAATACCTTACTCCGAATGCAAGAAAATTACATTTTATTTCAAGAAAGTGTATTAAAAACAATAAACTAAAATACTGTTGGACCTCAAATGGAAAGATTTTGGTCAAAACGGGCGAGTTGGAGCCTACTATCCATGTCAAAACTGAGGAGCAACTTGAAAACTAATTAATTCGAAAATATGACTCATAACAAGATCATATTCTTGCCAAGCAATTTTTTGCATTATTGCTGGAACAGCTACTAATTTAACTGTATTTTCTTTCTTATGTCATGGGTCGGGTTTGTATTATTAGAATTACTGCTAGTTTTAAACCAAAATTTCTATATTTTTTATTATGCATGTATGACGGTAAACTTACATAAAATTACTTACAGCTACACAACACAACAAATATACATAAGTACCCACAATATATTTACTTACACCGTACACCTACAAAAAACTAAAAAATTTACTACCTCACATAACATAACAATTCATAACAAATCTGTTATAAACAAATGTTTCGTAGGTAATTGATTACCCTAAAATGACTTTATTAAAATGCATCACACAGCTCTTGTTTAACAATGTTTACAAACAAACGTTATGTAATAATGTCGTACACCACTGTGAAAATTAATTTTAAAATTCGATAATGAGGTATTAGGTGAGATCGATGACTTTTCTATCTCCGACACGATCAGATGTGAACCTGAAAGTTGCGCGTCTTTTCTTAGGGAACCTAAATATTTCTTGAAAATCTTGTCGCAAAACATACGTAGTCTAAATGCTAACTTTGATAATTTAAATATCCTTCTGCAGAGGTTACAATTTGATAGTGACGTCATAGTTCTTTCTGAGTGCTGGATGTCGTGCGTTCGAAATCTACCTGTATTGGATGGATTGCGAATCGATTCGAAATCGATTGTTTGATTGCCAACCCGCATTGAGCAAGCGTGGTGATTACGCTCAATCCTTCTCGGTATGAGAGGAGACCTGTGCCCAGCAGTGGGCCGGTAAAAACGTTGATAATGAATGATTGAAATAAGTAACTGAATTATTTATATTTAACTATAGTATATTATTAATTCTGGAATATATATTTTAGTTATATTTTAAGTTAATACGACTTTACATACGTTTTCTCAAAACATGAAATTTTTTAAATGCTTATTTACTGGGAAATACTTGTCCCTACCCTATGACCTTTTCTATTTATAGCCGGGACAGATGTTCTATTGTACACAAGGCCACTTTCTCTTTTAAGGGACCATTTTGTATTAGTCAAGATTATTCGTTAGTTTGAAATTGTATCTACGCAACGACGGACATACGGTTTTAAGAGCTGACTAATTTGTGTTTTATATGTGATATGTCACTTTCAGAAGGTGTTTCTGTGAATGTTGTACGTGGTTTACAAACTTTACAAACTGCAAGTATGTCCCTTAAAGGAGAAAGTGGCCTTGTATACAATATAACATCTGTTCCGGCTATAGATAGAAAAGGTCATAGGGTTGGGACAAGTATTTCCAGGTATACAGAGTTGTGCTGACAATACGACAATGAATGAAAACACTGACCATGCTGGTTCGTAGGAATACCATAGAAAAAAACCTAGCATCAAAAATAAAAAAATGAAAATTTCAAACAAACTAAATCGCATAAAATTGTCAACGGGCGACAGCGCGTTCCTGTATCGACTTGCTTTTTCGCTCCACTATTATTAAAGTATAGTACCTACCGCTGGATCATCGATGCGCCGGTCATCAACCTGTAAGCGCTTCCTTATCAACATGTACATCATGTAGAAAATGTGAAAAATAATTTCCTGTGACTAATCTAATGGATATATATTTACATAGTTTTTTTATAGGTAGACTGAGAATGTGTTGAGGTACACGATATTTAATTAATTGTCGTATTGTCAGCACCACTCTGTATAAGTATTAAAAACTTTACACGTTTTAAAGAAAACATATGTAATGTTGTATTAACTTAAAATGTAACTAAAATATATATTCCAGAATTAATAATATACTACAGTTAAATATAATAATTAAGCTACTTATTTTAATAAAATATAAACAATTAATAAATTAGTATACAATATGTAAAGAAAACCCTGTCCGACCCATAAGGATAATAAAGGTTAGGTAAACACTTGACCAAATATAATATAAAATTTTACATAATCATCACAGTAACAATAATAATGAATTTTGAAATAATCTTTTTTTCCCGGGTATTAATTCCAATTTCCCCGAAATTTAGTAATTTTTAAAAAACTGACAACACCATTTGTGGCGGAGCGAATAGCGATGCGACCATGTGCCGCATGCCCCGCCCCCTTTCACCCGCGCATGTATGCGCGGGTGAAGGGGGGCGGGGCTATCGGGTTGCCTATCGCACATGCATTAAGTTACCTCGCTTTTTCGAAATAATATTTATTTTTTTTGGGGGATTTTTTTTTAAGTTTAGCCCGGCTTTATAGGCATTATTGGAATCAGTTAACGATACCTAACAATACCTTCACGGATCGGACAGGGTTTTCTTTACATATTGTATAAATAATGGGCGTTCTTTAATAATTATAATATTTATAAACCGTAACTCACGCTTGACCTTGCATAGGACTGTGGTTGATCATATGAAAAAAAAGTTAAAACAAAAGTTGTAGAGAATTTTATACTCTACAACTTTCATCCTGGGTGAAAATAGAAAGCGAGATATTCGCGAAAAACCAATTATAATACCTTTGACCTTCAATATCTTAGACGCAGACATGACTGCATTTGTGACTTTTGAGACAACATTTAGAATGGCAAAATAAAGGTTTATACCAATTTACAGCTTATTATCTCTTATTCCGAGGTTGAACCCTGTTTTTACGTATTATGACTGGGCTTACCTTTCACCCTTACCCAACAGCTCCCCGACCTCTTAATAATATAAACTTTCACGGCTCAAAACTAGAATTAGTTGATGAGTTCACTTTACTTGGACTTACAATATACAAACACATTAACTGGAAAACACAAATACAAAAAACTCATTCCAAAATATCAAAATTTTCATATGCTCTCCGAGAAATTAAAAGGACCACCAACTTGCAAACTGCCCTCACTTATTACGCTTATGCAAATGCATGGCTTAGTTATGGTGTAACTTTTTGGGGTATAATAATAGTACAGATGCACCGACCCTCTTTACTCTGTAAAAACTTAATAAGAATCCTGGCAAATATTGAACAAACTGACAGCTGTAAACCGTTACATTTTATAAAACAATATTTTAACCCTCCCAAGGTTTTACATTCTGGAAACTTGTAAGTTTGTCCGTAAGCATCAACAATTCTACACAAAGCAAGAAGACATCCAAACACACTACACACTCAGACACCCATCTAGATTAAATATACCAACATCCAAATTCAAACTACATTCTACAAGCCTCTACGTAATGTCAATTAAAATATACAATATGTAAAGAAAACCCTGTCCGATCCGTGAAGGTATTGTTAGGTATCGTTAACTGATTCTAATAATGCCTACAAAGCTGGGCTAAACTTAAAAAAAAATCCCCTAATAAAAATAATTATTATTTCGAAAAAGCGAGGTAACTTAACTTAATGCATGTGCGGTAGACAACCCGATAGCCCCGCCCCCCTTCACCCGCGCATGTATGCGCGGGTGAAGGGGGGCGGGGCATGCGGCACGTGGTCGCATCGCTATTCGCTCCGTCACAAATGGTGTTGTCAGTTTTTTAAAAATGACCAAATTTCGGGGAAATTGGAATTAATACCCGGGAAAAAAAGATTATTTCAAAATTCATTATTATTGTTACTGTGATGATTATGTAAAATTTTATATTATATTTGGTCAAGTGTTTACCTAACCTTTATTATCCTTATGGGTCGGACAGGGTTTTCTTTACATATTGTATGTTTCATACATACACACATCAAAAGTGTCTAGGGATCAAGCATTTTTATGCGGATTTCTTGAGATTGAGATGTGGCTTTGTAATAAATTTATGATTTTATAAATTTATATGGATCCTTTTTGGTGCATTTCATAATTTGAATCAGGAACTGTGAATCAAATTCGAGTAAAAGATGAAAATCAGCTGTCAATATTTTCCCTATAAAAACATACAACGCATTGAAGACATTATTAGTGCTACTGTTTCCCTACTACTGATTAAAACCAACGTTATTATGGAGCGGCGACGTCATTTAAGCAGGGAAGAAATGCTCAGAGCCGTGGGAATGATAGAAGCTGGTTCCCGGCAACGTACTGTGGCTTTAGCTCTGAATACAAGTCAGAGTGTTATCAGTCGACTTTGGACACGTTACCGAAGCACTGGTACCGTGGCTGAGCGCCATGGAGGACGGTATCGCTGCACCACACGGAGACAAGACCGATACATTCAAATCTTAACTCGAAGAGCTCCAACAATAACCGCCATGATGTTAGCCGTGAGGCTTCATCACTCTTCAGGGAACTTAATTAGCGACCAAACAGTCAGAAACCGCTTGCATGAAGTGAACCTTCATTCCCGAAGACCGCTACGGGTACCACCTATAGCAATGCACAATCGTAGGATTCGATATCAATGGGCTCTTGAACACAGAAATTGGGCAGAAGAACAATGGCGTTTCGTGTGCTTTTCTGATGAGTCTCGTTTTGGTATGAGACCGGATACAAGACGTATACGACACTGGAGAACCCCTGGACGCCAACAGCGATTAAAATCCTGCCAGGAAGTCCATCCTTATAGTGGTGGAACCATCATGGTATGGGCGGGTATTTGGATCGGCGGAAGAACTGAGTTGATTTGGATCAGAGGCAACCTCAACGCTCAAATTTATGCTGAAACGATTGTATCAGACGTCATCGTTCCTCTACAAGTGCAAATCGGTCCCTTATTTCAGTTAATGCATGATAATGCACGACCGCACACCGCAAGAGTTGTAAGACAGACTCTCGCCGCAGCTAACATCAATGTCCTGCCCTGGCCTGCTCAGTCGCCAGACTTGAACCCGATTGAGCATGCATGGGATATGCTACAGAGAAGAGCTCTGCCGAATATGGAGGGTATCCAGTCGCAAGAAGACCTTTTTTGTTGTTGCAACGAACATGGGCGGCCATTCCACAGCGTGATTTGGATGAACTCATTTTGAGTATGCCAAACCGATGTTCTTGTGTTGTTAGTGTTCGCGGTAGAAACACGGATTATTAATTGTTTAAGTTACCCAATAAAATTTAAGAGAAAACTGTTATTTCAGTCTTTTTTTCGAACTTTTGTGTTAGTGGTTCAAATGTCAAATATCCCTTTATTAGGAAAATGGCAAATTTCTTTATTAATGCAAAGGTGACTTGGTTTATCGTTACTGTGACAAACGAAAACACTTTATTTGATGAATCCTTAAAGAAAATTTTAATTAATATCAATCAGGAGAAAAGTTATTGCAAAAATATATGTTGATCCCTAGACACTTTTGATGTGTGTATATGAATTAAAATATATGAACTACCAGACACAATAAAGGAAGAAGAAAAGTTAAATATATTTGTAAATAAATTTAAAAAAAATCTTATACACAAATGTATACTACACTGTAAGTCAACAACTAACCGATAAAAAAAAAATTGAAATTAAATATACATATAAGTAATTATACTTATCAATATAACTTAAATATACTACAAAAATACAGTTTAAAACAATATAATTATTTAAAATTTAAACACAAATATAAAATAAGGAAACAAATAAACTAGGTAAAATTAGTCAGATACCTAGGATAAAATAAAATTTAAATTCCGTATATATTTCTTATTAAGTTAAATTGCAATATAATTATATTGTTTCAAAATATTGAAACATAGCTTCCTCTCTCTTGTTACTCTATTTTGCTGTGCTCTACAGGGTCCATAATTGATCTCACACAAATTGTTACCACCTTTATATGTACTTATGGGAAAGCAATAAAGATATTGAGTATTACTTTCCTAACAACATAGGCGGCTGAACTAAGCCTACCTGCTAGGCTTGGTATGTGTGGTCCTCACTGAAGATTAGCATCTAATGTTATATTCCTAAACAAAATTGGTGAACTTCAAGCACCTCTTGTATCTAAAATGATGTTGGGTCCTTGACTCCTAATATTCAGTTAACAAAACTATGCTGCTGATCAGTCAACATAAACAAACACTAGTAGGTTATAGGTTCAAATCCAAATATGCTTTAGTTTGTGTGTATTATTTCATAACCACTGCTTAAAAAGCAGTAAGGAAAACATTGTGAGGAAACCTGCATGTCCTAGCCTAGAACTAAAGACTCTGAGACATGTGTCA
Source organism: Sesamia nonagrioides (assembly GCA_017933935.1). Taxonomy (NCBI): domain Eukaryota; kingdom Metazoa; phylum Arthropoda; class Insecta; order Lepidoptera; family Noctuidae; genus Sesamia; species Sesamia nonagrioides. The sequence continues at coordinate 426,719 of JADWQK010001864.1, forward strand.
TATACAAACACACAATGGGATTGTTATATATGCAAGTATGTACAACATGTAAAGAAAACCCTGTCCGATCCGTGAAGGTATTGTTAGGTATCGATAACTGATTCTACTATTGCCTACAAAGCCATCCAGCCAAGGCATACCGGGCAAGCGGCATGTGGACGCATTGCTTAATAATACTGGTAAAGAGTTGTCACTATTTAAAAATTTACCAAATTTAGGGGAAGTTGGAATTAATTCACGGAAAAAAAGATTAGAGATCATTACATAAAATTTCATATTATATTTGGTCGTGTTTACCTAACCTTTATTATCCTTGTGGGTCGGACAGGGTTTTCTATACTTATTCTATAATTATAAGAATATATGACTTAAATAATACCTCACCTTATGATCCTCATTCATCATCTGAGTGAACAGCTTCTCGGCTTCTACACATTGTCTCAGTAATTGGTAGCATTGTTTTAATTTAGCACAGCAAAAGACACAAGCTATAATCGGTCTATAGTCTTCAGTTACAAACTGCAACAAATTTCTTTTTTTACTACTTTGTTTTAATGAAGAAAATACTTCTATTGTATAAAGTACTTTAGTAAAATTCAAACAGCCAACAGTTGTTCTTACAGAGATGGCACAAGCAAAGATCACCAGTCTTGCTCTCAGTAGAATGGCAGTTTAATATACTATACTATACTTTTTTACTTATTAATATCTAGGTCAACTATATGGTAACAGATTTGAGATACTAGAATAAAAAATATTTTAGCAACCGAATGCTGGTCTAGCTTAAAACAGGTAAGAAGACAAAATTTGTTAGATTGCTTAGAGTGCTAACACCACTAAAGGTAATATACTAGATTCTTACTAAATATATTAGATATATTGGTTAACTTACTGGTATATCAGTCAACTTCTCATACAGTTCGTGTAACTTCCTGTTGACCACTATATACATGCGAACATTCTCCGCTAAACATATCCTGCACCTGCACATTGGTAGCTTTTCCATCATTTAACTCAAAAATTATAAATTACGATTATATTCAATTTAGATCTACTGTTGCGCTGAACAATATTGGGTTGTGATTTGTGAAGAAGAACACAAAGTTTTTAATAGATATCTAAAAGTAGGAAAGACAACAACTAGTGGCTAACAGAATACCTACCTTTTTTTTATTTTTTTATTGTTCAATTCTTTCCGTTCTTCTGAACGGAAAAGGCAAAGGCATAGTACGCCATACAGCCTAGTCTTTAGTAAATTTTTTCTTGAGTAAGTTTCTATCCTAACTTATCCTAATTTATCCTAGCTTAACTGAACTAATCTATCTCCTTTCGTTTCCCGCGTGAGGCCGACAAGGAAGAATTTGGAGTAAGGACATGATGTGGCCACTGTGCTACATTATTTCACTGTTCTTTATAAATTATTCACTGAATGCACTTTTTACTACATAAATCACGCGCTTTTATTTAGTAAACAACACTATAAATCATTTTAAAAGTCCAATGTAAAATGAGCGTGACACTCATCTTGACATTCCCGCCAAAACTCCTGACAAAAGACAAAGTCGCAGTACCTACTCAAGGGCGGATCCAGCTTTGGCGCCAGGGGGGGGTCACATAGTCGTGATCAAGTCTTAAGAAGTTTTAACTAAACTGATAATAATAGATACAATTAAAAAGAAGGTATTCTATTAACAAGTAATAAGTACTGAACTTAAAAACACCCAATTAAATAACGAAATCAATTTTTCTTTTACGTCTTCTGCCGAAACATGTTATCATTTCATCTACTTAATGGGTAAGTTTTTAAGGACGTGGAGAAGTGCCAGTCCAGTTTGACGTTCTTCAACCATTGAAGCTCTTTGCCATGCTTTAATTTTTCGTAACGTCGACGACGTACCACTGGGTGCTGAGAGGCAAGCTCAGACTGGGGGGAGACCTGACGTGTTATGCGAACGACACGCTGGTTACCGCCCGAGGGAGCTCGCTCAGGGAAATAACGTTGCTGGCGTCGGCGACGGCTGCGGTATTACAGGTTGTGGGTACGTCGCCTAGGCCTCGAGGTGGCCCTCAACAAGTCGGAGGCCATGGTTTATGGTCCCCGGCGGGCGCCTCCACCCGGCTCACACATCGTGGTCGGGGGGGTTCGAATCGCTGTCGAGTCCACCATGAAGTACCTGGGATCGGTGCTCGACAGCCGGTAGGACTTCGGTCCCAACTTCCGGCGGCTGGCGCCCAAGTTGTTGAGGGCAGCTGGGGCGTTTTCAACGTTGTTTCCCAATCTGGAAAGCCCGAGCGCCGCCTGCATTCAGCTCTACATGGGAATCGTGCGATCGATGGCCCTGTATGGAGCCCCGGTGTGGGCCTCTGACTTGACGGCCGGCAGTATCGCTGTACTGCGACAACCGCAGAGAGCGATGGCCATCAGATTCATACTACTGCCTGGATCCCCGCCTTGGGAGCTGGAGGCGAAGGTCCTCACGTCACTGTACCGGTGGCGTAAGGAGGCGGGAGTGGGGCGAACGGCCGATGCTGCGTCGGCTCGAGCAGCGTCGGTCGCAGCTCCGAGAGGTCCTGGTGGCAGAATGGCGCGACAGGCTTTCACGCCCTACCTCACCACCATCCAGGCGATCCAGCCGGTACGGGCGGACTGACTCGGGAAAACGCAGGGCTACCTGACGTTTCGGATGACACAGGTACTTTCGGGGCATGGTTCCTTCGAAAAGTACCTGTGTCGCATAAACAGGGAGCTGGACGCCCGGTGGCACTACTGCGTCGACTGCCGGGAGGACACGGCGCGACATACGCTGGCAGAGTGTGCCGCGCGCGAAGGAGCTGCGCCGTGCCCTCGTCTTTGAAGTAGGCAGTGACTTGTCGCTGCCGGCCGCAATCGAGTCGATGGTCGGCAGTGAAGAGTCCTGGGATGCGGTCGTTTCCTTCTGCGAAACACTCGTCTTGCAGAAGGAGGCTGCGGAAAGGGGGAGGGAGATCTCATCCTCTCATCCGACCCACAGCAGGCGCATCGGGCGTCGGCGGAGGGCAGATAACGCCCTCTTCCAGTCCCCTTAAATGGCTCCAGGGGCGACAGACTCGGGGACATCTGTCGCCCCCCAAACATCAGGACCCGAGGTGGAGGCGTGAAGTGTTCCACGCGCTCCACTCTTAGACGTCACGGGAGAAGTCGTACACCTCACTCAGTGGCTCACAGTGGCAGGCCAGCACCAATCGGGGGTTGCGGAAGCAGTGTTCGTTCTCGTAACCCCCGGTGTAAATGTGAGATGGAACATAGGGGTGGTTTTTAGTCAGTAAGAGTCTGACAGACACCGTCTCGCGCCCTAGGGCGGCGAACATCCATGAGGTTTTTCCAACCAGGAAACCAAAACAAAACAACCTTAGACTTACGAAGCTTAGGACCTTCAAATTCCCTCACCTAAATAACAATACGTAGGTATGTACAGATGAAGTGTTCATAAACATCATACAGAACAGGGTAAGACCGAAATGTGACAAACAACTGGGAAACAATCAATTCGGATTTCGCTCTGGTGTCGGTACTCGTGAAGCACTTTTTGCCCTCAGCGTTCTCGTACAAAAATGCAGGGATATGCAAACCGACGTACTGCTGTACTTCATAGATTATGAAAAGGCATTCGACCGGGTTAAGCACCAGCACCTCCTGGGTCTATTAACAGATATTGGACTCGATGGCAAGGACGTCAGGATTATCCGTAATCTATACGAAAACCAAGTAGAATCAATCAACATCTACAATCAGATTTGAAAATGAGGAGACCGGGCAAGATCTCAAGATTTGTCGTGGAGTTCGGCAGGGCTGTGTTGTGTCTCCGTTGCTCTTCAATATTTATTCCGAGGCAGTGATGTCGTAGGCTCTTGAAGGTTTGGAAGCCGGAGTGAAGATCAACTGCAAGGTTGTTAATAACCTGCGTTATGCGGATGACACTGTTCTCATTGCATCCTCTGAACAAGAAACGCAAAATAGATTATCTCGGCCACGTGCTCCGACACGATAGATATACGCTACTCCAGCTCATTATGATGGGCAAGGTAGAAGGAAAGAGGCGCGCTGGACGAGAGAAAAAGTCGTGGCTGCGAAACATCAGAGAGTGGACCGGCATTACGCCCGTCGAAAAACTGTTGCGTCTCGCGGTTGACAAAACCGAACACAAGAAGCTGACGGAGTTTTTGGCGGGAAGCTAAGATGAGTGCCACGCTCATTTTTCATTGGACTTTTAAATTATTTATAGTGTCGTTTACTAAATAAAAACGCGTGATTTATGTGGTAAAAAGTGCATTCAGTGAATAGTTCAAAAAGAACAGTGAAATATTGTAGCATAGTGGCCACATCATGGCTTTGAACCAAATCTTCCTCCGTGTTCGGTCCGCGCGGCCGTCTTTTTCCACATGAATAATTCATTACGTGACATTGGCTAAATACACAAACCGTGCGAAGCCATAAGAGAAAGAAAGAAGAACTCTTGAACATTTTTATTTTACTTGACATTGGCACAAAGTCATAACTAGTGCCACACTACAAAAAAAAAAAAAGAAGCTGACGGCCAACCTTCAGGATTGAAGAGGCATAGGAAGAAGAAGAAGAATGGATAGAAGTCAACCTTATTGCTAAGCTATGAAGGCTCAAAGTTGATTGGGAATATTTGACAGTTTCCGATAGCTTGACCTGTTGTCGTCCGTAATAAATCCCCCTCGTTCATTAAGTAGGCACCTACTTATCTACCTACGAGGTACTTTAAGAACATTACAACAATAATATTTGAGTTTGGATACACACACACTGGCATAATGAAGAAACTGTAAACGAAGTGCGTGTAAATATCATACGAAATGTTACATTTGAATGTTGGCAGCCGTGGCGGCGGTAGCGCGGTAAAATTCAAATTTTGGAAGCGTTCGTTCCCGAATAATCCGTTTGCCGTCAAACAAAGTATGTAATAAATAAATTGATTAAATATTGGAAGTACTTAAATAAAATCCTCCTGAGCTAGGTGCTCCTGGACCCAGCCCGGGGGTCATTACCCCATGACCCCCCCCTGGATCCGCCCTTGTTGGCCAGTCGGAACGTTCTCGGGACAGGAACTCTGGTCCATTCCACCACATTATGTACACTTTATTGTTCAAACGATATACGCCGCGAGAGATCAAATCAGCAGGGTTTTGTTCGGTTGGTACGTATCTCCACTCACTATTTCCCGTTAATTTCTTTATTTTATTTGCTCGATTAGCAATAAACACTTTTAATTGACTTGGAGAGGTATTGCGTAACCAGCCGAGCACTACCATAGAATCCGTCCAATATACACAACGAGCGATAGTACATCGCAGAGCATGAGTCACCTTATCACACAACTCGGCGGACAACAATGCGCCACACAACTCGAGTTTAGGGATCGTCAGACTCTTTAAAGGCGCGACCCTCGATTTTGCACAAAGTAGTCGAACATGAATTTCTCCTAACTGATTTATCGACCGAACGTAGATTAGCAATAAACACTTTTAATTGACTTGGAGAGGTATTGCGTAACCAGCCGAGCACTACCATAGAATCCGTCCAATATACACAACGAGCGATAGTAGGTACATCGCAGAGCATGAGTCACCTTATCACACAACTCGGCGGACAACAATGCGCCACACAACTCGAGTTTAGGGATCGTCAGACTCTTTAAAGGCGCGACCCTCGATTTTGCACAAAGTAGTCGAACATGAATTTCTCCTACCTGATTTATCGACCGAACGTATGCACATGCTCCATATGATAAAGATAAAGATAAAGATAAAGATAAAGATAAAGATAAATTTATTTGCTTAAACATGTGTGTGCATACAAGAATAAAAGAAAATGCATGCAGGATAACATAACAGAAAAATAAGATCATACATGTTTGCCACCTAGTATGGCGTGCAAATATTTTGAACAATAATGATTTTTATTATAAATTTCATGTCAAAAAAAAAATATAAGTAAATATAATGGAATTAGAAAAAACAAAAATAAATAAATGGCAGCACGAGGAAAAAAAATAACAATGCATCAAAAATCTATGTCAATATAAATGGATCTGTCAGAAATTCTTTAATATCATAGTAAGCCCTGACACATAAATGTGACTTTAGTCGACATTTCAAATGGACATTATTTAGCTCCCTCCAACTTTTGGGTAATTTGTTGTAAATAATCGGAGCCATGCAAAAAACACTTTTGCGCATAAGTGCTGTCCTGCTCCCATGCAGACAAAGCTGACTTTGATCACGCCTGTTTCTTGGAAATTTATCTGCCATTCGCGAAAATAAATTGAAATTATTTCTAACAAACATTACTGTTTCCAGAATGTAAAGTGATGTCAATGTCAAAATTTTATATCGAATAAAATAGGGCTTACAACTATCGGTGGTTTTTAATTTAAACATGGCTCTGAGACATCGCTTTTGTGCTTTAAATGCAACTTCTTTATTAGTTGAGTTGCCCCAAAAGATAACACCGTATCTGAGAATGGATTCAGTTAGCCCGTAGTAAGCAGTTAGTAACGCATCTATGTTAACAGTGCGTGACAAAATATACAAGGCATACGCACTACTGCTAACCCTTTTAGTTAGAACTTCTATATGCTCCTTCCAATTTAAACTTCGATCTATTGTAAGTCCTAAAAACTTAGTTGTTTCAACTGTGTCAATGATATTGTCATTATATGTTATGTCAAAATTAGAAAAGGTCAACGCTGCGCGCTGGCTAAAATGCATAATCACAGTTTTATTTAAATTTATTTTTAAATTATTATTGTCCAACCATTCTATAGTTTCTTTTAATGTATTATTAATGTCATCCTTATAAAAAATTCTTTGGTTACACGGTATCGTTATCGTACTATCATCTGCGAATAATGTCATATTATGTTTTATTGCCTTTGGAAAGTCATTAATATAAAGTATAAAAAGCGCTGGTCCTAGTATACTTCCTTGTGGAACTCCGTAGATGACGCTATGTTCATTTGAAATAAAGTTTTCTTCTCTTTTGGTATGAATATTAATTCTGCTTATTTCCGTAGTTTGTTTTCTGTCACTTATATAAGATTTTACGAGCTCAAGGACATTTCCTCTTATTCCATAAGCGTCAAGCTTTTTTAGTAAAATATTATGTTGCACACAATCGAATGCCTGAGTCATGTCACAAAATATCGCGCACACTGGAGTGTTTTTGTCCATATTAGTCATAACAGTATATAAAAATTCATAAATAGCCATGTTAGTTGTCTTATTTTTTCTGAATCCTTTTTGTTCGTTGCAAAGAATATTATTTGCTTCTAAATATAAATAGAGCTCTTTATAAATATAGTTTTCAATTATTTTTGAAAATATTGGTATCAATGAAATTGGCCTGTAGCATTCCATTAACTCCCTATCTTGTTTTTTGAATAATGGTTTTATTACCGATTTTTTCAGGGCATCCGGAAAGACACCTTCAGTTATACATAAATTGATTATGTAACTTAAAGGGGAACATATTTCCTTGGCTACTGCTTTAAGTATTTTTGTGCAAATGCCATCATAACCTACACTATTTGTGTTGTTAAGGGCCAACGTTATTTTAAGGACATGGTTAGGCAAACTTGGAGCCATGAACATAGAATTCTTCCGGTTTAAAATATGTTTTGTGACCCTATCTCCGGAATTAGCAACAGGCTGGATTTTATCAATAAAATAATTATTAAATGCATTGGTAATACATTTTGGATTAGAGATAACTTCATAATTATTAATTCTAAGTTTATTAATATTATTATTTGGCATATTTAACTTTGAATTATTTATAATTTGCCATGTTGTTTTGGATTTATTCTTTGATGTCTTTATTTTATATATATTTTGAGCTCGCTGAGTTAGATTAATAATCTTTTTAAATATTTTATTGTAATTTTTAAATAGCCTTTTGTTCTGCTGGGTAGGTTTTAATCTATACTGCCACAGTAATTGTCGTTTCCTAATGCTGCATTTTTTAATGCCACGTGATATCCATTTTTGTTTTTTGAAGATATTGACGAAAACTACGGTTTCCGGGAAGCACTGTCTATATAGCAACAAAAAAATGTCAAAAAAAGCATTAAATGCTATGTTAGGGTCATTTGTTTCATATACTTCTGAAAATGTCAGACTCTGCAGATAAGCTTTAAATTTATCAATGTTATTGTCATTATAGTCACGTTTTCTCCTACTCCACCGATTAAAAGTACATACTGTGCTAATTGGGCATTTCAGTAACTGTGCTGTGTGATCTGATAATGCTAATTCTAATACTGAAGCCTTACAGGACCCACTAAAATTATGCGCAAAATTGTCAATGCATGTTTTGCTCTGAAGACGAGTTGGTTGATGAAGCGCCAGTTTCAAGTTAAAGCTTAATAACATATTTTCGAATTCTATTGATTGATAAGATCTTTTAAGTACATCTATATTGAAATCGCCTGCCAAAACAATACTTTTACGATCTTTTTTCATCAACATATGTAATATTCGTTCCAATTTACCAATACACTCATAGAAGTTATTGGCATTTGGCACTCTATAAATGCAAACACATATAATTTTGTGGGTTATTAGTTCAATGGCGCAACATTCGAAGACACCACTTGTTGATATCTTTGATATTTGCGTCAGCTCTCTCCATTGATGACCGGACCTCACTACTATGCATGCTCCACCTCTTTTGCTTTGTTTACGACTAAAACAGGCGGCTAAACAGTAATTTTTCAAATTTAAGTATCTTTCATAAGTTTCCATCATAAAGTGCTCCGTAATGCACAAGACATCTACTCCTATGTTTCTTTCAATTAATTCAGTGAGGCAGACAGCAAGAGTATCACATTTAGTTAGCAAACCTGCGATGTTTTGGTGCATGATGTATAGATGTTTAGTCAAGAAAAAGCTGGTCTTCTGTTTTATGTGTATCCTTCACATTGTCAATGTTAACATTTTGCATAATGTCAGTAACTAAGTCCAGTAAATCTTTAAATATAGTACGTAGTCCAAGGTTATTTATATTGCCAGAGTATTTATTAAACATGCTGCAGTCATATTCTAGATTTAAGTTGCTGTCTAAAAGGAATGCGTGTCCATGCGTCAGTATATCCAAATATAAAAGATTATTAAATGTCTCTACGCGACAGTTGAATAAGCTAGTGTCAAATGGATACTTATATGTTGGCATACAAATAATTATGTTAGTGTGCTGCACTGTTTGAAGTACCTCTCGTATATGAAAAATAATTTCATAATAATCGTTAGTTCTCTTGAAGTCTTCTTCCCCAAGGAATATAATACAGAAGTCCTTCATGGTGTAATTTTTTAACTTTGTCTCCAGACCGCTTAGTAGTTGTTTTGTATTTCCATGTGGTTTTAAATAATGACATAGACTGTAGTTATTTTGAAATTTGCTTTCAGCGATTGACAGTACGTTGTTTTTCTTATTACTACTGAGTAAACAAATCTTACCTTTGGATTTTGGTTTTATATTTGACTGGTTACTTCTTAAAACAGGGTAGGGATCTCCCTGTTTTACACTTACTTGTGATGTTGAACATGGAGATCCTTCCAGTGGATGTTCATTGTTCACCGGCAGTAGTGTTGATGGACTATTGCATGGCTTAGGAGTTCTTAAAACACATTTCTTTTTGACAGATTTTGGTTTTGGTGTGCGAATAGGTTTTTCAGTTGTACAGACTTTTTTATAGTTATCTATTACTTGTTTACATTTTACCAATTCTTGCTTTAACGATGTGTTTTCTAAGTTCAAATTAGTAACTTCTTGATTTGCAATTAGTAATTCTTCCTGTAACTGATTTATTTTGTCAATCAAATCTTTATAGTTTTGAGATTCGTTGATTGATGTATTTGGTAAGCTTAACATTGTTGTGTCAAACAGAGATTCATTTGATGACAACTCACAAAGCGAACTGGAGCGTTTTGGTTTTCTGAATGTGATGTTATCACTTTGCTCATTCTCCATTTTAATTTACTTTGATAAGTGTCAATGTCGTATTTAGTTAAAAAAAAGAGAAATATTTATATAAAATATTGTCAATTTTTTTTTTTTTTTTAATTCTTGAAGGTATTTTTTTGGATGAACGAAGTCGTTAATTACACTCTTAAGAAATACTTTATTTTTATATTGTTGCACAATTGTTGTTCAACCACTTTATTTATATCACTACTATTATGCACTTTATTTACTATTACTTCTCATTAATATAATCTTCGACGTTATTGTAATGTTTTTTTACACTTCACTATTTGAGTTTAACTTTTGTTTTTGCGTTTCTCTGGTTTATTTTTGTGGATAACACTCACACTTCATTTTCAGACTGTTATTTGCCGGTTTACATTAAAATTTGGATAAATACTCAACATTTACATAAAAATAACATAAAATTTAGCGGAGCTGCTTACTTAAGTTTTCGAGAACTACCCTCGAAATGCTAGAATCGAAGAGTCGGAAAACATGTGAATGTCAATTTGCGATACATTTTTACACATGACATGTCTAGGGAATTCTATACAATTTAACGAATGTATACTATTTACAAATTTATCCCACATAATTCGAATGTCATGCGCTATGGGTTCGTCCCATCCTAATATAGGTACATAACCATAACTTCTGCATGATTAATTTGGGTTTAATTACAAATATACTTAATAAACCCAATGCATCAAAGATCTTAGCAATATATAACAATACGTTACGTTTCGGAACTGACACATGATTCAGCTCTCGATATTCATTAATAAATTCTATATACGGTGTCTTTACATGCGATGGTTTTTTTAATCTTCTTTCCAAATTAATTAAACGCATTTTTGCTATACCCAAAGAATCCACGAATACTCCAGGAGAAGTGTGAAATGGAATTTTAACACAAAATCTACCATCCATTGTCCTATACTTATCCAAAAAATGCTTTTCACAAAAATCCTCTTCGTGACTGGATGTTATATTTTTGTCAAATAATTCCTCTACTTTCGAAAATCTTTCTATTTGTTTACTTAAACCGGTTGTTAAGTTACACTTTACTTCACTGTTCGACATATTACGAATGTCTATTGGACCTGTAACAAGCGAACCTAGCCTTGAATGCAGCAAGGTGGGAAGACCCTTACCCAATTTTATCTGTTGGCCGGTTATCAAGTTCCAAAACATGTCCGCCCCGATTAATATATCTATTTCTACTGTCGGCCAAATCAACGTTACCGGGAATATTCCAATTGGTTATATTCACCTTTACATTTGGTAACTTACTCGTAATTTTTGGCACAATCATACAATTAATCTCTGCACTAAACTTATTCTTTATTGAGCTAAACTTAAATTTACAACTTTCTGTTGACTTTAACTTAGTATTTCCTATTCCTAATACGGTCAGGGTTTCCTCTTTACGATTACAACATAACCCTATTACAGAAATATTCAGTTACTATCGAGATTTGACTACCGGAATCCAGTAATGCGCGCGCCACATAATGTTTATTAACTATTTTGCTCACAACATTAAGGTCATACCCTCACCAAATGACCTTGAGCATTTGCTCCCTCTTCACCGCGCCCCACCTCTACAATACTTCGCAAAATATTACTAGCGCCGTCTGGCGGACGAAGTACTTACAAATACAAGTTAAATTCATAGACCACAGAAGTAACAGACATGGCATTTTTATTTTTGTTTATTGATGCGCCCAAATACTTTTGGTTATTATAGACTGAAACAAATGTTGACGATACTTCATAATAAAAATTTTGCGTATTTTATTTTTTAACCGACTTCCCAAAAGTGTGGTTCTCAATTCGATTTATGTGTGCTCGCTGATAACTTTATCGTTAATGAACCGATTTTGACCATTCTTTTTTATATGAAAGAGTATGCTGCCTATGTAATCTCATTGTTACCACGTCAGTGTCGATAATGGAAATTCTAAGAAATTTAGGCCAATTATCGAAAATTGTAGGCACGCTTCGGGTGAAAACTTGATACTCGTATTTATATTGGATGATACTATAAAACCGTGAATATTTGGGCCTGACCTGATGATGGAGATGACAGAGAATCAAGGGAATCCACAACGGAAGCAACTGTCATGTGTTTGGGCTTACTTAATTTGTATTGATTAGACCTTTACAACTAAATATGTTATTCAGTCAGATTTCCAAAAAATACTCATCATCATCATCATCATTTCAGCCGAAAGACGTCCACTGTTGGATATAGGCCTCCCCCAAGGTTCTCCACGACGACCGGTCCTGCGCCTCCCTCATCCAGCGGTTTCCCGCGACCTTCACCAGGTCGTCGGTCCACCTTGTCGGGGGCCTACCCAAAAATACTAGACACATATTTTTTTCTTTTTTCATATAAACAAAAAACTAAAACCCAACTACGACAAAAAACGACGCTGAAAAGTATAAAACAAGATTTTCAGAATACTGAACTGAAAAAAGTTGCCAATGTAGTTGCAAGTAAATGGGCACAGTAGACTCTACCAAGATGCCTTCGTTGTAAATTGACAATAATGTCATTCAATACTATTCTGAACTATGCAATATTCATTAGGTAGAGATAAATTTTCATTTTTGGAAAGGCGTAGTCACACGTTGTCAAGGTGCTACTGTAGGTAGGTATCTGTAACGTGTGACTACGCCTTTCCAAACTTGAAAATTTATCTCTACATAGTGAATATTGCATAGTTCAGAATAGTATTGAATGACATTATTGTCAATTTACAACGAAGGCATCTTGGTAGAGTCTACTGTGCCCATTTACTTGCAACTACATTGGCAACTTTTTTCAGTTCAGTATTCTGAAAATCTTGTTTTATACTTTTTCAGCGTTGTTTTTTGTCGTAGTTGGGTATTAGTTTTTTCACTTTATATTATTTGTACTATTTTGGTGTTAAAGTGTATTTGTGACGCATAATATTAACAAAAGTTAAACTGATAAACTAAAAACTAGGTACTTGACATATTACATCTACACGCACATATAGCAACATAAGCCCGAAGGCATATAGTGCTGACATATTTATGGGAGTTTTAGCCAGTTATCAAACTGTTTCTGCCTTCACTGGGTGGAGTTACTCCCAGCTTATGTCGTTTTCATTAGTGCATTACATATTCTATTAATGTTCACACTGCTCTAAATGTAGAGCAGTGTGAACATGAATAGAATATGTAATGCGATAAGAGCAAAGCGCGGATCACGGGAACTGTGAATCGCTTTATGCAATGGCATAAAGCGATTCACAGTTCCCGTGATCCGCGCTTTACTCTTATCGCTCATATTTAACATCATTATAGCATTCTTGTAATTATGTACAAGCAAAAGTACTCGTGAAGCTCTTTCACGTGATACCAAACACGGTATATTTATTTTAATTTTATATTAACATAGAACTTTTAGTCCGCTAGAGGGCGCAATACTAAATTTGGTGACAAGCTTTATAACTCATAACTAACAGAATATCAAGGCCCTTCTAATGGTACTGCAGTTGTCTTATTCTGATAAGTAGTAAAGAAGCTATGAATGAAAAAAGATGTGAATTATATACAACCAGCCCATGAATACAGGTAAAGTCACGAGCAAATGCTAGCAATATATACATATTTATAATGTACAAGTAAAGCGCTTTCAAATGATACCAAACACGGCATATTTATCTTAACTTTATTTTTTTACTCTGTATGTTTTGTCCGCTATAGGGCGCCACATTAGATTTTGTGAAACCCCATATAGCCTATAACTAGCGGACAATTAAGACGCTTCTAATGATATGTCATTTGTCGAATTCTGATAAGTAGTTTAGAAGTTACGAGGGAACAGATGAACATACATACATACATACATAGCCTGTCAAAATCATAACCCTCCTTTTGCTTTGCCGTAGTCGGGTAAAAAATTAAGACGACACAGTGCTTTGAAAACTCGTGTGACGTCACTGCACGCTACACTTTTTAGCGGCCAGTGACGTCACCAGCCATCACTCCTGATCTTTGATGCTTATTATATTTGTCAATTTTTATTGATTTGATAAAACAAAATATACGAAATGTAAAACGTATATAATAAACCTATCCAATATTTTTCTATAATCTGAATGACGGACTAATTAGTTTTTTTTAGTCAAATACCCTATTATTTATATTATAGTAAAGTTATCCGCAAACAAACATAAAAAAACATATAACCTCCTCCCTTTTGAAATCGGTTAAAAAACGAACACCAAAATGAACATCAATATCAGAGACACTTTATGATAGTATTATACTCTATGGGACATGTGGTGCGTGAGCGAGCAAGCAGATGCATTCTCGCTCACGCGCCGCCCGCTATGCTAGCGGACCGCGCGATGACGAACGACACGGGTTCCCCCTTCGAGAGCTTGTGGCATACTGAATCTCAATAACTCGGGCAAGAGAAATGATGGGGAATACGCTCAGATTGTTGAACAAAATTTTTGTTTTGGTCGTTTTAAAAAAATATTTCCACAATAATGTTTGAAATGAAATTGCCTATCCACTAGTGTAAGAACGCAATCTAAATAATGCTTACTTTTCGAGGAGATGCACGTTTTTGATATTTATTTCTCTTGTCAGAGGTTTCGTTGTGAAGGAATTATTTAAACATTATGCTTAGTAAAAAAAAAAAACTACAATTTTGGAGCCAAGATTATGGAGAAAATTTATGTATTTTTAATAAGTTGATATTTCTTTTGGATAAAAAGTAGATAGCTCCGAAAAACTACATAAAAATGGCCTGCGGTGTGTTTTTCCTCTGGAACCGCCTTAATGAGCGCTGTGGACAAAAGAACGTGTCGAGTCGTTGTAGCAGATAACGAAACCGGTTCCTTCGCCGCCGGCGCAAGCCGCCTAGGCTCAACGGTAGCGGAGACGGTCGCTTGCATCGACGCCGCTGACGAGTTCAAGTCTCGGCGCGCAACGCCGAACGATACTGACTGCGTTGCTTCACCTGAGCTATAACCATGGGAACTCGCTACGCCGTCCGTGCTTTGAGGTTTATTTCTATGAAGATTATGATTATTGTTGATGATTATGTTTGTGTTTACAAACTTTACAACTAATTGCCTTGCAGTTGTAAGCACGATGACCTGGTTTAAAATAATTTATACATAGTTTATATTTCCAGACAACTTCATTTCTTTGTTCTAAACTCATAGAATTAAACCTTGCACATTCAAATTACCGATGATTTCCTTGGCAAACGACACAATTATAATTACGATTACTTTTTTCACTAGGCTGTGACGACGAGACAAAACTAGATGCCCTCTCACTTCCATATTTACTTAATTTACTTGTACTCGGCTTGTCTGTGTCTAATATCTCAGCTCGATCACGCAAAAACTTAAAGAATTCTTCGAGGGTAGGGACCTCCCCTAATAAGCCTTTGTGCTCCTTCCACTTGGTACTGGTTTTTTTTTTATCAAGTTTACTTACTTCTAAATGTATAATAATTGTATCCCTATCCCAGTATTCTACCGGCTGCTCTAAGGGTTTTAAGCCCTTTAAATTCTTAGATATAGTATCTATCATAGAACGCAAAGACTTATCAGAAGCCCTACTTACGTTTTCTATACCAAATAAGGAATTCATGTGATTACTAATCAACCGACGCTTATTATTATAAGTTTGACACAATAAATCCCATGCGATGTTGTAATTGTCCGCGCAAAATGTTACTGACTCGATACTCAATGCAGGACTACCTTCCAACGACGATCGCAGATAATGGAATTTATTTATCGGTTCGATAGAATTATTCTTATGGATTAACGATTCAAAGGTGTCCCTAAACTCTAACCATTGCGAATAATCTCCACCAAATGTAGGTAACTTAATGATCGGCAATCGTACCGAACGGGCAAATGAATCAGCACTTTCAAAACTATCGGAATGCTTTGAATTTTGTTTAGCTATACTTTTTCGTTTTAAGTTACTTTCTTCCATGTAGTGTATTGACTAAACTGTTGGTTGTCTCATGCGCCGCGTCACGAGTCAGTCGAGTTCCGGCAGCCGAGCGAAGCGGTTGTGTGGTCTGATTGTATGCGTGTTGTGGTGTTGGTGAGCCGTAAAATACTCCAATAGGCAGGACAATACATGTGGCGACGAGGTCAAAACAAAAGTGAGTACGCAAAAAATATAATAATTAAAAAAAAAAGAAAGGAAATTATGATGATTAAATTAATGAAGTAAGCAAGATACGTCATTCTGAACAAATATTTTATCATAAACCGGTTGTTTCAAACGTTAAATAATAGCAATAATACAGCTGCATTTCAGCAAAGAATAGAGAATATTAAAAAAGAAAATACCAGCATTCAATTATTTACGCAATATAATATGGATTATAAGAATAACTTTCTACTTATTTCAAGTGTAGGTATGCTACAATCATTGCTTTGATTTAAATAAAAAATAAACCAGTAAGAAATTATATTTTAAAATAATGTTTGACTACCCACCTTAATTCAATATTATACTTTTGTTGCTTAAGTATAGAATATACTAGCTTTCCACCCGCAGCTTCGCCCGCGTGGAGTTCGGTTATATCGCGCTTTTTAGACTTCCCTCGGGAACATCAATTTTTTCCGGGATAAAAGGTAGCCTATGTTCTTTCTCAGGGTCTAAAGATTGTCTGTGTCAAATTTCATCAAAATCGGTTGAGAGGTTTAAGCGGGAAAGCGTAACAGACAGACAGACAGACAGAGTTACTTTCGCATTTATAATATTAGTATGGATGTACGATTAACTATTTAGTTGTAAGGTTGTTACAAGGAACATTTTGCTTTTAAGTTACCTATCCAGATAAATAGTAGGAGTTAAACCATTAACCATTTAATCGGTAGTTGCATAAATCTAATCCGACGCAGAACTTAATATCTACTTCATTACATCAATGCAAAACTGTGTGCGTAACTAATGAATTAATGATACGTGTTTATTGACGACACGGTTGGTGCAGTGGCGGAGCGATCGACAGATGCGCTGCGTGTCGCGGGCTAGATCCCCGCACGGAAAATTTGTATGGCCTACAGATAGTTGTTCCGGGTCTGGCTGTTGGTGCATGTGAGTTTAAATGGTTGTAAACGCACCCACGATACAGGAGGAATTCCTAGTGTGGGTCAACGTTATAAAAAAAAAAAAAAGAAAAAAAAAAACTACCTAAAGCAGTTACAACTGAACTGATCATTAAATTGATACTAATGGGAAAAATTAAAAGCAATAGCACCTAATATGGTTGTTGTGTATAAAAATAATATATACAAAGCAGATTAATATCTGATCATTAAATCGATAGTTATGGAAAAACTAAAAAAAAAAATAGCACCTAATAAGGTTGTTGTGTATAAATATAATATATACAAAGCAGATTAAAATCTGATCATTAAATTGATAGTAATGGAAAAATCAAAAAGAAATAGCACCTAATAAAGTTGTTGTGTATAAATATAATATATACAAAGCAGATTAATATCTGATCATTAAATTGATAGTTATGGAAAAACTGAAATAAAATTGCACCTAATAAGGTTGTTGTGTAAAAATATAATATATACAAAGCAGATTAAAATCTGATAATTAAATTGATAGTAATGGGAAAAATAAAAAGGAAATAGCACCTTATAAGTTTGTTGTGTATAACTATAATATATGTATACAAAGCAGATTAAAATCTGATCATTAAAATGATATTGATGGAAAAAAAAGGAAATAGCACCTAATACGGTTGTGAGTGAACATAATACATATTATGTACAAAGCAGATTAAAATCTGATCATTACATTGATATTAATGGGAAAAAATAAAAGAAATAGCAGCTAATAAGGTTGTGAGTGAACATAATACATTTACGTACAAAGCAGATTAAAAACTGATCATTAAATTGATAATCATGAAAAAAAAAAAGAAATAGCACGTAATAACGTGAGTGAACATACTATAAACAAAGCAGATTAAAAGCTGATCATTGAATTGATACTGTTACGGACTAGGGGTAATAAAATACCGGTTAAGGGTTGCGAAGTTTATTGACAACGAAGGTACAGTCTTTAGTAGGCAATGACAAGTAGAATGTAGCTGATGTGGCACCGAAGTCTTCCCTTATTTCCACGAAGTACCCACACAACAACACTTCAGATGTTACTTGGTGTAACTCAGTGCTCGTTGGGTTGGCGTTGTAAATCGCTTCTTAACTGTCGCTTGTTTCGGTCGATAGACAAATACAGACTGACTGCGCGCTGGCGTCACGGCGCCTTATTTAGCTCAGCTGATCGAACAGTTCAGATCTGTCTAGACGTAATAATAACAGTGCATAATTTCGGGTACGTTCAGCAGGTACCTACGGGTACTTTACCAGAGATGAGTTTCTAGTAATTTCTCTGTAGACCGCGACACTTCGTTGACAATATTGATGAAACCTGTACCATTCGATAGGTCATCCTAGATCTATCAATGCGTTTTATATCATAACTACAATTCCTAGGTCTCGAGTTATAAGGCTTAAAAGTTACGTACTGCATGTCACGCAATATTAAACCTTATGCCGACGACATAAGGTGCAATCGTAATAATATCATGAATTTAGTAATAATGTTGACCAGCTTCGAGTGCAAATAGTTTGATATTAGTGTGTTACATTAAATTGACACATTGGTTGATATAAACAACTAAGTATTAAAATATAGCGGATAAAAGTAATCCGATCAATCAATTGATATGGGCCAGAAATGTGTTCCATTAAAACACAATAGCAGATAATATTTATCTGAAACATTAAATTGATTATTCCAGGGCGTCCCAAAGACGTCACTCCTTTCATTGAAAAAGTTTGATTGGAATGGTGAATCTACCTCTGCGGGCATACGATAGAAGCGATATTTGTTCATATATTTGGAAGCGTCCAATATTAATAAAAATGTGAAGAAAAGGGCCCTCCTTCCTACATTTCAGCGGCTTAGATTTGCAGGAATTGTTATACATCATTCCTGAAGTCAATATCGAACCAAGTGAAGTCGTGGACTGACGCGTTTGAAGTAGCAATATCTAAACTAGACTCTATTTTGCACCGTAACAGAGTAAAATCTACGAGCGACATACAGTTAGGATGTTCAAACAAGAACCGGGTAAAAATTAGAAAAATCCTGGTGAGATTCGGACTACTTAATTTCACCCGTATCACAACATTACAGCTACTCATTTCATTGTTATTAAATAATTAATCCAATATAAACATAGGAATGTAAAAATAAAAAAGTAAAAAATTTAGTTCGAACTGATATTGCAAAATATTGGCGGCCAGAACAATAGCAATGTTTTAAATCATTGAAGGAAATTATAATTAAAATACCTAGCTCAGGATATTATGCTGTAAATGATCGTACGATTGCCATAGCAGATACAAGCCCAGTAGGCCGATCCCAGGGTATTACATATTATGATATTGCATAATATGTTCACAAAACTCTGACTGATTTTGAACGCCAGAGAGACATAAAAAGAGGCTTTAGCCCTTATATGGCCAGTAGAGTAGTTACAGTCAAGACCAAAAGTCGAGTTGCAATCTCACAAAACTATGGCCAAGCAATACTAGTTGTAGTTACGACCTTCTTCTATAATAAAGTTTGATACACACTCATACACTTGCTGCCCGCTTATGATTGTTAGGTACTACTTACTAATTTCAACGTCTACAGTGTTTCAATGGCCTAACGGTTTTCGCCTTGATAGGCGTTCAAGGTGGTTCGAGTTCAAATCTAATAACTTACAAAATATTTTTTAAATGTTTATTGGTGAGTTATGAATGCTGACAACAAAAATATCTAAAAATACCGATCTGCAACTTAAAGATGATACTTTCTTTTAAGATTTTTTCTATAATAGAGTCATTATAAAAAGATGACGGTAGACTTAAAAGAATCTGAATCACTACTTCACAAAAAATATTCCGCTACCTACAATAACTATTATTAGCTACAATAACTCAAATAATATTACTTAGTTGTTGTTGGTTGGTGAACATATAGTTACCAGTTTGTGTTATTAGTTTTACTTTTTAATCAATATGCAGGCATATGCAGCAATATATCTCAAATATCATATGAAACCGGCTTTTGT
This sequence comes from Sesamia nonagrioides, assembly GCA_017933935.1. NCBI lineage: Eukaryota > Metazoa > Arthropoda > Insecta > Lepidoptera > Noctuidae > Sesamia > Sesamia nonagrioides. The sequence continues at coordinate 446,923 of JADWQK010001864.1, forward strand.
GTAAGTTGTTTTTATTATTATTTATGTAAGGTGCAAACCAATCGCTTGTAGCAAGTGTGTAATAAAATTGTTATTGTTTTAGAGAAATACTGTAAGCCGTTGGAGGTCAAGGTCAAGAGGTTGGAGGACGAAGGTAGCTGTCGAGACAAGTGAAACGAAACGACAATATTTACCGTTGAATAAACTTTTAAATCGTGCGAAGAAGATAGGTTGCATTTGTGGTTTAAAAATAAATTGGCGAGGCTGGTGGAGTCTTATCGAGCTAAACAAAAAAAAAACTATTTATAACAAAAACAGTGCAGAAGTGTCCTACAGAGTGTTTTAAATATATACCAATAAATATCTTAATAACGGACTCTAAACCATCTCTAAAGTAATTTAGCTAAGTGACAGTAATATGTTCGGTTGGCTTAATGGCTAACAGATGTCGCCTTTTGCAATTTAAATACAAATTACTTTTGGTAAATTATAAAAACTATAATTTCGGAATTCGATAAGAAATAAGTTCGTTTACTATTGAACTAAGAAAGCGCTTGAAGATTATAATCTCATGCCATCAAACTCCGAAAAAAGTCACTACAGGATGGCAGCATTAGTACCATGCTATACACGCAAAAAAATTGTAAATGTAAAAGCACTATTATGTGTTCTAAGTATAGATTATTTTATGATTGCAATAATATTCAGGTTAAGCTTCAATCCTCTTTTCTTTAAGAAAATGAATAATTAAGCTATAACCTCTTTAATCATAATATATGTATAATATTATATTTTTCATATCTAACAACCAAAAATGTTTTTTTTTTTGTATTTTTTACCATAACAATATCATAAGTTTGTCAAGGATTACTTTTATATAAAATATTACAATGCTGCCGTTTCAACGTTTGTTTCATTTGTTAGTATAAGTATATCTATACGGAATAATATATAACTTTATAATATATTGCATTATAATATGCTTATTGTTTTATTTTTATATATTTTTAATTATATTACCCCTATAGTAAACTAAAACATATATTAAAACCCTTTTTTGGGATAAATATTCAATAAATTTTCCTATTTGTTTAAATATTATAAATAAATATAGTAAACTAAAACATATAATAAAACCCTTTTTTGGGATAAATATTCAATAAATTTTCCTATTTGTTTAAATATTATTTGCAAACATTTTTACTTTAAAATACAAATCAATTATAATTTTAAATTATATGAAACAACAAAAAGAGTTGCCTATAATAAGGATCGAACCCACAATCGCTCGCTTATGATAGCACCATTGTTAGTATAGTTTCATTTGTTAGTATAAGTATATCTATACCGAATAATATATAACTTTATAATATATTGCATTATAATATGCTTATTGTTTTATTTTTATATATTTTTAATTATATTACCCCTATAGTAAACTAAAACATATAATAAAACCCTTTTTTGGCATAAATATTCAATAAATTTTCCTATTTGTTTAAATATTATTTGCAAACATTTTTACTTTAAAATACAAATCAATTATAATTTTAAATTATATGAAACAACAAAAAGAGTTGCCTATAATAAAGATCGAACCCACAATCGCTCGCTTATGATAGCAACATTGTTAAGTGCGGCCGCTAACTTAACTTCAAATGAAGTAACGAAATTTTGCATTACTTTAAAGAAAGACGAAGACTGCGATAAAAAAATAATGCGGTAGTGTGCGTGGCCGGTTTAGCGCAGGCGACAGTAGTCTTTAAGGTGGGAATGGACTTCTACAGCTGATAGTACTTTTATATTCCTCTACGGTAAAAAATTTGAACTAATAACGGACCACAAACCATTGGAAGTTATATTTGATATTAAGACGCTGTGAATAGCAAACTTTTAGGTATTTGAGGGGTGAAGCAGACGAAGTGGGACACGACTAGCCCCGCCCACTGCGGGGCGCGGGGCGCTCCGCACGAGTACATCGATGCGTGACTCGTGAGGCGTCGTGCATCGAGAAATACGCACGTTCTATTAAATCTATACCAACCATTCTCTATTCCATCTACATTTAGAAGCGTAATTTCACAACCCAACCGCGAGGTATGGTTGGCTCGGTTCGTCACAGTCCCGGTTCGCATTAGACGAGCAGCAGGTTCGAATCCCACATCCGTTCACTTTACCTTACGATTTCCGAAAATGTATATTTTATACATGTTTTCATTTTTTATTATTACTTTTGTTTTCTTTTTTATTTTTATAATGCGCTGTGTCCGTTCTGCTTAATTTTTTTGTGTTATGTCCTTTTTTCATGAAACTGTTAGAAATATATCATTTCTAGAAATTACTATTTATAAACAGCTGTTTAGAGTAACTGTTAAAAAAAATGCATTTTCAGATATTTAAAAAAATAAAAGATTTTTTCTTCAAAACTGCAACTCTTATCGAAGTCGGGTTTGTACGAGTGCTTAGAATAACACAACACAAAAAGATTGAAATAGATGGAGGCACTTGGAGGAGGACTATACTGAAAGGGGCCATGAATAATGCAACAAAATGAAATCTAAATTTACTGTTTTGAACTATTATCAAATCAACTGTTATTTTTATTGTTTTTCTTTTCTATTCCATCTACATTTAGAAGGGTAATTTCACAACCCAACCGCGAGGTATGGTTGGCTCTGTTCGTCACAGTCCCGGTTCGCATTAGACGAGCAGCAGGTTCGAATCCCACATCCGTTCACTTTACCTTGCGATTTTCGAAAATGTACATTTTTTACATATTTTCATTTTTTATTATTACTTTTGTTTTCTTTTTTATTTTTATAATGCGCTTTGTCCGTTCTGCTTAAATTTTTGTGGTATGTCCTTTTTTCATGAAACTGTTAGAAATATATCATTTCTAGAAATTACTATTTATAAACAGCTGTTTAGAGTAACTGTTAAAAATAAATGCATTTTCGGATATTTAAAAAAATAAAAGATTTTTTCTTCAAAACTGCAACTCTTATCGAAGTCGGGTTTGTACGAGTGCTTAGAATAACACAACACAAAAAGATTGAAATAGATGGAGGCACTTGGAGGAGGCCTATAGGTACTGAAAGGGGCCATGAATAATGCAACAAAATGAAATCTAAATTTACTGTTTTGAACTATTATCAAATCAACTGTTATTTTTATTGTTTTTCTTTTCTATTCCATCTACATTTAGAAGGGTAATTTCACAACCCAGCCGCGAGGTATGGTTGGCTCTGTTCGTCACAGTCCCGGTTCGCATTAGACGAGCAGCAGGTTCGAATCCCACATCCGTTCACTTTACCTTGCGATTTTCGAAAATGTACATTTTTTACATATTTTCATTTTTTATTATTACTTTTGTTTTCTTTTTTATTTTTATAATGCGCTTTGTCCGTTCTGCTTAAATTTTTGTGGTATGTCCTTTTTTCATGAAACTGTTAGAAATATATCATTTCTAGAAATTACTATTTATAAACAGCTGTTTAGAGTAACTGTTAAAAAAAATGCATTTTCGGATATTTAAAAAAATAAAAGATTTCTTCTTCAAAACTGCAACTCTTATCGAAATCGGGTTTGTACGAGTGAAATAGATGGAGGCACTTGGAGGAGGCCTATACTGAAAGGGGCCATGAATAATGCAACAAAATGAAATCTAAATTTACTGTTTTGAACTATTATCAAATTAACTGTTATTTTTATTGTTTTTCTTTTTTTAAATTATATTATGAACTAAGAAATTCATGGTTAAATAAAGGCTTATTATTATTATTTATTATTAATTTCTAGAAATTTGTAGAAAGAAAATTATAACGAATTGATTTTAAATATTAGTTTGCATTATAATTGTTACAAAAAGAATATATTTAAAAAGATGGAACAATTACTACAAAAAATACAGAAAATCGGATAAATTAATAATAATTAAAAAAAAAACAATTGCAAATAAGAAATCCAACAAAAAGCATACAACGTAAAGCTGGGGTTTGAACCCGAACACATACAGGTGAAGAAAAATGTGCCGCGAAAAAGTAAAAAGAATAATTACAGAAAAAAATGAAATAAAATATCGGCAAAAATACAACAGTAAATTAAAAAGCATTTATTTCAATTAAAATCTACAAAAAGCATATAATGTAAACCTGGGGTTTGAACCCGGGCAAAAACGAAATATGATTATTCATCAACAAACAGACACGTAAATATAAATATTTTCTGTGCGGGGTAAAGCAAAAAGTGACATAGGTCCGACAAGCACCGCGCCTCAGCGGTCACTGTCGCTAAGCATAGAAGTGAAAGAGAAGGCAATGGACGCCGCGATGGAGCGACGTTTCGTTCACGTTATTTATCATTAAATACATTATTTATTTTAGAATATCTTAGTTAAATCGATAAACAAAAACAATGGTTTCATTTACTATTATATTTTACATCGCTCTTCTCAATTTTATCAAGATTTGATGATTAATAATACAGTTACAACTGTTATAAATTCAATTTTAGGGGTTACTTTAGGATTTTTTTTCTATCGAGAAAATTAATTCAAAACGTGTTTTGAAAACAATGGTTTCCTGCTACATATAATCAAGATTAACATATAAATTTTTGGCTGCTCTGAAATGTATACATTTGGCTAAAAAATTGTTTTAAGAAGCCTATTTTTACTGAACACAGCGCCTTAAGTCCAAACCATGTGCTAAGAGAGAGAGGGGTTATGCACCTTCAATCGTACGACTATAAAGTAGTTTACCAATCTGGGAAAACCAATATCGCAGATTCATTGTCTAGACTCAGTAAAGCTGCAGAAAAATCTCTAACACAATTGAAAGACAATCATATTTGTCAAATCGTGAATGACATCGCGGTCGACTTGATGGACCCACTTCCAAGTGGAGACCGCTTATTTGATGTAGTCGGCTATTACAGCAGATATAAGAAGTAAAGATTTGTCGCAAAATTACCTCTACAGAAATTGTAGTAAAACTTATAGAAATATTCAGTCGATTATGTAACCCAATTTCAACAACTGCAGATAACGGAATACATCAGTCAGGTTTTTAAATTACTTTTTTTACAGAAAGAAATATAAGTATTTTCAATACAGCGTCGATCCCACCAAATGTCAGCCGATTTCAATAACCTCCATACTCTGCAAGATTATGGAACGTGTCTTGAACTTGCGCCTCTTGGCTTACCTGAAAGGTTACGAACTCCTCAGTGACCGACGGGTGTCGCCGCAATCGGTCAACTAGAGACCTACTAGTGTATGCCACTCACTTGTGGAGCGAGACCCTCGAGAAAAATAGGGAAGCCATGCCGGTCTCCCTCGATGTCTCTAAGGCCTTCGTATAGCACGCCTTTTGAGTTAGCTTCCAGACAGACAAACAAAACAGAGGCGTGTCTTTGCACTGCCAAAAGAAGTCCGTTCACCTTGGCTTCTACTTTTAGGAATGTATCCTTGGAGTGCACCGACCGCCATCAGCTTTTGGGAGCTTAGATTTCCTCGAACCTAAATTTTGGACGGTTCAGTGGGTCCAAGGCCAAGGTGGCTGCCAAGAAACTTTGCATTATCGCAAAGGTCTGGCGCTACTTCACAACAGGGCAGCTTCTAATGTTGTACAAAGCAAAGGTCCCCTCATGTGTGGAGTACTGCAGCCACATTTGGGCTGGTGCCGCGAAATGTCACCTGGTTACTTTGGATTCAAGAGGCGTGCGAAGAGGCTGATTGACGACCCAGATTTAACTAGGAACGGTCAGCGTAGAGTAGCCAGCCTTTCGGTGTTCTATAGGATGCATTTTGGTAAGTGTGCAAGGGATTTGTATGATTTAGCTGCCCCATCTCCGTTCCACCATCGGGCGCCCCGTCGTGCGGCGAATTTCCGCCCTTACGTTGTTGATGCCGCAACGATCTGAACGAACGAAAAAACGAACACCAAAATGAACATCAATATCAGAGACACTTTATGATAGTATTATACTCTATGCGACATGTGGTGCGTGAGCGAGCAAGCAGATGCATTCTCGCTCACGCGCCGCCCGCTATGCTAGCAGACCGCGCGATGACGAACGACACGGGTTCCCCCTTCGAGAGCTTGTGGCATACTGAATCTCAATAGCTCGGGCAAGAGAAATGAAGGGGAATACGCTCAGATTGTTGAATAAAATTTTTGTTTTGGTCGTTTTAAAAAAATATTTCTACAATAATGTTCGTAATGAAATTGCCTATCCACTAGTGTAAGAACGCAATCTAAATAATGCTTACTTTTCGAGGAGATGCATGTTTTTGATATTTATTTCTCTTGTCAGAGGTTTCGTTGTGAAGGAATTATTTAAACATTATGCTTAGTAAAAAAAAAACTACAATTTTGGAGCCAAGATTATGGAGAAAATTTATGTATTTTTAATAAGTTGATATTTCTTTTGGATAAAAAGTAGATAGCTCCGAAAAACTACATAAAAATGGCCTGCGGTGTGTTTTTCCTCTGGAACCGCCTTAATGAGCGCTGTGGACAAAAGAACGTGTCGAGTCGTTGTAGCAGATAACGAAACCGGTTCCTTCGCCGCCGGCGCAAGCCGCCTAGGCTCAACGGTAGCGGAGACGGTCGCTTGCATCGACGCCGCTGACGAGTTCGAGTCTCGGCGCGCAACGCCGAACGATACTGACTGCGTTGCTTCACCTGAGCTATAACCATGGGAACTCGCTACGCCGTCCGTGCTTTGAGGTTTATTTCTATGAAGATTATGATTATTGTAGATGATTATGTTTGTGTTTACAAACTTTACAACTAATTGCCTTGCAGTTGTAAGCACGATGACCTGGTTTAAAACAATTTATACATAGTTTATATTTCCAGACAACTTCATTTCTTTGTTCTAAACTCATAGAATTAAACCTTGCACATTCAAATTACCGATGATTTCCTTGGCAAACGACACAATTATAATTACGATTACTTTTTTCACTAGGCTGTGACGAGACAAAACTAGATGCCCTCTCACTTCCATATTTACTTAATTTACTTGTACTCGGCTTGTCTGTGTCTAATATCTCAGCTCGATCACGCAAAAACTTAAAGAATTCTTCGAGGGTAGGGACCTCCCCTAATAAGCCTTTGTGCTCCTTCCACTTGGTACTGGTTTTTTTTTATCAAGTTTACTTACTGCTAAATGTATAATAATTGTATCCCTATCCCAGAATTCTACCGGCTGCTCTAAGGGTTTTAAGCCCTTTAAATTCTTAGATATAGTATCTATCATAGAACGCAAAGACTTATCAGAAGCCCTACTTACGTTTTCTATACCAAATAAGGAATTCATGTGATTACTAATCAACCGACGCTTATTATTATAAGTTTGACACAATAAATCCCATGCGATGTTGTAATTGTCCGCGCAAAATGTTACTGACTCGATACTCAATGCAGGACTACCTTCCAACGACGATCGCAGATAATGGAATTTATTTATCGGTTCGATAGAATTATTCTTATGGATTAACGATTCAAAGGTGTCCCTAAACTCTAACCATTGCGAATAATCTCCACCAAATGTAGGTAACTTAATGATCGGCAATCGTACCGAACGGGCAAATGAATCAGCACTTTCAAAACTATCGGAATGCTTTGAATTTTGTTTAGCTATACTTTTTCGTTTTAAGTTACTTTCTTCCATGTAGTGTATTGACTAAACTGTTGGTTGTCTCATGCGCCGCGTCACGAGTCAGTCGAGTTCCGGCAGCCGAGCGAAGCGGTTGTGTGGTCTGATTGTATGCGTGTTGTGGTGTTGGTGAGCCGTAAAATACTCCAATAGGCAGGACAATACATGTGGCGACGAGGTCAAAACAAAAGTGAGTACGCAAAAAATATAATAATTAAAAAAAAAGAAAGGAAATTATGATGATTAAAATAATGAAGTAAGCAAGATACGTCATTCTGAACAAATATTTTATCATAAACCGGTTGTTTCAAACGTTACATAATAGCAATAATACAGCTGCATTTCAGCAAAGAATAGAGAATATTAAAAAAGAAAATACCAGCATTCAATTATTTACGCAATATAATATGGATTATAAGAATAACTTTCTACTTATTTCAAGTGTAGGTATGCTACAATCATTGCTTTGATTTAAATAAAAAATAAACTAGTAAGAAATTATATTTTAAAATAATGTTTGACTACCCACCTTAATTCAATATTATACTTTTGTTGCTTAAGTATAGAATATACTAGCTTTCCACCCGCAGCTTCGCCCGCGTGGAGTTCGGTTATATCGCGCTTTTTAGACTTCCCTCGGGAACATCAATTTTTTCCGGGATAAAAGGTAGCCTATGTTCTTTCTCAGGGTCTAAAGATTGTCTGTGTCAAATTTCATCAAAATCGGTTGAGAGGTTTAAGCGGGAAAGCGTAACAGACAGACAGACAGACAGAGTTACTTTCGCATTTATAATATTAGTATGGATGTACGATTAACTATTTAGTTGTAAGGTTGTTACAAGGAACATTTTGCTTTTAAGTTACCTATCCAGATAAATAGTAGGAGTTAAACCATTAACCATTTAATCGGTAGTTGCATAAATCTAATCCGACGCAGAACTTAATATCTACTTCATTACATCAATGCAAAACTGTGTGCGTAACTAATGAATTAATGATACGTGTTTATTGACGACACGGTTGGTGCAGTGGCGGAGCGATCGACAGATGCGCTGCGTGTCGCGGGCTAGATCCCCGCACGGAAAATTTGTATGGCCTACAGATAGTTGTTCCGGGTCTGGCTGTTGGTGCATGTGAGTTTAAATGGTTGTAAACGCACCCACGATACAGGAGGAATTCCTAGTGTGGGTCAACGTTATAAAAAAAAAAAAAAGAAAAAAAAAACTACCTAAAGCAGTTACAACTGAACTGATCATTAAATTGATACTAATGGGTAAAATTAAAAGCAATAGCACCTAATATGGTTGTTGTGTATAAAAATAATATATACAAAGCAGATTAATATCTGATCATTAAATCGATAGTTATGGAAAAACTAAAAAAAAAAATAGCACCTAATAAGGTTGTTGTGTATAAATATAATATATACAAAGCAGATTAAAATCTGATCATTAAATTGATAGTAATGGAAAAATCAAAAAGAAATAGCACCTAATAAAGTTGTTGTGTATAAATATAATATATACAAAGCAGATTAATATCTGATCATTAAATTGATAGTTATGGAAAAACTGAAATAAAATTGCACCTAATAAGGTTGTTGTGTATAAATATAATATATACAAAGCAGATTAAAATCTGATAATTAAATTGATAGTAATGGGAAAAATAAAAAGGAAATAGCACCTTATAAGTTTGTTGTGTATAACTATAATATATGTATACAAAGCAGATTAAAATCTGATCATTAAAATGATATTGATGGAAAAAAAAGGAAATAGCACCTAATACGGTTGTGAGTGAACATAATACATATTATGTACAAAGCAGATTAAAATCTGATCATTACATTGATATTAATGGGAAAAAATAAAAGAAATAGCAGCTAATAAGGTTGTGAGTGAACATAATACATTTACGTACAAAGCAGATTAAAAACTGATCATTAAATTGATAATCATGAAAAAAAAAAAGAAATAGCACGTAATAACGTGAGTGAACATAATATAAACAAAGCAGATTAAAAGCTGATCATTGAATTGATACTGTTACGGACTAGGGGTAATAAAATACCGGTTAAGGGTTGCAAAGTTTATTGACAACGAAGGTACAGTCTTTAGTAGGCAATGACAAGTAGAATGTAGCTGATGTGGCACCGAAGTCTTCCCTTATTTCCACGAAGTACCCACACAACAACACTTCAGATGTTACTTGGTGTAACTCAAAGTGCTCGTTGGGTTGGCGTTGTAAATCGCTTCTTAACTGTCGCTTGTTTCGGTCGATAGACAAATACAGACTGACTGCGCGCTGGCGTCACGGCGCCTTATTTAGCTCAGCTGATCGAACAGTTCAGATCTGTCTAGACGTAATAATAACAGTGCATAATTTCGGGTACGTTCAGCAGGTACCTACGGGTACTTTACCAGAGATGAGTTTCTAGTAATTTCTCTGTAGACCGCGACACTTCGTTGACAATATTGATGAAACCTGTACCATTCGATAGGTCATCCTAGGTCTATCAATGCGTTTTATATCATAACTACAATTCCTAGGTCTCGAGTTATAAGGCTTAAAAGTTACGTACTGCATGTCACGCAATATTAAACCTTATGCCGACGACATAAGGTGCATTCGTAATAATATCATGAATTTAGTAATAATGTTGACCAGCTTCGAGTGCAAATAGTTTGATATTAGTGTGTTACATTAAATTGACACATTGGTTGATATAAACAACTAAGTATTAAAATATAGCGGATAAAAGTAATCCGATCAATCAATTGATATGGGCCAGAAATGTGTTCCATTAAAACACAATAGCAGATAATATTTATCTGAAACATTAAATTGATTATTCCAGGGCGTCCCAAAGACGTCACTCCTTTCATTGAAAAAGTTTGATTGGAATGGTGAATCTACCTCTGCGGGCATACGATAGAAGCGATATTTGTTCATATATTTGGAAGCGTCCAATATTAATAAAAATGTGAAGAAAAGGGCCCTCCTTCCTACATTTCAGCGGCTTAGATTTGCAGGAATTGTTATACATCATTCCTGAAGTCAATATCGAACCAAGTGAAGTCGTGGACTGACGCGTTTGAAGTAGCAATATCTAAACTAGACTCTATTTTGCACCGTAACAGAGTAAAATCTACGAGCGACATACAGTTAGGATGTTCAAACAAGAACCGGGTAAAAATTAGAAAAATCCTGGTGAGATTCGGACTACTTAATTTCACCCGTATCACAACATTACAGCTACTCATTTCATTGTTATTAAATAATTAATCCAATATAAACATAGGAATGTAAAAATAAAAAAGTAAAAAATTGAGTTCGAACTGATATTGCAGAATATTGGCGGCCAGAACAATAGCAATGTTTTAAATCATTGAAGGAAATTATAATTAAAATACCTAGCTCAGGATATTATGCTGTAAATGATCGTACGATTGCCATAGCAGATACAAGCCCAGTAGGCCGATCCCAGGGTATTACATATTATGATATTGCATAATATGTTCACAAAACTCTGACTGATTTTGAACGCCAGAGAGACATAAAAAGAGGCTTTAGCCCTTATATGGCCAGTAGAGTAGGTACTTTCATATTCCTCTACGGTAAAAAATTTGAACTAATAACGGACCACAAACCATTGGAAGTTATATTTGATATTAAGTCCAAACCATGTGCTAAGAGAGAGAGAGGGGTTATGCACCTTCAATCGTACGACTATAAAGTAGTTTATCAATCTGGGAAAACCAATATCGCAGATTCATTGTCTAGACTCAGTAAAGCTGCAGAAAAATCTCTAACACAATTGAAAGACAATCATATTTGTCAAATCGTGAATGACATCGCGGTCGACTTGATGGACCCACTTCCAAGTGGAGACCGCTTATTTGATGTAGTCGGCTATTACAGCAGATATAAGAAGTAAAGATTTGTCGCAAAATTACCTCTACAGAAATTGTAGTAAAACTTATAGAAATATTCAGTCGATTATGTAACCCAATTTCAACAACTGCAGATAACGGAATACATCAGTCAGGTTTTTAAATTACTTTTTTTACAGAAAGAAATATAAGTATTTTCAATACAGCGTCGATCCCACCAAATGTCAGCCGATTTCAATAACCTCCATACTCTGCAAGATTATGGAACGTGTCTTGAACTTGCGCCTCTTGGCTTACCTGAAAGGTTACGAACTCCTCAGTGACCGACGGGTGTCGCCGCAATCGGTCAACTAGAGACCTACTAGTGTATGCCACTCACTTGTGGAGCGAGACCCTCGAGAAAAATAGGGAAGCCATGCCGGTCTCCCTTGATGTCTCTAAGGCCTTCGTATGGCACGCCTTTTGAGTTAGCTTCCAGACAGACAAACAAAACAGAGGCGTGTCTTTGCACTGCCAAAAGAAGTCCGTTCACCTTGGCTTCTACTTTTAGGAATGTATCCTTGGAGTGCACCGACCGCCATCAGCTTTTGGGAGCTTAGATTTCCTCGAACCTAAATTTTGGACGGTTCAGTGGGTCCAAGGCCAAGGTGGCTGCCAAGAAACTTTGCATTATCGCAAAGGTCTGGCGGTACTTCACAACAGGGCAGCTTCTAATGTTGTACAAAGCAAAGGTCCCCTCATGTGTGGAGTACTGCAGCCACATTTGGGCTGGTGCCGCGAAATGTCACCTGGTTACTTTGGATTCAAGAGGCGTGCGAAGAGGCTGATTGACGACCCAGATTTAACTAGGAACGGTCAGCGTAGAGTAGCCAGCCTTTCGGTGTTCTATAGGATGCATTTTGGTAAGTGTGCAAGGGATTTGTATGATTTAGCTGCCCCATCTCCGTTCCACCATCGGGCGATCCGTCGTGCGGCGAATTTCCGCCCTTACGTTGTTGATGCCGCAACGATCTGGACGAGCCGTTTCGCTTCCTCTTTTGTGCCGCGTGAATCGAGGTACTGGAGCGGTTTGCCGGCGGCGCTGTTTCCGTCTGACTGCAGTCTGGGTGTCTTCTGGGCTAGAGTGAGTGGGCTCTTAATGAACTTTGCCGCGCGCTTTGCCGTCGGCAATTGCATTGCTGCTTGCCACCGGGCGGGGTTGCGGTAGGGCACTGGTTTGTTCCCCGCACGGGTGGTGGCCATCGCGGCCACCGAAATGGAGAGCAGGTTCCGGAACCTCTTCAGCGCGTGCTTCGCGTTGGGGAGGTTCCCGAAACCATGGCGGGATGGCCAACTGTGCCTCCTCCGGAAGGAAGGGCGGCCGGCGGACTCCCCCTCGGCTTATCGGCCCATCGTTTTGCTCGATGAGGTCGGTAAAATGTTCGAGGGGATTATCGCCGGCCGTCTCAAGCGGCATCTGCGGAGCGTGGGACCGGACCAGTCGGACGCCCAGTTCGGATTTCGAGCTGGTCGTTCGACAGTGGACGCCCTGGCCCGTCTAAAGGGCCAGGTGACAGAGGCGGTGCGAGTGGGGGATGGAGTGTTGGCTGTGTCATTCGACATTGCCAACGCCTTCAATTCCATCCCCCACTCCACCATCCTGGAAGCGCTCCGGTACCACGGAGTGCCCCTGTATTTACGGGGCCTCCTGGCCAGCTACTTGGAGGACCGTGCTGTCCTCCTCGTAGACGGGGCTGGCCAGCTCCGGCGATACGCTGCTGAAGCCGGCGTTCCACAGGGGTCTGTTTTAGGGCCTCTTCTGTGGAACGTCGGTTATGACTGGCTCCTGCGGGGAACCCTCCTTCGAGGCACGGGTGTCATCTGCTATGCAGATGACACTCTCCTCACTTCCCGGGGGAGCACCTTCCGGGAGGCGGCCAGTTTAGCGTCGGCGGGCGGATCCTTGGTGGCGGGAAGGATCCGCCGCCTGGGCTTGAGGGTGGCGCTGCACAAAACGGAGGCCGTGTTCTTTCACGGCCCCCGGCAGCGCCCCCCACCTGACGCCCACATTTTTGTGGAGGGCGTCAGGATCAGGGTCGAGGCCCAGATGAAGTATCTGGGCCTCACGTTGGACAGCAGGTGGCGCTTCGGCCCGCATTTCAGCGGGCTGTCGACGCGCCTGCTGAAGGCTGCGGGAGCCCTCTCGTGGCTGATGCCAAACCTGGGGGGGCCCAGCATGCGGTGCCGGCGTCTATACGCCGGCATACTGCGGAGTATGGCCCTTTATGGGGCCCCTATTTGGGCGGACTCCATCAATAGGAGGGAGAACCTCACCGCCCTTCGGACGCCCCAAAGGGCCATCGCCCAGCGGGCATCGCGGGCCTACCGCACGGTGGGCTTCGCAGCGGCGTGCGCTCTGGCGGGCACCCCGCCTTGGGAGCTCGAGGCGTGGGTGCTCGCCAGAGTGTACGAGTGGACGGCGGGGCGCAGGGCGCTGGGCGAGCGTCCGGCCCCAGAAGTGAGGGAAGCTGTCCGCCGGGAGGCGAGGGACGCCATCGTCCAGCATTGGACGCGGGACCTCGCCTCCGCGGTGTTCGGCCGCCGTACCCTCGACGCCGTCGGGCCGGTCCTAAAGGACTGGCTCGACAGGCGTCACGGATTCCTCTCCTTCCGTCTGGTGCAGGTGCTCTCCGGTCACGGCTGCTTCGGCAGGTACCTGCACCGGATAGGACGAGAGGAGACACCGTCGTGCCATGGTTGTGGCGCGGCGGGGGACACGGCGGAACACACCCTCGCGGTGTGCCCGTCGTGGGCCGTGCCGCGCCGCGATCTTGTCGCGGTGGTTGGAGGGGACCTCTCGCTGCCCGCCATCGTCAGAGCGATGGTGGGGAGCGAGGAGGCTTGGGTGGCGATGGCCTCCTTCTGCGAGGTCGTGATGTCGCAGAAGGAGGCCGCGGAGCGCGAGCGGGAGGAGGATCCCCTCGCTCCGGCGCTCCGCAGGCGGCGTAGGGGGAGGAGAAGGCGGGATTTCGCCCGCTTTCTCCCTCCCTGAGGTGAGCGGCGGGCGTGAGGCCGACGCCCGCCTTACATCGCTCATCACGCGGGAGCCACGGCCCCTCCCCAGGAGGGGCAATTGAGGGCCCGCCCTACTAGGCGGGTTTCGCCGGCGGGGGAGAGGTAGCTCAGGCTGCGCTAGTTTCCCACTCCCCCGCCAGTATGGCGATGCCGGAGTGTCGCTGTGGGTTTAGTGGGTATTCCCGGCTTCGGCTGGGCGAGTCCCACACACGCCCTTCGGGGTACGGTGCGTAAAGGCATTCCCACAGCGTAAAAAAAAAAAAAAAAAAAGGGCACTGGTTTGTAATTAACATATATATACAAAAAAAAAAAAAACATAAATAGAGAAAACAAATTAAGCTTGGACTACAATCCAAAAACATACACACAACTGTGTAAAATAAGAAAGATGGAGATATCACAGTTCGCCGTGATGAGACTGTACAAATTCGCAAAAGAAATGTAGGTAGGTAGTACATTTGGAAAAGATTCAAGGAGAATGGAGCGTGTACCAGAAACCAATGACGAAGAAATGAATGCTGACACCTGAACTTACTTCTACTTGATAATGGTAAGTTTGGACTTACCTATTGACACTTTAAATTATATTTGATTAATTTAGAAAACAAACAAATATTAATCATGCTCGATGAAAAGCCCATTACATATAAATTCGTCTTATAATTTAGATTTGTTAATAAATTTATATAAAAAAAAAAGGGATGTAGTGTATTGACTAAACTGTTGGTTGTCTCATGCGCCGCGTCACGAGTCAGTCGAGTTCCGGCAGCCGAGCGAAGCGGTTGTGTGGTCTGATTGTATGCGTGTTGTGGTGTTGGTGAGCCGTAAAATACTCCAATAGGCAGGACAATACATTCCATTTTTTCCAACATACACTGGCCTTCCGATATCAGAAAATAAAATTGCCCTTCGATCTCGGAACGAATCATCATTTGCTCGTTCGGACTTTCCGAATCAATTTCGATTTCCGATTGCAAATCATCAAAAGTGGAGAAACATTCCCCTAATTTGGCCAACCTTAATCTCAATTCCGAGATCTGCTGGTCAGATAGCCTTTCCAAAGCTTTTATTTCATTTAAATAGGTTTTAAAAATCATTAATCTACCCTTAATGTAACTTCTTCTTTAATCGGATCTGAAACCTTTCCACTAGTCTGAGACATTGTGACAATACGAAAATATTACGTTGTGTTTATTAATTGAATAACTATACCCAGGTTCTAAAATTCACACCAGAATATCGAGAAATCCACCAATTTACTCAAATATACCGCACAATCTGGACACAAGTAGGTAGGAGGTAAAAAGGAACGGACTCGCCAACGGTTTTCTGTTTTTCTTCTTGGTAATACTCTCTCTTCTAGTATTTCCTGTACCCTTATACTACTTTCTCCAGTCCTGTGAAACCTTATGCTTCCTTCTCCAGTCCAGATACGTTCCAAAATTGGTTCCCTTAATCCTGGTCACGGCACCAAATTGTCCTAGCCTGGACTCTGGTGTGTAAGGTAGTGAAGATGAGTGATACAATTTAGTAAATACAGTAGTGCGTTAACAAGAGGTAGTCGTCGAAAGTTCTCTGTTCGATTCGAATGACGCGCTTCGGATGGCGCGCGATCGTAGTGGGGGCGCCACCTCTCCCCCCGCACCGCGAGAGTTGCCAGTGATCGGCCTAAACAATTTATTCAAACTAGGCTGAGAATCAGCACTTTTTGAACGTCAATATTACATAAGACAGTCCCCCAAAACGCCCACCCATCGACACTTCCTAAGTGCTTTCGCTGGGAAGAAGAAGTGGCGGAAGAAACTCTCCAGCTGCACAGCTGTCTGTTCATTTAGAAAAACACAATAGTTTATACAATACTATGTAGGTATAGTAACACAAGAGAAAAAATAATAAAAATATACAAATATGCCAGATAGCCACGCCAAAATACCAGATAAGCAAAACAAAAAATAAAATATCACTGAAATGTAAAAAGTAAAAACTTATTACAAACCTAAATAAAAGCCCCTGGCATAGAGGGCGTGACAGCTCACATATTTGTGCATTGAAAAAGCAAATTATATGAACTCATATAATATGTCAGTAAGCAAATTCTGGAGAAGGAACACAAACATTGTCCTGAGTTAATCAGAGCGAACAGCTATTCTTATCATTTAAATAGTAATTCACAGAATAATATGCCTTTGAACAAAGCTTGGATTTTATTTGTGCTTTAAATGCATTGTAAGACAAGTCTAGCAAAGCAGAAGATATCTTGTTATAAAAAGTTATACCAAGCCCAACAAAAGAGTTATGAACCCTTTGAAGTCGGTGAAAAGGGGCTCGCAGTTTGTCCTTATTTCGGGTGTTAAGTTAACATTATGGATCTCACTGTTTTTGGTGTACATGTGAATATTTTGCCTAACATATAAGATGTTTACTAAGACAAATTGCGAAGCAATCGTGAGCATGCCAATATCTTTAAAGAAATCTCTTAAAGAAACTCTTATACCGAGCTGGTAAATTACTCGGACAGCACGTTTTTGGAGAACAAATATATTTTGTATGTCAGCAGCTTTGCCCCACAGTAGAATACCATAGGACATAACGCTGTGGAAATAACTGAAATAGACTAAACAAGCTGTATTAACGTCAGTCTATTGTCTTACTTTCCTGACGACATAGGCGGCCGAACTGAGCCTTCCTGCTAGGGCTGATATGTGTGGTCCCCATTGAAGTTTGGCATCTACTGTTATTCCCAGAAAAACTGCAGAGTCCACAGTTTCAAGCACTTCTTTATCTAAAACGATATTGGATCCCAAATTTCTAACGTTTGGCAAGGCGAACTTTACACATTTCGTTTTCTTAGTATTTAGAACTAGGTTATTTGACGTAAAAAAACCCGTAACTATTGAGAGTGCACTGTTTACTTCGTCCAAATCTTGTTTATTCCTGTCTTCTACTTTAAGAATAAGAGAAGTATCATCTGCAAACAGCACAACGTCACAGATGCCCTTTAAATAAAATGGTAAATCTAATATATATGTATACTAAAAACAAGAATGGACCCAGTATTGAGCCTTGCGGTACACCTAACTGAACTGATAGCCCGGAAGATTTCACACCATTAATATCTACACACTAGAATCTATTATATAAATAAGAGCTTGATTTTGGACACCATAATTGCATAGTTTATACAAAAAAATCCAATAGCATTTTGCGACCTCTCCCATGCGTTAAATATGTTTCAGTAGAGCAACACCCGCATCTGTAGTCGAAGGACCCTTTGTAAAACCATATTGCTCACTATTGAGGACAGAAGTGGGCTCTCCCATAATATAAAATAGGAATAAATACTGAATAGTAATGAAAAACAGGCGGATGCTACTACCAGATTTATTATCGGTATTTCCACAGGTTTTAAAGTATACAATCTCTAGATTCGGTCAAGTATAGACACGGTGTAGTCTTAAAATCTAAAACACGATTACATTTTACGAGACTAAACTAACACACCCGCACTCTACGGCGTCTCGGGGCAGAAAGGGCCGTTACCACAGTATGTGGGCGGAAGAAGCCGATATTTTTAAACTTCCGGGTCTGAGAGTTTCTAGAACATTCGAAACGTGTTTATCTTACCGCCCCCAAGTGTCGAGAGGCAGGAAACTACAACTTTCATTGACAAATAATCGTGATTCATTCATAAACCCAGCACCTCTGGCGTCCAATAGCGGTACTACAGTTCTCAAGGCCAATATGGCGACCGCCTTCATTCATAATACAGCGCCTCCACTGTCGAAAAGCGGTACTACTAATATTGTGCGTAACTGGTTCATTGTTGCTGTCGCCTCCTTTCGACAACAGAGGTCGCTAGCTGCCTATGTCATCCACAATATATATATATCAGTCACACTCACTATGTAGGAGATTATTTAAATTAAAATGTCTTAGCAACTGCTTAAGTGTTAATTTTTCAAATATTTTGCTGAATGCAGGTAAGATTGAAATGGGTCTGAAGTTGCCAACGTCAGTTTTATTACCTGATTTAAACAATAAACAATGGTATGATCACCTCGTAATCAGTCATTGGTGTCCAAGATATACTTAGAAAGTACATATAACTTTAGAAAAGTTACTTTGGTACTTGCCTGACTTGGAATCAAACCCGCACAATCGTACTTGAGAGGCTGGTGTTTTAACTAGAGATGTAACGGTGGTAGTCATATAGGAACCGGAACCGGAGTCGGAGTTTTTAAATTTGATTTATCAGAGTCAGAACCAGAGGCTAGGTTTTTAAATTTGATTTATCGGAGTCGGAACCGGAGGCGGAGGCAGGGTCAGAAGTGGTGGTAGGAGCGCGATTTTTTTATTGAAACAGAAAAAAACATTATTCAGTCAGTTTTTTCATTTAATTGTTTTTATTGTAAAATTAAACACAAACAGTGAAAAGAAAATTGGCATATTTCCAAATGAACAAGAAATTAAATGAAGTTAATTAAAACCCAAAGTAGCATGTTATATTAAATTAAATGAACAAAAGCTTTGAAACAAATTAAATCAAATGTGTTGACTCCAAAACTAGCGAAAAATCAAAACAAATGTCGATAACCTATAACGTGTCGTGTGCGTAACAAACTACATAACAAGTGAAAAATTAATTGACGATAGAGTGCACGAAGTAGGAGTCAGGGAATTCCCCGCGCGATATGTATGAACCAGTAGGGTAATTACATAACATACTATCAGTAGCAATTTGACAGCCTCCGTGGCGTAGCGGTAGCGGACGAGGCCGCTGCGCAAGGTGGCGCGGGTTCGATCCCCGCACAGTGCAAGTATTTGTATGCATGAATATGAATATTTGCACTGGCCTGGTCGTGACTCAGAAAGCACGTTAAGCCGTTGGTCCCGGTTGCCATACGAACATCTAATGGCAATCGTTACGGGTTGTTGGAGCCCTCAAAAGTCCAACAAAATTGGTCTAACTGCAATGCTTCGATGTCGCCTTCGGGTTGTGGAGGTCAGACGGCAGTCGCTTCACGGAAAATGTCGAAGCTTAGCCATATCAGCAGTTGGACTGGTAAAAGCGGACCCCAGACTCCAAAGCTGAGAAAGGCTTCGGATGCGACTGAGATTAACGCTGGGATGATGACGATGATTAATTGAAGACTTGCCTTCGGCCTTACAATTTTATAATTTAAGAAGATATTAATTCAAGACTTGGCTTTGGAATTACCATTTTATAATAAAAGAAGATATTAATTCAAGACTTGGTTATGGCTAATGGCTTCGTCCAGCCTTACCATTTTTTTTTATGAAGAATAAAATCCAAGACGAGTCTATCATGGTCTGAGATACCTTCGCCTGCTCAGTGTAATGGACTGGCAAATTGAACAAACAACAACAAAATTACTTGCTCTGTGGCATGTGCGGTAATCGTATAACCCGCGCAGATAAAGAAAAGATCTGTAAATGGCGTCCGCTCGCAAGCGTTCTCACTCACTCTCTATCGCTGTCTATACTCACACAGTGAAGTAAGCGCTGAAAAAAAAATTGATCGATCAGGAATTCAGGATTCGCTTTCCAAGCTACTTTGATGCACTCATCACAGAGCAAGTAATCACTATGGCACTCATTGCACTCCGAGTTATCGTTAATTTCGTTCCGTTAAAGTCTCTGTTATTTTGTTGATATTATTGTTTTTGTTGAGTTTGAACAATCAAACTCAAGAAAAACAACAATAAAAACAAACATAACAACAAACAAGTGAAATGTCAAATTTACGTTGCAAATAACAATATTTACCAAAATTTAATCTTTTCCAACCTCTATGTTTACTAATATTTGTGTCGTCTTGTGTTTGTTTTAGCCCAAAGAAGAACCATCGCTAATACTACCGATCAACAGTCCTTAACCACTACGTTTCACGTTGTCACCTTGACGTTGGCAGAATCATCGGTCATCGATGGAGCCATACTTCTAAAGAAAAAAAAAAAACGTAGAACAAGAAACGAAAATTAGGTACCTACTGTCAACTCAACTGTCAAGGGTCTTGACAGTTGAGACAGAAGTTGACTACTGTCTAGCTACTTGACTCAAGGCAGTCAACAGTGTGACCAAATGTGGCAGGATCCTGCCTTTTTGGCAGGTTTAGCCCTTTATTTTACTCTCTGGCACTTTTGTTTGACGTTTTAGAAATCTGGCAGGATTTGGCACTTTCAGCAGTATTAACAATATAGTATAGCCGCTAGCCGCTGCAGCCCACAAAAAGAGTAGGATGCAGTATCCAATTCAAATTCAAATAATACTTTATTCAAGTAGGCTTAGATACAAGCACTTTCGAATCATGAGTTCCAACTTACAACCAGAGAACAGAGCAATTTGTTGTTAGGAACAATACAAAATAAATAAAATAATAAAAATCCTAAAAAGAAATGTCAAAAGAAAATAATGTTGAATGTATCTAGAACAAAATTCTTATGTCAAATTAAATAAAAAATAATTTAGAATGTTTCTAGAAGGAAATTGTAATGCCAAAATGTAAAAAATTAAATTATGGTTAAAAAATTAATACCTTAAGAGGTAATGGTTCAAAAACAAGTCGAAAGCTGCTTGTGAAAGGATATTCTCGAAAATCAATCTGATAAAACAAAAACGCGGAACAGATTTATTAATAAACATGTCGCCTCTATTTTAGTTGTTAGACAGGGCATTAATGAATATGGTGACGGTGGTTTCATTCCAGCCAATTAAAGAAATGACAAAAGCGATGTCTAAGAAAGTGATCCAGAAGAATACGATGCTAATAGGAATGTGTAATTTAATTCAGTTCACTTTTAGACTTTAAGATCTATTATCTATCCTACTAATATACATATAAAGCTGAAGAGTTTGTTTGTTTGAACGTGCTAAGCTTAGGAACTACTGGTCCGATTTGAAAAATGCTTTTTTCGTTTGATAGCCCATTCATCGAGGAAGGCTTTTGGCCATATAGCATCACGTTGCAACCAATAGGAGCGAGGCATTTTTTTAAAAAACGCGTGTGAATCCGTGTGGCGCAGCTAGTTTTAAATAAAACTTCAAAAAATAATGTGTTTATTTATTTTAAACTTTTAGATTATATTGGCATTATTTTGGCATTTTGTGCTTTTGATTGTGGCAGGATTTGTCAGTTTTCTTGTCTAAGTGGGGCAGGATCTCTAATTTAAGGTTGGTCACACTGTCGCCCAGACACTTGACGCACCTGGGCTTGGCATTGCATTAAGCCTGCGAGTGACCATATAGCTGGCATCTGTGGCATTGGCCGACGATGCCGCTCTTGTGGGGCTTCTCTATAGAGATTCCTGTGAGAGAGCAGACGCTCTTCACTAGGAAGATAGGGTGGTGGGCGGATCCTTCTGCTGGGTTGCAGATCACTAGGACCATATCATATGGTACCTTACCGCGTGCTTTGTGCATACGGTGGACTTCCTTCACAGAGATATCCTGTGAGATGAGGTCCGCCTTAATGTCTTCGGAGGTTAACTCCTTAGGCAAGCGGCGGATGACAACCCGGGTGAGGCGCTCCTCCGGGAGGGAGTAGGTGTGGAAGGCCAAACCTCTATTACGGAGGAGCTTGGTCAGCTCTCGGTAGTCCTTAGAGGACGGGACTGTCACCTTGATACCAGTCTGTGTAGACTGGGCCTTGGTGAAGGCGATTTTTAGCTCGGCACACCAAGCTGAGATCTGAGTCCACTTCCCCTTGTCCTGTATGAAAACAGGCGGGGGAGGAGGGATCTTGGCGGCAGCTCGGGGGGCTGAGCGGGCGGGGTTGGATGTGGCGGCGCGCGCGGGGGCGGCAGCGTTTGAGGGGGAAGGGGCGGGGGTGGGTGAGCCGCTGGCGGAGGCAGCGGCCGCCAGTTTTCTTCCTCCTCCTCTTTCCCGTGGCAACGATGAAGCCGTCGGCTTCATCGTCCGGGGACGAGAGTGAAGACTCCTCGGAGGAATCCGAGGAGTCGGGGATAGGGCGCTTTGCCGAGAATACCTCGGTGTCCATGGACACCTCGGTTTCAGCAAGGGCGTGCTGGGGGGCGGGGGCTGGATGCTGAAGGGCAGCTAATTTATCGCCATATTTGGCGATGAAATCTGGGTCCTTTAGGAGGACCTCCTTGAGCAGGGCTAGTAGCGCCTGGTCGAGGGAAGATGATGGGCTATCCATTCTCCTAGTCCTCCGAGTTGGAGGCCCGGAGGGTGTGTAACCCTCCCTGTCCTATCGACAGGGAGGTGTGTACCTACTAACCTGACAAGTCCGGCGCCGAGCAGCTTCGGTGCACTACACGACACACACACACACACACACACGCGAGGATCAGACAGGACTAAAACTAGTGACGTCGACATCAGCGAACAAAATATATCGATAACTCTTGATCGGTACTTTCTATTTGATGCAGTGTCCTTACTAACGTTGCTTGAAAAAAGTACTCAATACTTTGAGGTATCGATACTTTTCTACCGATACTTTTACGAGTACGATACTTTTTTATCGATACTACTCATGAGTAAAGTATCGATACTTTA
The DNA here is from genome assembly GCA_017933935.1 of Sesamia nonagrioides. NCBI lineage: Eukaryota > Metazoa > Arthropoda > Insecta > Lepidoptera > Noctuidae > Sesamia > Sesamia nonagrioides. The sequence goes on from JADWQK010001864.1 coordinate 470,058, forward strand.
TATTCGATACCGTCTCCCTATTTACAATATACGTCAAAATTAGTTCCGTGGACACTCAATGGTGGCGCTTCAAATAGGCACAAAAATATAGCTGTCAAACTTACGGAACAGCCTTTATATCCAGTTGTAATTATAGAAATCCATAGACGTATAGTATATAGACGTGAAATACCTACAAAAAAAGCGCGCCATAGTTTGACATTTGTTTGGCACATAAAATGCCCGCCTCTTTCTAGGGCTGTCATTATTTATTTGTTTCCAAAGATATTTTAATATATTATTATTTTTTATTATAATTTATTAATATAGTCTGTTTGTTATATAATTATTTTGATTCTCTCGTTTTCTGTCGGCTTCTTAGATAAAGTACTTATTCATTTATTCATAACGTCACGTCTTTATCCCTTACGGGGTAGACAGAGCTTGAGGTTATAAGAATAAAAGCCATGTTTAGCGCGTTAGTAGGTGCATAGACATAGATAGAAAATGGAATCAAAATAGTGATGGGTTGCTAACCTCATCGCTTATTGAAATGATTCTTAAACCTGTCCAATTACCTCGACCGGTTTTTACAGTCTGCATGGGATGAGAAGCAGCATTATAAAATTCATATTTTACATAATGTGCACACATTTCCGCACCACCTATGATTAACTCATAGGTGGTGCGGAAATGTGTGTACTTGGCGCGTTTTTATAACGTGGTTTCCCCCGTAGGTATACATACTTCATAATCTCTTGTAATAAAGTTTGAATTTTGGCTAAGTCAAATGTCTATTTTGACTGGGTTACTAGATAAAAGGGTCCTCTCCCTCCCTCCTCCCGATTATGATCCTTGCTTGAAAGTATCTAAGTGTAATTATGTTGTATAGACATTATTAAGCGAAAAAGGTGCAATAATAATAAAATACATTTATATTTTTAAATATATTCGTTTATTAAACTACTAGCTTCCGCAAGCCGGTTCGCTCGCCTTTAAAAGGTGATCTATGACGTCATTTGTATCCCGTCGTATCGGTTACATATTACAATGTCAGAAAACATAATGCCTTAACTTAAAATGCACGAGCCCAAAATACCCGAAATCAAAATATCTTATAGGTATTTAAAATGCCAAGTATGTATATTACCAATGGTTTATAAATAATACCTTACGGTCAAATAACCATTCAAGCATAAAAGGCTGAACCTTAAAAACCCAGGGCAAATTAAAAAAAGATGAGCGACAATCAATCATTTCTATGTTTATTAATGATTTTTACATTTATTAATTAGTATGTACGATTATTTACGTATACTCAAAAGGTAACAGAAAAATTAACGTAGATGGCAATCATCATGAAAATAGTTATAATATTGTTTGGAGACTGAAGTTATTAATTAGAGAGGTAATTAGAGATTAGTTGCTATGGCTTTCAATAATTCTAAATGTGTATATTCAGATATGTTCTGCAAAATATTTTAAATTTTTCCTAGTTTGTGTTTTGTAATCCTTTTTTTTTTCTGGTGGAGCTCCGTCAACAATTCTTTGTATTTCTATTAAGTTAACTTTTGTTTCCTTAATAAGTTCACCCACCAATCTGTAAAATCCAACATGTCTTTTCGAGCAAATTTCGTTGATATGGTGATGGAAGGCTTCAGCGCTGTTCTATTAAAACATGTTTCTTCAAAATTAAGAGAACAGATGAACCAATTCTTATGCCGTGGATTAATATTTTCTGCACCAATGGCATCCATCACTTCTTTTTGAGCCGCTCATTTTTAGGGAATCTAAAAACAAAAGATAAAATCAATATCTATTAACAAAATAACTGAGTAGATACATACTTAAATTATTTTTATTTAAAATATTATATTTCTTCCTTTAAAGTGACAAAGACACAAATTAAAAAACTATTTTAAATAAAAATAAAACCGCCTTCAAAACACACCAAATAATAGATATGCTTGAAATCGGTGCCAAGCCAAATACATATGTTGGTCCCCGCTACACCCTGCACATCTAACATATTGGCACCGACTTCAAGCACATCTATTATTGCGTGTTTTGAAGGCTGTTTTATTTTTATTTAAAATATTTAATTTCTTAATTTTAAGAGAAATAGTTAAAATTCCCTATCTCAAAAACTACGGAACCGATTTTGATGAAACTTGCAGTATTCACTAAGATGAACAATGTCTAATATAAAAAAAAAGAATACCGAAATCGGACTTATAGTTCCAGAGATATACAAACACAGATATAAAAACATACATACATATTTACATACTACACTTATAAAATTTGCCACATTTTTTGTTCAAACGCTGATATAGACTAACATATCCGAAAACAAGGCATTTTTGAAAATATTACATACATAACAGGTCGAATTAAAAACCTCCTTTTTATGAAGTCGGTTAAAAAAAATTTTGCACAACCCTAGCATATGTAAGCAAATTACTTAAACAAATAAACATTTACAATAAAGAGAAACGTGCTTATATAGTGTAAATAAGTGTGTATATTAGTAATTTAACGACTGATAAGTAATCGTGGTTCATTTTAGTTTGAAAATTAGAATGATAAATGGTGATTTAGCTAGAAAAGAGGTAACTAACCTATGAAGCGTCAATCGAGCTTGATTTCTGTTCTTTCTGGCATCACACATAACAATACAGCACGCAGGCATATTAAGTAATAGTTTTATCACGTACACAACAAATCTTATTTACAGAATGTCTTATAATAACAAAAAAAAATTGGTTGCCTGTAAAGTCGGTATACGGGCGAAAGTTTTACGTGACAACGACTTTGAGTGGTAAAATAATGATTGAAAACTACCACAACATTGTGATTACTACAACATAACCTATTCACTTATGTCTTAGTCATTTATTTCATCATGTTATATTATCAGTCTGAAATTATTTACCTTTGCTGTTTGAATTGTTGCGATGGACGAAACTACCTTCACATTATCCTTAGTCATTTATTTCATCATGTTATATTATCAGTCTGAAATTATTTACCTTTGCTGTTTGAATTGTTGCGATGGACGAAACTACCTGCACATTATCACTACACAATTGTTTTACAATTAACTGGCAACGTGTAAACTTGTATGCAGGCGCCTAAGCAAAATAGAAGCGCAAGACATGAACCGGTGTCTGCCTATCTCTCTCACTCACTCTCTCTCTCTCGCTCTGTCTCTCTCGCTCTTAGGCGGGCTAACTGTGCTTGAGTGGAAGGGACGCGTGCCTTTCACTTTTTATTTATGTCTGTCTCTCTCGCTCTTAGGCGGGCTAACCATGCCCGAGTGGAAGGGACGCGTGCCTCTCACTCGCTCTCATAGTGAGCGCATAACGTGAGCGGAGCGTAACGCAGTTTCTTGAAGTGTCACCCGGCAAACCAATTTATAAGACGTTGTCACGTCAAAAACTTAATTTTCATTAGGATGCGTATCCCGTTGACAGCACAACTACCACGAAACTTGGCACTTAAGATGGCGGCCCTGGCACGCTGCCTACAACTGTCAGTTCATTTTAATAGTGTTACCATAATTCCGCAGTAACAAAAATATATTTGTCTCTTTTGCCAAATGCAAATGAACTGTTGAAAAAAAGATACAAAATAATGTATAACGGTTTTGTACCCTAAATCCTACTACTATTATAAAGGCGAAAGTTTGTAAGTATGGATGTATGGATGTTTATTACTCTTTCACGTAAAAACTACTGAATGGATTTGAATGAAACTTTACCACAATATAGCTTATACATCAGAATAACACATAGGCTATAGCTTATACATCAGAATAACACATAGGCTACAATTTTTGAGGTTTCTAATGTGAGGTCGTAAAAAAACACATTTTTTGCGCTTACATTGCAAACGCTGACTGAATCCTACAAGATAGATCAAAACAATGTACTACAGTATTGTACAACTTAAAAAGGTCTACAAAAAAGTCCGTGATGGTATATGTTTATCTCTTAGGAATAACCCACAATAACCATTTTTTATCCTTTACTTTGTACGAGAAATTATGGCTTATTTACGAAGCAATTTTAAGCAATACAGTATTAATCCTTATCCAATTAAGTATCTTAAATACATTGTGCATTTAATAAAGATCAATATGGCTTTTTACAGCATGTAAATTAAATAAATATTTTCGAAGATATCACAGATTTAAAATGCAGAGTCATAGCAATTTCGGCGATAAATACCGTTTCGGTGATAAATACCGGCAGCGGTGCCAGGCGAACGGGGCGTGGGGGGAGCGGGGTAGGTGCGGTGGGGAAGAAGTGGCTCATCGCTGAGTGCGCGACCCGAACACGGGCAGACGCGTGAGGGCAGACGTCGTTGACGGTTGTGTCCGTTTTGCGAATTTTCTAGGCACTAGCGATTTGATAAAAACGTATGGTCGCCTACTTTAAGTAATATAGGTCTAAGGTTAGTTATTGCCAAGTTTCTTTTTGGTTAGGAGTTACACGTACAAAAAGATACTTCATTTTTAACCGACTTCAAAAAGGAGGAGGTTACTCAATTCGACCGTATATATGCTCTTTTTTTTTATGTCTGTTCGCGCATAACTACGTCGTTTATGAACCGATTTTGATAATTCTTTTTCTGTTGGAAAGAAGACGTTCCCAAGGTGGTCCCATGATAAGGATATCAGGGTTTGATGGTGGAAGACCAGAGAAAACAAGGGAAACTTCCAAAAATTGCAGGGGCGACTAGTGCATTTCTTAGCATTTTCATTAAGTATTTTAAAGCACTACAATTTAATAAAGGTCTGGAGTAGATCTGATGATGGAGCCGGGAGACAGTCGAAGGAACTCCTCAACAATTCACAGCAGCTACCTTGTGTTTGTGCTTGAATAATTTGTATTGACAAGAACCTTACACCTAGATGGGTGGTGACTGTCATTAGCTGATGATGATGACAAAGGTCAGTTCAGGGAACTCCTAAACGATTTACAGTAGCTACCTTGTATTTGGACTCAATTCATTTATATTGATGAGACCTTGGCACCCATTGGGTTAAAATAATGGTCTGCAGTAAATTTGATGATGAAGACCATAGGCAGTTGAGGGAATACTTACGGGTAAAAATTAAAGTAAACAAAATTACGTCGTTTCCCAACTATATTTGCGTCAGCTTCCAGTCTGACCGGATGCAACTGAATACATAGTACTTTTAACAACTAAAAAGTGTAAAATAAAAACTTTTTTACAAAAATGAATATATGTACAAAACCAAAGACACCGACTTCCGAAAATAGTTATTTTTCACTTTGTAGTGGTTTTTGGAAGTCGGTTGTTTTTTTGTAAAAAAGTTTTTATTACGAATTACTTCATTGATAATTCAATTACTATATAGATAGGTTACTTACAGTTAATTATAACAAATTATATAAATAGGTTAATTATAACGAATTACTTCATTGATAATTCAATTACTATATAGATAGGTTACTTACCGTTAATTATAACAAATTATATAAATAGGTTAATTATAACGAATTACTTCATTGATAATTGAATTACTATAAAGATAGGTTAATTAAATAGGCAAGGATTGCATTAAAGTACAATCATAACAATAACTACCGTACTGTATTTTTTGGAAGTATAGAAACAACACGTACTTAAGAATTATGCCGCGAAAGCGTAAGTCTAATCTTTCCCAAAGCTCTAATAAAGCTCGAACTATGAAAGTAGCTAGACTTAACGAGACGTTTCCACAAGCCGAACTGCGAAGGCTTAAACAAGCAGAGCGTGAGGCAGCTCAAAGAGCTGCTGAGACACCAGAGCAGTCCCAAGATAGACGTCGACAGCATGCTGAGTATCTAGCATCTCAACGGGCTGCAGAGACACCCGAACAGTCTCAAGCTCGACGTCAACAGAACGCTGAATATCTGGCATCTCAACGGGCTTCTGAGACACCCGAACAGTCCCAGGATCGACGTCGACAGCATGCTGAGTATCTAGCATCTCAACGGGCTGCGGAGACACCCGAACAGTCTCAAGCTTGACGTCAACAGAACGCTGAATATCTGGCATCTCAACGGGCTTCTGAGACACCCGAACAGTCTCAAGCTCGGCGTCTTCAGCAAGCGACTTACATAGGGTCCCAAGGAGCTACTGAAACTGTTGAAGCTGCTGAAGCTCGCAGACGCGCTGTTGCTGAAAGGGCATAACAGCGACGATTAATATTTACAAGAAACGCGTGGGGAGTATTCGATAAAGCTGCATTTGAGTACGATGAAACTCTTGATTACGAAAGCCACAAGCTTATAAAAATAGAAGCGATGAATAAAGAATGCAGATTTTGCGGTGCTCTTAAATGGAAAGAGGAAGCTGCAGGCATGTGTTGTTCGGGAGGAAAAGTAGTTCTTCCTTCAATAGACGAGCCTGTTGAACCTCTTAAAGAACTTTTTTCAAATGAAACAGATGAGTCTCGCCGTTTTTTTAAAAACATAAGAAAATACAATACATGCTTCCATGTGACATCTTTTGGAGCTGATAACATTGTGTCGATGCCAGGATTTTGCCCGACTTTTACAATCCAAGGGCAAATATACCACACTATTGGCTCTTTGCTTCCTGCTACTAATACGCAACCAAAATTTTTGCAAGTTTATTTCATGGGTGATGAGGAAGCACAAGTTGATAGGCGTTCTGAGTACGTACCAGGTGTGGAAAGAAACACAGTTCAAAAAATACAAAAAGTTCTACATGATCACAACGTTTTAGTGCATGAATTTAAAATGGCTAAAGATAGAGTGACTAGCGATAATTACAAGGTCGTGATACACCCAGATCGTGTACCACGTGGTGAACACGAAAGCCCGACCACAAACGAAATAGCTGCCGTAGTAGTTAGTACTGAACAAACTGCGTCTCGGGACATTGTTATTCAGGCGCACGATGGCCGGCTTAGTTTTGATATTCCTCAGACAAACCCAGTTACAAAACAGCCTATACCGAACAAAAAAGTGTCGTGCAAAGACTTCTAAGCGTATCATATGATGGTACGTCGCAACAATTTTAATTTATTGCTTCGATGTAGGCTTCTCTTTCTTCAGTTTTTGGTGGACATGTATGTCAAAGTGGAGAGTGAGCGCTTAAGGTTTATTGCTTTAAATCAATCAAAACTGCGAGCAGAAAACTATATACATTTACAAGACGCGGTCAGGAATGATGCGGATTTAGATCCAAACAATTTGGGTCAATTGGTAATACTCCCATCGTCATTTTTAAATAGCCCGAGATATCTTCATGAGTACACGCAGGATGCGTTCACATACGTGCGTAACTACGGGAGGCCTGATCTGTTTATTACAATGACAGGTAATCCCGCTTGGCCAGAAATTACTAAAGAGCTCATTCCAGGTCAAAATGCAACAGACAGACATGACTTAACAGCCAGGTTATTTAAAATAAAAGTACAAAAAATTGGTTGCTCTACTTACAAAAGGTAAAATATTTGGAGATATGAAGTGTTTCATGTACTCGATCTAGTGGCAGAAAAGAGGTTTGCCTCACGTGCACTTACTGCTGTGGTTGACGGAAAAATTACGCCCCAACCAAATTGATGAAGTCATAAGTGCGGAGATACCAAATCCAGAAAGTGATCGAAAACTCTACGATACTGTAACCAAAAATATGATTCACGGTCCCTGTGGTGCACTAAATCCGTCATCACCATGCATGAAAGAAGGAAAATGCACCAAAAAGTATCCAAGGGCGCTTTTAAAAGATACTCAAACTAACGACAAAGGCTATCCTTTGTACAGGCGTAGAGCACCAGGAGATGGCGGCCGTACGATAACTCTAAAAACCCGAGGTGAAACACAGGAAGTATTGGTTGACAATAGCTGGATTGTCCCATATTCTCCTCTTCTGTCTAAAATTTATAACTGTCACATAAATGTAGAGTTCTGCAATACGGTACAGGCGATAAAATATATTTGTAAATATATAAACAAAGGCAGCGACCAGGCTATTTTTAACATTCGACAGCAAGGGAATGTTAATATTGACCCGAGAGATGTGGTGCAAACGTATCGAGCCGGTAGATATTGTTACGAATGGACCTTATGTCGATGGCATAAGGTTCTATATCGCGTGACATGCAGTGTGTCACTTTTAAGCCCTATTTCCGCAGATCTAGACATTTTCTAGGCACAATAATAAAACGCATTGCTAGACTTAGGACGGCCTATCGAGTGGTACAGGTCTCAACAGTTTTGTCAACAAAGTGTTGAGATTTTGAGAAATTTCCAGAAACCCGTTTCCGGGAATTACCGTAGGTACTTACTTGGCCGGTGACCTCGAAGTTATCCAGTATTATTATTACGCCTAGAGGATTCTGGAATGTTCGATCAGCTGGCCTATATATAGCGCCGCGACGCCAGCGCAGAGTCAGTGGATCAGCCAGTGGTCCAGAGCGGTCGTTGGTTTCGGAGCTCCCGGGTGCTCACCAAGGCCTGCTACGCCGCGCGGATCGCTAGCCAGCTACTCGTCTGTGCCGGTGCCGAGTACTGACTGGCACGGGCACAGGCGGGAGCCCCCGCCCCCGCCACCCGGCGGCCCGCCGCCGCCGTCGCGATCGCGGCAACCACATTTTAACAAAGTGATAATCCTTTAAAGAGTGAACTTTTATTTTTAAACTATTAACAATTAAGTGTTCCTGTGCGTGTGCGATTATTTTATCCGGCATTTTATTATAATGCCGAAGAAACCCGGTGCACGCGGCTCTCTCGGCCGCGACACCGGATCGGAAGAGACTCGTCCGGCGATGGACCGGGCAGTGTCTTTGCCCGAGACAGGCAGCGCAGTCTCCGCTCCGACACCGGCCGGGCAAACCGCCCGTACCTCCCGGGGTAAAGAGGGCAGCAACGGGGCCGTGCCGGCGGCCGGCCCTCCGACGACACCGGCGCCTGCGCGCGTTGCGCCGGCGCCGTCGACGAGCCGGCAGCACGCGGTACCTGTCCGCCCAGCTGCATTCCGGCCAGTGCCCATACAGGCACCGGGACCGGCTCCAACCCAGGGCCGCACGCATCAAGCGCGTGCGTCCCCAACGCCAGCCCGCGTACCAGCACCCGCGCGCCCGGCTGCGCCCGCAAAATAATAACGATTTCCGGTAAGAAATTGTCCGACTTCGGTATGCCTACACCAGAGCGTCGAAGAGAGTTGTCGACCGATTTGATCAAAGAGCTAAGCTACGATATTGCTTTATTAGACGCTCAGGTCAGCGAAACTGAACCACGTCTGCTACCCGAACAAAAAAACATTTATAACAAAATATTACAACGAGTTGAGCTTGACAAAGGCGGCCTTTTCTTTCTTGACGCCCCGGGCGGTACAGGTAAAACATTTTTGCTTAATTTGCTTCTAGCAAAAATTCGTAAGGACCGTAAAGTTGCATTAGCGGTGGCTTCCTCTGGGATCGCTGCAACATTGCTGAGCGGTGGACGAACGGCACATTCGGTTTTTAAATTACCTCTTAATCTGGCGAGCGAAGAAACCCCAACGTGCTACATCAGTAAGAGCAGTGCCCGTGGCGCCCTCTTGCAACAATGTATGCTGATCGTGTGGGACGAGTGCACTATGTCACACAAACGCGCCATTGAGGCGCTTGATCGCTGTCTACAAGATATTCACAGCAATCGAAAGTTGATGGGTGGTGTGGTAGTGTTATTGGCAGGGGATTTTAGACAGACTTTACCTGTTATCGAGAGAGGCACTGCAGCAGATGAAATTAACGCATGTCTAAAAGCCTCATATCTGTGGTCTAAAGTTGAAAAGCTTTATCTTACCACTAACATGCGAGTCCAGTTATTCAGCGATGTCGAATCAGGAGTATATGCTCAAAAACTGCTAGAAATTGGTGAAGGCCACCTAAACACCGACGAAGAAGGTATGGTTCTTTTCACACAGCAATTTTGTCATGCTGTGGAGACAGAAAACGAACTTATTGAATAAGTTTTTCCGAATCTGCAACAAAATATTCTTGACGAAAATTGGTTGTGTGAAAGAACCATATTGGCACCAAAAAATGAGACTGTTGCAAAAATAAATAAAAAAATCTTGGCCGAAATAAACAGCGAAACATCAGTGTATAATTCCATTGACACAGTTATGTCATCCGATGACACTACAAGTTATCCCGTAGAGTTCCTAAACTCTTTAGAGTTGTCCGGGGTGCCATCACACAAGTTGGAATTAAAGGTAGGTGTACCCGTTTTGTTAATGCGTAACCTGGATGCGCCAAGATTATGCAACGGTACTCGGTTGCGAGTTACCGAATTAGGAAGGCATATAGTGAAGGCTACAATTTTAACTGGAGAAGCCAAGGGGGACAATATTCTTATACCGCGCATCCCAATCATGCCCAACAACTTGCCATTCAATTTTAAACGCCTGCAGTTCCCATTAAAAGTCGCATTTTCAATGACGATCAACAAATCGCAGGGTCAAACCTTGAAGGTAGCAGGCCTACATTTGGGCACGCCATGTTTTTCTCACGGTCAGCTCTATGTGGCTTGCTCACGTGTTTCCAAAGCGAAGAATCTGCATGTTTATGCTGAAGGAAAAAGATCGTTAAATGTAGTTTATAGGAGCATACTGCAGTAGCTACCTATAGACTTAAGATTAGGGCTCTGCAGTGCTTAGTTACCGTATTTCTTACTTATTACTAGACTAGACGGGACGAACCTGAAGTCCACGCGAACGAAGTCGCGGGCAAAAGCTAGTTACCTGCATATATATGCATGCCTTACTGCATACTATGGTATTGTTGAATGCCATCTGCGATACGGAGTTATCTTTTGGGGCAATTCAACAGAAAAAGAAACTGCATTTAAGGCCCAAAAAAGATGCATACGATCTATTTTTAAATTAAAAACTACTGACAGCTGCGTGACATATTTTAAACAATATAAATTATTAACCCTCCCATGTTTGTATATTTTGGAAATGGCAGTGTTCGTAAAATTAAACCCAGGTCGCTTCACACGAATGGCTGATGCATTCCCAAGGAATAGGCGTGACAATAGCAGTCTATGTATCCCTGGTGCTAGAACAACTCTGATGCGCAAAGGTGTCTGCTGCATGGCACCGTTGATTTATAATAAAATACCTAGTAGTTGGAAGGATTGTACTTTGTCATTGTTCAAGAAAAGACTTCGTAATTTTTTAGTAGACAAGGCTTATTATAGTGTTGCAGACTTTTTGTTGGAAAAAGATTTTGTTTGACTATTTTATGTAATGTATTTATTATTATTATTAGAAATTGTGACATTAATTATATTATTGAATGATGACATTGAATTAGGATTATTGTATTTATTGATGTTATTATATCTATAGTTTTTATTTATTTTTTGACATTGTAATAAAAATCATGGACATTTTATAAATTGAAATTAATAAGTAATATATAATGGGATGACTTTAACATTGTAATTAGATAAATTTTAATATTTGCACACCACATCTAATGGTAGAATGTAAAGGGGCCTACTTTTATTTTTATGAACAACATACTATTATTGTACACCTACATTCTTGCAAATAAATTATTATTATTATTATATGTATAATGAAAAATTGTATAGCTTGACAATAGCATCTCCATGTAATCTAACATATTGTAGAAACCAGTGAAGTAATCACTACGTTTTATTAGGTACTGTCAAAGTGTCAACTCAACTGTCAAGTGTCAGTCGACCATCATATTCTATTACTCTGTGGTCCATGTGTAGTGTAGATTCTTTGGCGGGAATTTGAACAGAAAGGATGGAAATTTTTGAAAAATTTAAAAACTTTTAAATTTTTGTACTTTTAAATCGTAATTTCTTGTACAATTTGTAAATATATTGTAAATAGATAATTGTTATAAATAAAATGTTAGAACAGCAGGCCGGGGGTCACACCCCCCCCGGCCGAACGAGGTCCAAGCTCCTTGGGAAAAAGAGCCAGGACAATGGACTGCACTGATGCACAGGACACTGATCGTGATAGCGGCGGTGAGGAACGTACAAATTATTTACCTTATTTTAAACCCAATTATAAAGGACTTTATCCTGAAAACTGTGTAAAGCAAGATTTTAAAGTATTTGTTGAAAGTAACAACAAAAAAACTTTTTTACAAAAAAACAACCGACTTCTAAAAACCACTACAAAGTGAAAAATAACTAATTTCGGAAGTCGGTGTCATTGGTTTTTGTATAGGTATTAGTTTTTGACACCGACTTCCGAAATTAGTTATTTTTCACTTTGTAGCGGTTTTTAGAAGTTGGTTGTTTTTTTGTAAAAAAGTTTTTATTTTACACTTTTTACTTGTGAAAAGTAGGTACTACGTATTCAGTTACATCCGGTCAGACTGGAAGCTGACGCAAATATAGTTGGGAAATGACGTAATTTTGTTTACTTTAATTTTTACCCGTAATTGAAAGAAATCTCTCGACTGCCTATGGTCTTAATCATCAGATTTAGGTACTGCAGACCATTATTTTAACCCAATGGGTGCAAAGTTCTCATCAATATAAATGTATTAAAACCAAACACAAAGTAGCTACTGCAAACCGTTGAGGAGTTCCCGGAACTGGCCTTTGTCTTCATCATCAGAGCTCTTATGACAGTCAGAACCCATCTAGGTGTAAAGTTCTTATCAATACAAATTAATCAAGCCCAAACACAAGGTAGCTGCTGTGAATTGTTGAGGAGTTCCTTCGACTGTCTTCCGGCTCCATCATCAGATCTACTCCAGACCTTTATCAAATTGTAGTGCTTTAAATACTTATTGAAAATACTAAGAAATGCACCAATCGCCCCTACGATTTTTGAAAGTTCCCCTTGATTTCTCTGGTCTTCCATCATCAGACCCTGATATCCTTATCATGGGACCACCTTAGGAATGTCTTCTTTTCAACAAAAAAAGAATTATCGAAATCGGTTCATAAACGACGAAGTTACGCGCGAACAAACATAAAAAAAAAAGCATATATACGGTCGAATTGAGTAACCTCCTCCTTTTTGAAGTCAGTTAAATGAACGTTTGGGTAACAAGAGCCCTATATATTTGAACCACATTTTCAGTAATGACATTAAAGGTGTAGTTGCCATTCACCGTGTTAATGCAAGTAAAATTGCGGTTGTTTTCAAGCAGTACAATAATGCAAATAACTTTTTAATGAATATGGCTTTCCTTGAAAAATATAAAATGAAAGCTTACATACCGGCAGCGCAGATAGAAAAAACAGGCATTATTCCATATGTGCCAGCTAATATCTCGAACAAAGAGTTATATTACAAGCTCTCATCTACTTACGAAATTATTGCTGTGCGCAGATTTATCAAAAAAGTTGCCAATGAAAAGATTCGCCTACAGACAGTCAGCATAACTTTCCTGGCAAATTCTTTGCCCGACACTGTACAATACGATTTATTCTCATATATAGTATCTGAGTATATCCCTCCTCTGCAGCAATGTTATCGTTGTTTTAAGTTCAACCATTCGGCAAAGGTTTGTAATGGCAAACAGCGTTGCAGTCTTTGCTCTGGTGACCACATTTACAAGGAATGTGATAAACCGTCTGAACTTTGTTGTGTCAATTGCAGTGGGCCACACTTGGCAATATCTAATCTATGTCCTATTAAAATTAAAAAGAACCAAGAAAAGAAAAGTAAGATTACCTATGTAGGTACTGTTGCCACTACAAACGACAAAAACTACAATACTGAATTTCCACCTCTTGTAAATAATAAAAATGTAAATAAATCAAACAATGAGCTGGGTCGTACCACTCCGATTTCCAAAAATGTAAATAGAAGTATATCTGTTAAAGCTGTTCCACAGAAAAATGTACAGTTTTCATTGGATGAACTGAAGAATCAGTTAATAAATAATCCTGAAATAAATCAAATCAAACCAAATCAAAATCGTTTATTTCAAATTAACCATCACTTGGTACTTTTGAATAGTCAATGTCGGTCAGTTCAAGAAAAGTGAAGCTAAATTGCACGTTCCAAAGCGTAGATCTCTATGGAGAAGAACGTGCAAGAAACTCCATGGACACTCTTTTAAAATCATAATATATGGGTTACATTTCTTCGTTACATATTTATGTTGCTTCTATCATGTGAGCACAATGTAAAATTAATTAAAATATAAAAATGAATTAAGCCCACTGGCAGCTAAGAGATGACCAGTCTCCACTGACGGCCCCCGTTCACGAGCATGACGCGCGCATCAGCCCCATTTAGCTCAACCATATTGAAGGGAACCAAATGACCCAACAACACGCGCCACCATCAGCAAGACATTTGAGTGAGCATAAAAAAACTCAACTGCCAATCTCGCATTTTTTTTTTTTGATAAGGCGTCTCGTAGGTGGCTACTTAAGAGACCGTTACTACTTAATCGAACTTTCCTGTGGATGCCTTAATTAAAAATTAAAGCCTCCAGCCAGGGGCATAAAACTAACTTAAAACTAAGCGACTACGCACTAAGGGCACCCCCTGTGGGGTACGGACCTCGGCTTAGGGCGTCACTAGAGAGGACAGCAAGGGACGGCTGGATCGAAAGTTATACTTGATGGTTTGATGACCACGGCGTTTCCTAGTACTAGCTCTGAGAAGAAACGCCGAAACAAACTCAGAGGTCAATGTTGGGACATTATTATAATTACTGGCTCAGCTGCGGCGCGGGCTGGCCTTCAATGGACAAGGGACGGGACTACTACGTGGAGCGCGTCGCGATGGACCTCGGCGACGAGGTCGGTAGGTCGGTCTGTGTTTATGTAGTGTGCTGGTGGCCCTATTGGCCTCTTGGAGGAGGGTAATGGGGTCATCGGGGTCTGTGAGAGCATGCCGAGGGCGGCGAAGGCGGGAGATGGTGGAGGGAGTGTAATTAGCAGCCGCTGCTATAAGAGGATTGCGGTGCTTGGCAGCAGTGTCAAAGAAACGCTTGGAGAGGCGTTTCATGAACTGCTGGATGGTGGGGATTTTGAGATCAAGATGGAGGATCTCATTACGGACGAACCAAGGGGCGTTTGTGGCTTTACGGAGGAATCGGTTTTGGACTACTTGCATCCTATGGATATGACGTGGCTTGGCATGTGCGAACACTGGACAAGCGTAGGTCATAATCGGGCGTATGCAAGCTGTGTACAAGCGCATTTTGCACCTGAGCGATAGCTTGCTGCGCGGATTGAGGAGGGGGTGGAGTCGACCTAGAGCGAAGGCGGCGCGAGCGCGGACCGTCTTAATGTGCTCTGAGAATTTGAGGTTTTGATCCAGTATAACACCAAGGTACTTGGCTTGCTTCTCCCAAGGGATCGGCTTGCCGTCCATGGTGATGGGACGTGGAAGGGTGACGCTGACCCGCGGTTTTCTGTAAAGAACCGCTTGGCTCTTAAGGGGATTAACTTCGATCCTCCATTTCTTAAACCAGGCAGCTAGAAAGTTGACTGCTCTTTGAAGATGGAAGCGAATCTGATCTGGGCTGCGTCCCGAGTAGTAGATGGCTGTGTCGTCTGCGAACAGAGCGAGATGAGCCTTGCTTCTTTTCGGGATGTCGCTGGTAAAAAGCGTGAATATGAGGGGGGCTAATACCGAGCCCTGGGGGACACCTGCACGGATGGGGCGGGGTGAGGAGAGCGCTCCTTCGATTTTGTAGCGAAAGGTGCGGTTTGACAGAAAGTCCCGTAAGATGAGGACGAGACGGTCAGGCACACCGAGTTGGTACAGCTTATAGATTAAGCCGTTGTGCCAGACTTTGTCAAACGCCTTCGCTATGTCGAAATAAACTACGCCTGTGTACAAACCACGCAGGAACCCTGCATGAATGTGTTCAGTGATGCGTAGGATCTGTTGGGGACAGGAGTGTTGGGTACGGAACCCGAATTGTTCATGAGGAATGAGGCCCTTGTTCTCGGCATAAGCTCTGAGTCGCTTATATATAAGCCTCTCATAGATCTTACCGAGAACTTTGAGTAAGCTGATGGGACGGTAGCTAGTGGGTTCGGCTTTAGGCTTACCGGGCTTAGGAATGCCTATCACTGTGGCTTCTTTCCACGTTTGTGGGAAAATGTTATTTCCTAGCGCACCATTGAAGATGGTGGTCAAGAGGATGATCAGGTGGGCAGGGAAGAGGCGGATCACTCTGTTGGTGATGCCGTCAGAGCCGGGCGCTTTCCTGAGTTGAAGACCTTTGACGATGTCCTGCACTTCATCAGGGGTGATGGGGGGCAGGGGATCCTCAGGGTCGTCAACGGGTGGGAGGGAGGTTCTACGTTCGACTTCAGCATCAACCTCAAGGAGATGAGCTTGGTCTACTGGTAGGAGGCTGGGGGAACACTGGGCTTCTAGGCAAGAGGCGAGGCATTCAGCCTTGTCATCGTCATCGAAGGCGATGGAATTGTCAGGGCGAACCAGGGGAGGCATGGTCACAACTTCATTGGATTTTTGTTTCCTCTGAAGGTTCCAGAAGGCTTGATGGGTGGGCTCTAACTCATCCAGCATCTTATCCCAGCCAGCTTCACGCCACTCCGATACACGTCTTTTTACAGTTCTCTGTAAATAGCGCATATGGGTTTTGTTAGCCGCGCAGGGGAATCTGCTGTAGGCACGGACCGCCGCGTTCTTCTCGGTCAACAGTTCACGCAAGTCAGCAGGGAGTTTCCAGCGACAGTCTTATGTCACTGTAACCTCCCTTGAACATTCGTTCAGTACCGACTGTACGTGATCCGTGAACGAGTCGATCGCAGCTGTCGCGTCAGCGATAGAGTCGAGGCGTGCAGGTATGGAGTCCAAGTGGGGGGATGTGGTGGATTTCAGCCGATCGCTTACTTTCCTCCAGTCCGTTACCACTTTCGTCTGGGGTGCTAGACCTGGGTCAGGGAGGCCAGTACGGGGAGCCAGTCGAATGATGACTGGGCGATGGTCAGACGATAGCTCTGATAGCGCTTCTATAGAGTCTAACCGTAGGTTGACGTTCTTTAGGAGCGCTATGTCGAGGACGTCTGGGGTGAATTCGGTTTGATGGGGGAAGTGAGTGGGGGTCATGGGGCCTACGACATCGAAGTTTAATCGAGGGAGAGGTCAAGCAGGAGTCTGCCTCTGGAATTGATCCTGGTGCTATTCCAGGCAGTGTGTTTGGCGTTGAGGTCGCCCGCTATGATAACGGAGTCGCTCAACCCAAGAAGGAGGGTGGTAATGCCATCTGCTAGGAGTTGGTGGTCCTCTGCAGAGTTGCTGGGAGGGACATAGGCTGACACTAACGTGATAGGTTGGTGCCCTGACATGCCGAGACGGCACATTGAAACTTCGAGTCGTGAAAGGGGTGGGGGTCCAGTGGGATGCAATGAAGAGCCCTTTTGAAGTAAATAAGGGTGCCGCCTTTGTGGCACCGCAGCCTGTCGTTGCGAACTACACGGTAGTTAGCAATTAGAGGAGTGCGGTGGCTAGGCTTGAGAAAGGTCTCCTGAGCGAGGAAGATATCAATCTGGTACTCTCTAAGGAAGGTTGAGATCTCGAACTTCTGATCTCTAATGCCGTCGGCATTGAAGTGAGCCAGCTTGAGGGATCGGGGCTTGGTTCTTTGTGTGACCGTATTATCCATTAATTATTTTTATTATTGGAGGCGAGGGAGGAAAGGGCGTGCGTAATCTCAGAGTACGCGTTATATATATTGATGATGGCTTGCAGGTTGCCTGCTGCCATAGCTACTTTTAAGTCGCTTGCCATTTGTCTGGCGCGGGGCGACATAAAAATAAGGAAGATCCCCGAGATGACGTTAAACGCATCTGTGGGGCCGTCTCCTGACAAAGGGGTCGAGGGAGGGGGTGTAGGGGTTGAAGCTGCAGCCAGAGGTGCAGGGGCAGGAGGGGACGGAGCCGCCTTTTGGGCCGTGGTAGGACGGATAGGAGGATCCTTGTCCTTCCAGGTGGGGGTGGCTGGGGGGGTCTGGGGGGGTCTCAGTCGCCAAGCCTCTGGTGGTTCAACTGGTTCCAGGGACTGGGCCTTTGAGGGCCCAGTCGCTCTGGGATCTGAGTCCCTGGGGATTCACGCTTTTGGCGTGCGTTAGCCCGGGTGGCTAACTTGGAGGAAGAGGACTTAGGGGCCTTGGGACACCCGCGATAGTTGGCCGTGTGGCCAGTCGCGCCGCAGAGGACACAACTAGGGGGCTCTTTGCAGAGCGCTCGGTCCCTGGGGCGGGGGCACTCTGCCGTGCCATGATCGCCCAGGCACTTAACGCACCTGGGTTTGGCGTGGCAGTGAGCCTGGGAGTGACCATATAGCTGGCATCTGTGGCATTGGCCGACGATGCCGCTCTTGTGGGGCTTCTCTATAGAGATTCCTGTGAGAGAGCAGACGCTCTTCACTAGGAAGATGGGGTGGTGGGCAGTTCCCTCTGCTGGGTTGCAGATAACGAGGACCATGTCATAAGGTATTTTACCGCGTGCCTTGTGCATGCGGTGGACTTCCTTCACAGGGATTCCCTGAGAGGTGAGGTCCGCCTTGATGTCTTCGGAGGTTAACTCCTTGGGCACTCGGCGAATGACGACCCGTATGAGGCGCTCTTCCGGGAGGGAGTAGGTGTGGAAGGCCACACCTCTGTTGCGGAGGAGCTTGGTCAGCTCACGGTAGTCCTTGGAGGACGGAAGGGTTACCTTAATGCCAGTCTGTGTAGACCTGGCATTGGTGAATGAAATTTTTAATTCAGAACACCAGCTGGACACATTTGGCCTTGTCCTGAATGAAGACAGGCGGAGGAGGAGGGATTTTAGTGGCGGCTCGGGGGGCTGACCGGGCGGGGTTAGGTGTCGCTGCGCGCGGGGCGGCGGTAGCGTTTGCGGGGGCGGGGGCGGGGGTGGGTGAGCCGCTGGCGGAGGCAGCGGCTGCCAGTTTGGGGGCCGGATTTGAGGAGGATTTCTTCCTCCTCCTCTTTCCCGTGGCAACGATGAAGCCGTTGGCTTCATCGTCCGGGGACGAGGGTGGAGACTCCTCGGAGGAATCCGAGAAATCGGGGATAGGGCGCTGTTGAGTTGTTACCTGTCTAGTTGTACATATATTGCAAAGCGCCCGACCAAGTTAAAAGCATGTTCATTATTTTTGTAAGATCAGTCGCATAAATACACTCGTACAGAACACACAGTGTTTTATTCCGAAAATTTCTCAAGCTAAAGTGAACCCTAAGCAAGTGTACATATGGTCGATATCGAGCCGGATTACTAGTGAATATACCTACCGTCGCCAAGCGCCCGAGAACAATAGGAACCGCATTCCTTAGATAAGGATTCTCGTCGCTCCGAACAGTTTTGTAGTAAACAAGCTATAGATCTATAACTACAATTGGATAATTGAAAGTGATTTTGCTTATGAAGATTGAATATTTGGATTTATTCAGTTGTAAACCATACCATAATTGAAGAAAAATGTCTACAACTGAACAATTAATTAGTACATTAGAAGACACGGCTTTATTACTGCAAAAAACTCAAATTAACTTAAGGAAATGTCCAAAACAGCGATTAACTCAGGGTTATATTGAAGCACGTATAAAATGTATTGAAGATTACTGGAATATTTTCACCAATGCACATCAAGACTTGTTGAAATGTACTCCAAAGGAAGCTCGACCGCAGTTAAGTTATTTTACTAAAGATGTATATTATTCCACCGAAGAACTTTTTTTGAACATGAAAGCCGACTTAAGAGACATGTTAATAAATTTAAGTCGCGTCAGTTCAGACCCAACATACGCCCCGGTTCAAGAAAAGATACCTTCTTCTTCTTCTCAGATGAAATTACCGAAGATCGAGTTACCTAAATTTTCTCATAAATATGAAGAGTTTCCTACTTTCCAAGATTTATTTACCTCAATGGTACATAACAACCCGTCCATAAGCAAGGTACAAAAATTACATTATTTAAAAACAAGTGTCACTGGTGAAGCAGAATCGTTGTTGAGACATATACAAATTACGGAGAATAATTACGATCAAGCATGGGAACTTATCAAAGGCCGCTACGGAAATAAACGTCTCATAGTCTCCTCTCTATTGAAGCAATTATGTAATCAAAGGAAGAATAACACCCAATCCGCAAGTAGTGTAAAAAGTATTTTGGACACAACAACCGAGTGTTTAAATAGTTTAAATAATTTAAACGTGCCAACGGATTCCTGGGATCCTTTAATAATATTTCTAGTGGTGCAGAAGTTGGACCCAGAGTCCCACAAAGAATGGGAAGAATATGCTTACAAGGAAAATTGCGAAACATTACCTACCTGGAACGAGTTTAAAAAATTCCTTGAAGCTAAGTTCCGTACCTTAGAGATGGTGACTCCAAATACTTCTACATACAAAGAGAGGACTACTACAGTGAAAGAGCGTTCATATCACACGGCGACGACTACAAACGACAAAACTTGCATTATGTGCAAGGAGAAACACACACTGTGTCATTGCAAAGAATTTGCAAAGATGGATCCAACACAACGAAGTCACTACGTGCAGTGACGGATTAAGACTACTTGATGCCCTAAGCAATCCACGCCTGTGGGCCCCCCATATCCGTATGTCAACTAGAATCGGTGTTTAAACTTTTACCGCCTAAAAACATTAGATTTTTGTAAAATAAGATGATGAGATGTAACGTACCTTAGAAATGAAGTAAGTGCGACAACAATAAAAACCAAAGCAAATTATTTATTTACTGAAATGCGCCTTACGGCTTTTTCGGGCATTGAATTCAGGGAAAATAGTATTAACGTCTAAATGTTTTTAACATATCGGACTCTCTCTTAAAACGCACCAGTTTTCAAATTAGTCCTAAAAACTTTTTTTGGTGTGGTTGTTGGTGACCTAAGAGTGAGACGTCATTCGCGATGCCCTAAGGACGGACATTTTTTATGCTTCTTCTGGTGCCCCCCCAGACGTGATGCCCTAGGCAATTGCTTAATTTGATTAAGGGTTAATCCGTCACTGACTACGTGACTAACAACAATTTATGTTACAATTGTTTGCTACCTGGCCACAGGGTATTTAAATGCCGTATACCTAGTACATGCCATGTGTGCCATACACGTGTAGAAGAGCAAGAGAAGGAAGAAACAGTGATCGCGTCTAATTATGTGAGAAAGAAGAGACAGCAAACAGCCCTTTTAGCAACTGCAATGGTAACAGTTAAGAGCAAGACAGGACAAACTATTGCACTAAGAGCACTTGTGGATCCAGGTTCTCAGGCCAATTTTATAAGCAATAAGGCGGCTCAAATATTACATCTGGAAAGACAACCAGCCAGAGGGACTGTGGTTGGGGTGGCTTCTACGAAGACCGACATCAAACAATTGGTTGAAGTTTATATAGCACCAAGATGGGATTCAAATACGAACTTATGCATACAGGCTTATGTTTTGACCAAGCAACTTACCTCTAACATTCCACAACAAACAGTTGCTGTTGGTGATTGGGAACATTTGAAGGGACTTACGCTGGCTGATCCGAAATACTTTCAATCAGGATCAATCGATTTATTGCTTGGTGTGAAAGAATATTCCAAGATCATAGAAGATCAGATTGTTAGAGGACCTCCTGGAACACCATGCGCACAGAAGACTACACTAGGCTGGATCTTGTTTGGTCAAATAAACACACAACCTGAAGAGTCTATAGTAGTCATGCATACACAAGTAGATATAGGCGAAATGTTGAAAACCATCTGGGAGATTGATAGAGATACTGAAAGAAAACAAACAAAAGATGAGAGGTTATGTGAAGAAATATATACAGACACACACAAAAGAGACGAAACAGGAAGATATATAGTGACGCTACCATTTAAGTCTGAGAACAGAGAATGTCAATATGGAAATACAAGAAACATAGCAATGCAAAGACTTATGAGTTTAGAAAGAAGATTCAAAAGGCAACCTAAGTTAAAAGAAGAATATGTTAAAGTTATAGAAGAGTATTTTAAATTAAATCATGC
The DNA here is from genome assembly GCA_017933935.1 of Sesamia nonagrioides. Lineage (NCBI taxonomy): Eukaryota > Metazoa > Arthropoda > Insecta > Lepidoptera > Noctuidae > Sesamia > Sesamia nonagrioides. The sequence continues at coordinate 492,051 of JADWQK010001864.1, forward strand.
AGAAGAAGTACCTATAGAAGAGTTAAATAACAAGAGTTTCTACTTACCTCACCACGCTGTCTTGAGAGAAGATAAAGAAAGTTCAAAAACGCGTATCGTCTGGGACGCGTCATGTAAGGGAGACAATGGCGTGTCATTGAATGATGAGTTGCTGACAGGACCCGTGCTCCAGGACGATCTTCGTAGCATCATTATGAGATGGAGAATGCATGCTGTAGCATTCACAGCAGATATAAAAATGATGTATAGAATGATACTACTTACCAGAAGAGATGTAGACTTCCAAAGGTTTCTGTGGAGAAAAGATCAAGAAGTAAAAGATTACCGTTTACTTACCGTGACATTTGGAACCGCTGCAGCACCTTACTTGGCCGTCAGGACGTTAAGACAGCTGGCTCACGATGACGCTGAAAATTATCCTCTTGCTGCTAATGTTACACTTACGGATTACTATGTGGATGATATCCTTTCAGGGAAAGACACCGTAGCTGAATGCGTAGAAATAATGAAACAACTGAAAGAGATGATGCAGAGAGGTGGTTTTGAACTTAAAAGGTGGTCATCGAATAGTGTCGAATTTATTTCCGCCGTTGAACCGCAAGACAGATCATCCAACGCAAATGTGGATCTGAATGTAGATGGCACTGTCAAGGCCCTTGGTATCTCATGGAATTTAGGCACAGATCAACTTGAATACAAACTCAATCTTGCTGAAAGTGAGTCAAAGATCACAAAACGGAGTATTCTGTCCGACGTGCAAAAATTATTTGATCCGCTTGGCTGGATTGCACCGAGTGTTGTCATGGCGAAGATGTTGATCCAAGAGCTTTGGTTGAATAAACTAGATTGGGACGAAGTTGTTAGTCCGTCATTAACTGACAAGTGGAAAGCAATACGTGTAGATTTGGAAGGAGTAAATAGCATAAAACTCAATCGATGGCTACGAACTAAAGAAACTGAAAAGGACAAGATTCAACTGCATGGTTTTTGCGATGCATCGCAGAATGCTTATGGCGCTGTGGTGTATGCCAGAGTCATAACTGATGAAGGAATCATAACTGAAATCATCGCTGCCCGAACAAAGGTTGCGCCATTACGAGCAATATCTCTACCAAAACTCGAACTGTGTGGAGCGGTCCTGCTTTCTAAATTACTACACCATGTTTCAAGGGCGATGAGAATACAACCTTCACAGATTTATGCCTGGACAGACTCATCAATAGTATTGGCATGGCTGCTGGGTGACCCTAATAAATGGAAAACGTTCATTGCTAACAGAGTGGTAGAAATTGCAGACAAGACAGATAAAGATCGATGGTTTCACGTGCAGTCACAGGATAACCCAGCAGACATTGCATCCAGAGGCATGCTACTGTCGGAATTAACTCAATGCACCATGTGGTGGAAAGGACCACAGTGGCTAAGAAAAGACAAGATCAATTTGACTAGACCTAATAACAATCATACTGATTTAGAAGCTAAGAAAGACAAAATAGAAGTAAACCTGAAAATAGACAATCAAGAAGAGAAACATTTAATAACACAATTTGAAGATTTTGAAGATTTAAAGGAACTTACCACAACTATTGCATACTGCATTAGATTTTTGAGACTTAAGAAGACTTCAACAACAGAGGAGATACTTACAGTTAAAGAGATTGATAATGCACTACAGAAATCTATACAAATCGTACAAAGAGAAGAGTTTGAAGATGAAATCAATGCACTACGAAATAAATGTCAAATTAAGAAACGAAGCAGTTTAAAATCACTTACTCCATACTTGGATGAATGCAATATACTCAGGGTGGGCGGAAGATTAAGACATGCTGATTTAAGCCATGATGGTAAACATCCTATCATTCTTGGACATAAAAACAAACTTACTTCCCTCATTGTTGATGACGCTCACAACACACAAACATTACATGGTGGAGTACAACTGATGATGAGCTGCCTACGAACGAAGTACTGGATTATCAGGGCGAAGTCTTTAGTGAAGATGCACATCCATAGATGCATGATATGTGCACGACGCAATGCAACAGCTCAGAAGCAGCTTATGGGAGACTTACCCAAGCCTAGAGTAACACCTGCGAGGCCTTTTATCAACAGCGGAGTGGATTTTGCCGGCCCTTTGCAAGTCTTATGGTCCAGAGCGAGAGGTGCCAAAACCAGCAAGGCATATATTGCGATATTTATTTGCCTGTCTACTAAGGCTATTCACCTTGAGCTGGTTGGAGATTTAACTACTGAAGCTTTCATTGGTGCCTTCAGACGATTCACTGCAAGACGAGGCAAATGCTGTAACCTATGGAGTGATCAAGGCCGAAACTTCGTCGGGGCAAATAAGGAGTTAGAACAAGCATGGAAGAGGGCAGATTTGGATTTTGCTACGCAGATTCTGAATAAGTTGGTCTATGAAGGGACCCAATGGCATTTTATTCCCGCTTACAGCCCAAATTTTGGGGGTTTATGGGAGGCGGGAGTGAAGAGTATAAAGCACCACCTTCGACGTGTACTTACCATCAATTTGACCTTTGAAGAAACTTCAACAGTGCTCTGTCAAATCGAGGCATGTTTAAACTCCAGGCCTTTATGTCCTATAGATGACAACGACATTGATAATCTAGACCCACTCACACCAGGCCATTTTTTAATAGGAGAAGCTCCAGTGATGATTCCCAGTGCCAACGTAGAAGATATGAGAGTAAGTAGTCTATCCAGGTGGCAACATTTGCAAAAGATAATGATAGATTTTTGGAGAAAATGGCAAGAAGAATATTTGACAAGGCTACAGCAGAGACCTAAATGGTTAAAAACAGAGAAAGAATTTGAGAAAGGGAATATAGTGCTAATAAAAATGGATAATTTGCCACCTGCGAAATGGGCACTTGGTCGTATAATAGACAAACATCCGGGAGAAGATGGTAAAACAAGAGTATACAGCGTAAAGAGTGGTGACAGTGTTGTGAAAAGAAGTGTAACTAAGTTGTGTGCATTGCCTGTAGATACTGAGTAGTTAAATTTAAAGTCTAAGATTGAAATTGTTAGTTTGAAATTTAAAATTTGTTTGTTGAGATATAACATGATGTTTTTAAGATAATTTAAAAGAACTTACAGTTCTTTTGGTGGGCGGTATGTTGAGTTGTTACCTGTCTAGTTGTACATATATTGCAAAGCGCCCGACCAAGTTAAAAGCATGTTCATTATTTTTGTAAGATCAGTCGCATAAATACACTCGTACAGAACACACAGTGTTTTATTCCGAAAATTTCTCAAGCTAAAGTGAACCCTAAGCAAGTGTACAGGCGCTTAGCCGAGAATACCTCGATGTCCATGGACACCTCGGTTTCAGCAAGGGCGGGCTGGGGGGCGGGGGTTGGCTGCAGAAGGGCAGCTAATTTGTGGCCATACTTGGCGCGGACTTCGGGGTTCTTTAATAGGACCTCGTTCACCAGGGCAAGAAGCGCCTGGTAGTGAGGGGCGGGGCTAGGACATGCGTCCATGATAAGGGGGGTACCTAGTCCTCCGGGTTGTGGGCCCGGAGGGTGAGTGACCCTCCCTGTCCTAGTGACAGGGAGGTGTGTACCTCACTGACCTGATTCGTCCGGCGCCGAGCAGCTTCGGTGCACAACACGACACTACACTACACTGCACGACACACACACCACACACACACAGGGGGAACGGGCAGGAGTACCGACGCCTAGGGCGCGTTGAATCGGGGATTGATTAATCGCCCGGTAGTACGTTTGACCGTTATTCTGCCAAAGGAATATGAAGGACGTATGACCGTTATTCTGCCAGAGGGATATGAAGAACGTTTGACCACTCTGCAGGAATAGGTTAGAGTGTTGCTGCAGCTTTCGATACACTGCTCGGCAGGTGCAGCAACGAGGACACTTCACAGTGAACTGACACTCACGAGACTCTCAATGCACGCGGGCAGAGCAATAGCGCGGCGAGGCGAAAAGCGCGGCGAGCTAGACAAGAGCGGCGGAGCGGAGGCAGACACGTCCGCACAGGGCGAGCGCGCAACGCGGAATGAAATCTCGCTTCGTGGTCCTCTCTGCGACCCCGAGTTGGGGGCGCGAGGAGACGGTTTGGGGGCTCCTTGATGGCCCCATGACCGTGGGGTCGGTCTCTCGGCCTCCAAAAATGGAGACCCGTCCTTGGGGTGCACCCTAGGGGTGCTGTTCTTCAATCTTCGCACACCTAGGCCGACGCCGCGAGGGTGTGCCTTCCCTCCGGCGGTGGACGGTGTGCTTTGTTGTGTGTGGCTGTAGGAGCGCCTGAAGTGTTTCACGACGCCCGTGCGATCAGACCCCTACCAGGTTGGATCACGGGTTGCCCCCGTGAAGGCCCAGCAAGAGTCGATCAGCGACCGGGCGTCGGCTTTGGTTGGCGCTCCCTACAGCGGGTGATTACCCCGACCCCCTAACAGCTCAACCAGCTATGTACAGTAGGCTGCGAGGGTACGGGGGGTAGTGTGTGTTACGAGCGGTTTGTAGGTGTGTGTTCACCGCTCGTACGGTATTCTGAGTGTGTGCCTGCTTGTGGAGTAGTGTATGTGTGTTCGTCGTGCGCATAGCGCCTATATAAATACAGTCCGCAAATGCGCACGGCGGCGTCGTGTTGCGAGTGAATAGTGTCTATCCTTGTCTGAGTAGGTCACGTGTATTTGTGTTTGTGATCTACCCGGGTGTCGAATCCGGTGGCGCGACGTCTGCTATGAGGTCGCGCGGGAATCTCTTCTTATCGGGAGGCCTCGCGTGCCAGGGCGCAATGTTCTTAATGTGGTGGAGCTCGGAGGTGCTGGCACGCGAGAACATCCCCTTCGCCAGGCGGACGACGAAGTCATCGATGCTCTCGACACGCAGGTCCCTGCTAATAACCGAGTTCCTCACGTACCGGGGAGCTTGGACGATCTGACGCAGAGTGATGTTTTGCTGCGTCCGGAGCTTCTCTCTGTGCGTCTCGGCCGTGAGGGCGAGCCAAGCCGGGGCAGCGTATGTAAGCTGCGTCCGCACGTAGGTCTTGTAGATCCCCAGCTTGACTCGCGTGGAGAGGCGTGACGAGAGCACCGGGCGTAGAAGATTTCTACTCACCTTAACCCGCGCGACGGTGTCGCAGACGTGCGGGCCCATGGTGAGCCGGCTGTCGAGTGTGACCCCCAGGTATTTGGCGGTCCTGGTCCACTCGACCTCGGTCCCCATGAGCCGAAGGTTCGGTGGATGAAGTCCGCCTCGTGCCGTGACGATCATAGCCTGCGTCTTACCTGCGTTCACCGACAGTCTCCACTTGCTGAGCCAGTCGGGGAGGTCGTCCAGAACGCGCTGCATTTTGATGGCCGCGTGGTTGGCCGACAGCGACGTGGTGATATACGCGGCGTCATCTGCGTACAGCGCGAGGGTTGCAGTGTGCGTGGCGGGGATGTCGTCGGTGTATACCGAGTACAACGCAGGCGAGACGCAGCTTCCCTGCGGCACGCCCGCTCCAATGGGGCGCGCGCTCGACGACACGTTCTCCACCGAAACCTTGAATGTCCTGTCTTTCAGGAAGGAGGAGACCACCTGTATCAAGCGACGAGGCGCGGTGGTCTTGGTCAGCTTGTAAATAAGGCCGGCGTGCCAGACCCGGTCGAATGCCTTTTCCATGTCGAGGAATACTGCAGCGGCGTACTCCCTCTTGTTCATGGCCGCGGTGAGTGTGTGCAGTACCCTCGACAACTGGAGCGTCGTACTGTGTTCCGCCCGGAAGCCAAATTGTTCCGGGCGGGGCGCGGTGTGCGGCAGCAGGTGTTGCAGTAGGAGTGCTTCAAACACCTTGGAGGTTGTGGAGAGGAGAGTGATCGGCCGGTAGCTTTCCGGCTTTGAGACGTTCTTCCCGGGCTTGGGCAACATGATCACCTTCCCCTGCTTCCAGCAGTTGGGGAAGGTTCCGGTGCGGAGTATGCCATTATATAGGCGCGCTATTGCCGCCACCGATTTCGGTGGCAGGTGTCGGAGGGCGGTGTTGGTAATTCCGTCCGCACCGGGTGCCTTTCTGGGCTTGGTGCGCCTTATTGCCCCCAGTACTTGGCCCGGGGAGAAAAATATGGGGTCTTCGTCTGGAGCTACCGGCGTCTTGAAGGTGTTGCTCCACTGCTGCGACATGGTCCAGGGCGTCTGTCGGGTTCGGCGTGAACTGACGCTCCAGGTGCTCGGCGAATATTTCGGCCCGGTCGGCCGCCGTGTAGCGTAGCGCCCCGTCGCTGTTGCGTAGCGGTCGCACCGGGGCTGGGGTATTCTTTAGGCGTCGGCACAGCCGGTGTACCGACGCTCAGTCGCCGTCTGCCGAGTCTATAATGTACTCCCAGCTCTCCGATGCGTGCGCGTGTAGCTCGGCCTTAACCTTGTCCGTGACACGGTTGAGCTGGTTCTTAATGGTGGGGCATCTTGTTTGTTGCCACCGCCTACGCAGACGCCTCTTGTCGGCGATCATGTTTGCGATGTGTGCGGGGAGCTTTTGGTAGCGCCCCTGTGACGCAGTGGATGTGCATGTCGCCGCTTCCAAGGCGCTCTTGATGCAGGCGGTGAGCCCCTCAGCCAACTCGTTCACGTCCAAGGCGTCGGCGACGGGCCGAGTGAGCGTGGTGGCCTCCATTACCTTCCTGAATTTGTCCCAATCCGTGTGTCGACGTGGCGCCGGATGGGCAACTCTGGTGGTGTGGTCAGTCAGGCGGACGAGCACTGGCTGGTGGTCGGACTTCAGCTCGTCGTCCAGCACCTCCTGCGCGATCTGGCAGGTGAGGCCCTGGTGTACGACGATGTCCAGCACATCGGGTGTGTGTGCTATGTTGTCTGGGTAGTGGGTCGGCGTCTCCGGTCCGGACACGTCGTACCCTTTGGCCTCCGCGTCTGCGAAGAGTGGTCGGCCCCCCTGGTTTATGGTTCCACTGTTCCACGCCGGGTGCTTACAGTTAAGGTCGCCGGCGATAATGGTAGGGTGTGGTGAGGCTAGCAGCGTGTGTATGTCGCTTGTGTTGAGTGGTTTCTTTGGCTGCTTGTATGCCGCGTACATACACACGTGCCTACCGGCGACATGCAGCTGCACACCCAGCGCTGAGATGCTGCTGAGTGTTGGGGGCGGTAGCTCCTGGTGGACGACTCTTCGCTTCACCAGCACCACCAGGCCTTGGGAAATCCGGTGTCGCTGGCTGTTGGTCTCATTGTATTGCCCATCCTTCTGGTAGACGTGATAACCTGGGAACTTGACCGTGTCCCCAGGTCTCAGGAGCGTCTCGCTGATGAGCGCCACGTCGATGTCCTGTTCCTGCAGGAGAGGACGGAGGAGCACGACCTTCTCCCTGAGGCCGCGGGCGTTCCAGTGAAGTATTCTCACCGGCTTAGACATGTCTGTTTAGCATGATCAGGTCTGTTATGCCGGTGAGAACAACAGGCACCGGATCCTGATCCCTGCTGAGCGCCAGCAGGATGTCCTGAAGGACCCGGAGAGCGGCCTCTATTATTGTAGACCCGGGGTTTCTTTCCCCGGGTGCGCCCGCCGACAAGGCGGTTTTTTGTTTTGTTTGTGTTTGTGTTTGTTTTGGTGGTAGCGGCGGCCGGCTACGCCACTCCTGAGCGGAGCTGCTCGGAGCGGGGCCGCGGACCACCCGACTCAAATTAGATTGTGAGCTTTTGGTCGGCGGGTGGGAGAGGTCGTCGATTCTAGCCTGTTTAGGCCCCGCCCCCTTCTGTGGTGGTACATTCACTGTCACATTGACAGTGGCGGGGTTGGCAGCGGCGTTGGTCGTGTTGACCTTTCCCCTTTTGCCGCCGCGTCCTTTCCTCCTCCGCCCTGAGGAGGTGGTGGCCGCGTTGCGCACTGGTGGGTCGTTGGCGGCCGCCATCAGGGTCGCCGATTGGGTTTCCCCTAGCGGCGTCGGCTGTAACGGCCTCTCTGCGGCCGTATTTGACCGGCGCGTGTTTCCGGTGATGGCGACCGTGCCCGCTCGCTTGTTGCGCACCTCCTTGCGCATTACGGGGCATTTGGAATGGTTTGCGGGGTGCGCCCCCCCGCAGTTGATGCAGGTGGCGGGCTCCTCCCTTGGCCGCGGGCACTCTCTGGCCACGTGACTCCCGCCGCACCTGACGCAAGCGAGCGGTCTGTGGCACTGTTCAGAGGAGTGCCTGAACTGCTGACATCTGTGGCATTGTGCAGGCCCCCTCTTGCCACGCCACGCCTCGATCCTTACGCCGGGCATGCAGAGGATCTCCCTTACCTCATAGATGCCCGGCAGAAGATTCGGTGTCTTCCTCAGTACGGCGTGGAAAATACAGCCGGGTCGTCCTTGTCGCGCCTTGATGACGCGAACGTACTCCGGCTGGAACCCCAGCGCGCGTAGGTCCTCCTCAATGTCTGCCGGCGCCGTGTCCGCAGGCAGCCCCCTTATGGCCACCTTGTGGCTCCGCTCCGCTGGCAGCGAGTAGGAAAACCAGGGGATGTTTTCCTCCTTTTCAAGTACCGTCAGATACTTTTGTATCAGACGGTACTCGGTGTCCGTCTGCGGGGTGAATTTGACCCCCTCCCCGAAAGGTCTGGCACTGGGGGCACGCCCCAGTTTTCCCTTAAGGACGCGAAAGTGGTGCGCCCACTGCGGGAGTTTCTCCACCACCAGTGGAGGGTAGCGCAACTTTTTCTTCGTCACCGTTTTGTCCGTTCCGTCGGTAGATTTTGCGTCTACCGTCGGATTATTTTTTTCCTCCGCTCGGCCAGGAGGGGCTGAGGGAGGGGGGGCTGCGGCGCCTGCTGCTCCTGCAGGATTGCGCGTCGCTTCCGAGAAGGTCTTGAGGGGCGACTCACCTTTACACTGTCGCTTCGGCGCTTCTTCCTGCTCCTGCTCGTCCGGGCTGCGCTGTCTACGTTGAGCTGCGCGGGCAGGGGGGGCGACTTTAGGTGGTAAGGTCCTTACCTCTTGGCAACCGGCCTTGGACAGGTCAGGTAGCGACGCGCTGGGTGCTCGGCGTTCTACGCTTGCTCGGGTTGTCCGGGGAATGATGGTATTCTTTACCTCGCAATGTCAAACAAGTTATATATATATATAAAAAAAACAAACTATAGTCCATGGTGCCTCACATTCACAAACTTGAAAAGTGCTTTTACATTATACAATACTATTGCAAAATATTGTGCACAACGTTGAAATAAACAAATAAAATAAAAAAGGAATATTTAGAAAACAACAAAAAGGGGGAATGGCATCTCTTCCAAACCTACAAAATTGTCTGTGGCTGTGGAGCAGGACTGGCATTTATCCAAGCATTTTTATCAAGGATATAGTCTTCCAGTTTATAATATGCTTGCTTACACAGCGTGCGTTTAATGCATGTTTTAAATTTGGATTCATTGAGCTGTTGAATCTCTAGCGGTACTTTATTATAAAATTTTACACAGTACCCCATAAACGAACTATTTACTTTAGCTAGTCTGAACCGAGGTTGATCTAAATTGTTTCTATTCCTAGTATTAAAATTGTGCCTGTCACAAACAACCTTGTGCCTGTCAATAACAAATGCAATTGTTCGTACATTAGTTTTAATTGCTAATAAAGGGGATGACTCTCCAATTACATCTACTTCAATAAAAGAATTATTAATTAAAAATCTAATTTAATCTTATGGATAGTAATAGCCCTTACAATATATCTACATTAAGAGTAACACAATTTAACATACAAAGCATTTATAACACAATTCCCCTCCTAACAAGTTTTTTACATGATAATAATATCGATATCTGTCTCTTAAACGAAACATGGTTAAAAGATAATCGAACCTGTCGTATTTCTGGCTACAATATGTATCATAGGAACGCTGCAAACAATCATGGTCGTGTAGCCATTCTTATAAAACCATATTTAAAATACAAAATCTTGCCAACTAATTTCTATGAAGAGATACAAACAATAGCTCTGTCTTTAACTACTCCATTCGGTAATTTGTCCATTCTTTGTGTGTACTGTCCGCCGTCAGGTCAAGTAATAATGAATAACTTGCAGAATATAATTCGAATTCTCCCATCACCTATGTTTGTGGCTGGAGATTTTAATGCTCATCATTCAGCATTTGGATGCCTATCTAATAAGCGTCGTGGTATACAGTTATACTCACTTCTAGATGACTTAGATGTATGTATTTTAAATGAAGGAAATTTTACAACAATTAATTATCCAAACTGTAACCCATCGGCTATTGATGTTTCTGTTGCTAGCCCACATATAACACCTTTGTGCAAATGGTCAGTTCATGAAGATAATATGGGTAGCTATCACTTTCCCACTATCACAGAGATAACAATCACAGTTGAGTGCTATAATGTTAACCCACCCATAGACAAATTTATTTATACCAGAGCTGACTGGATCACATTTAATGAGCTCTCTAAAACATGTTTTAATAATGTAGTCTCTAACATATATGATCCCCTTGTTTCCTATAATAATTTTTGTGAAGTACTTTCCACATTAAAATCACAATGCATTCCAAAATTTTCTAAAAGTACAGAATATAGAAGTAGACCTCCAACACCATGGTGGAATGAAAAGTGCAAAGAAAGTGTAATCAAGTCCAAACAAGCCCTTAAGTATTACAGACAATTCCCTACAATTGAAAATTTTATTTTATACAAAAAGAGTGATGCAATTAAAAAGCGAACTATTGCAGAAGAGAAAAAGTGTAGTTGGAAAAAGTTGTGTAACAGTTTTAACAGGACTACTCCTATTTCTGCTATTTGGAACAATATTTAAAGGTTCAAAAGAATAAGAACAAGTAACAAATATCATTGTGATGAATTCATTGTACCGTTTTTAAATAAGTTATCAGATAATTCATATAAAAGTACTGATGATTTAAATAAATATTTCGAACTTCATAATACTAACAGAGAATCCACTCACTTACTAAAACCTTTCACTTGGTGTGAGTTTACTACCAAACTTACATCTCGACGAGATACTACTCCTGGATTAGATGATTTCCCTTACATATTGATAAAGAAATTAAATACCAATGCTCAAAAGCTTTTTCTGGAAATATTAAATGCACTATGGCTCAAACAAATTATTCCACAGTCATGGAAAACACAGTGTGTTATACCAATTCTTAAGCCTACTAAACCTCCAGATGATTGTAACTCATATAGACCCATTTCCCTCTCTTCTTGTTTGGGGAAAATATTTGAAAATATGATTAAAATTCGCTTAGATCATTTTGCTGAATCCAATAATATCATCCCAAACATTCAATATGGTTTTCGTAGAGGTAGAAGCTGTTCAGACAGTTTTACTTCTCTCATAACAGATCTGAAAAATGCAAAAGCAATAAATGTAGCACTGTATGTGTGTTTCTAGATGTCCAAGGTGTATTTGATAATGTTCAACCAGATATTCTTGTTCAAATTGCATCAAATCTAGGAATTCCAGGTTTATTATGTAAATGGATCCACAATTTTCTTGATAATAGGACAATTTTTATCAAGTATAATAACATTTTACATGGACCTAAAACAGTTTCTAAAGGAACAATGCAGGGTGCCACATTATCACCATTATTGTACAATTTGTACACTTGTGAGATATGCAAATATGTAAATAGTGATACTGTAAATATTTTACAATTCGCTGATGATTTAGTTTTTTATAGTACAAATCATAATGTAGATATAGCAGTCCAAAATGTAAATATGGCATTGCAAAATTTAAATTTATATTATAGTCACTATTTAAAACTTAATATCAACACTAGTAAAAGCAGTGTTTTAATCCATTAATATAAAGTGCGTATGTTTGTATGTCTGTCTGTATGTATGTGCCCGAAGTTGCTCAAAACCGTCACCACTGTAGATAATCATATAGATCTGGATGCGCTGAGTTCAAAAAAATATAAAGTGCGTATGTTTGTATGTCTGTCTGTATGTATGTGCCCGAAGTTGCTCAAAACCGTCACCACTATAGATAATCATATAGATCTGGATGCGCTGAGTTAAAAAAAAACAAAAAAATTTTGTCTCGGTCCTTTTTTCTAAGGATAGCCCAAGTAACAGAGTGATATACAATTGTAAAATAATTCCAACAGTAGAACAACACAAATTTTTAGGAGTCATAATTGATAAAAAATTGACTTTTGATCAGCATGTTAAGTACATTGTTACAAATAGCAGTAAGGCATTAAATATAATTAAATGTTTAGCCGGTGTTAAATGGGGTGCAGACCCATACGCTCATCTTCCGTGCGACGCAGGTGCTGACCGGACACGGGTGTTTCGGCAGTTACCTGTGTCGTATCGGTCGGGAGCCGTCACCGGCGTGCCATCACTGCGGTGGCGGGGCAGAGGACACGGCGCGGCACACCCTCGAGGAGTGTCCCGCATGGGACGAGCAGCGCCGTGCGCTCACCGCAGCGATCGGCGGGCGCGACCTCTCGCTGCCGGCCGTGGTCAGAACCATGGTCGACAGCGGGGAGTCGTGGAACGCGGTCGTCTCCTTCTGCGAGGAGGTAATCTCCGCGAAGGAGACGGCCGAACGGGAGAGGGAAGCACTGAGCACTCTCCCGTCCCGCCGACGGCGCGCTGGCCGGAGTAGGAGGGAAGCCGAGGTCGATCCGCTTCCTCCATAACGAGAGGCCGACGGGCCGAGGACCGGGGGAGTCCGACGTCCGTCGCTAGGGCCGGAGTAGGCGTGTAGTGGCTGTTCCTACACGCCTACCTGATGGAAGGAGAGGAGGAAGAGGGACCCGCCGATCTCGCGCGCGGCGGGTCAAGGCCTGCCGGGGACGCGGTGAATGCAAACTAGGCCCCGTACCCCCGGCAATAGGCAAGAAGAGGAACGCTCCAGTGGGTTTAGCCGGTGAGAGCCCGGCACACCCTCCGTCGACCCTCAGACGGAGGACGGTCTGGTAGAGATTACCACTGGGTGAACATTAAAAAAAAAAAAAAAAAAAAAGGGTGCAGACCCATTAACACTTTCTATTTTATACAAAGCTATTGTTAGAAGTCATTTTGATTCCATCTGTCTTGCATATCTTAACAGTCAACATGTTAAGAAGCTAGATGTGTTACAGAACAAAGCACTGAGAACTATTAGTGGAGCAATATGCTCAACCCCAGTAAGGGCTATGGAAGTTGAGACCGTACTTAGGAGGATACTTCTAACTGAAAGGTTTTGTTTAAAACTAATTGCATCTGACAACGAACAGATTATAAAGAAAATTATACCTTTCCCTATGCAACCTAGACCTTTTTTTTTTTTTTTCCGGGTGGAAAATCCTCATGGATGTCCGCCGCCCTGGGGCGGGCGACGGGGTCTGTCAGACTCTTACTGACTAAAAACCACCCGGTTGTTCCTTCTCACACCTACACCGGGGGCTGCGAGAACTAATACTGCTTCCGCAACCCCCGATTGGTGCTGGCCCACCACCGTAGGCCTCCTCGGGTCAAGGGGGGGAGTGAGGTGTAGGACTCCCCCCGTGACGTCTAAGAGTAGCGCGCGTGGAACACTTCGCGCCGCCACCTCGGGTCCTGATGTTTGGGGGGCGACAGATGTCACCGAGTCTATCGCCCCTGAACCCATTTAGGGGGGCTGGAAGAGGGCGTTATCCGCCCTCCGACGACGCCCGGTACGCCTGCTGCGGGTCGGGTGAGACCTACTTTAACAACTGCATATGAACTTTTAGCCTGTAAATCTCCTTCACTACCATTTATTCTGTTAGAAGTCCAAAACAAATATACACAGATTTTTAAAAATAAGAAATGGCCATTGTATGATATATCATATGATTGTCAAATATTCCCAGTTCACATTATTAACCATAACATTACAACAAACAATGATCTACTAACATTTTTAGACCAGAATAAACACTATTACACATTTTATACTGATGGTAGCAAAGGTGAAAATCATGTACAGGGTTCAGTGTACGACCCACAAATAAAGTTTTCTCAGAGCTTTGTTCTTGACAATTACTCTAAGTATATTTTCTGCAGAGGCTTATGCAGTCTTTGAAGCGCTTAAGAGAATTAATACTGTACATAGCCATTCTTTCTTTTTAATTTTGACAGATTCATTGAGCTTAATTGTCTGGAAAACATTAAGTTAAACTATAAAATTAACTACATTATACAATATGTTAAGAAAACCCTGTCCGACCCGTGAAGGTATTGTTAGGTATCGATAACTGATTCTACTAATGCCTACAAAACCTGGCTAAACTTAAAAAAAAAATCCCCCTAAAAAATAAATAACTTAAATAAAATAAATAGGTAATTTCATGGCAACACAGGCACAGTTCATAACCTCAGTTGACCTCATGCATGTAGGTATAGGTAATTTATTCACGTTTATCGAGTCTCGAAAGAAATAATGATACTTAGGCAGCTCGTGAAAAGAACTTTTTTTTTGAGTAGGAAGGTCGTCTGACTCTCCAAATGTATCATTTCATTCGATGAGCTTAATGGCTGTGGCGGAGATGTTGTTCCAATTTCGTTCACTAATAACGATACAGGCCCAGCTGGCACCGTCGCACGAGATTAGCACGGACATGCACATAAATAAAAATCAAGTGGTGTCAAATCCGCGCTGGCCACAGTTGGTCCACCCTTCAGCCGAAGAAAGTGCTGACAGTATGTCAGAAACCTTTACCTACTGTGCTGACATCGCCATTGGTCGTGGATCTATGACCAATATTCGTAGATGTGACTGGTGGAGTGATTATTTAGTTGAACAGCGCAAAAGATATCGCAGAGCGCGTAGACAGTTAAATAAACTCAAGAGCCGAAAGATTACTGGAGATCTTCTTACATCCGCTTTAAATGCTTTCAGAGTTGCCAAGTCACGCTACAAAGCATCGGTGGAAAAATCTAAGGGTAACTTGTTGCGGAAAATCGTTGACAAACTTGACAGGGAGGGTCCGTGGTCTCCCTTATATCACGAATTTAAAGCTAACAGATCGGTCGACCTTGCATACGTTCAAAACATTCAAGGTCAATGATAAGCATACCACGGGCATAGAGGAAACAACAAAAGTACTAATTAATACACTTATCCCTGATGATTCACCGGCTAACGATAGCGACTACCACCAATGATGAATTACCCAAACAAAAGAGAATCTACCATTGGTATTTAAAATAAGATATTCTGATGTCCAAATGATCATTGATTGTTTTGAGATCAAATCTCAAAACCATCTAACCCTTTGAAGCAAGCTCAGACATGGTTGCAGTACAAAAGTTGCAATACTGTTAAATACCTAATAGGTTGTACTCCAAATGGCTTTATAAGCTTCATTTCAAAAGGCTATGGGGGAAGAATATCTGATAAAGCGATTGTAGAAAAAAGTGATTTAATAAATGTTTTAAAGCCTAATGCTGGTATTTTAGCTGACAGGGGTTTTAAAGAAATAGAAACTGTATTAAATGCGTGGAATATTAAACTTTTGAGGCCACCCAGTGTTTATACAGGCACTAAACAAACTACTCATGAGGCACTTCAGAGTAAAGTAATTGCAAGTTCACGTGTTCACATTGAGAGAGTTATTAGACGAGTAAGAGAGTATACTCTACTGAAACCTCATTCAGTTGTTAATTATAAATATGTACCTTACTTGGATGAAATAGTATTAATTGTTTGTGGTTTAATTAATTTGCAAGGAGAAATAATAAAGAGTTATTAAAATGTATCAATATTTTTTTTTTTTTTGCACTTTCTAATAACTTAGGAAATATAAATGTACTCCAAAAGACTTCTGCTTTTTTTATTATGTCCCTTATGTATACTTCATCATAGTCTACCCAAACAACATGAATATTTTTTGTAGTCTCAAATAAAGGATCTGCAACACAGAATAGTCCTTTGTTTTTTTTACAGGCCATCATTTGGCACATTATCTGTGTTTTAAATTTTTTCTGTTATAACATCATTTTTTATATATGTTTCAATAGCTTTTTCTGAAGATGGACACTTAACTTCTACTACAAAATCTTCTCCAATACCATCAGGTGATGCTCCCAAAATGCCTTCAATGAGGATGAACCCAGACCGGTCTATTTTGACTTGTAACTTCTCTTCAATTTCTTATAGTACTCGGCTTTCTAATCTCCTGCCTCGTTGTATGGCTTTAGTTTCAGGCACTTTATAGCCTCCTAATATTTGCTCAACTGGAGCACCATCTGTATGGCAATGAGCAGCTTCATATAATTTAGAAGCTGTTAGTGTTCCTTGTCGTATATTATGCCAATATTTACTATCAGCTTGCCTTATTGTTTTTAATTTAATTTCTTCAATAACAATATTGTTGAAAATTCTTTTTAAATACTTACTAAAGTTATTATAATCATGTATGGTTTCATCATCAAGGAATGCCAACATAATATCAAATATATTTTTGGAGTTGGGTTTAAAACCATCACAGAACTTCATAATAAGGGAGTTGCTCAAATTCCTTCTAAGACATTGTTCTTCAAATTCAGTTAAGACAGTAGTGTCTTTCGGCACAAGCTTTGGGATCTTAACTTTTGGAAAAATATCTTTACTAGTAACTGGTTCAGCGCTTGCACTTGTAAGGGAAGGTTTGTTCCAGTAACATTGAACTGCAGTTGATGATGGTTTTGAAGTTTTTTTTGCTAACCAAAACAATAGCAAAAGGGAATACTTACAAACACCTGTAAAAAACAACAATCTTGGTTAATCTAAGTTTGAATTAACGGTACCTACCTACATATCTCTTTTAAAAGTTGGTTATAAAAATACCTGCTGATGCTGGGCAATCTTCACATGTTGCATTAATAATATTATTATTCTGTTCATCAATTTTACAATTGACGTTATACAATTTCTTGCTTATTCTGTGTTCAGGCACTACTTTAGCATTGACTATGCATTCACTGCCTGTTCGACTAACTTTCACGTAGCCCACAGCGGTATTGATGTACGAATCCCGAAATTGGTTCAAAGCCATGATGTGGCCACTATGCTACAATATTTCACTGTTCTTTATGAATTATTCACTGAATGCACTTTTTACTACATAAATCACGCGTTTTTATTTAGTAAACGACACTATAAATAATTTAAAAGTCCAATGAAAAACGAGCGTGGCACTCATCTTGGCTTCCCGCCAAAAACTCGTTATGTTTGTTTATGTATCTTGACACTTTTGACAGTTGTAAACGAGTGTGTGTGAGCGTGTGTATATTTGATGGCAAAGGAATTGACCCTTTAGCGCCAAATGATGACGTAATTAGAGGTCAAATTAAGGTTATTTACTTGAAGCGGTAAATAACAATAATCCGTGAATATTTTACTTTTTTAAACGCTCAATAGTCATGAGTAACCCTATTCTTCGAAGTGGATTTCATATTAACTCATTTAAAAAAAAAATGAACTATCCCCATTAGATGAAATCTGTAACAGTGAAGTGCTAGTGACGAATAATTCCTCCCGCCGCTTGTCCGATCTATTAAAAAACAGAAAGACTTACTAATTTATAAATTTATCAAGAACACAGTGGAAACTATCTAACAAAGATACCTAAAATCCAAACGAAGAAATGGCTCAAAGGTCTTAGCAACCAAGCCAAAAACTCCAAAAAAAAATGTGTAGTGTAATGTTAATGTTTCCTAGAATAATGTTTCCTTTGTATTTCATATTAGTATTTGTTTTGTACGGAACTCTATACCTATTATACTCTTTGCTACGGAAGTCAGTCTTAAAACGTACTATAAGACCCGCACGATGATATTGCGATTGGCGGCCATCTTGGTGACGTAGTCGAACTCGCACCGTCGGTACCGTTCGCAAGTTCAGTCCGCGCTTACCCACTTACGCACATCGAATATTTTTGTTAGCTTTTTGTTTTTGTTATCCTGTTTTATTGTTTTTCTTGAGTTTTGTTGTTTAGTTTTGTTAGCTGTTACTTATTAAAATGAGTAAGAAATTAATTAACAGTCGTGCTCGTGAAATTATAATTAAAGTGGACAACTATTTTGTTAAAGAGAAAGAGGACTGTAAGTTAGTTCTTGAAAGTATAAACCGTGCTCTAAAAAGTGCTTCGGACACTACTGAGGACATTTTAATACCGAAGCAACTGCTAATATTTATTAAAAATATTTTGCAAAATTCTACCAAAGTCACGGAGCGTATGGCATGTGCCACAGGCGGTGCAAAAAATACTGTGACGGAATTGCGACGAGAGCATGAGTCAGAAACAGCCAGTGGCAGCAAAATGAGAACTCATACTAAAGGAAAAAGACAAAAGAAGGAATATTTCGACGGGTTTTCCTGAACAGCTTTAAGAAATATTATACATTCAATGTATGTGTGGTGAGGAGAGAAATACCCACAATGCGCAAAATATTGGCGACTTCAAAAGTAGACCTTAATTATACTGGTAGTGAAACTACATTAAGAAAAATAATTAAATGTGATTTAGGCTACCAATTTAAACGATGGTACCAAAAAAGACTGGCTCTAATTGAAAGACCCCAAATTCAAGCGTGGTGGGCTAAATATTTACGACGTATGAAAGAAAATGACTCGCTTGGTAATAACAAAAGACCCGTTATTTATCTCGACGAAACGTGGATACACGCACACTACACGGTAAAAAAATGTTGGCAAACAGCAACCGATGTCGGAGTGAGACGGAACGACAGCCCCGGCCGCCAATGGATAATAAGTTCACGCGGGAAGTTAAAGCGGTTTTGTTGACAATGCCCTTTTAATGTTTAAAGCAGACACCAAAACGGGGGATTACCATAATCAAATGAATGCTGAGAATTTCACCAAGTGGCTTACAGAAAAATTAGTACCCAACATACCACCCAACTCCATAATTGTTATGGACAACGCCCCTTATCACAGTAGGGAAGAGAATAGACCACCAAGTATGAACAATAAAAAACAGTTGATGGTTGAGTGGCTACAAGCTCACAACATCGATTTTCCCAACGACAGTACAAAACCTGAACTGTATTTATTAATTAAACGGCACAGACCGCCGAAAAATTATAAAATTGACAATTTATTAGCTGGCAATGGCCATGAGGTCGTTAGATTACCACCCTACAACTGCGACCTCAACCCCATTGAGTACATCTGGAACCTGGTAAAGATGAAGGTGTCAGAAAAGAATGTGGAGCAGTTGGAAAGTCGCATTGAAGCTCTGACGTTGGAGGCGTTGGCGTCAATAACTCCAGATGACTGGCGAAAGGAAGTCGATCATGCTAAACGGCTTGAAGAGGAATATTGGAATAAAGATCGAATAACTGATGAGACGGCAGACGACAGTGAATCGGAAATGACAGACACAGAAAGCAGTTCTGATTCGGAAGACTATATCAGTGGAATTGAATAAATAGGGTAAGATTATATTGAATTATATATAAACATTTTTAACATACTATCCTGGTTTTATTTATAAGCTGATAGATGTAGGTAGTAATTGAAACATGACTGCTACACAGTGGATCTGGTTCAATTCCCGCTCGTAAATTAACAGAAATGTAGTTAGAAAAAATTAGTATACATGTAAGAAAGATATACGAATAAGTATGTTTTTCTTACATCTGCAAGAATTATTTCCTTGAAATTTTTAATAATGAAAGTTTATTTGTCAGAATATGGGTGAGTAGGTATAAAGAGTATACACTCTTTACTCAATTTTATTATACATACGTATAATAAAATTATAAAATACAAATAAACCCTTAACCCCAGTTTATTAATTTTGCATTTAACATTCTTTTGCTAGCTGTCCTTTTGTGTGACAGATGACGTCACAAAGCTGTTATTGTGACAAGGTTCCATCGCAATATCACTGCGGGGCCAGTGTTGCCAACGTAGGCGATTTTTCGCCATTTAGGCTACTTAGAACGAGAATCGGCGACGAAAAAATCTGAAAGGCGACTGGTCGCAAATTAGGCTACTCAACTCTAGAGCTTCGTTTTATTTATTTTTTGTATATACTACCTACTATGCCAAGAGACATGCGGCCATGCGTGTGTGTAATGTTGGTATTAAGATGGTCACGCTATTTGTTTATACTTAGTTTCCGGCCGGAATACCCTAAATTTGTCTTAGCTAAATGTCAAATATTCCCAATCATTCTTGAGCCATAATGCTTGAGATATAAAGTTGAAAATCGAATAATGAAATTTGACATTTGTAGTATCTTGATGTGCTGTCGTCTGTACCTAACCAAATTTAGAGTTATACATAGATATTCAACGTGCACGCAATTATCTATCTTGTACAGAAATTTCGGTTATTACTTTGCCTTTCTCTTTGAACGACTTCTCCTGTGTAATTGTTGTGATAATAGAAAGGATTAAAAAAAAAATAATTCTTTCGTTTATTCCCGAAGCTGTAATTTTTAATACATTGATATAATTCAATGTTTTAATATATCTTTTCAGTTGTTATTACGACTCAACAAAGTTTTTATTCTTTAAAAAAATGAGAAAATGCTCCTGTAAATTTAAGTAAGTCTATGTGATAATGGCGCGTATTTCAGTTCTCTTGATGAGTATTTTTTTTAAATATTTCTTTTAATTTATTCCCGGAGCTGCAATTAGAAATACAAATTTTCATTCGTTATTAAGACCAAAGTTTTTTTATTAATTAAAAAAAAAACGCTCCTGTTTTACGCTAAGTATATTAAAAAAAGTGATTTTAAGTGAAATTGATAAACTGATATCGATAAAATGTTTAAATGAAAAATATTAAAATTGACAGCTACGGAAATAAATAAAAATAATATTTAAAAAAATAATCATGAAGAGAATTGAAATACGCGCCATTATCACTCAAGCTAAATGTCAGAGTGTGTCGATTGTCAAGTCGGATGTCGACCAAATTCACACTCATTATAAACTACATTTTATTTTATCGTTATTATATTAAGTTCGTTTTATTTTATCGTTATTATAGATAAGTATATAAAATACTTATCGTTATTTTGGTGTTTGGGCTACTATTAGGCTACTACAACCAAAGAAATTATACTACAACTGAAATTGGGCGATATTAGGCTACTTCATGCATGATAAACGGCGACATTAGGGCCAGCACCGTTGGCAACACTGTGCGGGGCTTATAAGCCCCGCACGATGATATTGCGATGGAACCTTGTCACAATAACAGCTTTGTGACGTCATCTGTCACACAAAAGTACGGCTAGCAAAAGAATGTTTAATGCAAAATTAATAAGCTAGGGTTAAGGGTTTATTTGTATTTTATAATTGTATTATACATACACTCTTTATACCTACTCTACCATATTCTGACAAATAAACTTTCAATATAACATATTTCAAGGAAATAATTCTAATAGATGTAAAAAAAATATACTTATTCGCATTGATATAATATTAAAGTTAATATTAGTTTAATATTATATCAACGCTTATTCGTATATTTTTCTTACATCTATACTATTTTTTTTTCTAGCTAAATTTCTGTTAATTTGCGAGCGGGAATTGAACCAGAGTCCACTGTGTAGCAGTCGTGTTTTAATTACTACATCTTGGTTTTATTCCCCCCACATACTGTCCTGGTTTTATTTATAAGCTATCAGCTTAAAAACCAGGATAGTACGTTAAAAACATGTTTATATATAATTCAATATAATCTTATCCTATTTATTCAATTCCACTCATATAGTCTTCCTAATCAGAACTGCTTTCTGTGTCTGTCGTTTCCGATTTACTGTCGTCTGCCGTATTTATGACAAATAAGTCGTCAGTTATTCGATCTTTATTTCAATATTCCTCTTCAAGCCGATTAACATGATTGACTTCCTTTCGCCAGTCATCTGGAGTTATTGACGCCAATGCCTCCAACGTCAGAGTTTCAATGCGACTTTCCAACTGCTACACATTCTTTTCTGATAGCCTCATCTTTACCAGGTTCCAGATCTATTCAATGGGGTTGAGGTCGCAGTTGTACGGTGGAAATATAACGACCTCATGGCCATTGCCAGCTAATAAGTTTTCAATTTTATAATTTTTCGGCGGTTTGTGCCGTTTAATTAATAAATAAAGTTAAGGTTTTGTACAGTCGTTGGGAAAGTCGATGTTGTGAGCTTGTAGCCACTCAACCATCAACTGTTTTTTAATGTTCATGCTTGGTGGCCTATTTTCTTCCCTACTGTGATCCATCGTTGTCCATCACAATTATGGAGATGCGTGGTATTTTGGGTACTAATTTTTCTGTAAGCCACTTGGTGAAATTCTCAGCATTAATTTGTTCATGATAATCCCCTGTTTTGGTATCTGCTTTAAACATTAAAAGGGCATTGTCAACAAAGCCGCTTTCACTTCCCGCGTGTTACCACGCGAGTCATTTTCTTTCATACGTCGTAAATATTTAGCCCTCCGCGCTTGAATTTGGGGTCTTTCAATTAGAGCTAGTCTTTTTTAGTAGCATCGTTTAAATTGGTAGCCTAAATCACATTTTATTATTTTTCTTAATTTAGTTTCACTACCAGTATAATTAAGGTCTACTTTTGAAGCCGCCAAGATTTTGCGCATTGTAGGTATTTCTTTCCTCAACGTATACTTAATATTTCTTAACGAGCACGACTGTTAATTCATTTCTTACACATTTTAACGAGTAACAGTTAAGAAAACTAACCAAAAAAACTCAAGAACAACAATAAAACAGGATAACAAAAACAAAAAGCTAACAAATATTCGATGCGCGCAAGTACGTAAGCGCGGGCTGAACTTGCGAACGGTACCGAAGGTGCGAGTTCGACTACGTCATCAAGATGGCGGCCAGTCGCAATATCAACGTGCGGGGCTTATATACGTAGTGATTACTTGCTCTGTGCGGTAATTGTTTGATTATTTTCTAAAATTCTTAAGTACCAATCACTATACCACTAGTTGCCTTTCCAACATAAATCTAATAACAACTTCGTGTTCTACACAACACAACAGTGTTCAGCGCAACAGATCTACATTGAATATTATCGTAATTTATATTTTTTAAGTTAAATGATGGAAAAGCTACCAATGTGCAGGATATGTTTAGCGGAGAATGTCCGCATGTATATAGTGGTCAACAGGAAGTTACACGAACTGTATGAGAAGTTGACTGATATACCAGTAAGTTAACCAATATATCTATTATATATATATATATTAAGAATCTAGTATATTACCTATAATGGTGTTACTGGTGTTAGCACTTCAAGCAATTTAACAAATTTTACTTTTGTCTTCTTACCTGTTTTATGCTAGACCAGCATTCGGTTGCTAAAATATTTTTTATTCTAGTATCTCAAATCAGATTGTTGTTGTCAGATTGTTGATTGATCCATATAGTTGACATAGATATTAATAAGTAAGAAAGTATAGTATAGTATATTAAACTGCCATTCTACTGAGAGCAAAACTGGTGATCTTTGCTTGTGCCGTCTCTGTAAGAACAACTGTTGGCTATTTGAATTTTACTAAAGTACTTTATACAATAGAAGTATTTTCTTCATTAAAACAAAATAGTAAAAAAAGAAATTTGTTGCAGTTTGTAACTGAAGACTATAGACCGATTATAGCTTGTGTCTTTTGCTGTGCTAAATTAAAACAATGCTACCAATTACTGAGACAATGTGTAGAAGCCGAGAAGCTGTTCACTCAGATGATGAATGAGGATCATAAGGTGAGGTATTATTTAAGTCATGTATTCTTATAATTATAGAATAAGTAAAGAAAACCCTGTCCGACCCACAAGGATAATAAAGGTTAGGTAAACACATGACCAAATATAATATGAAATTTTGTTCACTCAGATGATGAATGAGGATCATAAGGTGAGGTATTATTTAAGTCATATATTCTTATAATTATAGAATAAGTAAAGAAAACCCTGTCCTACCCACAAGGATAATAAAGGTTAGGTAAACACATGACCAAATATAATATGAAATTTTACGTAATGATCTCTAAACTTTTTTTCCGTGAATTAATTCCAACTTCCCCTAAATTTGGTAAATTTTTAAATAGTGACAACTCTTTACCAGTATTATTAAGCAATGCGTCCACATGCCGCTTGCCCGGTATGCCTTGGCCCATGCATGGATTGCCAACCGCACATGTATTAAGTTACCTGTTTTAGCAAAATTATATATTTTTTTTAGTTTAGCCCGGCTTTGTAGGCAATAGTAGAATCAGTTATCGATACCTAACAATAGGTACCTTCACGGATCGGACAGGGTTTTCTTTACATGTTGTACATACTTGCATATATAACAATCCCATTGTGTGTTTGTATATGACACATGTCTCAGAGTCTTTAGTTCTAGGCTAGGACATGCAGGTTTCCTCACAATGTTTTCCTTACTGCTTTTTAAGCAGTGGTTATGAAATAATACACACAAACTAAAGCATATTTGGATTTGAACCTATAACCTACTAGTGTTTGTTTATGTTGACTGATCAGCAGCATAGTTTTGTTAACTGAATATTAGGAATCAAGGACCCAACATCATTTTAGATACAAGAGGTGCTTGAAGTTCACCAATTTTGTTTAGGAATATAACATTAGATGCTAATCTTCAGTGAGGACCACACATACCAAGCCTAGCAGGTAGGCTTAGTTCAGCTGCCTATGTTGTTAGGAAAGTAATACTCAATAGCTTTATTGCTTTCCCATAAGTACATATAAAGGTGGTAACAATTTGTGTGAGATCAATTATGGACCCTGTAGAGCACAGCAAAATAGAGTAACAAGAGAGAGGAAGCTATGTTTCAATATTTTAAAACAATATAATTATATTGCAATTTAACTTAATAATAAATAAAATATATACGGAATTTATATTTTATTTTATCCTAGGTATCTGACTAATTTTACCTAGTTTATTTGTTTCCTAATTTTATATTTGTGTTTAAATTTTAAATAATTATATTGTTTTAGGTGCGTATTACAGAATGTCACTCAAAACTCAAACTCCACTTAAGTCTCGTTTCAAGCCATTTGATTGGTTGAAACTAGTTTTAAGTAATGCTTAAGCAGAGATCAATGCTTGAGTTTCCTTCTGGAATACGGACCTTAGGTCCGTATTACAGAACGTCACTCAAACTCAAGCTCTACTTAAGTCTCGTTTCAAGCCTTTTGATTGGTTGAAACTAGTTTTAAGTAATGCTTAAGCAGAGATCAATGCTTGAGTTTCCTTCTGGAATACGCACCTAAGACTGTATTTTTGTAGTATGTTTAAGTTATATTGATAAGTATAATTACTTATATGTGTATTTAATTTCATTTTTTTTTTATCGGTTAGATATTGACTTACAGTGTAGTATACATTTGTGTATAAGATTTTTTTTAAATTTATTTACAAATATATTTAACTTTTCTTCTTCCTTTATTGTGTCTGGTAGTTCATATATTTTAATTCATACATATATTCATACATATATTTTAATTGACATTACGTAGATGCTTGTAGAATGTAGTTTGAATTTGGATGTTGGTATATTTAATCTAGATGGGTGTCTGAGTGTGTAGTGTGTTTGGATGTCTTCTTGCTTTGTGTAGAATTGTTGATGCTTACGGACAAACTTACAAGTTTCCAGAATGTAAAACCTTGGGAGGGTTAAAATATTATGTTTTATAAAATGTAACGGTTTACAGCTGTCAGTTTGTTCAATATTTGCCAGGATTCTAATTAAGTTTTTACAGAGTAAAGAGGGTCGGTGCATCTGTACTATTATTATACCCCAAAAAGTTACACCATAACTAAGCCATGCATTTGCATAAGCGTAATAAGTGAGGGCAGTTTGCAAGTTGGTGGTCCTTTTAATTTCTCGGAGAGCATATGAAAATTTTGATATTTTGGAATGAGTTTTTTGTATTTGTGTTTTCCAGTTATTGTGTTTGTATATTGTAAGTCCAAGTAAAGTGAACTCATCAACTGATTCTAGTTTTGAGCCGTGAAAGTTTATATTATTAAGAGGTCGGGGAGCTGTTGGGTAAGGGTGAAAGGTAAGCCCAGTCATAATACGTAAAAACAGGGTTCAACCTCGGAATGAGAGATAATAAGCTGTAAATTGGTATAAACCTTTATTTTGCCATTCTAAATGTTGTCTCAAAAGTCACAAATGCTGTCATGTCTGCGTCTTAAGATATTGAAGGTCAAAGGTATTATAATTGGTTTTTCGCGAATATCTCGCTTTCTATTTTCACCCAGGATGAAAGTTGTAGAGTATAAAATTCTCTACAACTTTTGTTTTAACTTTTTTTTCATATGATCAACCACAGTCCTATGCAAGGTCAAGTGTGAGTTACGGTTTATAAATATTATAATTATTAAAGAACGCCCATTATTTATATACTAATTTATTAATTGTTTATATTTTATTAAAATAAGTAGTTTAATTATTATATTTAACAGTAGTATATTATTAATTCTGGAATATATATTTTAGTTACATTTTAAGTTAATACAACATTACATACGTTTTCTTTAAAACGTGTAAAGTTTTTAATACTTAAACAGAGTGGTGCTGACAATACGACAATTAATTAAACATCGTGTACCTCAACACATTCTCAGTCTACCTATAAAAAAAGTATGTAAATATATATCCATTAGATTAGTCACAGGAAATTATTTTTCACATTTTCTACATGATGTACATGTTGATAAGGAAGCGCTTACAGGTTGATGACCGGCGCATCGATGATCCAGCGGTAGGTACTATACTTTAATAATAGTGGAGCGAAAAATCAAGTCGATACAGGAACGCGCTGTCGCCCGTTGATCTGAGGTCATTGAACCAATATTTCAAAGGATGTTCTATTCCGTTTGCAATTTTATGCGATTTAGTTTGTTTGAAATTTTCATTATTTTTTATTTTTGATGCTAGGTTTTTTTCTATGGTATTCCTATGAACCAGCATGGTCAGTGTTTTCATTCATTGTCGTATTGTCAGCACAACTCTGTATACCTGGAAATACTTGTCCCAACCCTATGACCTTTTCTATCTATAGCCGGAACAGATGTTATATTGTATACAAGGCCACTTTCTCTTTTAAGGGACATACTTGCAGTTTGTAAAGTTTGTAAACCACGTACAACATTCACAGAAACACCTTCTGAAAGTGACATATCACATAAAAAACACAAATTAGTCATAGCTCTTAAAACCGTATGTCCGTCGTTGCGTAGATACAATTTCAAACTAACGAATAATCTTGACTAATACAAAATGGTCCCTTAAAAGAGAAAGTGGCCTTGTGTACAATAGAACATCTGTCCCGGCTATAAATAGAAAAGGTCATAGGGTAGGGACAAGTATTTCCCAGTAAATAAGCATTTAAAAAAATTCATGTTTTGAGAAAACGTATGTAAAGTCGTATTAACTTAAAATATAACTAAAATATATATTCCAGAATTAATAATATACTATAGTTAAATATAAATAATTCAGTTACTTATTTCAATCATTCATTATCAACGTTTTTACCGGCCCACTGCTGGGCACAGGTCTCCTCTCATACCGAGAAGGATTGAGCGTAATCACCACGCTTGCTCAATGCGGGTTGGCTTATTTTAATAAATAATAATAATGAGTACATAAATAATGGGCATTGTTTAATAATTATAATATTTGAATAAATAATTGACTTTATTCAACGTACTGATAACAGTGACTCACGCTTGACCTTGCATTAGACCATATATGACTGTGCGCTGCGCACTCTTCGTGCTCTATTTCAAAAACGGTTGAACGTATAAAAAAAAAAGTTGTAGAGAATTTTATACTCTATAACTTTTATCCTGGGTGAAATTATGACTCTGACGCGGACACGATAGCATTTGTGACTTTTGAGACAGCATTTAGAAAGACAAAACAATGGTTTATGCCAATTTTCAGCTTATTATCTTTCATTTCGAGGTGAAACCCCTAAAATGACTGGGCTATTAATTTAGTTTTACAGTAGTTAATTTCCAGGTTGTGCGAAGTTAGCTATTTACAAGTTTTAGTGAGTGTGGCAGTTATGTTTTCTTCTATATTATTTTTATTGTTTTGACATGATATTAATAAGGATATGTCATATGTAAATAGAACGCAAGGCCCCTCTATGGTTTTTGGTAAGGTCGTTGAAGTAAACGAGAAATAATAGGCAACCTATGGACTGCCTTGCGGGATGGACGCATTAATTATTTTGGTGTTGGATAGGATTTTTTCTATTTCTCTATTATAATGGTTGAAGAATTCGATTTCAACAATTTGCTGTCTATTTTTTAAATAAGATTTAAGCCAATCATGGGCTTTACCGCGGATGCCCATATCATATAGTTTGTTAAGCTGTATTTTAAAATGTACATTGTCGTATGCTTTGGTCATATCCAGTAATATTTCCACGGCATATTTCTTATCGTTTATGATATTAAGTGCTTCTTGGATATATTTATACACAGCTAATGTGGTGGAGCGGTTTATTCGGAAACCATTTTGACAGTCGCTAAAAAGGTTAAATTTTTCACAAAAGGTGTATACAGTAATACCCCGACTTACGCGAATTCGGAGTTAGGCGATTTAATTTTCTCGTCTATTCTTTTTTTGTTTGAACGCCGCGCAGTCAAGGACAAGCGGCGGCGTTTGTTTCTGGCTTCCCGGAAATTTCGATGTCGACACTGCTGACAAAATTGTTGAGACCTGTACCATTCGATAGGCCACCTTAGATCTAGCTATGGATTTTTATACGGTGCTTCAATAATGTCTAAGTTTCGAGTTATAGGGCTTAAAAGTTGCGCACTGCATGTCACGCGATAAAACTTATTGTTACGAATGCACCTTATGTCGATGGCGTAAGGTGCATTCGTAACAATAAGTTTTACTTACTTACTGTACGGCACTTTATAAATGTCCGATGAGACTGTGTGAAATGAAACAACGTTTTCCAAAGCGAGTACTAAAAAAAAATATTTTTCTGTAACCTATATATAATGATCACGGAGAATCTCGACACCGTGATTCAGAAAACGGTACAACGCCATCTGTCGAGCTTCAAAGAAAACCGCGATCGAACATCCCGCCCACCATGGACAGAATGTCCAGAACTTAGTTTTTTATTATCATCTAACCGCCCACCATGAAACAAATCAAGATTTGGTGGGAAATTAAAACAATAGTGGACTGTAATATGTTAACAACAAAAAAATAAGATTTTAATCTAAAATCATACAAAACCTTAATTCTAAACTTAAATTGTAACTTAACCAACAACTTTATCCTTAACATTATAGGTAATTAACCAAGAACCGAACAAGAATATAATAATAAATTTATGACGTAATAGGAAGCACAATCAGCTTCGACACTGGTCTTTTAATAGTGGAACCTTTACAGCGCAATGTAACCACTCTTGTGATTTTGTCCGAGCCAGTATGCTTTTCAATAATGACACCATAGAGCCATCTTGCTGGTGGAAGGTCATCCTCAATGACTAACACTACATCACCCAAATTCGGTTCCACGGTTTGGTGCGCCCATTTGTTCCTTTGGTGAAACTGAACCAGATATTCATGCGACCACCTGCGCCAAAAGTCCTGAACCATACGTTGAGTCAACTGCCATCGTTTTAAGGTACTGATATTAGACTTCTCGAAATTATTCTCTGGTACGAGAAGCAAGGGCTCGCCCACTAGAAAATGACCCGGTGTTAATGGCTGTGGATCTTCGGGGTTAGTACTGATGGTGGTAATAGGCCTGGAGTTTAGACAGGCTTCTATTTGGGCAAGGACTGTTGTCAGTTCCTCAATAGTGAGTGTGCTGGCACCAATCACTCTTTTAAGATGGTATTTGGTTGATTTCACTCCAGCTTCCCAAAGCCCCCCAAAATTAGGGGAGTGGGGTGGAATGAAGCTCCAGGTGGTTCCGTTGGTTGCTAACCAATCGGCAATATCAGTTACTATACCGTACCTTTCGTGGTTGAACAATGCTTTCAACTCCTTGTCGTAGTGCCGTTATCACTCCACATTTCACCACAAATGCCTCTCCTCGCTGTACAGCGCTTAAAGGCTGCTAAAAAGGCTTGGGATGTCATGTCACTGACGACTTCTAAATATATGGCTCGAGTAGCCATACATACGAACAAACATATATATCCTTTGGTGGAGTGATAACCGCGACCTTTGCTAGGACGGACACTAATAGGACCTGCATAATCCACGCCACTTCTAAAGAAAGTCGGCTGGCATTGACCCTAGCAGAGGGCAATGACCCCATTAAAGGATGTACAGACCGAGCGGAATGACGTATGCAAATGCCACATTTGCGTACATAGTGCCTAACGATACTTTTGCCATTTATTATCCAATATTTGGATCGTAAGTAATTGAGAATCAACTGAGGCCCACCGTGCAACGTTCTCACCATGAGCATCAGCTATTAAGAGGTGGGTTAAATGTGACTTACGAGGAAGAATTACAGGATGCTTCGAGTCTTCGTGCAGGTTGGCTCTGTGTAACCTACCACTAACTCTCAAATATTGTTCCAGATCTAGGTAGGGATTGAGCGAGGTAAGTACCCCCTTTTTATTTATTTCACCCTTTATCTTTAAATTATCCATCTCCGATCCGAAATGTTCCCTTTGACACAATTTAATGCAGGTAAGTAATGCCCCTTGGATTTCAGAAGGTGTTAAAAATTTATCGAATTTTGTAGTATAATTTTTGTTTTCAAACTTCAAAAACCTTTTACAGTATGCTACTACTCTGGTAAGTTTTCTAAGAGATGAATATTTTGAAATTATAGAATCATCACTTGTTTCCCTTACTACTGTATTGCATGTTACTACAGATTTTCTCTCCTCAAGGTTAGTTTCTTTAATTTCTCGTCTACTATAATGAATTTCTTTATTTTTCAGCCAACTAGGTCCTTGTGTCCACAACTCTAGGTTAGCGCACTCAGAGGGATTCACACCGCGCGATGCGCTGTCTGCGGGATTGTCATTGGACTGCACGTGTGACCACTGACTATTGTCTATATGGGTAAGTATTTCAGACACTCTGTTGCCGACAAAGGTCTTCCAGCGGCTGGGGTGGCTGCTCAACCAGGCGAGCATCACTGTCGAGTCAGTCCAGGCATGTACGTTTTCCTTACAGATACTCAAGGTATCGGAAACTTCACGCTGAAGTTTTGAAAGTAGCAAAGCGCCACATAACTCCAAACGAGGTATAGATACCTGTTTGACAGGGGCCACCTTGGTTTTAGCTGCAATTAGACTAACATGCACATGACCATTGACATCGATACAACGTACATAGACAACCGCCGCGTAAGCGATATTGGAGGCGTCAGAGAATCCGTGCAACTCCAGCTGTACGTCAAGTTGACTCGTGTTAATCCACCGTGGCAAACGGAAGTCCTTAAGGTAATTAAGATTATTTCTGTAACTCAGCCATTCCCTCGACAGTTTTTTCAGGAAGTACATCGTCCCATTCCAACCCTGCTAACCACAGGCGTTGAATAAACACCTTGGCTGTTATTATAACCGGCGCAAGCCAGCCAAGAGGGTCAAATAAGCGAGCAATGTCAGAGATCACCTTTCGCTTGGTTATGGGCGTTTCGGGCGGAGGAAGTTGCACAGTGTATCTGAACTCATCTAACTTTCTTTGATAAGTTGATCCTAAAATTTTAGTAAGCGTATCTATCTTAAGCTCCAGATTATCTTGCCCAGCAGTATCCCCGTTTATTTTGGTTAACAATTCGTCACTGCTGCTGGACCATTTCTGAAGCTTGAAACTGGGGGTTTCAAGCTTCAGAAATGGTCCTAACAACTGATTCAGCTGGTGATAAATGAGTTCCCCTTCAGCAACAGACTGACAACCCGTTAACAGGTCATCTACATAGAACGATGTAAGGACTCTGTCTGCCACTAGAGGAAAGTGACTTGCTTCATCCCGAGCTAGTTGCTGCAGAGACCGGACAGCTAGGTATGGCGCAGATGACGTTCCAAAGGTAACCCGCAACAGCCGAATATGTTTCAATTCTTCATTTGGATTGTCACGCCAAAAAAACCGCTGATAATTGACGTCCTCGTCTGCAACCTTCACCTGACGATACATTTTCACAATGTCTGCGACCAAACTTATTGGGTGACAGCGCCACCGCATAATAGTTTGACGCAAATCAGGTTGTAGGGTTGGTCCAACCATTAATTCTGTATTTAATGCTACAGCATTGTGACCTGAAGATGAAGCGTCGAAGACGACCCTAACTTTAGTGGTGCTTTTATCCTCACGCACCACCGCATGATGTGGTAGGTAAAACGCGTTCTTACCTAATTCTATCTGAGGGACAACTTCAGCATGTCCCAGTTGAATATATTCATTGATGACTGCACTATACTGTTTCTTAAATTCCGGATCCTTTAATAATTTATTCTTTAGGTTGATAAAGCGTCTACGGCAATGACCTCTGATCCCCCAGATGTGCAACTGGGCGCATTTGTTTTGAACGGTAGCCTTACAATATACCTCCCGATCGCGTCGCGTTTTGTAGTTTTAGAGTAAAAATCCTCGCATTGTTGTTCTTCTTCAGTCAACATTACACTACGGACTGAGGACTCCAACTCCCAAAACTTACGTAAAAGGCCATTGACATCCGCTGACTGTACTACTGTATGATAACATACTGACCTAGAGATTGCCGACAATGGGAGCTCACCAGACAAGATCCAGCCTAATTTTGTCTTCTGAGCCACTAGAGAACCTGGCGCACCCTTGACTAAACCATCCAATAAAACTTCTCCGACTACACGCGTACTCAAAAGTAAATCAATTTTCCCTGGCGTATTAAAGGTTGGATCAGCTAATTTTAAGGACGAGAAAGAATGTGATACTTGAATGATCTTCTTCTCGGGTAGACGGGATGTCAGTTTATTCAATGCATATGCATCGACGTATAAAATAAAGGTGGGATCTACACGTGATTGTAATTTAAAGCGAACTATCCATTTAGAGGGAATTGAGTTTCCTTCGCCATCGCCTAGACGAAGTATGTCGGTGCGAGCAGGTGATTTCCTAAGCCCGAGCAACTGTACTGCAGCCTCTGTGATGAAAGAGACTTGAGAGTCCTGATCCATCAGAGCTCTTAAAACAACAGCAGTACCAATTTTTGACTCAACGTTGACCAAGGCTGTGGCTAATAGCCCTTGGTTGTGAACATCCGCAAAACAACAAGTGGGTTTGGTATCACTTTCACTGGAAGTGGTGACTGCATTAGCTACCACAGCTTTCGTTTCTGCTGAACTATCAACAATTTCAGCAGAGTTGGCAGTTGATTTTGGGTGAAGCAATGTATGATGCTTCTTCTTACAAAGGTGACATTTAGTATGCTGACGACAAGCATAGACGGAATGGTTTGTACCTAGACAGTTGTAACACAGCTTACTGACTCGTGCAAACTCACAACGCTCGTCACAATTTTTCTTCGCAAATTCCTTACAGTGACACAATTTATGATTTCCAGAACATAATACACAATTTTGAGATGTGACATGAAAAGATTTGACATTATTATCACGAGAATGATTTTGTTTATTTGCTATAGGATCTAAATATTCTAAGGCTCTAAACCTAGACTCCATGAAACTTTTGAACTCATCGAACGTGGGTAAGACGTCATTGGAACTTGTACTAACTCTGAGTTCCCACAATTTACGCGACTCTGTATCTAATTTTTCGGAGCTTAAGTATACAATAATTGCATCCCAAGAGCTGACATCAATACCCAAACTGCGTAAGCCATGCAAACAGTCAACAGTTGTATCTAACAGAGTTTTAACGTTCGTCGATGATTCTTTAGTAATGGGCGACTGATGGACTAGTCGTTTGAGCATACAGTTAGCTAAAAACCTTTTGTTGTCAAACCGTTTGTTTAGAATCAACCAACACTCATTATAATTACACGCAGTCACGGGAATGTGTCGAAGCAGCTGTTCTGCTTCCCCTGAGAGATGACTCTAAATAATGGAGTTTTTGAACGTCATCCAGTAAATCATTACTATGAATTAATGACGTAAATAAATCACGAAACGTAACCCATTCGGAATACAGACCCGTGGACGTAGGTAAACTAATTTGTGGCAATTTCACATTTGAACTGGTTTGATTACAATGTTTGTTATTACTTGGCTTAGAATCTGTACATGGAGTAGTTTGCAATAAGTACTCTTTTAGTTCAGACTTGTATGTTATGTATTATTCAGTTACATCATATATATCAGACGTAAAATAAATATTTCTTTTTAATTCTTCGTCTGTTACTTTTTCCACTATGCGGGTATGTGTTTCAACAAATTGTTTCCACTGCGCCTCTAATGTTTCTAATCTTGTTTCAATGTAACTTTGTGTGAGACGATCCTTAGGCGATTTTTTATAATTAATTCTACCCTTTTCAATGATTGCTTTGTTGTTTAATTGCAATTTACCTAAGGATTCCATTTTTTACAGAAAGGCTAAATAATTTTGTAAGTAATGGAATCAATTCTATAATCTAAATACAACAGACGAAAAATTAAGTATATTTTATTATATATATTAATATTTGTTTAACAGTATTTAATTTAGAAAAAATCCTGTAGATTTCTCGTCACGACAATATTTTAAGATGCACAAAAAATATTAAGTAGTAATAAGTCCAAACCACCTACCAATAAATCTTAAAGTCTTAAACACTTGTAATAATTGTACTAAGTTAACCAAGTTGATCTTCAAAATTCACTGAGAAAAAGTCTACAACATAATAAACACTGGATTGTAACTCACGGTTTTGTCTGTCAAACCTCTCCAAGCACGACGCTGCTGCGAGTGTGTCGTCGTCACTCTTGACGTCACTGCTGGTACCGCTGAGAGTGCGTCGTCACAGTTTGTGACGTCACTCTTGTTCTCGTCTCGTTGCTCTGCTGTCGTCACCGTTGCCGCATGAAGTGAGCCTCAATGCTGGTAGAGTGGTGGCGCCCCCTGGCGGAGCCGGCTGCAAACCTCGGTGCTGCACTGCTGGATTCCCACACACGCACACACGTGGATTTTACTGGCACTTCAGGGCGATCCACCACTGGTTTCTATGCCTTACCAGAACGTCACAAGGTCACAACACTCACTAGTCGGCGCGATTACACTTTCCGCGATCCGACTCGTTAGGACCAAAATGTACGGCACTTGACAACTGCCCGATGAGACTGTGTGAAATTAAACAACGTTTTCCAAAGCGAGTACTAAAAAAAAAAATATTTTTCTGTAACCTATATACAATATGTTAAGAAAACCCTGTCCGACCCGGGAAGGTATTGTTAGGTATCGATAACTGATTCTACTAATGCCTACAAAACCTGGCTAAACTTAAAAAAAAATTCCCCCTAAAAAATAAATGACTTAAATAAAATAAATAGGTAATTTCATGGCAACACAGGCACAGTTCATAACCTCAGTTGACCTCATGCATGTAGGTATAGGTAATTTATCCACGTTTATCGAGTCTCGAAAGAAATAATGATACTTAGGCAGCTCGTGAAAAGAACTTTTTTTTTTAAGTAGGAAGGTCGTCTGACTCTCCAAATGTATCATTTCATTTGATGAGCATAATGGCTGTGGCGGAGATGTTGTTCCATATTAATTTAAAAAATAATTTATAAATTTCGTTCACTAATAACGATACAGGCTCAGCTGGTACCGTCGCACGAGATTAGCACGGACATGCACACAAATAAAAATCAAGTGGTGTCAAATCCGCGCTGGCCACAGTTGGTCCACCCTTACCAATCCACAGCTCGCCGAACTGATAATGGAGGTTCTCACGTACAGGACAAAGATATGGTGACGCACCGTCATACTGGAACCACATTGACCACATTGACCACAATCACCTGATCACAACACAGCAGTTGCTGCTACCTTCCATCAGCATGTTACATTACTCTACATTAGGAAACGACATGATCACACAATACACGAATAGTCTTCACTAGAGCGATGTTTACGCGCAACTGATAATTTAAAGTAAAAATGATTTTTATTTTATGAAATTGTACCTACGCGGCTGGGCCTCGCGGCATCCTTTGAGTAAATAGGGATGTGTAAATAATCAAAATATTGATTTTCGATGGAAACTTTGTTATCGATTTAGTATTGTAGTTTCTCATTCTCATTCTAGATTCAACATCGCATGGAATTGTTTAGAACTTTTACAAAACTTAAATTAGTTAGATACACTGCTGTAAATGAAAATCATGCCAAATTTTAAATTTCAGTTTCTGTCTCAAAATCGATGATATTGACCGTTAAAATATTTGTAAAATTTTACTTAAATTGTGTTTCAGAAGTCCTTCTCGTTTCTGTTTACTAATACTTGTGTTATAATAATGTTATTAGTAATTAATCGATAAACAAACAAAAGTACTTTTACCATTGGGTAATCTGTGTTTTTAACAAATCATTCAACCAGATACAAGTTTCGATTAATAGCGATAAAAAAACGTTATTGCGCAAAAATTAGTGCATCACTAGTTATTTCTTTTACGTCGCCGACAAAGCTCACGCGCGACGCCGCCAAAGAAATAAATAATCTAACAAAACAATAAAAGGAAAGCCGACAATTATACCGCCTAAAATGGTGTTGTCATTTTTTTTAAAACACCAAATTTTGGGGAAGTTAGCGTAAATTCGCGGGGAAAAAAGATAGTTTCAAAATTGATTAGTATTGTTACTATGATGATTACGCAAAATTTCAAATTTTATTTGGTCATGTGATTGCCTAACCTTTATTATCCTTATGGGTCGGACAGGGTTTTCTTTACATATTGTATAATGATCACGGAGAATCTCGACACCGTAATTCAGAAAACGGTCCAATGCCATCTGTCGAGCTTCAAAGAAAACCGCGATCGAACACTTACATTTCCATTTTTAATTATTTTTGTTTTTTTACTTTGCTGGTATGTACATATATTAGCTTGGCTAGTTGGCATAAGGTAAATAATTTTATGTTCTGTGTTTTGTTATGTTAGTCAGTTTACAGGCATAGTATTGTATAAAGTTGTCTATTTATTTGTTTTTCAACTGAACAGACAGCTCTTCTGCTGGGAAGTTCGTTTCTCCTCTTCTTCCCAGCGGAAGCACTAGGAAGTGGCGAAGGGCGGGAGTTTTGGGTGATAGTCTTATTTCACTTTCATACTCAAATATTTTTAACATTTCATTCCGTTTTTCTCAATATTATAATAACTGTAGCGGTATCTACAACACCACAAGCGAAATACGCGTCATACTGCCGTCACGCAAACCTTTCATTGCATAAACAGAGTTTCCCGTGTAACGAGCATACATACAACTTCTCGACATCAAGTGTTGACACCAGATACAACACCCGCCTGGTTGGAGAATCCTTCCTTTTTTATTTAGGATGAGGGAGCTCTACACCCTGTTGCTCATAACTTTGCTATACTGGTGACCCTGACCAGATTTGAACACACAACCTTCTGATCTTTCCTTTTCTTTTCACAGCTCAATCCTTCAATAAGCCAAGTCCGATTAGAGTTTTATAGTGGGCTTATTACTTCGCCAATATTCCACATAAGTATCGATGAAGTATGTGAAACAGGAAATACTGCTATCAAAGAAGAATTACCAGCTGTTAGTGACGGACTAGATGTATTCCACATAGGTATCGATGAAGTATGTGAAACAGGAAATACTGCTGTCAAAGAAGAATTATCAGCTGTTAGTGACGGACTTGATGATGGTATTGAGCTAATGGAGGAATATCAAAGTGATGGTATTGTTAGTTTTTGGTTTTAATATATTTGTTTATGTTTTTTTTTTTTTTTTGAGACTTTTTGCAGCTGGCTTCCGGTATTCAAAATAGCGTCTCCGAATAGTCAATGAAGTCATTGCACACTGGATTAAAATACGCGGCCTGCGCCACTCACAGAGCGTGCGTTATATAAAAGTAACATTTTAATGTTAACTACGTCTGTTAGCATCTCCGATAAATTTTGAGCATTTTGATACCTGGTTATACAACATAAAATAATCCATACTAATATTATAAATGCGAAAGTAACTCTGTCTGTCTGCCTGTCTGTCTGTTACGCTTTCCTGCTTAAACCTCTCAACGGATTTTGATGAAATTTGGCACAGATAATCTTTAGATCCTGAGAAAGAGCATAGGCTACCTGTTATCCCGGAAAAAATTGATGTTCCCGAGGGAAATCTAAAAAGTGCGATATAACCGAACTCCACGCGGGCGAAGCCGCGGGCGGAAATCTAGTAATATATATGATTAAATGTTTTAATTCCGGAATTTGCTAAGCACTATGTGATGACCGTTTTTATGTAATGTAAACTAACGATCCGCCCCGGCCTCGCACGGGCGCAATGCTGATACTACAATTACTAAATATATTACAGAAAAACTGTGAACTTATAAAAAAATATAGCGGCCCGCCGCCGCTCCTGCCGCCCCGGGTGGCCGCTCCTGCCCGCAATTTTTAAATCTGTAATATCTTCGATAATATTTATTTAAATCATATTACTTTAACGGGCAATATAGGTTTATTTTCAATCAACAATTTATTTAAGGTATTAAATTAGATAAGGATTAATGCTGTATTGATTAAAATCGCTTCGAAAATTAACCGGCATTTGTTGTAAAAAGTAAATGCCAAAAAAATGTTATTGTGGGATATCCATAAGAGATGGACATATACCATCGCGGACTTTTTTGTAGACCTTTTCAATGTGTACAATATTTTGATAAATCTCGTAAGGTTCAGCCTACGTTGCACTACAAACGCGGAAAAAATTTAATTATTTACGACACCACATTAGAAACCTTAAAAATAATTGATGGTAAAGCGCCTACGGTGGCTGGAAGCACGGTGTCGTCTCCCAACCAGGGCGTCTCCTGCGGTGGCTTGTGGCGTGAAAGCGCTGGGATTCCCGCTGCCACACGCGAGAGATTGGCGCCGATCGCCGCTACGAGGACACGGCGGTGCTCTACCCAAGCCGGGCAGACCTCCACCGTGTCCTCAGAGTGATCCACACAATGGTGACACCCTGACGTTTCCTCCCGCCTTATACGGACCAGGAACCTCCCGAAACAAAAAAGTGTCTGGTGAGGACCCGCGTCAGGCGGAAGGTAAGGTCGCCGTGGCACCTCTCTAGCCACTCCTCAAAGAGGATACTTACCGCCGCTATTGCGGCGTGCCCAGCACTAGGTTGCGACAATCGCACTCTCCATGTCACCATGAGATCCCGCCGGAGCTCTGTCCGCCGTACCACGATTTCTTGCGGCAGCGGAGTTATGCCCCGGCGCCTCCTTTCGCCACTCTCTATGGGCGAGGTGAGTTTCCACCCTTACGTTGTTAACACCACTACGATCCGGACGAAGCGTTTCGCCTCCTCTTTTATACCGCGTACATCGAGGGACTGGAACAATTTGCCAGCGACGGTGTTTCCGTCAGACTACAATTTGAGTGTCTTTAAAGCTAGAGTGAATAGGCTCTTAATCGACTAGTGCGCTTTACCATCAACGATTGCGTCACTGCTTACCATCAGGCGGGATTGCGGTCAAGCGCTAGTTTATAATTCATAAAAAGAAAAAAAATATTTAAAAAAAACATACGTTTTATTCCACGCAAACGAAATTCAAAATAATTAATAGAAATAAGAGGCATACAATATATAATTTAATCTATACAATTTATGTGGATCACAAAAGTTTTATGTTATAACTATGTGTTGTGTGCATTATTTAAACAACACTTGTCAAAGTTATATTTATTTAACTATTTATGTACACAAATAGTAACAGACAAGAAAACACAGAACGGTAAAGGTACCGAGGTAATGCTTATATCAAATAATAATAGAAATCTCTTCCAGCATACTGCAATAGGACAATAACATAGATGTAGATAGCATGTGGAAAATTAAAGGACTCAAAAAATAATACAAAACAAAGCTATTCATACAAAAACAATAAATATAAGAATAAACAAATAAGTGGAAAGATAATGTTATATTATAAAGGCGAAAGTTTGTGATTGTATGTGTTTGTTACTTTTCCACAACAAAATTACTAAACGGAATTAGATGTAATTTGGCACACATAGATTATCATCGGGATTAATGCATAGGATTACTTTTAATTCTGATATTCCCACAGGGTCGAAACTTACTCAAATAAAACCAGGCCTAACTAGTTGAAAATAATACTCAAGACAATTATTGTTTACTTACAGAGCTAAAACCGGAAAATATAGATAATAGCTGTCTAGATGTAGCAGATATACCGCCACACTGTTATAAGTCAGACTTAGAAGATGATATACCTTTAATGAAATGTATTACTGAAGTGGAAGACGAAAAAGTATCAAAGAAAAAAAGAAGAGTCACGGAGACAACAAGTAAGTATTAGTGGGTTATATAGGTAAGCAGACAGGCCAGTGGTTCACCTGATAGGATGTGGCTAGGGTTACCTCACGGGCCTGAACGCAGTAACTGGTTTCGCACAAAGAAAATGTACAGAGGCGGACTTAATGCCTTAGGCATTCTGTACCCATCAACCGCGGGTGGTGAAGAGATTAGATGGCAGGTGCTTTAGTTACAGAAACAAAACAATGAAACGAAAAGAAAATCTCATAACACTATATAAACAAATACTTAAATAAGCTATATACATATACGTACTATTACTATATATATACTTAGGATAATATATACAAAAAATAAAACTTGTGAGAAACGTGTTGAGATGACCCTACCCTAACTATTGTTTGTTTAAGAGATTTTCCTTTTTCCTTGCCGACCTGATTGTCTTGTAAGATCTCCAGTCATGTTGGCCCTGCGAACGTTATCAAATCGTCATGCAGATTAAAATTACAGATCGTAGTTAAATTCAATTCAATATGTTTATTTCAGAGAACAATAAGTATTTTAAACACAACATATATATGTAATTAAGAGCGTCTATATTTGAATTGAATTTAGAATAGCTATGTAGAACACCAGTCAAGGCAGCAGAAAATTGTCCAGCGTTCCATAAATATGTAGATGATCTTTCCAAGCTTTCAGCAATGAGATGTAAATAGCTGTCGCACACTCAGTGCGTCGGAGACGCAAACAAATACATACGAGAATTCTTTAAATTCATTTAAATCTCCCTATATGTATTTACTAGATTTACTTACAGAGGCTACCGTTGTGCGGAAACCAAAACAGGACACACGAAGAAAAAATGAAAAAGATGCAATAACAGCCGAGCAAACTACAAAAGACAAATCGGGCTCGAAAGTTATCCAGACAACTCAGAAATGGACGCCCAATCCTGGCACGTATTTCAAAGAGCCTTACATATGTATTCGGAGTAGTTCTAATAATTTAAAAAAAGAGTATAAGTGTCATATTTGTCAGCGTATGTATAAACAAAGGCAAAGATTAACTATTCATATGCGTACACACACTGATGTTTGTCAACGTAATTTCAGTGAAAAGGGAAAATTAACAGTACATATGCGTGCACACACTGGAGAATACCCTCATCAGTGTAATATTTGTCAACGTAATTTCAGTAAAAAGGAAAAATTAACAGTACATATGCGTACACACACTGGTGAAAAACCTTATCAGTGTGATATTTGTAAAAGTAATTTTACTCAAAAGGGTAATTTAACAAAACATATGCGTACACACACTGGTGAGAAACCGTATAAATGTGATGTTTGTCAACTTAATTTTAGTCAAAAGATTAGTTTAACAGTACATATGTGTACACACACTGGAGAATACCCTTATCAGTGTGATATTTGTCAACGTAATTTCAGTGAAAAGGGAAAATTAACAAGACATATGCGTACACACGAGAAACCGTATAAATGTGATATTTGTCAACGTAATTTCAGTGAAAAGGGGAAATTAACAATACATATGCGTACACACACTGGTGAGAAACCGTATAAATGTGATGTTTGTCAACTTAGTTTTAGTGAAAAGAGGAGTTTAACAGTACATATGTGTACACACACTGGAGAATACCCTCATCAGTGTGATATTTGTCAACGTAATTTCAGTGAAAAGGGAACTTTAACAATACATATGCGTACACACACTGGTGAGAAACCGTATAAATGTGATATTTGTCAACGTAATTTTAGTGTAAAGAGGAGTTTAACAACGCATATGCGTACACACACTGGTGAGAAACCGTATAAATGTGATATTTGTCAACGTAATTTCAGTGAAAAGGGAAAATTAACAATACATATGCGTACACACACTGGTGAGAGACCGTATAAATGTGATGTTTGTCAACTTAATTTCAGTGAAAAGGGAACTTTAACAATACATATGCGTACACACACTGGTGAGAAACCGTATAAATGTGATATTTGTCAACGTAATTTTAGTGTAAAGAGGAGTTTAACAATGCATATGCGTACACACACTGCTGAGAAACCTTATAAGTGTGATATTTGTCAACGTAATTTTAGTGTAAAACGGTCTCTAACAGCGCATAATCGTACACACACTGGTAAAAAACCTTAAAAGTGTTTATTTATAAGGTTCATTTCAGTAAGGATTAAAAGGGAGTTTAACAGTGCATATGAGTACACACACTGGTGAGAAACCTTATAAGTGTTCATCATCATCACCATCAACCTATTATCGTCCCACTGCTGGGTACAGGTCTCCTCTCATACAGAGAAGGATTATTGTTATAAGTGTTATCGAGGTAAAAATGTTTTTAACCAAAGGAGTGATTTAAAATTGCATATGCGTACACACACTGGCGAAAAACTTCGAAGCTGATTTTGGCTAAAATCAGCCGTACGACTGGTAAAAGCTATTAAAAAAACTATTATTAAAAGCAGGTGGGAGCAATGAAGATTATTAAAATTCCCTCATTTACTCTTGGTTTCATACTATATTCTAGAAGGACGCGGTGTTCTGTACCTATGATTCCAGAGTTTCTTAAACCAAGAGTAATTGAGGGAATTTCAGACAAAATTCAAACTAGGAAAGAGTCTGTTAAATACCATCATGACAAAAGAGCAATAAAAGCTACGGCTTTAGAAATTGGCCAAGCTGAGATAGTCCAATTACATCCTTCCGTTAATAAATATTGGACACCTGACTCTATAGTAGATATTCTTTCAGATAGATCCTGCATAATTAATGTAAATGACGTGTTATATAGAAGGGATTCTATACATATTAGACCTTCAGTAGACTTCACAGATACTTCATCAAAAAATATTGAACAATCTTTAGACAACCAAACACAGACTGTGACACACACATCTTATACTGCTACACCCACACCAACACAGAGTTACGGGGATGAATATAGGATGTCAGATGGTCTCAATGTTTGTTTGGATAAAGATAATAAATGTAGTAATTTAGATACTAGGAAGTATTGTAATGTAATGGTTGATATTCCTACCTCTACTCAACATAGTAGAAATATTCATTCACCTATTGTAAAGGCTCGATGCGACATTCCGAACGAGGAGAACGGTATGGTTCGCAGACCTAAAATGATAACAAAACCACCTTATATTAGATATTGTAATTAGATCTGAGATTTTTTTTTTTTTTTGTGAACAGTTGAGTTGCGCCTTGTGTTTAGAATCTAAGTAATAGAGCTGTAATAAGTTCTTTATCAGACTGTATCGTCTAGATTTTATTTTGTGAAAAAAGAAAATGTACCTAGTAATTTTTTATAAAAAAATAGGGAACGTGTTGGCACATCACTAGTCTCGGATGCTGCCCATCACTACAGGCAATATATTGTCCGTGATATAGTCGAGGGCAACGCCATGAGTCTATGGATGTACAGAGCTTCAGCCCCCTAATCGGCGAACACACTTTTGTCAAATGATTGCAACTAATTGGCATCAGTTGGGATCGTTCGGACCGCCCATTGGTTCGTTCGGTCCAAACGATCCCAACTAGTCGCAATCATTTGACAAAAATGTGTTCGCCGATTAGGGGGCAGGCAGATTACCTAGATTTAGGAATGTGATTTGTCGTAGTTTAATTGAGAACTTGATAATAAAAGTGTTATTAAGAGTACAGAGTTTGTATTTAAAACAATATAATTAATAAAATACACTGTAACCCAGTTGCAAGGGCTGAAATAAGTAATATAAAATAGACGATTGACAACAGATGATTTCTACTTCTCGTAAAGCGCTTGCAAGTGGTCTGGCTCTGGCTACAACTCTTTTAGTGGCACGTTTGACATCCTTATATGCGACGCGATCTTCAGGAGATCCGGTCGGATGCCACGTTTTAAAGCGGGCTTTCTTCACCCTAGTCTCCTTCTGGACTGTGTCGTCCCACCACCAGGTCTCCTTTTCACGTTTGCGGCCGCCCTTAGAGACTCCGAGCACCACCCGCGTCACCCCAATAATAGCTGCCTGGATCCTGCCCCAATGGTCTTGGACATACTCCCCATCGTCCAGAGCACTTGTCGCTAATAACCGATGCGAACTCCTGGGACTTATTTCATCAAGCACCCACCACCAAATCTGATGCCGGCAGTGCTCTACATGTCTACGTTGGGCCTTTACGCAGAAATCTATGACATGGGGGCGGTATTGTCCAGTGAGACTCTTACCGTCTATGACTTTGCAGTGTCTCCTAGTCAGTAGAAAGTCTATCCGGGTAGCGTTTCACCCGCTGCGATAGGTGACAAGGTGCTCCTGCTTCTTTTTGAAGTAGGTGTTAACGATTGC
The DNA here is from genome assembly GCA_017933935.1 of Sesamia nonagrioides. NCBI lineage: Eukaryota > Metazoa > Arthropoda > Insecta > Lepidoptera > Noctuidae > Sesamia > Sesamia nonagrioides. The sequence goes on from JADWQK010001864.1 coordinate 536,845, forward strand.
AAGGTCAGCGGCGGCACACGTTTGGAGAATGTTGTTTCCTTCTGCGGTGCGGCCGCCGTAGCCAAAGCCGCCGTGAATACGCTTAAGCCCGTCACTCTTCTCACCCACATGACCCTTCAAATCACCACCCAGAACCACTCGCTGGGATAACGGGATTCCGTGAAACAGTCCTTCGAGCTGGCTTCAGAACAACATACTTTCGGCGTCACCACACAAGGAAAACCGCAACGGATTTTCCTGGTCTGAGCTCGCTTCTTCAGCCGTATCCGCCTCTGACACGGTAGACCTAGCCCACAGGTCACAGGATTCGGGCGCAGCTCCTACGCGCTGTTTTGCGGCGGCGCCCTAATTGTGTCACGCGCATTTCTTCCTTTCTTATTCATAATAGTTTGGCTTTTTTTGCTGTTACGAGTGCGACTGCCGTCATACCAATCAGCTCCGAAGGGAAAGCTGGCGTCAGCACTCCATCCGTAAGTCAGGGGGTGCACTGCCAGGCAGGTGGGGTTGACTTGGGTCCCAAAGATGGTAGTAGGACCCCAAAGCACTCCCGTACCTGATTGTAGTATTGATGACGAAGCCAATTAAATAACAACTCATTTCATACCCGGTATTTATTATAAATACCCGGTAAAAAAGGGTATTTTTTCTTTTTTTACCTATTTTACCCTTTCTTACCAATTTTTACCTACCCATTTTTTACCCACCCGTCCATCTCTAATTGGGATCATAGGGATACACCGTAACAAACAAACTTCTCCTTTTGATCTACCAGTTAAAATCGTAGATTCAATTAAATTTCACAATAAGTTTTTCACTGCCAATCTGGTGCCATTACAGAGTTTTTTTTGGTGGATTAAAAAATTACAAAGGAAGTGGCATTGTATTTTATATATACAACGCGTAACATAAAGGGTATATACATAACAAAGGAATGGCATCTTTACATGATATCAAACGATATTGGAAGGGTTTTTTAATCCTATCTCTTTATGTTAGGAAGTTATGAGGAAACTACTATCATACTAGTCGCACAGAGATATTGAAGACATTTATCGGATTTTGGCAAGTAACGTGACGGGTAACGAGTAGTTATTAACTTAGGTAGTGTGCTGCCACGTTTGTTATGATTTGATTTTAAGAAACACACGATACCGAAAATTTGGTACCAATTTTTTGAGTATTTTATTTTGAGTTGAAACCCTTCCGATATCGTTTGATATCATCTAAAGATGCCATGCCCTTGGTATGTATATAACCTTTTTGTTACACGTTGTATAATTGAATTCATTTGTGAAAACGTGATAAATGAAGAACCGCTCGACAGATTTTGTTCTAACTTCACATAAACCATCTACTTACTAATTAGTCACAACAAAGCCTAAACATTTGGTTTCGATAGGTGAGTCCGTTCTTGAGTCGTAAAATTACAAAGAAATTGGCTTTGATTGTTATATATCGCACACCCCCTACAACAAAGGCGTATGTGGAAAACACCAACTTTTCGGGAGAGCGAAAAAACACTTTGTTTTTGTAATATTTCTAAAACTATTAATGATTCCATGTGGTATTGTATATCAAAAGATGCGTCTAATTGAGCTCTTTAATGTGCATTTAGTGTCGTTTCAGATGGATTTACTATTTTCGTATTATATGGAAAATAAACAATCACCTATTATTGTATGGGGGTTGTCATTAAGTTACCGTCAGTAAATGAATATACCTACTTACGTCTTTTTTGCTGTTCAGATATACAAATAAATTCGATCTTATATAAATATACGCTTTTATTGCACGTTTCTTCTTATGACATAACCTCGATGTTTTTGATTTTAAGTACTTTTCCATGATTATTTCTTTAAATAAATAATGAATAAGTTTTTATACAATGATATAATATTAACAGATATGATATGTTCTAACAAACTAACCAAAATAAATGTGCCGTTCGGAGCAGCAGCACACACATGCAAATTTTTTATTCTGCGTACATTTCACACGTTGATAGAGTGTGAGTGAGATGGGGTGCAATCTAAAGCATAGAGAAGAAAAAGATGGCTAGTGTTTGTCATTTGCGCTGTTAGTGTTTGTCGTTTGTTTTTACGAGTGTATCGAGAGTGACTAAAGCGGGATACTGGACTTACCTCCTTTTGTACGCTTCATTTTCAGTGCGCTAGTGACATAGCTACCTTATTTAAACATTATATCAATGTTTATGTAACTCTTTGTTGAGGTAATAATTCAAAAATATTTTTTTATGTATTAGACTAACTTATTTATTGCACGACGAAATATTTAACAGGGTTATAGATATTTTTATATATTTTCATAATAATACAAAAAAAACTTTATATTTTAGGTTAAGAACTATGCGTTACCTTTGTAACCTAGTTTCACAACTAATGTTTAATATGTTAAAAATAGTTTGAAGATTAGTTGTAGAAATAAAACGAGAATGTATATTTTATTTCTAAAATTCTTTATTTTGGACTAATTTTGTTAATTATAATTTTTAGTTGAGTTTTTAAATCAATTAATGTTAAAAAACGAAAATTACTAATATTCTTATTATATTCTTACAATCATAATTAATATTTAGCCAATCATAATGATGATACACAATAATCTTTGAAAATTTGGTATGTTACTTTTTCATTATTATCTAAGGAGGTACTAATAGCACGTCTATTATTAAGGTAAATCCGATAGTACTACAAGGTAAACAATATTCATTATTTTTAGAGACCGTCATTATCTTAAAATACTTATCACGATTAAAATTAGAGATCAATTATAGACACCATAGCTTTTTAAACTTCTCGAAAACCAAATGTTTGCTCGTAGCAGATAACTAATACGACTATGTTAATAACATAGAAACCATAAAATAATATTACACAAATATTACAATAAAAACATAAAACATAGGTGTTATATTATAGTTACATTACATTTTTAGGGACTACCTTCAAAACAGAACTCAGTGTGTAAAAATACAAAATTACCTCAGTAAAGAGGAACCAGTGACATTCGGCGTTCCCCAAGGCAGTGTGCTTGGCCCCGCCTTGTTTCTTATTTACGTCAATCAACTCTGTAATTTGAGTCTGGAGAGTGGAAGAATCGTGGCGTTTGCTGATGATACCGTTCTTACTTTCTCGGGTGACACTTGGGATGACACCTTTGATTCTGCACAAAAAGGGCTAAATAGTGTTCTGCAATGGCTCAACAGACACATTCTCACAATCAATACCGACAAAACTAAAATTCTTACTTACAGCTTACGAAATTCGACTCAACCTTCAAATTCATACGCTTTGGTAGCGCACTCATGTTTACTGTCTGGCACTGCGACATGTACATGCCCAGAATTAGAACGTTGTCGAACCATCAAATATCTAGGTGTGACTCTTGATGATGGTCTGGGCTTTGCGCCTCATATAGAACTACTGACCAAAAGAATCAGAAAGCTGATTTTTGTCTTTAGTAGTCTTCGCCACATCGCAGAACCTCATATTATTAGGTGTACATATTTTGCTCTCTGTCAGTCTCTCTTAACGTACTGTATATGCACTTGGGGTGGTGCACCCAAAACGGTACTTTTGAAGCTTGAACGAGCTCAGAGAGCCGTTCTGAAAATTAGTACCTTTCGGTCCATCCTCTTCCCAACTGAAGAGCTATATAGGAGCTGTAAAGTCCTTACAGTCAGACAATTATTTGTACTGCATGTACTACTATATCAGCATCAAAGAACCTCTTATGAAATAATCACCACAAGACGCATAGACAAGGTTTGCCAACCCTATGTACACAGGCGCAGTCTACTTCGATATAGCGAAGGCGTTTGACAAAGTCTGGCACAACGGCTTAATATATAAGCTGTACCAACTCGGCGTGCCTGATCGTCTCGTCCTCATCTTACGGGACTTTCTGTCAAACCGCACCTTTCGCTATAAAATCGAAGGAGCGCTCTCCTCCCCCCACCGCATCCGTGCAGGTGTTCCTCAGGGCTCTGTACTAGCCCCACTCATTTTTACGCTCTTCACTAGCGATATCCTGAAAAGCAGTAAGGCTCAACTCGCTCTGTTCGCAGACGACACAGCCATCTACTGCTCGGGACGCAGTCCAGACTGGATTCGCCTCCATTTTCAATCCGCGGTCAACAAGCTCGCTGACTGGTTTAGAAAATGGAGAATTGAAGTCAACCCCCTAAAAAGCCAAGCGGTACTCTACAGGAAACCGCGGGTCAGTGTCACCCTTCCACGACCCCTCACCATGGACGGCAAGCCGATCCCCTGGGAGAAGCAAGCCAAGTACCTAGGTGTGATTCTCGATCAAAACCTCAACTTCTCAGAGCACACTGAGACGGTCCGCGCTCGCGCCGCCTTCGCTCTAGGTCGACTCCACCCCCTCCTCAACCCGCGTAGCTAGTTATCGCTCAGGTGCAAAATGCGCTTGTACACAGCTTGCATACGCCCGATAATGACCTACGCTTGTCCAGTCTTCGTACATGCCAAGCCACGTCATATCCATAGGATGCAAGTAGTCCAAAACCGATTCCTCCGTAAAGCCACAAACGCCCCTTGGTTCGTCCGTAATGAGATCCTCCACCTTGATCTCAAAATCCCCACCATCCAGCAGTTCATGAAACGTCTCTCCAAACGCTTCTTTGATACTGCCACCAAGCACCGCAATCCTCTTATAGCAGCGGCCGCCAATTACACTCCCTCCACCATCTCCCGACTTCGCCGTCCTCGGCATGCCCTCACAGACCCCGATGACCCCATTACCCTCCTCCAAGAGGCCAATAGGGCCACCAGCACAGTACACAAAAACAGACCGACCTACCGACCTCGCCGCCGAGGTCCATCGCGACGCGCTCCCCGTAGCAACCCCCTCCCCCGTCCCCTGTCCGAGGAAGGCCAGCCCGCGCCGCAGCTGAGCCAGTAATTATCATAATGTCCCAACAATGACCTCTGAGTTTGTTTCGGCGTTTCTTCTCAGAGCTAGTACTAGGAAACGCCGTGGTCATCAAACCATTAAGTATAACTTTCGATCCAGCCGCCCCACAGTGTGAGATTTCGGCAATCTAGGGGAATTTTATTAGATTTTCCAACTTTGTGATTTTTTTCACTAACCCTGGTATTCAAGCAGCTAAATATCTCAGTCGAAAGGCAACGTGGCTTACTTGCACTTTAGTCAACCGCAGTATGGGTATAATGGAACTTAAAACTTGTACAGACAAGCACGCGCTCGGATGCCCGCGACAGCCGTCCAGCTTAGGGATGTTTATACGATTGCTGTGTCGTTGTGTCTCGGCTAAGGGGTCAGTGCTGTTTTTCTACAATATTTGCCCATATCTACAGGTAACATCCTGCATTTTATTTTAAATATTTGCTAAATAATTAGATAGAAAACATTTGTTTAAAAAAATGGTGTTGTCTTTATTGATAAAAAGTAGATTTTGGTTTTTAAAAAGATTTTTAATTATGTGTTCCAAAGTGTTCCACCCTAAAACTTGATTCTACCTGTTGCTTATTTATTATGCTAGCCAAGATATTAAAAAAAACTTGCGCATGTTTGCGCGATTACGTTAAATCGTATTTTTTCAGAAAATGGCACACATGTTTACATGCGAGCATTATTCGATGTGTGGGCCCAACCTCATTCAAACAAGTTGGAGGTTGTTTCAAACTTCATAATGGAACAAACAGGAGTCAGACAGATGTCTTCTAATACAAAGGCCAAAATACGGAAATGTGTGCATAGTATACAGGTTAAATGGAACAAAGCTAATCGCCATCGAACGACATTTTTAACTGACAACGCAGCGTGGTTGACGACCGAAAATATAGCTTAAAGGGAACTGTTTACCAGAAAATCATCCAGGATTCTTACCAACACTGACCTTGATCATTGATTGTTAATTACATCTGACCCTTATGTCACTAGTCTTCGTGCTAGTCCCAGAACTAAACATTCAAAGATATTGCCAGAAGTTTTACCGGTTCACCGGTTTCACCGGTTTTTATTTTTTGAAACCAAAAAATAAAAATTTTGGTTAATTCTTTAAAGTTTTCTGTGAGTTTACCTGGCTGCATTAGAAGCCAAGAGAATAAATGGTCTTTTTATATTTGTCAGCACTTATCCAAAGTATGTATACGTACTAAAAACAAAGTTTTTTTGAACAATAAACAACATGCAAAACGTTTAGAACCTCTTATTGTTTATTTAAACGTTTATCCTGATTAAAATATCAATTAGAATCGGCTAAATGCCATTTTATTTTCTTCTGTGAATAAAGTTCCCCTAGATTGCCGAAATCTCACACTCCCCTTGCTGTCCTCTCTAGCGACGCCCTAAGCCGAGGTTCGTACCCCACGGGGGGTGCCCTTAGTGCGTAGTCGCCTAATTTTAATATAGTTTTAAGTGCCCATGGCTGGAGGCTTTAATTTTAATTAAAACATCCACAGGAAAGTCCGATTAAGTAGTTACGGTCTCTTAGTAGCCACCTACGAGATGCCATAACAAAAAAAAAAAAAAAACTAGTTTTAGTACCACGGACACTCGTTACGTTCGACAGCGCCAAAATGGCGATTATCAAACGGGCACCAAAGAATTTGTATAAATACCTAGAAAGCTGACGAGTCGGCAAAGGCGTTCCTAGAAAGAGAAACGCACGAAGGACCCCTGTGTCCCTTTCTAGTAGGGTGTACACAGTTCATAAGAAAATTGGGACATTTAATAAACTTCAAAAAATTTTTTTTGGTAAAAATCTAATAACAGTAAGAGGTAGCTACAAAATAAAACATGAACTTTATTTATATTATATACTAGCGACCCGACCCGGCTTCGCTCGAATAAATGTATTATATTAGGTATATATAACTTTATCTTGAATCACTCTATCTATTAAAGAAAAGCGCATCCCGTTACTTAGTTTTATGGATCTAAACATAGAGGTAGATAGGGGCAGTTACAGGCTCGCGTTGCCCCTATGCGCCGCAGCCTTTAAGTCTCTGTAATATCTTCGAAAATATTTATTAAATTACATGCTGTAAAAGGCAATATTGATATATATAAAATGCAAAATGAATTTAGTGAATAAGGTTTTCAGTACGTTGACTTAATAGAAACGCTTGGAACGCAAGTCATACCCACGCCCACGCGCCTCAATTCGGGTGCCCTCTCGGTACTCTAGCTAGCAGTCTAGCTAGTAGTCACGCACCAAAGGGTATAATAATACTAGCACACACCGTTGTGATAAGTGGACGACGCGGCGCGCTACGCTGCGTAATATAATTAAAAAATAACAAAAGGCATGTTCAAGAAAGCAAAGCTACACATTTATTTATACAAAGTGTTACAGACGTAACAAATACAATACACTTTGAAAGACAAAAAATTGTCAACCATCATACCGCAAATGTATAAAACCTTGTTTTAGTTGTTGGTTCAAATGGAATAACTTCATGCCATTATTCTCGAATTCCATCATCACTTGGAACACTGCAAGAAAATTATGTTCATCAACAATCAATAAATATTGAACCGGACGAAGCGTTTCGCCTCGTCCTTTATACCTCGTACATCGAGGTACTGGAGCAATTTGCCAGCCGGCGGTGTTTCTAAGGTTAGAGTGAATAGGCTCTTAATAAACTAGTGCGCTTTACCATCAACGATTGCGTCACTGCTTACCATCAGGCGGGATTGCGGTCAAGCGCTAGTTTATACATATATTTTATTAATTATTATAAACTAGTGCTTGACCGTAATCCCGCCTGATGGTAAGCAGTGATGCAATCGTTGATGATAAAGCGCACTAGTTTATTAAGCCTATTCACTTAAAAAACTTAGGAATAGGAAGGATGACGACAGTTGAGCGAGGTGATGCAATGTTAAACCCAACAACACGGCCAACGATGCTGCGCCAGAGGGAGATTGATCTGGAGACTCTACACGACCAAACCTCCGACACGACAACATTTGGCGCATCGTACCCGGCACACATCGCAACACAACTGCTCAGACCCGTCTTCCGTACGGCTTCACCAAATATCAACGCGAAAGGAACACGACGAATCGCTTGGCGAAAAAATAATAATAATAAAATGGTTAGGTTAGTTATTCAAGTAGGTTAAACTTTTTGTAAAAGTGTAAGGTAAGTATAGCTAATACAGATAGTTGACATACCTACACTGATACGCTGTTTGTTACATTTTCTTTAGGACACATTAGGTATAAAATTTTCAAGAAAATAGACAATTTGTTTCTAGTAAGTCTTTTCACTTTTTTAACAAACTTAAAAAAGGAAGATATTCTTTGTTCAGCTGTCTTGTCTTTTTTACAGAACATTATACTCAAACTACAAAAAAAAAAAATTGCATCGACCATATTGATTATTTAACCCAATATGTCATCGGTGTTGCTATTTAATAGTTCATACTATCTGCTAATATTGTTTTATTTTTATTTATTGATCACAATAAATGCATTGATTAAAGGTTGAGCTAAGCAGTTAGTTATTTTAATGCTTAAACAATCACGAGTCACTGATATAATATCTGCTGTTTATATCAGCGTAAATAACAAAACGAGTGGATGAAGTTTATGTATCAAAGTTACCAAATAGTAGTTTCATTTCACACTGGCAGTCTGCGGGAAAGGGACACAGGGGTCTTTCGATGCCTCTCATCGCCTCGCCAGTGGTAAATAATAGTGGTCTTTGGATTGGAGGTTTGGCGGGAATGTCAAGATGAGTGTCACGCTCATTTTTCATTGGACTTTTAAAATTATTTATAGTGTCGTTTACTAAATAAAAACGCGTGATTTATGTAGTAAAATGTGCATTCAGTGAATAATTCAAAAAGAACAGTGAAATATTGTAGCATAGTGGCCTCATCATGTCTTTACGCTAAACCGCTCCTTATCGTCCAAACGCGTAAAACGAAAGGAGTTAGTTTAGGTTAAGTTATGCTAGGATAAGTTAGGATAAATTAGGATAAGTTAGGATAGATAATGAAGAAAAAAAATTACTGAAGACTTGGCTGTATGGCGTACTATGCCTTTGCCTTTTCCATTCGCCCGAACGGAAAGAATTGAACCAAAAAAAAAAAAGGTCTTTGGATTACTTGCTCTGTGGTACCCAAGGCATGGGTCCACAGAGTACATGAAATTATTGGGTACATTCAAAAATATTAAAAAAAACATTGAATGTTGCGCCAAGAACTGAAGCCTTAAAAAAATAACCTAGAAACAATTCACTTATGTTTTACGTCTCTTTCACCAGGGTGACAATATTTTTACTAGCTCTAGGACATTTTGTGAAATCTTTAGTAATATTATAAATATAATTAATCTAAAACTGAAGTTTGTTTGGTTAATCGATCTTTCACTGTTAGATTTATTGAGAAAGGTTATAACATCACGCTACGACTTATAGGAGCGGACCAGTAAACAAAGATGCGGGTCAATCCGCGGTGTACCTACACCTAGTTTATGATAATGCATTACTAATGTAAACAGACGACCGTGTATGTTAGCAGTTAATACTTTGATATCTGTCTACGTCCGTCGGTTTAGGTACAGAGCAATTCGTGAGTTATGGCATGCGTGAAGGTGAAGTTAGCCGCTAGCAACTTTAACGCTCGTGTACTCGTAAATAAATCAATAGGTTAAAAAAATAAATAACGTTAGCTATTGATATTGCTATTATCAGCTGTTATTGGTATTTATTTTTTCGTAAATTGTACTGTTAACACTAAAGGTCAAAACATCATATTATGTATGGTTTATTATTTTAAGAAAGTCGTTTAAAAGATACACAAAGGTTATTTAAATTTAGTTTATATCCCAACATAGATTATTTGAAAACTACATAATTCCTAATAAAATAATAAAACTCGTTTGGCGGTTTGCAACAGACGCGTTTAATTTTAGATAAATTAGATAGTACAAAGAGTAGACCTATTTACACTCAATAGATGGCGGGGCCAATAGATAGCGGTAGTAGTAGATATTTGGTTTTAAGTTACAATATATTTATAACACCCTCTCTTAACAAAATACCCTGACAATTGCACAAGTCCTACACACTTATTTTATTTCCCCTATGCCCATCACATCCATGAATTTATAATGTTTATTTGCACAAAGTGCTTTAGTAAATATATCTGCTGGCTTATAAGAGGTTGGTACTTAACTAATTTTAATTTCAGTATTCACCACACACTCTCTAGTAAAATGATGGCGTACATCAATATGCTTGGTACGTTTGTGGAACATTGGATTAGAGGCCAATTTTAAAAAACTTTGACTGTCACTGTATAAGCTTAAAGGTTTATTTTTACCACACATACCAAGTTCTGACATCAAATTTTTCAAATAAATTGCTTCTTTACAAGCTTCTGCTAGTGCCATGTACTCTGCCTCAGTACTTGACTGAGCAACTGTTCTTTGCTTTCAACACTCATAACTTATTACACAACCTGACAATATATATCAATATCAATATATATCTGTGATAGTATGTTTAGATCTTAATTTATCTCAAGCCCTTATTAACAGTACATATACTGAAACCAATGAGGAAGCCTTAACACGGGACATCCTAAAAATCGATCTAACTCCGATATTCCAGTCTAATGATCCTGAATTCTCTATCAACTACCTAACCAGCTCAATACAGGCCTGTATTAACAAATAATAACACCGTTGTTGTCAAAATATCAAGGCGTAAAAGGATCATCAAACCTTGGGTAACTCCAGGGTTATTGAGGTGTATGAGAAATAGAGACAGACTACACTATGAATTGAAGTCCTCACCAGATAATGAAACTCTAAAGGTTACCTATAAGCGATATCGGAATTTTTGCACTAACATTTTAAAGAAAGTCAAACATGAGTATGAGAAATCGGAGGTTGAAAAAACAAAAAACGATCCAAAAAAGCTTTGGAAAATTCTTAAAGAGATCTCTAGCTTAAATAAAGTCCCTAGTCACCCGACCCATCTTCTGAAGGTTGGCTCCTCACCTGAAAAGTCCCTGGACTATATAAATCAGTATTTTGTAAATATAGGCCGGACCTTAGCTGAAGAATGCTTGAACCTTCACAATACAGTTGATGCTGCATCCCCGCTGCTGACGGATTCCCTCAATTAGTAGTACTCAACTAAACTCGTTTGTGTTAGAGGAAGCGGATGAAGATGAGGTCTTTCGTCTGGTGATGAGTTTAAAGACAGAATGTACGGTGGGCCGCGATAATGTGTCAAATAAACTTTTGAAGAAACACGTTCACTTCTTTGTCCCGCCGCTTACTTACATTTTTAATCAATGCCTTCAGACGGGTCAGTTCCCTTCCCAATTGAAAAGTTCTGAAGTCCGCCCGATTTTTAAAGGTGGTGATAAAAAGGACATCTCTAATTATCGCCCAATCTCTATTTTACCCGCTATCTCAAAACTCCTGGAAAAGATAATTAATAATAGACTCACAAAATACCTGGAAAAAAAATAAATTGCTTGCAAACAATCAGTTTGGCTTTAGAACAAATAGATCTACCGATGATGCTGTTTATTATTTAACTAAATATGTTAGTACTAACTTGGACCGAGGGCAAAAATGTTTAGCTATCTTTCTAGACCTAAAAAAAGCTTTCGATACTATTTCTATTCCCATCTTAATTACCAAGCTAGAAAAGCTTGGAGTGAGAGGAATTCAACTCCGGCTTTTCGAAAGCTATCTAACTGGGCGGACGCAGTGTGTTCGAATAGGGCGTCATGTTAGCGCTGATCTTCCAGTGTCTTTTGGCATTCCCCAGGGCAGTATTTTGGGCCCTACTCTCTTTCTTATTTACATAAACGATCTTACTAGCATCATCGTACCCAATGGCGATATCATATCTTACGCTGATGACACAGCTCTTCTTTTCTCTGCCAATACTTGGGATGAGGCCTTTAATGCTGCCCAGAATGGGTTTAATGTAGTAAACCAATGGCTCAGGCTTCATCTTTTGACCTTGAATACTGTTAAAACGAAATACCTAACTTTCAGTATACGACAATCAACACAAGCAGGGTGCAACTATAACATAGTCCCTCACCAATGTTCCCTAGACACACACTGTACCTGTAATCCAATCGAACGCGTTGTTACAATAAAATATTTAGGGATCCTCTTCGACCGTCATCTTAGTTTCAAAGACCACATAAAATTACTCAGCGCTCGAGTCAGAAAACTTATTTATGTGTTTAAGAGGCTGCGTCATTTGGTTGATCCTATGGTATTGAAACAAATCTACTTTGCCTTATGTCAGTCAGTTTTAACGTATTGTATTTCATCATGGGGAGGAGCTCCCAAAACAATCATTAAACCTACTGAGATTGCTCAACGCGCAATACTAAAGATTTGCACTTACAAGCCTCGACTATTTTCCACGACGTTGCTTTATAAATATTGTGAAGTGCTTACGGTTAGACAGCTCTATATACTGACAGTAATTCTAAAGCAACATCGAAACATAGCATATGACCCCAACTACAAACATAGGCGTAGGAAACAAATAGTTTGCACTCGTGAACATAAACCTGAAACTTCCTTTATCAGAAGATTCTTTGTATTTTTGGGTCCCTATGTCTATAATAAAATCAACTACATTCTAGACGTTTACCCTCTCACTAGGGATCGTTGTAAAGACAGAGTGAAAAAGTACTTGCTGACTTTAACATATGATGACACTGAAAAATTGTTAATCGTACCAGAGTAAATAGGCTCCTTTGGGCAACTTTTCAGATATTTTATTTTTTTTATTGCTCTTCATCTTCATATTACATAAACACACATACCTGAGTACACTCAACTTTTCACACCAAACATGCACACACACTCACTCTAACACTCACCACCGTGTACACATTCATGCACCCTTCTCCATACATAAACACCAACTCACTTACCTTTCCTTGTATTTGTTTTAACTGACTAAGTTTGAGCTTCATTCACTGTATTTTGTTTTTTTGTAAAATTGTTCCAACAAACTTAGTTTTTAGCTTAGTTTACTTTATTTTGTTGTATTTTGCTTTTCCTTTTATCGACATAAAGCTGTTCGCGATAGCTTAATTTCTTATATTAACTTGCTGAGAGGTTTGGCGCTGCACGCCGAGATACAGGTTTTACCTAGTTCGGTTGCAGATGCTCCTATTATGTACCGTATGTTTTACCTATATAGTTACTATGTTTTATGTCGTTTTGTAGTTTGTATTTTTATTAGTGAATAAATTTATTATTATTATTATTTATTATTATTAAAACAATATCCTGTAAAAGACAATTAAAAGATGCCCAGTCAGAATCAATTAAACCATGTAGGGGGAGACGGGGTACATTGATACAAGGGGCACATAGATACAGTCAATATTCGTCGAAAATAAAACTCGTTAGAAGAGCCATCCGCCACCGATAAGGAGGTATATAGTAAAGCAGGACGGGTCTGAGCAGTTGTGTTGCGATGTGTGGCGGGTACGATGCGTCAAATGTTGCTATGTCGGGAGTTTGGTCGTGGAGAGTCTCCAGATCAATCTTCCTCTAGCGCAGCTTCGTTTGGTCGTGTTGGTCTTGGGTTTAACATTGCATCACCTCGCTCAACTGCCGTCATCCTTCCTATTCCTTAGTTTTATATGTAATATTTTATTAAGTGAATAGGCTTAATAAACTAATATAATAATATATATATAATTATTAAAAAAAAAAAAGCCTACACGCACACTAGCGCAGAGCAACGTTCACTCGACGACTAGCGACTAGCACGTAAAAAACTGTTTCTGATGTTCGCAACAAATTTTCAAACTTTTCTTTCGGATGTGATTCTTCCAATTTATTTAGTGTTACCTGTGTTATATTAAGACATTTGGTAAGTACATATCTGTCATCACATTAATTAGACTTAATTTTTTTAATTATGTATGGCTTTAATTTTTATAAAATGTTGATTTCAATTGTAGTAGACAGGGGCACATAGATACAAGTGGTCTTGGGGCACAATGATACCCCGATATTTTGTTAAATATACATGTATGTGAGACTTAGGCCTTATTTTTTTTTTTTTTAGAAAATTGTTTGAACATTTAAACGCAAGATGAATAGAAGTTCCATCAACAAAATTTCCGTAGCTTCTGCGATATCTGATGTGTTGGAAGAAAAATTATCAATAACAAAAGCAGCGAATAAATATAATTTTATAAAAATCAATAAATAAAGGTCAGAAAAATCAATAAAACATTTTTAATTTATAGGAATATTTCTATGAACCAAAGTGCCAGTGTATGAACCAATGTACCCCGCATGTGGGGTACATTGATAGAAATTTCATTTTTTAGTAAATAGGCTCCAATGCGTTTTGTGATTAAATCTATTACTTAATTTGTATGTAGCAAGTTAACTGAATATACAGTATGTTAAATAACAGAGGGCGTTCCCTTAAACTCGTTAATATATTATATATCATTAATAGATTAAAATAAAAATATCAGCATAGAAAAATAAGCATAAAAAAATCCGAATAAAAAAAATTCTAATTGGAAATAAATTTGAAACCTCCTGTTTTAAATCAAAATAGTAGTCGTCATGTATAAATAAATAGCGACGTTGCCGTATTTCATGTTCGCGTGTACAGTGTTTTTCTTTTACATGTCAATTTAAAATTTTTATTGAATATTTTCTTATTGGAAAAAAATTTAAAACATTTTGTTTTCGAATGGAAATATTTTTTTAAGCATGTATTTATGCTATACTATTTCGGGTTAACGGGTACGCCCTCTGTTAGTTAACATACTGTATATTGAATATATTATGTTTATTAAATTGGATGTAACTATCATTAGATCGCCTTTTATTGGGTCTAAGTAAAAATCGTATCAAGGTGCCGCACTTACCCCTAAATCAGAACTATTTTTCTAGAAAATTAAGCTAAAATGCTTAGTTTTTTGCTAATATCTTAATCTTTTTAAATGTTTCTAATGCGTTTTATTATAACATGTGTTATATTGGCTCAGAAAGTTTACGCTAGAAATATCTGGCCTTGTGAGAACTGAAAGATACATCAGTGATCCAACCAATTGTTGATAAGGATAAGTCTTACTACAACGGTCATTAACAACCTTTTCTAATTTTAAATTTACCTCCATTGGAGTTTCTGAAGTTTTGCAATCAATCATATTAAATCTTTTCAAAATATTGTCAATAAACTTCTCTTGGCTCAAAGTTACACAATTCTTTTGAACATTTACATTCATGCCAAGACAATTATTTGTTTGACCCAAATCTTTAATTTTGAAATCTGACTCTAATACAGTTCTTAACTTTCTGTAAGTATTATCACAGTTGTACAAAACAGAAAAGTCATCAACAAATAAATAGCCATATAAACTTTTAAATTATTATGACATTTCATGAATAGACAGGGTTCATATTTAGATTTCTTGAAACCTAACTATAACAAACTGGGTTTCTACTTTTATGTACCAGGCCCTAGCTGACTGCTTCGCCCATAAATGGCCTTTTTTAACCTCAAAACTTTATTTTCATAATTTTGGAAATTAGAATAATCTGGTATTCCCATAAATACACATTCATCCATATTACCATTTAAGAAAGCTGTTGGTACATCTAAATGGTTCATTTTTAAGTCTAGCTGAACACTCAAGGCAAAAAGTAGTCTCAAGGTAGAATAACGCACAACAGGAGAAAATGTTTCATTATAGTCCATACCTTTGATTTGAGTGAAACCCTTAGCCAACAGTCGTGCTCTATAGCGTACATTTTTTTTTTTACGAGTGGAACTGCATTACGCACCGTACCCGCCGCTAGCTAGGCGACAGGCGTGTGTGGGGCTCGCCCAGCCGGAGCCGGGAATACCCACTAGGCCCGAAGATCTAACTCCGTGCCACTCTCTGGGCTTACCGGCCTAATTTTGGCCGGTTTCAGCGCCAAGGGAGGATTACCCGGGCACTGGAGTACCTAATCCTCAGACGTGGTGACCAGTGCAATGCGCGTGTGGGAGCTACCCACACACGCTGGTCACACTTGGGGGCTAAAGGAGACAGGGGTTCGTCCCCCGCCTTCTTCGCCCCGCCCGTCTACACCGGAGGGGAGCGGCAAGAGCATCCTCTTCCCGCTCCCACTCCGCTACCTCCTTCTGCAAGAGGACGGTCTCGCAGAAGGAGGCGGAGGGCCTCCCATGCACTCTCGCTTTCAAACATGGCTCGCACCATGGTTGCCAGGGAGAGGCTTGCCCCCGAGCGCCGCAACGAGGTCGCGGCGCTCGTTTCGCTAGGCCGTGCACTCCACCAAGATGTGCTCGGCCGTGTAGTCGAGAGAGTCGCAGTGGTGACACCGCGGCGACTCCTCACGACGTAGTAGTGACCGAAGCACCCACCCACTCCGGGGCTCCGTAGAGTGCCATCGACCGCACCACTCCATGGTACACCCGACGGCACGCCGAATTCGGCCATCCCAAATTAGGGAGGAGCTATCCAAGGGCGGCTGCGACAGAGCACAGCCGCGGGGCGAGGAGCCTGAAATGCTCCTCGAAACTCCAACGGGGAACCCGGACCCCCTCCACTCGGATAGGGAGCCCCGGTGGGGTTCTGCGTCGCGGGGCGTGGAAAGCCACAGCCTTCGTTTTTTCGATGGCCACTTCCAGCCCGAGGAGGCGGACGCGTCGCACGACCAGAGAGGTGCCGATCGACGTGAGGTGGACTGCCTCCTCCCACTCGCGTACCCTCACCGCGACCAAAGTGTCGTCCGCGAAGCACACTACATCCATCCGCGGCAAGAGCGCGCCACGCAGAACCCAGTTGTACCTCAGGTTCCAGAGCAGGGGACCAAGCACTGATCCCTGGGCCACACCTACCCTCAGGGCCCACGACTGGACGCGACCCTCCGCGTCCTCGTATAGGACCTTCCTCTCGCAAAGGTAGTCCGACACGAGGGCGCAGAGGTAGAGGGGCACTTCGTGGAACTTCAGTGCTGCCTCTATGCGTTCGTGGGGTTCATGGGGGAGGGTGTTGAACGCGTTCGCGATATCTAGCGACACCGCGACTACACCCTCACCCCTTACTGTGGCCGCCTCAGTCCACCTCTTGAGGCGGGCCACCGCGTCCATCGTGGACCGGCCGGTCCTGAAACCGGAGTTTACCAGAAAAGGGTTTTTTGGACGGGAAGCAATCGACGGCAGTGGAAGCAATGGTGGAGGAGAAGGACAAGAAACATTCCTGGGCGTTAGCATGGTTAACTTCTGGGAGGAAGGATATTCTAAGGTCAAGAACTTTAGAATATAAATCCCAGTCTGGTAAGTTTAATTTTTTTTTTTTTGGAATTTGAAATTTGGAAGGAAATTTAATTATGATGGGGTAGTAATCACTTCCATAGCATAGGTCATATTCAAGCGACGCCAAATTATAAGACTAGCTATATTGGATGAACAGAATGTTAAGTCAACACAGCTACTATTTTGACCAGGTAGAGATCTACGAGTAGCACTACCATCGTTGATTAGGCAAAGATTGTGTTCATCCAATATATCCAGCAAGCCAATGCCAAAGTTATCACAAGTATCTGATCCCCAGCGGTAATGGTGACAATTGAAATCGCCCATTACAAGTATTGGGCCACTAACATTGCATAACAAATTCCTAATTAGAGAAAGATACTCAAGTTGTGGGTGCGCAATATAAAAAGAAAAAATATTTACACCCTCAGCCTTCACAGCAACAACATTTATGTTATCGCCAACAAAGGTTAGAGGAATCTGAGAGAATGATACCTTGCTGCTGTTGATGCTTGCTTGCCCCGATGAGCAAGGCACATCCTCCGTATCCATCAGATCTATCATCACGAACACTGGCGAAACATGGCAGCCTGAAATTGCTTCCAGGCAAAAGTCATGTCTCAGCAATGCCGCAGATTGATGGTTTAAATCTATTTATTAAAAAAGAAAGATCAGGCTTGCTGGGAGTAATACTCCTCACGTTCCACTGGAGAAATGTTAGGGGATGGAATGTTGTGGATATAGTTTAGTATGGAGGCCAATTTTGATGCAACGTGGTTAGGTACGGAGTGAGAGGGGCTAGCAAGAGCAGACATTAGCATGTCTGTGATTAGATTTAGGATATCAGTAAATTTATCCTGCTATTTGCGGAGGATTGGCTCTGGAGCTTTCAAAGGAAGAGCACAGCCATTTTTGGATGGTGAAAAGGAGTAATTTTGGGAGAGGTTCAGATGGGGGGGATGGGATGGGATGGGAGGATCCGTTTATTTTCTCGGTGGTAGGCCATAACATCGGCTGCCGGCGGAAGTTACCACCCACCAGACAAAGTCTTGCAGCCAAGCGATTCGTCGTGTTCCGGCATGATGTCTGGTGAAGCCGTACGGAGGACGGGTCTGAGCAGTTGTGTTGCGATGTGTGGCGGGTACGATGCGCCAAATGTTGTTGTCTCGGGAGTTTGGTCGTGGAGAGTCTCCAGATCAATCTCCCTCTAGCGCAGCATCGTTTGGTCGCGTTGGTCTTGGGTTTAACATTGCATCACCTTTTTTTTTTGGCGCTGTGGGAATGCCTTTACGCACCGTACCCCGAAGGGCGTGTGGGGGACTCGCCCAGCCTAAGCCGGGAATACCCACTAAACCCACAGTGGCACTCCGGCATCGTCATAGTGGCGGGGGAGTGGGAAACTAGCGCAGCCTGAGCTACCTCTCCCCCGCCGGCGAAACCCGCCTAGAAAGGCGGGCCCTCAATTGCCCCTCCTAGGGAGGGGCCGTGGCTCCCGCGTGGTGAGCGATGTAAGGCGGGCGTGAGGCCGACCTCACGCCCGCCGCTCACCTCAGGGAGGGAGAAAGCGGGCGAAATCCCGCCTTCTCCTCCCCCTACGCCGCCTGCGGAGCGCCGGAGCGAGGGGATCCTTCTCCCGCTCGCGCTCCGCGGCCTCCTTCTGCGACATCACGACCTCGCAGAAGGAGGCTATCGTCACCCAAGCCTCCTCGCTCCCCACCATCGTTTGACGATGGCGGGCAGCGAGAGGTCCCCTCCAACCGCCGTGACAAGATCGCAGCGCGGCACGGCCCACTACGGGCACACCGCGAGGGTGTGTTCCGCCGTGTCCTCCGCCGCGCCACAACCGTGGCACTACGGTGTCTCCTCTCGTCCTTTCCGGTGCAGGTACCTGCCGAAGCAGCCGTGACGCTCGCCCAGCGCCCTGCGCCCCGCCGTCCACTCGTACACTCTGGCGAGCACCCACGCCTCGAGCTCCCAAGGCAGGGAGCACCGTGCGGTAGGCCCGCGATGCCCGCTGGGCGATGGCCCTTTGGGGCGTCCGAAGGGCGGCGAGGTTCTCCCTCCTATGGATGGAGTCCGCCCAAATAGGGGCCCCACAAAGGGCCATACTCCGCAGACGCCGGCACCGCATACTGGGCCCCCCAGGTATCAGGCACGAGAGGGCTCCCGCAGCCTTCAGCAGGCGCGTCGACAGTCCGCTGAAATGCGGGCCGAAGCGCCACCTGCTGTCCAACGTGAGGCCCAGATACTTCATCTGGGCCTCGACCCTGATCCTGACGCCCTCCACAAAAATGTAGGCGTCAGGTGGGGGGCGCTGCCGGGGGCCGTGAAAGAACACGGCTTCCGTTTTGTGCAGCGCCACCCTCAAGCCCAGGCGGCGGATCCTTCCCGCCACCAAGGATCCGCCCGCCGACGCCAAACTGGCCGCCTCTCGGAAGGTGCTCCCGCGGTAAGTAAGGAGAGTGTCATCTGCTATGCAGATGCCCAGCATGACAGATGCTCGCAGATGCTCGTGCCTCGAAGGAGGGTTCCCCGCAGGAGCCAGTCATAACCGACGTTCCACAGAAGGGGGAAACAGACCCCTGTGGAACGACGGCTCCAACAGCGTATCGCCGGAGCTGGCCAGCCCCGTCTACGAGGAGGACAGCACGGTCCTCCAAGTAGCCGGCCAGGAGGCCCCGTAAATACAGGGGCACTCCGTGGTACCGGAGCGCTTCCAGGATGGTGGAGTGGGGGATGGAATTGAAGGCGTTGGCAATGTCGAATGACACAGCCAACACTCCGTCCCCCACTCCCACCGCCTCTGTTACCTGGCCCTTTAGACGGGCCAGGGCGTCCACTGTCGAACGACCAGTTCGAAATCCGAACTGGGCGTCCGACAGGTCCGGTCCCACGCTCCGCAGGTACCGCTTGAGACGGCCGGCGATAATCCCCTCGAACATTTTACCGACCTCATCAAACAAAACGATGGGCCGATAAGCCGAGGGGGAGTCCGCCGGCCGCCCTTCCTTCCGGAGGAGGCACAGTTGGCCATCCCGCCATGGTTTCGGGAACCTCCCCAACGCGAAGCACGCGCTGAAGAGGTCCCGGAACCTGCCCTCCATTTCGGTGGCCGCGATGGCCACCACCCGTGCGGGGACCCCGTCCGGGCCGGGAGCCGTCTTTTTGGCGCGGAGACGAAGAGTCGCCGCGCCAAATTCTTCCTCTGAAACCGGAGGAGGAGGAGCTTCCTCCTCCGGTAGAGCCGCTCCCCTTGGCGGGCCCATCACTGGTGGGGTGAAGTGCGGATCCCGGCGCGGAAACAGGGACCGCACCACCCCATCCAGGAGCGCTGGTTCGAGGGTCTCGGCAACCGGGGGACCAATGCGGCGCAGTTTGTTACGCGCTGCCTTATATGGCCTCCCGAATGGGTCGTTGTCGAGACCCTCCAACAGCTCGGCCCTCGCCGCGTCCTTAGCGGCGCCGATGGCCGATTTGAAGGCCGCCCTCGCCTCTACGTATCTGGCGTAGAGGCGGTCCTTGTCGGCCAGATCTCGTCGGCGCCGCCGACGCGATCAGGTGTAGGCCCGCCGTGCCGCTACGCAGGTGGCCCGCAGCTCCTCCAACTCCTCCGACCACCAATAAACGGCGCGTCGGGGAGGCGGACGTCTCGACCGAGGCATGCTGGCGTTGCATACCTCGGTCAATGACCCCCTCAATCGGGCCGCCGCCGCGTCCACGTCCAGGACGTCCACGCCGGGACCTGGCCAAAGCCAGTCCTGGACGAACGCGGCCTCCCGATCCAGGTGGGTCAGAGCCCACCTTGGAACATTGCATCACCTCGCTCAACTGCCGTCATCCTTCCTATTCCTAGTTAGTTTTTTAAATGAATAGGCTTAATTAACTAGTGCGCTTTACCATCAACGATTGCATCACTGTTTGCCATCAGGCGGGATTGCAGGAAAGCACTAGTTTATAAATATTAAAAAAAGAAAAAAAAAATATAGCCGGGTGAAAGTGGGGTATGGGATTTTCGTTTAAAAAGAACCGTTTTCCGGTGTGAATTTTGGGTTACTGGGGTGGGTCTTGAGGACAGGGGTTGAGGTTTATTTATAGTACCTTTGTTACGTGTGAAAGATTTGGAGACATCAGCATATGATCTAAAAACAGGTGGTAAGACCCGGCTTTCGCATACGAGATCGATTTTTCCGCCATCAGAGCTTTGATTCTCTTCTGTAGGCCCAATTCAGGACAAGCACTGTCATAATTGCGAAATGGTTGCCAGTACACGAAACACAGAGGCTGAATTCACGGGTGACTTCACATCCATGACCTGGATGATCTTCACCGCACTTAAAACATCTTGATTTCGATCTACAGAGGGTGCGGGTATGGCCAAAGCGACAACAAGTATAGCACTGGACTGTTGGGTAGGTGTATCTTTCAACCGTTAGAGCCGAGTAGAAGCTATACACACGCTTGGGTAGGATTTGTCCATCGAAAGTTATAACCACAGTCTGTGTGGGCTTCCACTCGGTCACACCGGCAGAAGACACCTTCCTGCTCATTTGTCTCGCCTTGATGATAGATCCACACCCCTCAGGAACCTGGATATTCTTAACTCATAAATATCCCTCACAATACCCATTCGTGTGATATTATATTGTGGAATGGCAGCCATGTAGTTGTGCTGGGATAAAATCTTATTGTTGAGAAAACTGTTAGCATCCTGGTGAGACTTAAATTCAACTAACACATGATTTCTGCCTACACGTTTGATCCCATGGAGACGTACGTTATTGACGTTATTTACCGTCAAACATGCGAGTTAGATTATTCAACAACATTCATTCAGGTCATTACGCGGAAACATTGTTAAAAATCGGTGATGGGAACATGACAGTAGATGCAGAGGGAACGATTACTTTAATGGAAGAGATTTGTAATGTTCTAGGCAGCGAATCGGAGTTGGTAGACGATAGTAGGTAGGTATACATGATGACCGATGGCTCCGCGAACGTGCAATATTAGCACCTAAAATTCTTTGGAATTATTTAGGGTGCCTTCTCATCACAGAAGAGACGATGTTATTAGAATGGAAATAGTTCGGTAAAAAGATTTACATTGTATAGAATACTTCACTAAATTCGTACTTCATAAGACCTTTCTAGTTTCTGTTTACTAATACCTGTGATATAATAAAGTTATTAGTAATTAATCGATAATCAAACGAAAGCACTTTTAACATTAGGTAATCTGTGTTTTTACAACAAATCATTGAACCAAGTACAAGTTTCGATTAATAGCGATAAAAAAATATTATTACGCAAAAAATTGGGCATCTCTAGTCATTCTTTTGTCGTCGCCGAATATGCTGACCGCGGTTAGATAAATAGACGCCGACAAAGAATAAAAGGAAAACCGACAGTTATGTACCGTCTAAAACGGTGTTGTCACTTTTTAAAAATTTACCAGATTTTGGGGAAGTTAGAGTAAATTCGCGCAAAAAAGGATTGTTTCAAAATTAATTTCTATTGTTAATATGATGGTTATGCAAAATTTCAAATATGATTTGGTCTTATGATTACCTAACCTTTATTGTCCTTAAGGGTCGGACGGGGTTTTCTTTACATCAATACATAGTATAAAACAAAGTCGCTTTCGCTGTATGTCCGTATGTATGCTTAGATCTTTAAAACTACGCAACGGATTTTGACGCGGTTTTTTTTAATAGATAGAGTGATTCTTAAGGAAGGTTTAGACTACCTTTTATCCCGGAAAAAATTGATATTCCCGAGGGAAATCCAAAAAGCGCGATATAACCGAACTCTATGCGGGCGAAGCCGCGGGCGGAAAGCTAGTATTGTACAAATGTAAAATTTAATATAAGTCATCCATTCTATTATAATAATTATGTATGTATCTAAAATATTTGCACTCCATGAGAAATGGCAGACATGTCGTCAGCCACTCTTTCTTAAGATCTTACATGCATGAGTTTTTTATTCTGTGTGTATACACATGTTTGGGGAAATAAAATTTCTTATTCTTAGAAGTGCGGGGGTCGAGGCTTTTTAAATACGAAGACCCTCCACAACCGAGAGGTATGCATTCTCAGGGAACATTTTTTAAAAACCTTAGTGGTTATGCATCACGATGTAGCCACAGTTAAGTAGACAAGGGGCTTACCCCGCTATCAATGGCGAAAGAGAACTGGCACAAGCCTATAATACTTACCACTGATGACCGCAAGATGATATGGCAAAGCAAGGAACTTCACGGACGATTTTATCGGGCTCTTCGTGAGCCAGATGTAGACTTCTTAGCTTCCGTATCCTGGCTACAATTCAGTGATCTTTTCGGGGAAACTGAAGGTTTCGTCTGTGCAATTATGGACGAAATTATCTTGACGAATAACTACCGGAGATATATTAAGAAGGACGGGACGATTGACGTGTGTCGGGCATGTCACCATCCGGGTGAGTCCATCAAACATTTTATCTCTGGTTGTTCTCGTTTAACTAACGGCGAGTATTTGCACAGGCATAACCAAGTAGCTAGGATTATCCACCAGCAACTTGCTTTGAAATATGAACTTGTAGATTCTGAGGTACCGTATTATAAGTATGTGCCCGACCCAGTTCTTGAAAATGACCATGTCACGCAATACTGGGATCGGTCTATCATTACTGACAGAACTATTATTGCAAATAAGCCCGATATAGTGGTCATAGATCGATTAGCGCGCCTCGAAATGATTGTCGATGTTACTATTCCACATGGCGGGAATCTCGTGAAAGCTGAGAATGAGAAACAAATTAAATAACTCGACTTGGCACACGAGATTGTTGACATGTGGACTCGGCTGTCATTGTACCGATTGTCGAATCGGCCAATGGTTTGATAGCCGAGAGCCTCGACCAACATCTATTGAGGCTCTCGTTAGGCAGTTGGATCAAGGGCCTGATTCAAAGGCAGTACTCCTAGATACGGCACGCATCGTGAGGTTCCTGTCTCTGGAGCCCTAACCACCGGTAGCTTGGACCCTGCTCCCGTCATCGGTGGAAAACTATTTTTTTATATTTTTAAATGTTTTTACGTATTTTTAGAAATATTTAAAAATGTAAATGAATCATCATCATCATCCCAGCGCCAATCCCAGTCGCATCCGAAGCCTTTACAGCTTTGGAGTCTGAGGTCCGCTTTACCAGTCCAACTGCTGATATGGCTAAACTTCGACATTTTCCGTGAAGCGACTGCCGTCTGACCTCCACAACCCGAAGGCGACATCGAAGCATTGCACTTAGACCAATTGTTGGACTTTTGAGGGCTCCAACAACCCGTAACGACTGCCACTAGATGTTCGTATGGCAACCGGGAACAACGGCCTGACGTGGTTTCCGAGGCACGACCAGACCAGTGCAAATATTTATATTCATGCATTCAAATACTTGCACTGTGCGGGGATCGAACCCGCGCCACCTTGCGCAGCGGCCGCGTCCGCTACCGCTACGCCACGGAGGCTGTAAAAAATGTAAATGAATATGTATAGGTAAAAAATAAACGGAATAATAATAATAATAAAATAATTTTTATTTATATAGAAAAACAGATTGTAGTACATTTTACATTTTTTACACTATGGGTAGTTTTACATTTCTGACAATCAAGTGGGTGACGTGCTGTTCTCCTTGCTAGGCTATAAAATAGCCTGTATTAAGAAGTATCAGTGTCTATCCCCTCGAGTTGGGTAATAACAATTTTATTTTAAAAAACTTAGAACTTACGAAAAATGCTTAACAAATATTATTATTGTTATATAACAGATATTGTCTGTTGTGAATATGTGTGTGTGTGCGTGTGTCGGGTGTGTCGTGTATGGTGAATGTGTAAGTGTATAAGTTTGCGTAAACAAGCTGCTGTTAAAGCGTGCGTGGCTGTGTAATCGTGTGAGTGGGTTTGATTACTGTGTGTCTATATTTTAGGGTGTGGTACAAGTTTCAAACTTGTCATACCACAATATTAAATTAAATATTTTTCTGTTTCGGCATATGTTTTATTTTGGAGGAATGTGCGAAGAGCCTTTTTACAATTATGATAGGAGAGTCCATATAGATCCGAGTCCACATAGGATGTTTTGTTAAATACATTGTAAAGATACGGACCTAAATAAAAAAAATCATTTACTAAACGTGAAGCGAGTTTTTAGTGTGGTGCATATTACATATTTTCGGTAAAATAAAATGTTGCCGGACGTTGAGGACATTGCAATTTGTGTATGATTGATTAGTAGGATTGATTAGTGGACGGAAGGTAGCCACAGTTTGAGGATAGTTTTTGCAGAGCCACCCCAACAGGGAATACAATAAGTAATAATAGATAGGCATAACGCAAGATAAACACTACGTATGATAGAAGGCTTAGCAATGCTTCTAAGTGTTTTACATATTGTTACGGGCTAGGGGTACTTAAACGCCGGTTAAGGGTTACGAAGTTTATTGGCAACGAAGGTACAGTCGATTGTAGGCAATGACAAGTAGAACTTAGCTGATGTCGTACCGAAGTCTTCTCTTACGTCCACGAAGTCCGTGTTGTAAACACACAATAACGCTACAGATGTTTCTTCACGTAGTACTTACAGTTCTCGTTATAATTGTCGCAGTAGGTCTTCTTTAAGATTGCTTCTTAACTGTCGCTGTTTTCGTATCGCTAGTCGAGTGTAGACTGACTGTGCGCCGGCGTCGCGCCGCCTATATATAGGCCAGCTGATCGAACATTCCGGAATCCTCTAGACGTAATAATAATACTGCATAACTTCGAGGTCACCGGCCATGTAAGTACCTATGGTAATTCCCGGAAACGGGTTTCCAGAAATTTCGATGTCGACACTTTGTTGACAAAACTGTTGAGACCTGTACCATTCGATAGGCCTTCCTAAGTCTAGCAATGCGTTTTATTATTGTACCTAGAAAATGTCTAGATCTGAAGAAATAGGACTTAAAAGTGACTCACTGCATGTCACGCGATATTGAACCTTATGCCGTCGACATAAGGTCCATTTGTAACATTGCCCCCTTCTTAGTCATGCTCGTCCCGAGCATGATTTGATCCATAATAGCGAGCTAGGCGGTCTACGTGTACGATTTTCAGCTTCCCTCTAGGTCCTTTCTTAATCCGGTAGGTGACATCGTTTATTCTGGTTATTATCGTGTACGGACCCTCCCATTTAGCTTGGAACTTTGGACTCTTTCCTTTTCTCCTTATGGGATTATGTAACCATACCAAATTTCCCTCTTCAAATCCGGGCACGTTAGCTTTGCGGTCGTATCGGATTTTCATTTTCTCACTGGTTTTCAGACCATTCTCTCTCACTAGCTCATGTATTCCATCTAATTTACGCCGCAGGTCGGCCACATAGTCGACGGCTAGAATAGGAGTGTCGGGAGGTGTTCCGGTTAGTGCATCTATGGGTAGTCTAATTTCTCGGCCGAAGTTGACTTTCGCCGGTGTGCAATTTGTGCTATCATGTGTTGCAGAGCGGTATGACATTAAGAAGAGGGGAATGTATTGGTCCCAATCCCTCTGGTGTTCTTCTACTACTTTGGCCAAATGATTCTCTAGCGTCTGGTTGAATCTTTCGACCATTCCATCTGACTGTGGGTGATACGGTGTTGTACGAGTCTTATGTATCCCGAGTAGTTGGCAAACCTCTTGAAATAGTGAAGACTCGAAGTTTCTACCCTGGTCAGAGTGTAACTCCAAGGGAAAGCCAAATCGACAGAACACCTCATGAACTAGCTTTTTGGCGACTGTATGAGCTTCTTGGTTAGGTACTGCAAAAGCTTCTGGCCATTTGCTGAAATAGTCTTGCATGACGATGATATACCTATTCCCTTCTTCAGTAACAGGGAATGGCCCAGCTATATCGACAGCAACTCTTTCCCATGGTGCACCAACATTGTACACTTTCAGCCGACCTCTGGCCCTCGTTTGCGGTCCCTTTACTGACGAGCAGGCTACACATTTTCTACACCAGTCCTCTACGTCTTCGCGGCAATGCACCCAATAGAATCTTTTTCTCACCTTTTCCAGGGTTTTCTTTACTCCAAGATGTCCTCCGGATACTCCGTCGTGCACCTGTCGTAGCACTGACGCGACTTTATCACCGGGAACAACTATCTGTAAGGTGACCTCCTGTCCACTGGGTGATTCCCATTTCCTCTTGAGAACTCCATTATCAATTATCAGGCTGTCCCACTGAGCCCAGTAACTTTTTACTGTTGGGCTAAGCGCTGATATTTCACTCCAAGCGGGCCTCTGGCCACGTTGTTTCCATTCGATTACTGTCTTCAAGTCACTATCTTCCTTTTGTGCGTCTTCCAATGATTGATTATCCCAGTCTTCGTCCAAAGCGTTCACCTGGATAATCCTTACGTTCTCTTTCTTTTCCTGTTTGGCACAATGTCGGCAAGAT
The DNA here is from genome assembly GCA_017933935.1 of Sesamia nonagrioides. Taxonomy (NCBI): domain Eukaryota; kingdom Metazoa; phylum Arthropoda; class Insecta; order Lepidoptera; family Noctuidae; genus Sesamia; species Sesamia nonagrioides. The sequence continues at coordinate 564,612 of JADWQK010001864.1, forward strand.
TCTTCGCAAGGTCGTCTAGACAAAGCATCAGCATTATTGTGTGACTTGCCTTTCCGATGTTCAGTGACAAAGTCAAATTCTTGCAGCTGCTCTATCCACCTTGATACTTGTCCTTCTGGGTCTTTGAACTGGAGGAGCCACTGTAAGGCAGCGTGATCGGTACGAAGTGTAAACTGCCTCCCAATCAAATATTTCTTGAAGTGTTGTAAGGTCTTAACAACGGCTAGAAGTTCTCGGCGGGTAACACAATAATTTCTTTCTGGCTTGGAAAGGCATTTGCTGAAATATGCGATAACGACCTGCCTATCTCCTTGTGTTTGAGAGAGAACTCCTCCAATACCAACATTGCTGGCATCTGTGTCTACCAAAAATCGGCCTTCCCTACTAGGGTAACCTAATACAGGAGCCTCACACAAGTGAGTTTTCAGTAGCGCAAATGCCTGTTCGCAGTTAGAGTTCCATTCAAATTGACACTTTTCCTCTGTTAAACGATGCAACGGCTTCGCTAACTCGGAGAAGTTCTTCACAAACCGACGGTAATATGCACACAGACCCAAGAAAGAGCGTACCTCAGTTTTATTACGAGGCGTAGGCCACTTCGACACGGCTTTTATTTTCTCAGGGTCTGTTCGAATTCCTTGCGCCGAAATAATGTGCCCCAAGTATACAACCTCTTTCTGGAATAGTGTACACTTACTGGGACTGAGTTTTAAATTCGCTTCACGCAGTTTCTGAAAGACTTTCTCCAAATTGCGTAGGTGTTCTGCGAAGTTTCGTCCCATAATGATGATGTCATCCAAATAGACCAGGCATGCATCACCAAGCAACCCCACCAAGATGCGCTCCATTAGGCGCTCAAATGTAGCTGGAGCATTGCACAGTCCAAAAGGCATGACATTGAATTGCCAGAGACCGTTCCCAGGACCAGTGGTGAAAGCGGTCTTTTCTTTATCCTGCTGACAGATTTCCACCTGCCAGTATCCACTTTTGAGGTCAACTGTGGAGAACCATTTCATGCCACTTAGCAAGTCCAAAGTGTCATCTATACGTGGCAGGGGATAACTGTCCTTTTTCGTGGCATCATTCAACATCCTGTAGTCAACGCAAAACCTTGTACTGCCATCCTTTTTCTTGACTAGGACAACTGGAGATGACCAAGGGCTGGTAGATGCTTCGATAATCCGATTTTTCTCCATATCTCTTAACATTTCCGACACTTCCTGTTCTCTTGCAAAGGGGATACGACGTGGTCTCTGTCTTATCGGCTGTGTATCGCCCGTATCTATATGGTGTTTGACGAGCCCGGTCCTTCCCACGTCACTGTCGGTCTTAGAGAAGATGTCATGGAAGTTATGCAACAGTTGCTTCACTTTGTGACTTTCGAACTTATTTAAATTGCCCTTACAATTGTCGAGTAGCGTCGATACATGTTCCTGCCACTTCTTATCACGTTCCTTTTCGTGCGCCTCTGTTTTTCTCAACGATGCTACATGGTCGCACACACCAACTATGCAATTCTTTTCAAGAATTATTTCTTTGTTACTAACGTTGATAATGCGCACTTTTGGTTTATCGGAAATCATCATCAGTGCTCTTGCTGTTATCCAGTCTGGGTGATCTCCAGAATCTTCAATTATAATGCAACGTTTACGGCGTCCTATTGGTGATAGTCTAATATCTACTAAGGTTTCTGATCTTGGTGGTAATACCGTTCTCCTTAAACAGTACACTGACCCTTGTTTTCCACCTTGAAGAAATACTTCTTGTTCTGGAAAACTCAATACTCCTTTTGCTACATTAAGGACGCACTGCTGTTTCTTCAAAAAGTCCAGTCCTATTATGCAATCATCTGTAATATTTGCTATTAAAACAGGGTGCGTGAATGTCTTATCACCCATTTTCAAAGTCACATTCGTTTCACCAAGGACGAGTACTGGTTGGCCAGTGGCGGTTTGTAATCGGCATTGTGAAGATCCTCTTTTCCATACTATGGTCCGAGGAAATAGCTCCGGTCGTGCAATGGTTCTTGATGCACCAGTATCCAATGTGAAACTGCAGGATTTACCATTCAGTTGTCCTTCTATAATGAGACTGTTTCCGTCACCCACTTGTGATACTGTTATAATGGGGGCTACATGTCGACCAGCCAGTACTCGCCCCATAGCCCTGGCTGTTCCTAGTTTAAATCCTCGGCTTCCACCTGTGTCCCAGAAGTGCTTCTTCCCTTAGCCTTCCTGGGACAATTGATCCGAATATGCCCTTTTTCACCGCACTCATAGCATGTTGGCCCTTGTCGGGGTTTCATTTGTGCGGTTACCTCACGAATACGGTGGTGTGGTCGGCCATCTTGGCGTACTGCTTCCACCTCCAGAGCGTGTGTCAAGGCTGCCTTCAGAGTCTGATGGTGCCCCAGACGAACCGCAGCCCTGACTTCCGCATCTCGAATTCCATCAGTAAAAGCTTGCACCGTAGTAGCATCAATTGCTCCCGGCGTTGAAGCATACGCCCTCCGAACAATACGTTCTATTTCCGATGCCCATTGTTGCAAACCCTCACTGCTTTTCTGTGTGCGGTCGCGGAGTTGAGCCCTGTAGACATGTTCCAGGTGTTTCTCTCCATATCTAGACTCCAACGCTTCTAACAGACAGGCTAGGGTATTGCAATCGCCGGAAATATTTTCGAGGATTTGGACCGCCTCACCACGCAGAGCAAGCGTAAGGGCGGTTACGGCTTGATCGTCGTCCCAATTGTTGCCTTTTGCGACCTTTTCAAACTGTAGACGGAAGGCCACCCATGACGTTGTCCCGTCAAAATGAGGTACCTTGAAAGTCGGCAAAGCACTGGGTACCGGTACCACACCTTTAATAACTCCTTTTTGTACCTTCTCATGTAAAAATTCTACTTCCTTCCCAAACTCCATGATGGTACTGTTTAATTTCTCCATACGCGCATCTTGTTTGTCTATGCGCGTATCTTGCTGGTCCATACGTGTATCTTGTTTGTCTATGCGCGTGTCTTGCTGGTCCAGACGGGCATCTTGTTGAGCTGTTTTAATTCTAAGTTCATTGACCTCTTCTTTGGTCTTTTTCCACTTTTCATTTAATTGTAATACCAGTTGCTGGGATTCCTTTATTTGTGACTGGGTTGCTGCCTGGGATTGTTTTATTTGTGCCTGGGTTTCTGCCTGGGATCTATCTATTTTTGCCTGGATTTCTGCCTGGGATTTTGCCTGGGATTGTTGTATTTGTGCCTGGATTTCTGCCTGGGATTTTGCCTGTGATTCTGCTACTATGCCTTTTATTTGCGCCTGGGATTCTGCTATACTCAACTTTATTTGCGCCGTCAAGTGAGCCAGTAACACCGATAAATCGGATCCGCTGCTTCCGGGAATAGTGCTGGTACTAGGCGCACTCACATTCGTCGGTGTTACGACGGCCGCATCTTCTACGGGTGCAGGGACACCAAGCGATTCTTCCTCTTGACGCGCCAAATCCATCGCTGCTTGTCGTCGCGTGCGAACTCTTTCGTCTTCCCTTGGCGTGACCGGCATGCCGCTTCTGACACCAATTGTTACGGGCTAGGGGTACTTAAACGCCGGTTAAGGGTTACGAAGTTTATTGGCAACGAAGGTACAGTCGATTGTAGGCAATGACAAGTAGAACTTAGCTGATGTCGTACCGAAGTCTTCTCTTACGTCCACGAAGTCCGTGTTGTAAACACACAATAACGCTACAGATGTTTCTTCACGTAGTACTTACAGTTCTCGTTATAATTGTCGCAGTAGGTCTTCTTTAAGATTGTTTCTTAACTGTCGCTGTTTTCGTATCGCTAGTCGAGTGTAGACTGACTGTGCGCCGGCGTCGCGCCGCCTATATATAGGCCAGCTGATCGAACATTCCGGAATCCTCTAGACGTAATAATAATACTGCATAACTTCGAGGTCACCGGCCATGTAAGTACCTATGGTAATTCCCGGAAACGGGTTTCCAGAAATTTCGATGTCGACACTTTGTTGTCAAAACTGTTGAGACCTGTACCATTCGATAGGCCTTCCTAAGTCTAGCAATGCGTTTTATTATTGTACCTAGAAAATGTCTAGATCTGAAGAAATAGGACTTAAAAGTGACTCACTGCATGTCACGCGATATTGAACCTTATGCCGTCGACATAAGGTCCATTTGTAACAATATATTATAAATACAAGTTTAGCAACTCTGCCAGTTAGGAGGTTAATATGACATTTAAATTTTAGATTCTTATCTATGATTATGCCTAGGTATTTGATTTCATCCGTAGAAGATATGGGTGTACATACATTGGCATGACACTTGAGTTTGGGAATTACAGGTGTGTTCTCTTACTAATGTTGTTTGTTTTGGTTGAGTAGCAGTGCTTACCGAATATGTAATTAACTTTCGTTTCGGAGGTATTAAGTGTAAGCGTGTGGGGATAAAGCTAGGGCACCGTTACACTAAAGCTATTCTGTGCCTTGTCCTCGAGTTCAGACCATGTATTAGCGACGAAAGTTATTGCTACAATGCTGATGAATTTTGATTACCTGGGAGCGATTTGTGAGGTAGCTTTGAAAGAGATCAAGTTGCAGCCCTCTGACTTATTTTTTTACTTATTAATTTAAACGCCAGAGACTAGAGATTTGTGTTTTCATTAAAACCAGTTTTGCTTCTAGACAGACAGACAGACCGACTATAATATAATCATGATTTAAGTTTTATCCCGCATTTGTATTATGATTGCTCAATCATAAGCTTTTACACCAGCGTGTGTTTTCAAAATCAAAATTGTTTATTTCAAATTAACCATCCGTTGGTGCTTTTGAATAGTCAATGTCGGTCAGTCCAAGAAAAAAGAAGCTAAATTACACGTTCCAAAGCGTAGATCTCTATGGAGAAGAATGTGCAAGAAACTCCATGGACACTCTTTTAAAATCATAATATGGGTTACATTTCTTCGTTACATATTTCTGTTGCTTCTATCATGTGAGCACAATGTATAAATTTAAAATTAAGTAACAGATAGAAAATGAGTTAAGCCCACTGGCAGCTAAGAGATGACCAGTCTCCACTGACGGCCCCCGTTCACGAGCATGACGCGTGCATCAGCCCCACTTAGCTCAATCATTTTGAAGGGAACCAAATCACCCAACAACACGCGACACCATCAGCAAGACATTTGAGTGAGCATGACAAACTCTCAACTGCCATGCTCGTAATGTCAAACAAGTTATATACAAAAAAAAAAAAAACACCTTAGTCCATGCTGCCCCACATTCACAAACTTGAAAAGTGCTTTTACATTATACAATACTATATTACTCGCAAAATCATGGTAGCAAAATCTTGTGCACAATTGAAATAAACAAATAAAAAGGAATATTTGAAAAACAACAAAAAGGGGGAATTGTATCTCTTCCAAACCTACAAAATTGCCTGTGGCTGTGGAGCAGGACGGGCATTTAGCCAAGCATTTTTATCAAGGATATAATCTTCCAGTTTATATTATGCTTGCTTACACAGCGTGCGTTTAATGCATGTTTTGATTTTAGACTCATTGAGTTGTTGAATCGCTAGCGGTACTTTATTATAAAATTTTACACAGTACCCCATAAAACAACTATTTACTTTAGCCAGTCTGAACCGAGGTTGATCTAAATTGTTTCTATTCCTATTATTAAAATTGTGCCTGTAACTTATCTTATTAAAAAAATCAATATTTTTTCGAACATACATGTTTTGATAAATGTATTGACAAGGGACCGTAAGGATGTTTATTTCTTTAAATAGTTCCCTAAGAGAATCGCGTCTGCGGATATTATAATTATATGGGTGTGATAGCTCTTTTCTGTAGAATAAAAATAGACTCTATGTTTGCAACCCGTCCCCAAAGCAAAATACCGTATGATATGATACTATGAAAGTAGCTAAAATAGACTAGTCTCGCAGTATCTACATCAGTAAATTGACAGATTTTTCTGACAGCATATAAGCCGTCCTGTCAGAGATGTTAAACGAGGATCCCACTGTAGCCTCGAGTTAAGCGTGATCCCCAGAAAAACGGTGTTCTCGACGAATTCGAGTTTCTCCTTGTTCAATACTATATCGGAGTAAGTACTTGTAACATTTGGTAACGCAAATCTTATACACTTAGTCTTTTTTGCATTTAGTACTAAATTATTAGTGTAAATTTTGGACTTGCTGTAAAGCATTATTTACGTCATCAAGGTTTGAGCAACGTCAATTGATTTTAAAAATTAACGAAGTATCATCTGCAAACAATACAATATGTGGTTGTTTTTTTAATAGATACGGTAGATTATTTATATATACTAAAAAGAGGAAAGGACCCAAAATCGAGCCTTACGGTACATCCATTTTGACTTTCAAACCCAAAGAATTAAAACCATTTATCTGAACTTGCTGTTGTCTATCAATTAAATAAGATTTTACCAAGCTGAGTGCATGTTTACTCAGCCCATAATGTTCAAGCTTTAGAAGTAAGGTTTCAGGATTGACACAATTAAAAGCCTTGGAGAGGTCAAAAAAAATCCCTATCACATCTTGGGCTTCTTCCCACGCTGCAAATATATATTTTGACTAGCTTTCCGCCCGCGGCTTCGCCCGCGTGGAGTTCGGTTATATCGCGCTTTTTAGATTTCCCTCGGGAACATCAAATTTTTCCGGGATAAAAGGTAGCCTATGTTCTTTCTCAGGGTCTAAAGATTGTCTGTGCTAAATTTCATCAAAATCGGTTGAGAGGTTTAAGCGGGAAAGCGTAACAGACAGACAGACAGACAGAGTTACTTTCGCATTTATAATATTAGTTTGGATAAAGTGACACCAGCGTCGGTCGTACAACGTCCTCTGGTGAACCCAGTGTGGGTGAACCAGAGGACGTTGATCATGAAAGATTGCATTGCTGTTAAAATGATATAGCATCTGTGTAAGCATAACTTTTTCAAACACCTTACTGAAAACAGGCAATACCGATACGTGTCTGTAATTATTAGTGTCCTTATGGTCACCGGATTTAAAAAGTGGTATTACCTTACTGTATTTCTAATAAAACGCCAGTTTACTTGAACGCGATGACACGACTAATTTTATTCGTATGACAACTGACAAGCGACATTACATATTAGCAACTGCCACATAATAACATAGATGGCGTGAGTGAGTTTATTTTATGTCAATGTTATACAATTCTAACACCCCAACTACAGAAAATAAACCAATATCATAATATAAAAAACAATCTTTTACTTAAGATACTAACAATTGAAAAATCATTTCCTAACGCTTGAACATACCTATACCTTCTATACACTTATAATGTTTCATAGAACTTAAAGCTTTAGTTAGAAAATCAGCTGGCATAGCAGTTGTTGGAAAATATTGCAAATTTATAACTTTATCATTGATTACATCTTTGACAAAATGATATCTGATGTCAATATGTTTGCTCTTTCTATGACACACATGATTTGCCACCAACTTCTGTGCACTTTGACTATCATTGTACAGTTTTACAGTGCATAAATTACCAGTAAGCTCGCATAACAACATTCTCAAATATATAGCCTCTTTACATGCTTCTGCTATTGCCATATATTCAGCCTCCATACTTGATAATGCTACTGTCCTTTGCTTACGGCTTTCCCATGAAATGGCTGAACCTGATAGTACAAAACAATATCCCGTATAAGACTTACGATCAACTGAATTGCTAGCCCAGTCTGCATCAACATATCCTACAAGTTCAGTCTCGCCTTTTACATATTTCAAGCAAAAACTTTTTGTTTTCTTTAAATATCTAAGTATTCTCTTAGCATACTTCCAATGAACATTAGTATGACATTTGTTAAATTGGCTAAGAAAGCTCACACTGAATGATATGTCTGGCCTAGTCAGCACTGCCAAATACATCAAACTTCCTATCAATTGTTGATAAGGAATCTCACTATCACAAGTGTCAGACCTTTTAATATCTAATTTACATTCTACTGGAGTACTAGCTTCTTTACATTCCAATATATTGAATTTATCCAATAACTGATCTATATATTGCTCTTGATCTAAAGTTAGAATATTCTGTTTTTTATCAACCTTAACCCTCATACCTAAACACTGTTGAACCTGACCTAAGTTTTTAATCTTAAATTTAGAACTTAATACAGAAATTAAATTTTCAGTTTCACTCTTATCACTAGAATAAACAAAAAAATCATCCACATACAAAGCAATGATAATCTTTACATCATTACTGATCTTTGTAAAAACACATGGTTCTAAGCGGCTCTTTTTAAACCCTATTTCGCTTAAACATTGATCTACTCTCTCATACCAAGATCTAGATGACTGTTTTAGTCCATAAATTGCTTTGTTTAATTTTACAATAACTTTTTCTTTGTTAGAATTACAATCAATATTTGGCTGAAACATATAAATATCTTCTTTGAGAAATCCATTTAAAAATGCTGTTTTCACATCTAAATGATTAACATGTAAACCTAATTGGACAGACAAAGCAAATAACATCTTAAGAGTAGAATGTCTCACAACAGGTGAAAAAGTTTCTTCATAGTCCAAACCAGGCTTCTGCGTGAAGCCTTTAGCCACTAAACGCGCTCTGTACCGAACACTGTTATCAATATTGATTTTCCTCTTGTATACCCACTTACACTGCACTGGAGTCTTATGAGAAGGTAGTTTATCAACTGGAAACCACGCATCATTTTCTTTGAATGCCTCCAACTCCTCCTTCATAGCCTCGATCCACTTGTCTCGGTCCGGGCCCTCCAGAGCCTCATGGGTGGTCACAGGATCCTTGGTAACTTCAGTACTGGATGAAGCGCACAGGTTTGTATAACCATAATGCTTTGACTGCTTCCTTATTCGTTTAGTAATTACTTCTGGTTCTGGCTCATCATCTACAGATGCTGTTGTTTGCTGCAACATAGGGTCCAAATCAGTCAAAGCGTTAAGATATTCAGATTCTGAAGAAATATTTGAACATTCTTCATTCTGAGAAGTTTTATTGGCTATTTCTTTCTCACTGCTCTCAACATAGCTGCCTGACTTATCATTTTGGATTGTGTCCCCAACTGAAACTGTTATACTGTCATCTACAATATTCTTCCTTTCAGTATTTTCATGTACTATAACATCTCTACTTGTTGTTATATTACGCTTTACGGGATCATACACTCGGTAACCCTTCACATTCTCTGCAAAACCAACTAGGATATGCTTCCTTGATTTAGAATCCCACTTAAGCCTTTTTTGTTTCGGAATATGAACCATTATATGACTACCAAATATACGGATATGACTTAAATCTGGCTTCTGTTTCATCCAAAGTTCATATGGTGTTTTATTATCTAATCCTGATGCCGATCTGTTTCTAAGATAGACGGCAGTATTTGTTGCTTCCGCCCAAAACTTCTTATCTAACCCAGAATCAAATAATAAACAACGAGCTCTCTCAATAATAGTTCTATTGATACGCTCACTCATTCCATTTTGTTCTGGAGTGTAGGCATTCGTTTTTTGATGAATTATACCTGCAGCTTTTAAATGATCTTCAAACTCATTACTACAGAACTCTAAGCCATTATCTGTCCGAAAAATTTTAATTTTTGTATTCTGTTGGTTTTCTACCAAGGACTTAAACTCTTTAAAAAAACTTAAAAACTTCGCTTTTTGCTTTGAGAAAGTAAACGAAAACCATATGAGTAAAGTCGTCAACAAATACAAGAAAGTACCTTGATCCACCGATTGAAGTTATCTCCATTGGTCCACAAACATCAGCATGGATAACATCCAAAGGCTTGCTGCTCCTTGTTCCTGCATGACCAAATGGCAAGCGCGACTGCTTTCCTTCACAACATACTGTACATGTGCTTTTGCTGATCTCTGACTTATCTGAGTAAGAAATACCCGTGACTGCTCCATCTCTCATCTTTTTCAAATCATTCATGTTCAAATGTCCCATTCTTCTGTGCCAAACTTCACTACTAGTATCTTCAGTAGTAGAAGTAAACACACACTGTTTGCTTTCCAACCTCAACTTGTAAACACCATTCATTTCATCAGCAATTCCAACTAAACTGTTTTGTACATTATAAATATAACAGCAGTTGTTTTTGAACTGCACACTGTTGCCGTTTTTGATCAACTGACTGACAGAAATTAAATTTGTCGAGAGGTTAGGAACACATAAAACTTTCTTTAAAGTCACATCATATCTGCAAACATCTGTTTTTGTAATTATATTAACATCACCACAGCACAATACAGGCATAGCACTTTTGTTTGGTGCTATTATCTCCTTTATTTGAGGTGTAAAACACGGATTCTTCACAATGTTTACATCTGGGGTCATATGAACACTGGCACCGCTATCTAAGTAAAAGTCATTTTTACAATAATTTCCACTCAAGAAAACTGCGGAAAAAGCGTTCGTCGTCTTAATTACACATTGCTGGTTTTGTTCCTTGGTGCACTGAGACTTGTAATGCCCGAATTCAGTGTGACCAACCTTAAATTAGAGATCCTGCCGCACTAAGACAAGAAAACTGACAAATCCTGCCACAATCAAAAGCACAAAATGCCAAAATAATGCCAATATATTCTAAAAGTTTAAAATAAATAAACACATTATTTTTTTGAAGTTTTATTTAAAACTAGCTGCGCCGCACGGATTCACACGCGTTTTTTTTTTTTTTAAATGCCACGCTCCTATTTGTCGCAGCGTGATGTTATATAAGTATAACCAAAAGCCTTCCTCGATGAATGGGCTATCAAACGAAAAAAGAATTTTTCAAATCGGACCAGTAGTTCCTTAGATTAGCACGTTCAAACAAACAAACAAACTCTTCAGCTTTATATGTATATCAGTAGGATAGATAATAGATCTTAAAGTCTAAAAGTGAACTGAATTAAATTACACATTCCTATTAGCATCGTATTCTTCTGGACCACTTTCTTTATACATCGCTTTTGTCATTTCTTTAGTTGGCTGGAATGAAACGCAGTCACCATATTCACTAATGTCCTGTCTAACAACTAAAATAGAGGCGACATGTTTATTAATAAATCTGTTCCGCGTTTTTGTTTTATCAGATTGATTTTCGAGAATATTCTTTCACAAGCAGCATTCGACTTGTTTTTGAATTTAATTTTTTACATTTTGGCATTATAATTTCCTTCTAGAAACATTCTAAATTATTTTTTATTTTATTTGACATAATAATTTTGTTCTAGATACATTCAACATTATTTTCTTTTGACATTTTTTTTTAGGATTTTTATTATTTTATTTATTTTGTATTGTTCCTAACAACAAATTGCTCTGTTGTCTGGTTGTAAGTAACTCATGATTCGAAAGTGCTTGTATCTAAGCCTACTTGAATAAAGTATTATTTGAATTGGATACTGCATCCTACTCTTTTGTGGGCTGTAGCGGCTAGCGGCTATACTTTATTGTCAATACTGCCAAAAGTGCCAAATCCTGCCAGATTTCTAAAACGTCAAACAAAAGTGCCAGAGAGTAAAATAAAGGGCTAAACCTGCCAAAAAGGCAGGATCCTGCCACATTTGGTCACACTGCCCGAATTCTTTGCACTTATAACATTTTTTTTTTTTTCTCGTTTTTGGCAACTGAGCCGGTTTCGACTATTCTGCCAGTGTCACGTGGTGACGGCAGCAAACAGAGACAGGCCGTCGAACTTTTCCATTCGTGGTAGGTGTTAGTATAGCTGCATGGACAAACACATTGGTTAGTAAGACAATAAATCTAATTTACAAGTATACATTAGCTAACAATTAAACTGGCTTATACTATATACAGACTATTTACACACAAACTACGCACCAATTAAAACTTTAACTCATTCTCAACTAGGAATCTGGCCAAAAGATTTATTAATTTAGGGGAGAAGTGGGAAAGTAGGGTATGAAAATTAGTTGGGAGAGGGATGTTGACTTGGGGGATTTTTGAATAGAGGTCAAAAGATTTAGTATTACGGGGACAAGAAAAGAAAATATGGTCTAAAGTACCATCTTCAAGACCGCACTCGCACCGGGAATTATCCCTGACGTGGATCTTCTTCAGGAACACTGGGCTACAACAATGTCCGAGTCTAAGTCTACACAGTGAGGAAACAGTTCTCTTCGACAATTTAGGACATTTAGAAAACCAAGGCCTACGCTGAACCTCAGGCTGTATGGCAGCGTAGTAGATGCCCTTGGTTTTAGAAGACGTCTTCCATGTTTCAGCCCACGAGTTAAATAACTTGGGTCTGGCACCATTCCGCAAATCGTAGTTATGCGCTACGTAGTGCTTTTGATCAACCGGATTCGATGTGGCATACTTTGCTAACGAATCAGCGCACTCATTGCCAGCAATACCCGAGTGACCGGGGATCCAGGTTATCTCAACGTCCAAGCCGTTTTGGTAGCATTCAAATAACAAGTTCTTTATATCCATAATGATTTTACTATTAATTTTACTATGAAATTGATTTTGCTTAAGGGCCTGAATACTACTATGGGAATCTGAAAAAATTACTGACCTTGTTATTTGATGGGATTTAATATAGTGTAAGGCTTCTAAAATACCTACACACTCTCCTGTAAAGACTGATGCTTCTGGTGGACATTGGAAAAGTAAAGCTATTTTAGAGTTTTGGAAATAAACTGCCACCCCAGTACATCCAGATTCAGACAATTTTGAAGCATCAGTGAAAAAGAAATTCCATCCTTCCCAATAACGCTTGACAGCTGACTCAAAGTCCTCTCCAGCGTTTTGAGAATTCTTTGATACACCTAAACCTAAAACGACTTTTGGTTCCCAATAAATCGACTCGTATGCAGCGGAGAAGACTGGAAGAGATGGGTATTGGCAGATAGGCACGGAGAGTTGTTTAAGCTCTCTATACCTATCTATCAATAGGGGAACTGTTTTATGGTTCCAATAGGAAGAATTATTAAAGGAGAGGTCAATTTGTTCTAAAATTGGGAGCAAGGGATGGGATGAAAGGAAAAATACTTTAGTTAGGAATCGATCTGCCAAGTATTGTCTCCTAAGATGTAAGGGAGGGTCAGCACATTCCACTTGAAGTGCATTTATGGGGGATGATTTCATAGCCCCAATCACTATTCTGAGGCATTTGGACTGGATGCTATCTAGTTTCTTTAGCGCTTCTTTATTACAAGGCTCAAGTAAGTAGCTGCAGTAATCCATAGCGCTTCTGGTCAGAGCATTATAGACCAGTTTAAGGGTGTAGGGGTGAGCTCCCCACCACACCCCAGCCAAAGCCTTAAGGACCGACACGGAACGTTCACATTTTTTGACCGTGTTGCTGATGTGATCAACCCCAGACAACTTTGAGTCCAAGGTTACTCCCAGAAACCTAGCCTTATCTTCGACTGGAATGCTTTGACCATTGACGGTTAGGTCAATGGGAGGAACAGAACGCTTGCGTGTAAAAATGACAGCTTTACTCTTTGGCGCACTTAAGGACAAACCATTGTCAAGTAGCCATTGGTTTAATGAGGCCAGAGAGACATTCATTGAAAGGGCGGCATCCTGAATGGAACTGCCGCACACCATTAGTGCGATATCGTCAGCATACTGAAGGATCTTACAGTCGAAATTAAGGGAAGAGGGCAAGTCAGCTGTGTAGATGTTGTATAATGGGGGACTAAGAACTGATCCTTGAGGTAGTCCTCTCCAGACCGATCTTTGTTTAGAGTCACCCCCTGGTATTCTTAGTTGAATGGTGCGACTGGTAAAAATGCTACCAATGATGCGACAAATCCTAGCCGGGATTCTCAGCTCGTGCAACTTTTGCCTGAGGTTAGGGAGGAGGACGGAATCATAGGCAGCTGATATATCCAGAAAGACAGCAACCACAGACTCATTTCTGCTAAGGGCCAGCCGGACCTCTGACGTGAGGGTACCCACACTATCAGCTGTGCCCAGGCCTTTCCTAAAGCCAAATTGAGTCGTTGGAAGCAGTCTCCTGTTTTCCACCAACCACACTAATCGGTTTTTAATTAAATGTTCCAAAAGTTTGATAAGTATGGACGATAGGGCAATGGGTCTGTATGAGCAATGATCATTCGGATCTTTGCCTGGTTTTAGAATCGGGATGACAACCTGAACCTTCCACTCTGTGGGAATGAAGCCAGAAGTAAAACAGAAATTAGCCAGGTCCAGGTAATATTTGTGAGTTTTTGGTCCAGCTTTAGAAATAAAGGAGTACGGGAATCCATCCACTCCCGGAGCGGAGTCCTTGACGTGGGATAGCACAGCTTTCAACTCGTCCAAGCTAAATGGCATGTTCATTGGGTCCTCAATGTTGTCTGCATCATAGATGTCAACATTGGTTTCCTCAAGACTTGGAACATAAGCCGGAGCGATTTTTGAGAAAAAATGGTATCCCAGTTCTTCCGTGAGGTTGTTGGAAGAGGAGGCAGGTGCTAAACTGCTCCTAAAAAGTTTCACCTTTCGCCAAACCGCCGAAACCGGGGTGGATGGAGCCAGCGAACTACAATATTTTGACCAACCTTCGCGTTTTTTCCTTTTTAGGAATTTCCTGGACTTGACCAATATCCGTTTGAAGGAAAGGAGGTTATCCAGGTTCATATTGCCATTGACTGTCTTTTCAGCCTCATTCCTGGCCCTGACCATGTCAGTGCATTCCCTATCCCACCATGGCGGGGGGGGGAGTTTACCAGAAAAAGGTTTTTTGGACGGGAAACAATCATCAGCAGTGGAAGCAATGGTGGAGGAGAAGGACAAGAAACATTCCTGGGCATTAACATGGTTAACTTCTGGGAGGGAGGATACTCTAAGGTCCAGGATTTTAGAATATAAATCCCAGTCTGCTGAGTTTAATTGGTGTTTTAAAAGAGGGGGAGAAACTTTAACAGGAATGCTTTTGGAAGGAAATTCAATTATGATGGGGTAGTGATCACTTCCATAGGTCATATCCAAGCGACGCCAAATGAGAAGACTAGCTATATTGGATGAGCAGAATGTTAAGTCAACACAGCTACTATTCTGACCAGGTAGAGATCTACGAGTAGCACTACCATCGTTGATTAGACAAAGATTGTGCTCATCCAATATATCCAGCAAGCCAATGCCAATGGTAATGGTGACAATTGAAATCGCCCATTACAAGTATTGGGCCACTAACATTGCATAACAAATTCCTAATTAGCGACAGATACTCTAGTTGTGGGTGCGCAATATAAAAAGAAAAAATATTTATACCCTCCGCCTTCACAGCAACAACATTTATGTTATCACCAACAAAGGTTAGAGGGATCTGAGAGAATGATACCTTGCTATTGATGAGCAAGGCACATCCTCCGTATCCATCAGATCTATCATCACGAACACTGGCAAAACATGGCAGCCTGAAATTGCTTCCAGGCAAAAGCCATGTCTCAGCAATGCCGCAGACTGATGGTTTAAACCTATTAATTAAAAAAGAAAGATCAGGCTTTCTGGGAGTAATACTCCTCACGTTCCATTGGAGAAGTGTTAGGGGATGGAATTTTGTTTATATAGTCTAATATGGAGGTCAATTTTTGTGCAACGTGGTCAGGTATGGAGTGAGATGGGCTGGCAAGGGCAGACATGAGCATGTCTGTGATTAAATTCAGGACATCAGAATATTTATCCTGCTGTTTGTGGAGGATTGGCTGTGGAGCTTCCAATGGAAGAGCACAGCCATTTTTGGATGGGGAAAAAGAGTAATTTTGGGAGAGGTTCAGGTGGGCCCGTTTATCGTAGCCGGGTGAAAGTGGGGTATGGGCTTTTGGTTTCAAAAGGACCGTTTTCCGGTATGAATTTTGGGTTACTGGGATGGGTCTTGAGGACAGCGGTTGAGGTTTATTTATAGTAACTTTGTTACGTGAGAGAGATTTTGAGACATCAGCATATGATCTGGAAACAGGTGGGAAGACCCGACTTGCCTCCACATACGAGATCGATTTTTCCGCCATCAGAGCTTTGATGCTCTTCTGTCGGCCCAATTCAGGACAAGCACTGTCATTTGCGAAATGGTTGCCAGAACACGAAACACAGAGACTCAATTCACGGGTGACTTCACATCCATCACTTGGATGATCTTCACCACACTTAAAACATCTAGGTTTCGATCTGCAGATGGTGCGGGTATGTCCAAAGCGGCAACAATTATAGCATTGGACCGTTGGATATGTGTATCTCTCCACGGGGAGAGCCGAGTAGAAGCAATAGACACGCTTAGGTAGTATTTGTCCATCAAATGTAACAACTACAGTCTGTGTGGGCTTCCACTCGGTCACAACGGCAGAAGACACCTTCCTGCTCATTCGTCTCGCCCTGATGACAGAGCCACACCCCTCAGGAACCTGGATGTTTTTAATGATCTCATCTTCAGACCATTCGACTGGAATATCCCTCACAATACCCATTCTTGTGATGTTGTATTGTGGAATGGCAGCCATGTAATTGTGTTGGGATAAAATCTTATTGTTAAGGAAACTGTTTGCATCCTGATAAGACTTGAACTCGACTGACACACGATTTCTGCCTACACGTTTGATCCCATCGAGACGTATGTTATTCACGTTGTTTATCGTCAAAAACATACCAAACTTGATAGGTTGTAGCACAGTGCCTGTATTTTGTTCGTCTTTGAGTGATACATTCACTATATAGGGAGGATTGTCTTGTGGTGTGTACGAAAGCCTGCCTATTGTATTCTTGGGAATCTTAATTTTAATATTTGAAGAGACCGGGGGCGAACTAGCGGTCCTCTTACGACTATGGGTGTCCGTATCCATAACATTGTCGTTTGAGGTTATTTCTATGTCATTTGGAACTGGAAGGGTGATTGTGAGCCCAGAAGGAAGATCAAATAGGTCAGGCGGGGGATCTTTACCAGGATCAGGGGGCTTTTTGGAAGCCATTTTGAATTACGCTAAACAAGATAAAAATAAAAAATAAAACAATACAAAGGGACGATTACAACAACTAAAAACAAACCTTACACCCAATACACAAACAAAATGAACACTTTCGATCGAGTTTCACAACAAAAGAATCACTATAGTCGAAAATATTCAATAGCACTGACAAAAGCACGTGTAGCCTTTCACCACTACCGAACGAATCTTATAACATTTTATTCTCTGTTTTCTTTTTGTTCGAACTTGACGTACCGCCGCCGGCGCCGCCATTGTTGCTACGAGAGCTGTCATTCTTCCTTTCATTATTGCCAACATTGCGATGTTGACGATAGTGCTGCCCTCTGCTGAAAAACGCATTTCCTGCCTCCGAGCTGTCTGACAGGTCAATCAGCTTCGTTTTTATTACGTCAGCTGTAATGGCGATACCGGAATGCTCAATGGCCATTATCATGGGAAAATATTTGTCCGGCAAACCAGCCAACAATAAGCATCCGATCCATTCATCATTCACTGGAAATCCCGTACCTGTTAATTTTTGCGCCGTCTCGATTATTTGAGTAATGTAGGTAGTCATTGAATCGCAACCATCCAGGCGAATTGATATGAGGTTACGTAACAATGTGATTCTCCTTGAAAACCCAGAATCATCAAAAATGGACTTCAATTTCTGCCACAAATCCTTAGTACTTTTTGCTTCCTTAATGTGAACGTACAATGATGGATCTATTGTCAAAATTAACTTAGCTTTCGTTTTGGCATCTTCTGCTACTGCGGTTGCTGCTGACTTTTCTTGCTTTATACAGTCAGCCACTCCTTCTAGAATTAGCAAATTCTCCGCCGCAAATGCCCACTCGTCGTAGTTCTCCCGACCTTTCAGCTTTGGGATGCTGGTCAAGAAAGAATTTGTAGCCATTTCTGTTAATTTGATTCACTAATTCTCACAGCCGTTTTATTTGTATTACACACCGCGCCTAAGCTAAATAAAAGCAAAAAATTTACTGCAAATTTAACTGTAGAACATTCTGGGCCCATAACCTGATAAAACGACAGTTTACTTGAACGCGATGACACGACTAATTTTATTCGTATGACAACTGACAAGCGACATTACATATTAGCAACTGCTACATAATAACATAGATGGCGTGAGTGAGTTTATTTTATGTCAATGTTATACAATTCTAACAATTTCATTATATCTGGAAAGACGCCTTGATCCACACACAAATTAAATATTAAAGCCAAGTATGGTGCTATGGTCTCAATTATGGATGTGCATACTTTAACAGACATTCCCCATAGGTCTTCGGTTATTTTGACTTTTATTTGCCGGAAAGCCTTTATGACTGTCATATGGTTTATATATTTGAATTTAAATTCAACCGGACAGCCTGGCAAGTTTGCTTTTAATAAATCAATCGAGGCATCTTGGGAGGAGTTTAGAGCTTCCGTTGTCCTAAGGGCTAAATTGGTGAAAGAATTCACAAACTCTTGGGCTACCTCTACGTTAGAGCTTTTGGGACCATGTGGAGTCTCCAATAAATAATCTGTACTCCGTAATTTATTCCTACCAGTTTCACTATTAATAACTTTCCACACTGTCTTTATTTTGTTGTCTGCCGATTTGATCTTGTCGCTAATGTACAGGGCCTTCGCCACCTTGCAAATCTTTCTGAATAGTTTAGAATATCTATTTACATATTTATTAAAGGTAATAACTTTCCACACTGTCTTTATTTTGTTGTCTGCCGATTTGATCTTGTCGCTAATGTACAGGGCCTTCACCACCTTGCAAATCTTTTTGAATAGTTTAGAATATCTACATATTTACATATTTAATAAAGGTATCAGTATTGACGAATGGCATAAGGCTTAAGGTATAGCTTATACAGTCTTTCGCTACTTACCCTAATACCTTTAGTTGCCCAGTCATTAAAAACAAACTTAGGGAATATATTTTTCGACATCTTTTCAAAAACTGTATTAAAATCATTAAGTACCAATGAAAAAAAAATATCATAAAATTTATTAGCATCATTAATATCATGTCCCAGAACATTTAACTTATTTTGTAACTTACTATTAAATTTTGCTAATTTGCCTATTGTAATTGGCCTGAATTGTATCAGAGTTTTTTCCAAGGATGATTGAGACATAAAAGTAACCGTTTGTCCACTATGATCTGAAGGAAGATAATTTACTATAGCTTTATATAAATAGTCACAATTACAGAAAACATTGTCAATACAAGTTGCAGAGGTTGGAGTTACTCTAATTGGTTCTGTAAAAACGTTAAATAAATTGAATGATTTAAAAAGGCTTAAAAATCTGCTACTTTTTGAATTATTTTCCAAAATATTAATGTTAAAATCTCCACAAATAATTACTGATTTGTTACTATCTGCAAGTTTGGCTAAAATATCCTCCATTGTTGATTCAAAAAGACTAAAGTTTTGAGGGTTCGGGGGTCTGTACACGCCCACTATAACATGCTTATCTAGCTCAACACAAGACTCTTCTATACAATGTTCCATTGACAAATTAACTATGTCTTTACGTTGCTTAAACTTTAAGCGTTTTTTTATTAAGATAAAGGAACCACCACGCAACATAGATTCGCGGTTGAAACAACTACCCACACTATAATTTTCATAACTAAGTAACACCTGGTAATCTTTAAACCAGCGTTCTCTAATAAATACAAGATCGAACATTTGATAAATATCACACTTTTAAGATTTCTCAGCAGTGTGTGTACGCATATGATATGTTAAATTCCCCTTTACACTAAAATTACATTGACAAATATCACACTGATAAGGTTTCTCACCAGTGTGTGTACGCATATGAATAGTTAATCTTTGCCTTTGTTTATACATACGCTGACAAATATGACACTTATACTCTTTTTTTTAAATTATTAGAACTACTCCGAATACATATGTAAGGCTCTTTGAAATGCCTCCTGCCGGAGGCTCTACGTGGGGGCCGTGCGGTCCATGGCCCTTTACGGGGCACCGGTGTGAGCGCGGTCGTTAAGGAAGCGACCAGTCCGATGCCTGACCGTGTCCCAGAGGGTCATGGCCATTCGGCTGATCCGGGGATACCGCACGGTCTCCGCTGAGGCGGCGAGCCACCTTGCCGAATTACCGCCATGGGATCTGGAGGCCAAAGTCCTCGCCCACATGTGGGAGTGGCGAGAGGAGGCAAAACGCCGGGGTATAACTCCGCTGCCGCGAGAAATCGCGGTACGGCGGACATAGCTCCGGCCGGATCTCATGGCGATATGGAGAATGCGATTGTCGCAACCCAGTGCTGGGCACGCCACAATAGCGGCGGTAAGTCCCCTCTTTGAGGAGTGGCTAGAGAGGCGCCACGGCGCCCTCACCTTCCGCCTGACGCAGGTCCTCACCGGACACGGTTGTTTCGGGAGGTTCCTGTCCCGTATAAGGCGGGAGGAAACGCCAGGGTGTCACCATTGTGTGGCGGTGCTCTACCCAAGCCGGGCAGACCTCCACCGTATGCCCCACCGTGTCCTCAGGGCGATCCCTGAGGACACGGTGGGGCATACGGTGGAGGTCTGCCCGGCTTGGGTAGAGCACCGCCGTGTCCTCGTAGCGGCGATCGGCGGCGATCTCTCGCGTCCGACCCTGGTCCAGGCCATGGTCCGGAGCGAGAGTGCATGGCAGGCCGTCACGTCCTTCTGCGAAGCAGTGATGCTGGCAAAGGAGGAGGCGGAGCGCGTGAGGCAACGGGAATCCCAGCGCTCTCACGTCACTAGCCGCCGCTGGAGACGCCCTGGTCGGGAGATGACACCAAACTCCCAGCCACCGTAGGCGCGGGCCTGCGGTCGGTGAGCCGTGGGCAGCTCGCCGCTCGGTAAGGACCAGGCCCGAGTCGACGGCGCGTCGTGTTTCACGCGCGCCTCAGAGATGTCAGCACATCGTGATGGGGTCCACGAAGACCGATGCCTCCTGGGTCAGGGTTGCGGGTTGGTTAAACAAGAAACCGTGGCCCTGGCCGTTGCACAGGCAAGTAAAGAAACACGGGTGGGTTTTAGTCAGTAAAAGTCTGACACGCCCTTCCTCTCTGCCCAGAGCGGGAGAAGTCATTTGATGATTTTCCATCCCAACAAAATACAAAAAAAAAAAGGCTCTTTGAAATATGTGCCAGGATTGGGCGTTCATTTCTGCATCTGCGTGCAATGTTAATTGACCCTTTTGATCAAAATTACTATGACAAATATCACACTTATAAGGTTTTTCACCAGTGTGTGTACGCATGCGCTGTTAAATTCCCCTTTCTAGTAAAATTACGTTGACAAATATCACACTGATAAGGTTTCTCAGCAGTGTGTGTACGCATATGCGCTGTTAAATAACTCTTTTGACCAAAATTACGTTGACAAATATCACACTGATAAGGTTTTTCACCAGTGTGTGTACGCATATGTCTTGTTAAATTACCCTTTTGAGTAAAATTACTTTTACAAATATCACACTGATAGGGTTTCTCAGCAGTGTGTGTACGCATATGCGCTGCTAAATTCTTCTTTTCACTGAAATTACTTTGACAAACATCACACTGATAAGGTTTTTCACCAGTGTGTAAACGCATATGTTTTGTTATATAACTCTTTTGACCAAAATTACGTTGACAAATATCACACTGATAAGGTTTTTCACCAGTGTGTGTACGCATATGTTTTGTTAAATTACCCTTTTCAGTAAAATTACTTTTACAAATATCACACTGATAGGGTTTCTCAGCAGTGTGTGTACGCATATGCAATGTTAAATGAATCTTTTGACCAAAATTACGTTTACAAATATCACACTTATAAGGTTTTTCACCAGTGTGTGTACGCATATGTACTGTTAATTTTCCCGTTTCACTGAAATTACGTTGACAAATATTACACTGATGAGGGTATTCTCCAGTGTGTGTACACATATGTACTGTTAACCTCCTCTTTTCACTAAAATTAAGTTGACAAACATCACATTTATACGGTTTCTCACCAGTGTGTGTACGCATATGAATAGTTAATCTTTGCCTTTGTTTATACATACGTTGACAAATATGACACTTATACTCTTTTTTTAAATTATTAGAAGTACTCCGAATACATATGTAAGGTTCTTTGAAATATGTGCCAGGATTGGGCGTCCATTTCTGAGTTGTCTGGATAACTTTCGAGCCTGATTTGTCTTTTGTAGTTTGCTCGGCTGTTATTGCATCTTTTTCATTTGTTCTTCGTGTGTCCTGTTTTGGTTTCCTCACAACGGTGGCCTCTGTAAGCAAATCTAGTAAATACATATAGGGAGATTTGAATGAATTTAAAGAATTCTCGTTTGTAATTGTTTGCGTCTCCGACGCACTGAGTGTGCGACAGCTATTTACATCTCATTGCTGAGAGTTTGGAAAGATCATCTACATATTTATGGAACGCTGGGCAATATTTTACTGTCTTGACTGGTGTTCTACATGACTATTCCAAATTCAATTAAAATATAGACGCTCTTAATTACATGTATATGTTGTGTTTACAATACTTATTGTTCTCTGAAATAAACATATTGAATTGAATTTAACTACGATCTGTAACTTTAATCTGTATGACGATTTGAAAACGTTCGCAGGGCCAACATGACTAGAGATCGCACAAGACAGCCAGGTAGGCAAGGAAAAAGGAGAATCTCTTAAACAAACAATAGTTAGGGTAGGGTCATCTCAACACGTTTCTCACAAGTTTTATTTTTGTATATATTATATGCATATATATTTTTAATAGTATGTACACATATATAGCTTATTTAATTATTTGTTTATATAGTGTTATGAGTTTTTCTTTTCCTTTTCATTGTTTCTGTAACTAAAGCACCTGCCATCTAATCTCTTCACCACTCGTGGTTGACTGGTACAGAATGCCTAAGGCATTAAGTCCGCCTCTACACATTTTCTTTGTGCGAAAGTATAAATAAATAAAAATAAACTGAACAGTCCTAGCAATAGAACTCAAAATTGCCCGTATAAGCAAGCACTCACCAGTTACACCGTTCAGGCCCGTGAGGGAACCCTAGCCATATCCTATCAGGTGAACCACTGGCCTGTCTGCTTACCTATATAACCCACTAATACTTACTTGTTGTCTCCGTGACTCTTCTTTTTTTCTTTGATACTTTTTCGTCTTCCTCTTCAGTAATACATTTCATTAAAGGTATATCATCTTCTAAGTCTGACTTATAACAGTGTGGCGGTATATCTGCTACATCTAGACAGCTATTATCTATATTTTCAGGTTTTAGATCTGTAAGTAAACAATAATTGTCATGAGTATTATTTTCAACTAGTTACGCCTGGTTTTATCTGAGTAAGTTTCGACCCTGTGGGAATATCAGAATTAAAAGTAATCCCATGCATTAATCCCGATGATAATCTATGTGTGCCAAATTACATCTAATTCCGTTTAGTAATTTTGTTGTGGAAAAGTAACAAACACATACAATCACAAACTTTCGCCTTTATAATATAACATTATCTTTCCACTTATTTGTTTATTCTTATATTTATTGTTTTTGTATGAATAGCTTTGTTTTGTATTATTTTTTGTGTCCTTTAATTTTCCACATGCTGTCTACATCTATGTTATTGTCCTATTGCAGTATGCTGGAAGAGATTTCTATTATTATTTGATATAAGCATTACCTCGGTACCTTTACCGTTCTGTGTTTTCTTGTCTGTGTACATAAATAGTTAAATAAATATAACTTTGACAATTGTTGTTTAAATAATGCACACAACACATAGTTATAACATAAAACTTTTGTGATCCACATAAATTGTATAGATTAAATTATATATTGTATGCCTCTTATTTCTATTAATTATTTTGAATTTCGTTTGTGTGGAATAAAACGTATAAGTTTTTTTTTTAATGTTTTTTTCTTTTTATGAATTATAAACTAGCGCTTGACCGCAATCCCGCCTGATGGTAAGCAGTGACGCAATCGTTGATGGTAAAGCGCACTAGTTGATTAAGAGCCTATTCACTCTAGCTTTAAAGACACTCAAATTGTAGTCTGACGGAAACACCGTCGCTGGCAAATTGTTCCAGTCCCTCGATGTACGCGGTATAAAAGAGGAGGCGAAACGCTTCGTCCGGATCGTAGTGGTGTTAACAACGTAAGGGTGGAAACTCACCTCGCCCATAGAGAGTGGCGAGAGGAGGCAAAACGCCGGGGCATAACTCCGCTGCCGCAAGAAATCGTGGTACGGCGGACAGAGCTCCGGCGGGATCTCATGGCGACATGGAGAGTGCGATTGTCGCAACCTAGTGCTGGGCACGCCGCAACAGCGGCGGTAAGTACCCTCTTTGAGGAGTGGCTAGAGAGGTGCCATGGCGACCTCACCTTCCGCCTGACGCGGGTCCTCACCAGACACTTTTTTGTTTCGGGAGGTTCCTGGTCCGTATAAGGCGGGAGAAAACGTCAGGGTGTCACCATTGTGTGGATCACTCTGAGGACACGGTGGAGCATACGGTGGAGGTATGCTCGGCTTGGGTAGAGCACCGCCGTGTCTTCGTAGCGGCGATCGGCTGCAATCTCTCGCGTGTGGCAGCGGGAATCCCAGCGCCTTCACGCCACTAGCCACCGCAGGAGACGCCCTGGTTGGGAGACGACACCGAGCTTCCAGCCACCGTAGGCGCTTTACCATCAATTATTTTTAAGGTTTCTAATGTGATGTCGTAAATAATTAAATTTTTTCCGCGTTTGTAGTGCAACGCAGGCTGAACCGTACGAGATTTATCAAAATATTGTACACATTGAAAAGGTCTACAAAAAAAGTCCGCGATGGTATATGTCCATCTCTTATGGATATCCCACAATAACATTTTTTTGGCATTTACTTTTTACAACAAATGCCGGTTAATTTTCGAAGCGATTTTAATCAATACAGCATTAATCCTTATCTAATTTAATACCTTAAATAAATTGTTGATTGAAAATAAACCTATATTGCCCGTTAAAGTAATATGATTTAAATAAATATTATCGAAGATATTACAGATTTAAAAATTGCGGGCAGGAGCGGCCACCCGGGGCGGCAGGAGCGGCGGCGGGCCGCTATATTTTTTTATAAGTTCACAGTTTTTCTGTAATATATTTAGTAATTGTAGTATTAGCATTGCGCCCGTGCGAGGCCGGGGCGGATCGTTAGTTTACATTACATAAAAACGGTCATCACATAGTGCTTAGCAAATTCCGGAATTAAAACATTTAATCATATATATTACTAGATTTCCGCCCGCGGCTTCGCCCGCGTGGAGTTCGGTTATATCGCGCTTTTTAGATTTCCCTCGGGAACATCAAATTTTTCCGGGATAACAGGTAGCCTATGCCCTCTTTCTCAGGATCTAAAGATTATCTGTGCCAAATTTCATCAAAATCGGTTGAGAAGTTTAAGCGGGAAAGCGTAACAGACAGACAGGCAGACAGACAGAGTTACTTTCGCATTTATAATATTAGTATGGATTATTTTATGTTGTATAACCAGGTATCAAAATGCTCAAAATTTATCGGAGATGCTAACAGACGTAGTTAACATTAATGAATATCATTATGTTTTCTAAAATGTTACTTTTATATAACGCACGCTCTGTGAGTGGCGCAGGCCGCGTATTTTAATCCAGTGTGCAATGACTTCATTGACTATTCGGAGACGCTATTTTGAATACCGGAAGCCAGCTGCAAAAAGTCTCAAAAAAAAAAACATAAACAAATATATTAAAACCAAAAACTAACAATACCATCACTTTGATATTCCTCCATTAGCTCAATACCATCATCAAGTCCGTCACTAACAGCTGATAATTCTTCTTTGATAGCAGTATTTCCTGTTTCACATACTTCATCGATACCTATGTGGAATACATCTAGTCCGTCACTAACAGCTGGTAATTCTTCTTTGATAGCAGTATTTCCTGTTTCACATACTTCATCGATACTTATGTGGAATATTGGCGAAGTAATAAGCCCACTATAAAACTCTAATCGGACTTGGCTTATTGAAGGATTGAGCTGTGAAAAGAAAAGGAAAGATCAGAAGATTGTGTGTTCAAATCTGGTCAGGGTCACCAGTATAGCAAAGTTATGAGCAACAGGGTGTAGAGCTCCCTCATCCTAAATAAAAAAAGGAAGGATTCTCCAACCAGGCGGGTGTTGTATTTGGTGTCAACACTTGATGTCGAGAAGTTGTATGTATGCTCGTTACACGGTAAACTCTGTTTATGCAATGAAAGGTTTGCGTGACGGCAGTATGACGCGTATTTCGCTTGTGGTGTTGTAGATACCGCTACAGTTATTATAATATTGAGAAAAACGGAATGAAATGTTAAAAATATTTGAGTATGAAAGTGAAATAAGACTATCACCCAAAACTCCCGCCCTTCGCCACTTCCTAGTGCTTCCGCTGGGAAGAAGAGGAGAAACGAACTTCCCAGCAGAAGAGCTGTCTGTTCAGTTGAAAAACAAATAAATAGACAACTTTATACAATACTATGCCTGTAAACTGAACAAAACACAGAACATAAAATTATTTACCTTATGCCAACTAGCCAAGCCAATATACATACCAGCAAAGTAAAAAACAAAAATAATTAAAAATGGAAATGTAGGTAAGTAAAACTTATTGTTACGAATGCACCTTATGCCATCGACATAAGGTGCATTCGTAACAATAAGTTTTATCGCGTGACATGCAGTGCGCAACTTTTAAGCCCTATAACTCGAAACTTAGACATTGTTGAAGCACCGTATAAAAATGCAAAGCTAGATCTAATGTGACCTATCGAATGGTACAGGTCTCAACAATTTTGTCAGCAGTGTCGACATCGAAATTTCCGGGAAGCCAGAAACAAACGCCGCCGCTTGTCCTTTACTGCGCGGCGTTCAAACAAAAAAAGAATAGACGAGAAAATTAAATCGCCTAACTCCGAATTCGCGTAAGTCGGGGTATTACTGTATACACCTTTTGTGAAAAATTTAACCTTTTTAGCGACTGTCAAAATGGTTTCCGAAAAAACCGCTCCACCAGATTAGCTGTGTATAAATATATCCAAGAAGCACTTAATATCATAAACGATAAGAAATATGCCGTGGAAATATTACTGGATATGACCAAAGCATACGACAATGTACATTTTAAAATACAGCTTAACAAACTATATGATATGGGCATCCGCGGTAAAGCCCATGATTGGCTTAAATCTTATTTAAAAAATAGACAGCAAATTGTTGAAATCGAATTCTTCAACCATTATAATAGAGAAATAGAAAAAATCCTATCCAAAACCAAAATAATTAATGCGTCCATCCCGCAAGGCAGTGCCATAGGTTGCCTATTATTTCTCGTTTACTTCAACGACCTTACCAATAACCATAGAGGGGCCTTGCGTTCTATTTACAGATGACATACCCTTATTAATATCATGTCAAAACAATAAAAATAATATAGAAGAAAACATAACTGCCACACTCACTAAAACTTGTAACTAGCTAACTTCGCACAACCTCGAAATTAACTACTGTAAAACTAAATTAATAGCCCAGTCATTAGCGTCTTAAGATATTGAGAGTCATAATTTCACCCAGGATAAAAGTTATAGAGTATAAAATTCTCTACAACTTTTTTTTATACGATCAACCGTTTTTGAAATAGAGCACGAAGAGTCCGCAGCGCACAGTCATATTAAGGTCTAATGCAAGGTCAAGCGTGAGTCACTGTTATCAGTACGTTGAATAAAGTCAATTATTTATTCAAATATTATAATTATTAAACAATGCCCATTATTTATGTACTAATAATTATTATTTATTAAAATAAGCCAACCCGCATTGAGCAAGCGTGGTGATTACGCTCAATCCTTCTCTGTATGAGAGGAGACCTGTGCCCAGCAGTGGGCCGGTAAAAAATTGATAATGAATGATTGAAATAAGTTACTTAATTATTTATATTTAACTATAGTATATTATTAATTCTGGAATATATATTTTAGTTATATTTTAAGTTAATACGACTTTACATACGTTTTCTCAAAACATGAAATTTTTTTAATGCTTATTTACTGGGAAATACTTGTCCCTACCCTATGACCTTTTCTATTTATAGCCGGGACAGATGTTCTATTGTACACAAGCCCACTTTCTCTTTTAAGGGACCATTTTGTATTAGTCAAGATTATTCGTTAGTTTGAAATTGTATCTACGCAACGACGGACATACGGTTTTAAGAGCTGACTAATTTGTGTTTTATATGTGATATGTCACTTTCAGAAGGTGTTTCTGTGAATTTTGTACGTGGTTTACAAACTTTACAAACTGCAAGTATGTCCCTTAAAAGAGAAAGTGGCCTTGTATACAATATAACATCTGTTCCGGCTATAGATAGAAAAGGTCATAGGGTTGGGACAAGTATTTCCAGGTATACAGAGTTGTGCTGACAATACGACAATGAATGAAAACACTGACCATGCTGGTTCGTAGGAATACCATAGAAAAAAACCTAGCATCAAAAATAAAAAAATGAAAATTTCAAACAAACTAAATCGCATAAAATTGTCAACGGGCGACAGCGCGTTCCTGTATCGACTTGCTTTTTCGCTCCACTATTATTAAAGTATAGTACCTACCGCTGGATCATCGATGCGCCGGTCATCAACCTGTAAGCGCTTCCTTATCAACATGTACATCATGTAGAAAATGTGAAAAATAATTTCCTGTGACTAATCTAATGGATATATATTTACATAGTTTTTTTATAGGTAGACTGAGAATGTGTTGAGGTACACGATATTTAATTAATTGTCGTATTGTCAGCACCACTCTGTATAAGTATTAAAAACTTTACACGTTTTAAAGAAAACGTATGTAATGTTGTATTAACTTAAAATGTAACTAAAATATATATTCCAGAATTAATAATATACTACAGTTAAATATAATAATTAAGCTACTTATTTTAATAAAATATAAACAATTAATAAATTAGTATATAAATAATGGGCGTTCTTTAATAATTATAATATTTATAAACCGTAACTCACGCTTGACCTTGCATAGGACTGTGGTTGATCATATGAAAAAAAGTTAAAACAAAAGTGTTACGTATAGTAGGTATCTACGCGGACGCGGGAAGGGGGTGCACAAGTGAAAGGCTCTGTAGCTAGCAACGCACTGATTTATTAGTACAGGGCACAGGGTCTCAACGGGACAATAGTAGGTGGCGCGCTTGCGTATGCGCTTCGGATACACATACATAACAATTCCTCCCCTTAGTACAAAACCCCGAATACAAATCAACATCCCCAACTAGCATCCAAAACAAAGTTTACTCTTAACAACTAAATATTTTGACAAAGGTATTACTCTAAAAGTATTTTTTGAAACACATAACAGGGCGATTACGTTTCGATCTCTTTGGTGTGTCCGTTATTACCTGACCGCCTTCTGTGGTCTGAGCATCGAGTTCCTTTTGGGCCTGTACAGTGTCCTTCGCTAACTCGACATCTTTCGATGAAGAAGTACTTGGGTCGCACCCTTCTGCCCTCTTCTCTCTCTCCGAACTATCCGGCGAAGGATTCGGTGAGTCGATTTCCGGCTGGGGTATGTGCGTGTCTTCAGCAGCTGGCGACGACTGGGACGGCGGCGGTGATGATGGGGGCGACGACGATAGTGAGTCTGGCGCTGACGGTTGCGGCGCGGCAGGACAAGATGACCCAGGTAAGTTCACATTTGAATTCTGCTCATTATGCGTTTCAGTGTTATTTCTTCCTTTGTATTGCATCAACTGGTTTATGTGCCTTTTATAGCTTTCTGAACTATTACAGTCTTTTATTAAATACAAAACTTTCCCTATTATTTTAAGTACCACGCCCTGACACCATGTATAGTTTATTTTATTTACGAACCTTTTATATAAAATAACATCGTTTTTCTTAAAATAACGGGTTTTCTTCTTCCCTTGTAGTTTAGTTTGCATACACTGTTGATTTTTTACAATTTTAGACACAGACGGTGACGAGGGTAAGGGTGACTTTGGATCTATCAGATCCAATCGCGATCTTAGTTTGTGCCCAAACACTAATTGCGCAGGGGACAACCCAGTAGCTGAGTGAATCGAATTCCGATAATCCATAAGGTATCTTAGTAATTTAAATGATGTTTCTTTCGGGCTATTAGACGACATAATACAAGACTTTATTCCCTTTTTAATCACTTTAACAAAACTTTCCGCCTGACCGTTACTAGGTGGGTGATAGACGGGTGACGTAATATGTGAAATCCCGTTTGCCGTGCAAAATAGTTTAAATTCCCGCGAACAAAAAGGAGTGCCATTATCACTTACTATCGTTTCGGGAACTCCGAACCTAGACATGAAATCACATAACTTCCCCATCACCGCGGCTGACGAAGTAGCCGTGTTCATGTTATATACTTCTACCCATTTGGTATGAGCATCTACCGCTACCAAATAAACGCATCCTTTGATCGGGCCTAGGAAGTCTATGTGTATTCTGTAGAAAGGACAAGGTGGGAATTTCCAATGAGCCAGCGGCGCGCGTGGTGGCGCGGGGCGCAATTGGATGCACACGTCGCATGAACCTATCATTGTTTCTATTGCCTGGTCAATTCCCGGGAACCAAAACCTTGATCGCGCTTCGGCCTTAGTTTTTACCACGCCTAGATGGGACGTATGTAATTCCTTGAGAATGATTTGGTATAAACTCGGAGGAATAACCACTTTGTGACCTCTCATGACACAACCATTCTCATAGGATAATTGTGATCTACATAAGTAGTATGGTTTTACCCTTACATTGCTTATCTTTGGTGGCCAACCATTCAAAATAAAGTCTATCACTGATCTTAATATTGCGTCACTACTTGTCTCCTCGCGCAACTTTTCTAAAGTTACGGGCATGCCTGCGTCTACAACAAAACAAACATAAGTCGCTCGGTCATAAGATACTTCGCAATCACAACACTGACACTGTTCGGTGCACGCGCACTCGTGAACTGTACGCGGCAAGCTCGCGCGCGAGAAGTAATCAGCGCTGTTGTCCGCGCTGCGGACATATTCTATTTTATAGTTATAGCTACTTAAAAACAAGGCGTACCGTTGTAATCTATTCGCCGACATTTCTGGAATGCCCTTATGGGGTCCAAATATTGCCAATAGGGGCTTGTGATCCGTTCGACGAATAAATGGTTCGGCCCTACCGTACAAATATTGGTGAAAACGACGCACGCCATAAATAATGGCGGTTGCTTCCTTTTGAATCTGAGCATATCGCTTTTCAGCGGAGTTTAAGGTACGTGATACAAAAGAAATAGGTTTTTCCACTCCGTCTGAACCTATTTGTGAGAGGACCGCCCCCAACCCATTAGGGGATGCATCTACTGTTAGTATGATCGTCGCGTTAGGGTCAAAATGTGCGAGGACCTGTTCTGATGTCATGAACTCCTTTATTGACCTGAACGCCGAGTCATGAATATCAGTCCATCTCCACTCACACCCCTTTTTTAACAGCTCGTACAATGGACTGAGGATTGTGGATGCGTTAGGCACAAAATTTCTATAATAGTTAATTAACCCTAAGAACGATTGAAGCTGACTGACATTTGTGGGCACTGGTGATTCCAACATTGCTTTTATTTTTTCCGGCGCTTTTTTTAAGCCATCTTTAGTGATAATATAACCTAAATAACTAATTTCGTCTTGGAAAAAACTACACTTTTCTTTTTGTAACGTTAAACCCGCCTCTTCTAAGCGCTTCAACACTAAATTTAGTTTTTGTAAATGATCCTGCCTATCCTTCCCAGTTATTAAAATATCGTCTAACAGGCACAACACTCCGTCTATTCCTGATAACAAACCCTCGATAGCTCGTTGAAAAATAGACGGCGCGCTGGCTAACCCAAACACTAAACGAGTAAATCTATATAATCCGCGGTTAGTATTTATGCAGGTTAGGTTTTTTGACTCATCGTCTAATACTAGCTGGTTATAAGCCATAGATAAATCTAGTTTACTAAACTGCTGTCCTCCGTG
Source organism: Sesamia nonagrioides (assembly GCA_017933935.1). Classification (NCBI taxonomy): domain Eukaryota; kingdom Metazoa; phylum Arthropoda; class Insecta; order Lepidoptera; family Noctuidae; genus Sesamia; species Sesamia nonagrioides. The sequence goes on from JADWQK010001864.1 coordinate 596,711, forward strand.
GATCTTCGTAAATAGTTCGTTAGTTGTCGGCAGGGGGTATTGTTCTACTTGTAATTGTTTATTAATGCTAACTGAATAGTCGGCACATAACCCGACTGTCCCGTTTCGCTTTAGAACTGGAACTATCGGTGAAGCGTATTCCGAAAATTCTATGGATTCTAAAATACCTAAACTAACCAATCTATCGATTTCTTTATCGACCATTGCACGCATAGCAAACGCTACGGGGCGTGCTTTGCAAAAAACCGGTTTTGATCCATCCTTTAACGATAGTTTTACTTTATACTTATTAAATGTTCCTAATTCATTCGAAAATAACTTTGGGTATTGTAATTGCACTTCAGAAGTGCCACAAAAGTTGACCGGGATCAACTGTAAGCGAAATAATGATATGAAATCTCGACCAAGAATGGGCGGGCCGCCATCGCGAACGACATACACATGCATAATATTTGTACGATCCGCGTAGCGTATCGGCAACCGCAGCGTACCTAGACACACGATTTTCCCGCCGTTATACGTTATGAGCTGTTTACATGTACTTGATAATGGCACCTTTATGAAATTAGTTGTGTAGAATGCTTCCGAGACTACGGTTACCGCCGACCCGCTATCAATTTCAAATTTAAATGGCACGTTATTAATCCAAACAGTTTCCACCATGGGTTCTCCCCTGAATGAACGGATATGGAACAATTTACCGTCATCGTCAACCTCACCCTTGCCACTGCCATCCACCTGCACGTAATTTACTTTTGGACACATTTTACGCAAGTGGCCTTTTGCGTGACACTTTTTACAAACATAATTTGAGTACCTACAGTCAGCTGATTTATGATTTGAATAACCACATACACTACATTTCTCCTTCGCTACACTATTGCCACGTTTTCCTTTATCAGCTATCTTGAACAACGGCTGGTCTGCGGATGCCGGCGCCGGCGCTCCTGCACTGGCCACGGCGGCAGCGCGCGAACATCGGAGGTTTTCTGCCATCTCCACGACCTTGGCCAGCGTGAGGTCGGCCAGGTCTTTCGTGTACAGCTTCTCCTTCTCCTGTCCCGGCTGCATCCCCATGATAAATTTGTCGCGGAGTGCCTCCTCCACGTTAAGAAAGGCACATTTTTCTGTCAATCCTCGTAATCTCGCCGCCCATTGCGAATGAGATTCCCCTGCTTGTTGTGACGCCGCGTAAAAATTGTGACGCTCACCAAAGCCGACATATTTGGGAGTAAAATGGTTGTCCAGTAGCGATAATAGGTCTACGTAGGGCACGTCTTCTATGGCTTTAGGTAGCACTAAATCCGTTGCCAATTTGTAGGTAGCCTCCGTGAGTGCGCTGAGCAAGATGGCTTTTCGTTTTTCACCCGCGGAATCCGTCTTTCCGTTGATGTCATTTGCCAAAAAGTATTGTGATATACGTCCCTTATACGTTTTCCAACTTTTCACATTATGGTCGAACGTATGTAGTATTCCAAATTGCACAGAACTGGACATTGTACTAAACACGTGGTTCGTAAAATTCTCGTCGCCAATGTTACGTATAGTAGGTATCTACGCGGACGCGGGAAGGGGGTGCACAAGTGAAAGGCTCTGTAGCTAGCAACGCACTGATTTATTAGTACAGGGCACAGGGTCTCAACGGGACAATAGTAGGTGGCGCGCTTGCGTATGCGCTTCGGATACACATACATAACAAAAAGTTGTAGAGAATTTTATACTCTACAACTTTCATCCTGGGTGAAAATAGAAAGCGAGATATTCGCGAAAAACCAATTATAATACCTTTGACCTTCAATATCTTAAGACGCAGACATGACAGCATTTGTGACTTTTGAGACAACATTTAGAATGGCAAAATAAAGGTTTATACCAATTTACAGCTTATTATCTCTCATTCCGAGGTTGAACCCTGTTTTTACGTATTATGACTGGGCTTACCTTTCACCCTTACCCAACAGCTCCCCGACCTCTTAATAATATAAACTTTCACGGCTCAAAACTAGAATTAGTTGATGAGTTCACTTTACTTGGACTTACAATATACAAACACATTAACTGGAAAACACAAATACAAAAAACTCATTCCAAAATATCAAAATTTTCATATGCTCTCCGAGAAATTAAAAGGACCACCAACTTGCAAACTGCCCTCACTTATTACGCTTATGCAAATGCATGGCTTAGTTATGGTGTAACTTTTTGGGGTATAATAATAGTACAGATGCACCGACCCTCTTTACTCTGTAAAAACTTAATAAGAATCCTGGCAAATATTGAACAAACTGACAGCTGTAAACCGTTACATTTTATAAAACATAATATTTTAACCCTCCCAAGTATTTACATTCTGGAAACTTGTAAGTTTGTCCGTAAGCATCAACAATTCTACACAAAGCAAGAAGACATCCAAACACACTACACACTCAGACACCCATCTAGATTAAATATACCAACATCCAAATTCAAACTACATTCTACAAGCCTCTACGTAATGTCAATTAAAATATATTGTTAGCGAAGACCGGTACCCCACCTCAAGTTTACTATAAAAGGCGCGGTATACCCGCACTCTGGCAGAGTTCGTCCGAAATGAGATCCTCCATCTAGATCTCAAAATCCCCACTATCCAGCATTTCATGAAACGCCTCTCCAAGCGTTTCTTTGACACAGCCGCTGTACATCACAACCCTCTGGTTGTCGCGGCAGTAAATTACTCCCCCTCCAAAATTAGCAAGTTTCGCCGACCTAGGCATGCTCTCACCGACCCTGATGACCCCATTACCCTCCTCCAAGAGGCCAATAGGGCCACTAGTACAAAACACAAAAAACCGACCTACCGACCTCGCCGCCGAGGTCCGACGCGACGCGTTCAACGTAGTAATCGCCCCACCCCGTCCCTTGTCCGATGTAGGCCAGCCCGCGCCGCAGCTGAGCCAGTAAATATAAATTCCCAACTATGACCTCTGAGTTTGTTTCGGACGTTTCTTCTCAGAGCTAGTACTAGGAAACGCCGCGGTCATCAAACCGAAATAAAAATAAAAATTCGATCCAGCCGTCCCTTGCTGTTCTTCTAGCGACACCCTAAGCCGAGGCTCGTACCCCACAGGGGGTGCCCTTAGCGTGTAGTCGCTTAGCTTTTAGTAGCCCTGGCTGGAGGCTTTAAATTCACTTAAGGCAGCCACAGGATAGTCCGGTTAACTAGTACCGGCCTCTCAAGGTCAACTAGGAGATGCCATATTAAAAAAAAAAAAAAAGCACTCTGGCAGTTGTTCAACAAGCATCACTCGGAGCGGTAACGTCGTGCGAACTCTGTGAGACCTATATTTTCCATGTTAATTAATAGCTGATTGCTATAGTTTGACATTTTATTGTGTACTCAGTGATTGTTATTCTGTTCCTATCTAAATTAATAAATTCTGGTTGTAATTTAAATGGATAATACACGAATATTGTAACATCTACCTCTCGGTTGGTTTCTTTTAATAAACACCACTGCTGATCCTTTAACAATCAGTAGTGGGATAAAGAACTACACTGCTCACATTTTCGTTATAAATCAAGGAACAGAATAACAGTCACTTACAGCCATTATTTTTGTACTTGTGTGGGTACTTGTGAGAGTGAGATCACTTGTACCTATACATTTTTAATAGCTTCACATTCAGTGGGTTTGTTGTATAGTTTGTTGTTTAGACAGCAAACGTGGTTGTTGTAACAGTCGTTACGACAGTCGCGGTAAGCTTACATCGTGATTATAGTTATCATCACAATAGGCAGTTAAGTGTCTAATAGTGTACGTAAATAAGTGAATCGTGTAGCGTGCGTCATTCATCACCACCGGGACGTCGCCGCCGTTTAGTTTCACTTTTGCCTAGTTGACTGAATTTGAACATATGTCACCGACTCTCAGACATAACTACCGTCGTTATTCGCGCTCATGTTCTAGTACACAGCGGCGGCTGTGTACTTTACGAGTATCGAAACGTGTATCTGAGCAAATTTCGTTGCATAAGTCTGACCGTTTGGTTAGGGACTAAAATTATTATTCAAATACAGAATAAGCAACGGTAACGGACCGTGTTGTGGAAAAATACCGCGGTTAGATCTCAACATTTTTATATTTCGAACTTTGATCCTACCTTACATAATATTGATGATTGGTGTGCAGAGATCGGTTGCGCTAAAGTTCTCAACAATCAATTAAAGTGATTATGAGTGCTTGTCGCGTATTGGTAATTGCTTGAAAGGTGACGCTCGATCGTGGTTAAGCCATGATGAATGGGTAACCAATGACCGATCGTGGAGTAACTTCAAGAAAGAATTTAAGTCATTGTGTCCGCAAAAGATTAACTAAGCTCAAATATTTCATGAGCTCATGAACACTACGTCAGATAAATTTCTATCTTACACGAAGTATGCGCGTCAAGCACTACTAAAATAACACACGGTAAAAGAGCTAAACTAAGTCTCAGATATATTTGGCATAAAGTAACAAGTGTATCATGATAAAAAGCGACCTCGCACGACAGCTCATTTAACAAGGAATGGATTACAAACCTTTATTAATCTTTAAAACTAAATTTAAAATCCAATATTATGATCGGTGGTTTTTATTCTCGTTAACGATAAATATTTGTAGGAAAGGTATGTTTTGTCGATTATCCAGTCTAGTTGGGAACACATATTCTTTATTTTTGTAATGCTTGCATAAAACGAATAAATCATATTGTTTTTATATACATATTTAAAAATACTAATACCCTTGAAAATAAACAGAACAAATAATTAAAAATATGTATACATATTTATAGCCTGATATACGCTATTAGTACTAATAGTTACATTTATAAATACATAGTTTCATTACTCAGACAGTTCAGAAATGGAACTCGTGTCTGAATTTTCACTTACGTAACTATTACGTCTTTTTTGTGCCATTTCGTCATTATCATAATATTTGATTATGGTCTTGTTTTGCTTGCTTTACTTTTAATAATAAGTGTTCTTTTGTGTTCCCTTGGACGACAATGAGTCTGGAAAAAATTAAACTTAAATTTGAAATGGTGACTTCGAATGGTGACGAACGTGCCATATAGAAGTTTTGCTGAAGTTAGGCAACAACTGGAGAATATTGTCTATTATATCACCTTCCATGAAAAATCTATGGACTATTGCCTTATAGCCATCTTACCGAAGCTATCCAGTTTTGTAAAATGGATATTTTACTTTTCAAAGTCTAAAGTCAAAGTATTTTATTTGTGAAACATAGGTAATATGGTACATGGTATAAAAAAATTGTATGTATCACTATGTTTTGCCTTGTAAGGCGTACAGATTATTTAAGAACAATATTAGTCATTTAAATTAACAATTGAACATTTCTTTACTTTAAACTATTATCATCTAAAAACTCATTGATAGAATAGTAACTAGGTAACTAACTTTTCGTAGTCTCTTTTGGCGTTTTATGGGTATCTTTATGTACATAATTATATTCCCTCAACATTCCATATATGGATCTTGTAGATATACCAGAACTCGGAAGTCGTTTTGATCATAGCTGAGTTCGCGCGGTATTCGTTCTCAGGTCATTTTTAATACTCTTAATTACACTACATATTTCTAATATTCTTAAATACGTTTAGTATTTATGCCCCTCTCGCCAACAGACAAATTTGTCGGTTTTCTCTTTTTGACTGAAGAATGCAATGATTGCTGGACACATAACCAAGAATTTAAATGTTACCAGTACTGCCCAGTACTTATAAAACACAAAACTTAAAATGAAACAGTTACACATATTTTTCCTCACTACTCCCAACCCAGTACAACAATAGGACCGATCAGTTCAAAGACTTGTTCCGGGTATTGTAATACAAGCTCTACTAGCACGGACGTAAGGTACATTTTGATCCGTTACGAGTACGCCTAGCTTCGGTAGACTGATTAAGGTCACGTGCCGTGTAAGGTATGATGAACATTAGCGCGTTGTTATTAGGCTTAAATTTGCTAATTTGCAGTCACAGAATGAAATCTCTGTAGGTAGGTATTTATTTTGTGACTTAACGTAAACGATATTGATAGCATAGCTTTTAATCTTAAAATATATGTTAAAATATGGATATTACTACTTCCAAGGAAATTTCCACGAATAACCTACCATTTTTAGAAAATCTGTAGGGTGGGGCATAATAACGTGAAAATATTTCATATAGATAAAAGACATAATTATAATCAAGAATGTTTACATTTAATTGAGTAGGTACGTAAACAGATGATCTTTAATTCAACCCCGTTATTAGTATTTATTCTAAGTAAGCATTTAAAATAAACCAACCCGCTTGAGGTTCAATGATTCGGTTTCGTCACCGTCTTGTTTGGGCTGGTTTCGGCTGATCCATTTTTACTTCTTTACTCATTATAATAAATACAATCTACGTACAAGTGCGCGCGGTAGCCACTAGTTTCATTTCGGGCTACTTATATTAAACCTACCCGAAAATTTGACAATAATCGTAATTTGGATAAATTTGCCTCACCTATTAGTACCGCTAAGAAGCAACATTTGTATAATTCTACTAAAACGGAAAACAAGTGTTTTCATTGCAGCCAAATGGGTCATTATAAGGATAAGTGCCCCAAAAAGCGAAATATTACTATCGATAAATGTAACACTGGTACTAAACCAGTCTGTTCTTTCTCGAAGAAGTTAGGGCATAGGGAAAGCGACTGTTTCACTTAAACTCGATCGAGTCGCAGGCTAGCAGCAATAAACAGCGCTAAGTTAACCTGTGTCGCGAACTTTCCACGGATAATAATTACGTTAGTACTGCTGTAATTTACAAAGGTCATTAATCAATCAATCGGCTGAAATTCCGGGCATATCGGTTGACATCCTTATAGATGGCGGTGCACTTAATGTGTCTTTGATTTCGTCGTTGACTGTAAATTATTTCTCTGATTCGCGTAAGCCAATTAATTGTTTTTATGAAAGAAATATGACTGAAAATTAGGCCGAGTGATGGATAGGCCGAGTTGTGGATAAGTGAAGGCCTTGACTGAATTAGCCTTTCCGCAGAATTTAAAGCACAACAAGGATTCTCCAAACCACTTCAATAGTGGTGAGTTATTTTAACACCCCGATTTAGTGGTGTTCGTGCCCCCATATTGTAGCACTGATACCATTATTATTGTGCACCGATATTGGGATACTTGTTTGCCCATACATTGTGAAACTTTTATTTTAAATGCCTCGACATTATGATTATCTGTAACCCCGATAGTGGTTGCCAGATGATGTTGTTGTTTCAGTAATGATTGAGGTCCAGAAATATTTCATTGGTGATTCAATTTACAAACTGCTGCCCATTTTTGTGCATTTGCTAGTAGATTCATTAGGTGTCATGTTTTTATAATTTAGATGCGTTCTCTAAATTCTTTCTGTGGGCGTATGGAGTGCAACCATCGTCAGGAAAAGTGGCCGAGTGTTATGTGGAAACCGCAGTTGATTCTAAATATCTCTAAACACAGAACAGCTCAGTATTTAGCACCGAACCTATTGATGGGTATTGATGTTGTGACACCACTTATTCGTACCTTAGTGTGTGAGTGGCCTTTGAAGGTTGTAGCCCTAATCGGGAAGCCCTTCGCGAAATGAGTCGTCGAAGAATATCTGAACGTCTTCATTCAAAAGAAGGACAACAGGATACCAGTTCTAGTAGCGATGGTTCCGTTTGACTAAAACAATTACATGGTACCTACTTAATTATAATTATCAATAATCACATACATTAACCTACATGTCAGTTTACAGCTTAGACGCCGCCAGTTTAGGTTGAAGAGATACTCATTGAAAACTATTGCGGATATTCCCCTAGCGAGGACGGTATGCAACAATTTTATAAGAGTAATAACTTCAGCTTCGGCGTGCAGGGAGTAATTTTATTTATTTATTAACAAAGGCACACCAACTGCTTCTGTATATAAATTAACAAATACAGTTGTTATGAGTAAAAGGCTTATACAGTTGCCAATAACAGGTGAACCAACATTTTGCCAATAACAGGTGAACCAACATTCACGAACATAAGTGGTAAGTTAAACTAAATAAATGTTAGTACTAATATTGAGTGGAAATAAACTATAAAAAGATAATAATATTAAAATAGAAGTAATAGTATTATGACATCAACCCCAAGTGTGGTGAAATAAAATCGAGTCTCCTAGAGTAGACAGTTAATCATTATGCTCAACCCTAACAATGATTGAGCCCTATTGTTTAATTCTGTTTATAATTTACATTCTTGTTTTTCTTTTAATATCGTCTATATAAATAAAAATCCGACCACAAAATGATGCATGCTGTGACAACCTATAATTAAGTCTGCACTCAACTTAGGATTTTATATTATTGTAATATACAAATATAATAATTATCCCCTAGTGTGGATATGCATAATAATTCCCTAAAATAATTATCCCCTAGTGTGGATATGCATAATAACTCCCTAAAATAATTATCCCCTAGTGTGGATATGCATAAATATACAAATATAATAATTATCCCCTAGTGTGCATAATAACTCCCTAATGGTGTGGTCGTGCTAATTTATTAAAAACATTATAGGTAATACTCAAGTGTGGTTCATGAGCCCCAAGTGTGAGCCCCAAGTGTGGTTCCAACGTAATGAGCCCCAAGTGTGGTTCCAACGTAATGAGCCCCAAGTGTGGTAATGAGCCCCAAGTGTGGTTCCAACGTAATGAGCCCCAAGTGTGGTTCCAACGTAATGAGCCCCAAGTGTGGTTCCAACGTAATGAGCCCCAAGTGTGGTTCCAACGTAATGAGCCCCAAGTGTGGTTCCAACGTAATGAGCCCCAAGTGTGGTTCCAACGTAATGAGCCCCAAGTGTGGTTCCAACGTAATGAGCCCCAAGTGTGGTTCCAACGTAATGAGCCCCAAGTGTGGTTCCAACGTAATGAGCCCCAAGTGTGGTTACAACGTAATGAGCCCCAAGTGTGGTTACAACATTTAGCCCCAAGTGTGGTTTAAACATAATGAGCCCCAAGTGTGGTTCGAACTTATTAAGCCCCAAGTGTGGTTTGAACATAATAAGCCCCTAGTGTGGTTTGAACATAATGAGCCCCAAGTGTGGTTCGAATATAATAAGCCCCAAGTGTGGTTTGAACATAATAAGCCCCAAGTGTGGTTTGAACATAATAAGCCCCAAGTGTGGTTTGAACATAATGAGCCCCAAGTGTGGTTCTAACATAATAAGCCCCAAGTGTGGTTCGAACATAATAAGCCCCAAGTGTGGTTTGAACATAATAAGCCCCAAGTGTGGTTTAAACATAATAAGCCCCAAGTGTGGTTTAAACATAATAAGCCCCAAGTGTGGTTTGAACATAATAAGCCCCTAGTGTGGCTAAGGAAGAAAGATAAGTATTTGCCCCTTGTGTGGTAATGTATTCTATTCACAAGCAATTATTCTATCAGTATTGAAACATTTACCTGAATTAAAGAAATATATATATATATATATATATATATATTCAAGTAATTAAACTAATAAACAATTTCAATTCAATTTTAGTAATGTTTAGCCGTATTTTTAATTCAGTAAGAGAGGTTACAGAACCAAATGTACTTACTTTGATTGCTAGTATTTTTTTTTTGTAGTGAAAAGTTCATTATTGAGTTCTTGAATTATCTATTGTATAATATTGTGTGTGTGTAATATTTTTTATGTTAATAGGTATATTTGCTGTCATAGTGCCACCTGTATGAGGACATACAGCAAGAACGAATGGCCGATCGGTGTTGGGGATGAGGACATCCCCAGGGCAGAATGGCCGCCTGTTAGCGAAGACCGGTACCCCACCTCAAGTTTACTATAAAAGGCGCGGTATACCCGCACTCTGGCAGCCGGCAATTCGGCTCATTCCGCGTCGCGCGCTCGCCCTGTGCGGGCGTGTCTACCTCCGCTCCGCCGCTCTAGCTCGCCGCGCTTTTCGTTTTCGCCTCGCCGTGCTATCGCAGATCGCTCGTGCCGCCCACGTGCGCTTCCTGTCTAGCTCGCCGCGCTTTTTCGACCCGCTGCGCTATCGCAGATTGCTCTGCCCGCGTGCATTGAGAGTCTCGGGAGTGTCAGTGTCAGTGCACTGTGAAGTGTCTCGTTGCTGCACCTGCCGAGCTGTATCGAAAGCTGCAGCAACGCCCTAACTTATTCCTGCAGAGTGGTCAAACGTTCTACATATCCCTCTGGCAGAATAACGGTCAAACGTCCTTCATATTCCTTTGGCAGAATAACGGTCAAACGTACTACCGGGCGACTAATCAATCCCCGATTCAACGCGCCCTAGGCGTCGGTACTCCTGCCCGTTCCCCCCGGGTGTGTGTGGTGTGTGTGTCGTGCAGTGTAGTGTCGTGTTGTGCACCGAAGCTGCTCGGCGCCGGACGAACCAGGTTAGTGAGGTACACACCTCCCTGTCACTAGGACAGGGAGGGTCACACACCCTCCGGGCCCACAACCCGGAGGACTAGGTACCCCCCTTACTTCATAATGGACGCATGTCCTAGCCCCGCCCCTCATTACCAGGCCCTTCTGGCCCTGGTGAACGAGGTCCTCTTAAAGGACCCCGAAGTCTGCGCCAAATATGGCCAGAAATTAGCTGCCCTTCTGCAGCCAACCCCCGCCCCCCAACCCGCCCCTGCCGAAACCGAGGTGTCCATGGACACCGAGGTATTCTCGGCCAAGCGCCCCATCCCCGTCTCCTCGGATTCCTCCGAGGAGTCTCCATCCTCGTCCCCGGACGATGAAGCCGACGGCTTCATCGTTGCCACGGGAAAGAGGAGGAGGAAGAAATCTTCCTCCAATCCCGCCCCCAAACTGGCAGCCGCTGCATCCGCCAGCGGCTCACCCACCCCCGCCCCCGCCCCCGCAAACGCTACCGCCGCCCCGCGCGCAGCGACTCCTAACCCCGCTCGCTCAGCCCCCCGAGCCGCCACCAAAATCCCTCCTCCTCCGCCTGTCTTCATTCAGGACAAGGCCAAATGGACCAATGTGTCCAGCTGGTGTTCTGAGTTGAAAATTCAATTCACCAATGCCAGGTCTACACAGACCGGCATAAAGGTAACCCTTCCGTCCTCCAAGGACTACAGGGAACTGACCAAACTCCTCCGCAACAGAGGTGTGGCCTTCCACACCTACTCCCTCCCGGAAGAACGCCTCATTCGAGTCGTCATTCGCCGAGTGCCAAAGGAGTTAACCTCCGATGACATCAAGGTGGACCTCACCTCCCAGGGAATCCCTGTAAAGGAGGTCCACCGCATGCACAAGGCACGCGGTAAAATCCCTTACGACATGGTTCTCGTCGTCTGCAACCCAGCAGAGGGAACTACCCACCACCCCATCTTCCTAGTGAAGAGCGTCTGCTCCCTCACAGGAATCTCCATAGAGAAGCCTCACAAGAGCGGCATCGTCGGCCAATGCCACAGATGCCAGCTATATGGTCACTCCCAGGCTCACTGCCACGCCAAACCCAGGTGCGTTAAGTGCCTGGACGATCATGGCACGGCAGAATGCCCCCGCCCCAGGGACCGAGCGCTCTGCAAAGAGCCTCCTAGTTGTGTCCTCTGCGGCACGTCTGGCCACACGGCCAACTATCGCGGGTGTCCCAAGGCCCCCAAATCCTCCTCCTCAAAGTTAGCCACCCGGGCCAACTCACGCCAAAAGCGTGAATCCCCAGGGAGTCAGATCCCAGAGCGACTGTGCCCCCAAAGGCCCAGTCCCTGGAACCAGTTGAACCACCAGAGGGCTTTCCCGGCCCTCGTGGCGACTGCTCCCCAGACCCCCCCAGCCACCCCCGCCTGGAAGGACAAGGATCCTCGCATCCGTCCTTCCACGGCCCAAAAGGCGGCTCCGTCCCCTCCTGCCCCTGCACCTCTGGTTGCAGCTTCAACCCCTACACCCCCTTGTCAGGAAACGGCCCCACAGATGCGTTTAACGTCATCTCGGGGACCTTCCTTATCTTTATGTCGCCCCGCGCCAGACAAATGGCAAGCGACTTAAAGGTAGCCATGGCAGCAGGCAATCTGCAAGCCATAATCAATATTTATAACGCGTATCCTGAGATTACGCACGCCCTTTCCTCCCTCGCCTCCAACAAGAACTACTTATGGATATTACGGTCACACAAAGAACCAAGCCCCGATCCCTCAAACTGGCTCACTTCAATGCCGATGGCATCAGAGATCAGAAGTTCGAGATCTCAACCTTCCTTACAGAGTACCAGGTTGACATCTTCCTCGCCCAGGAGACCTTTCTGAAGCCTTGCCACCGCACTCCTCTAATTGCTAACTACCGTGTAGTTCGCAACGACAGGCTGCGGTGTCACAAAGGCGGTACCCTTATTTACTTCAAAAGGGCTCTTCATTGCATCCCATTGGACCCCCCACCCCCCTCACGACTCGAAGTGTCAATGTGCCGTCTCGGCATGACAGGGCACCAACCTATCACGTTAGTGTCAGCCTATGTCCCTCCCAGCAACTCTGCAGAGGACCATCAACTCCTAGCAGATGACATTACCCTTCTTCTTGGGTTGAGCGACTCCGTTATTATAGCGGGCGACCTCAATGCCAAACACACTGCCTGGAATAGCACCAGGATCAATTCCAGAGGCAGACTCCTGCTTGACCTCTCCACTCGATTAAACTTCGATGTCGTAGGCCCCATGACCCCCACGCACTTCCCCCATCAAACCGAATTCACCCCAGACGTCCTCGACATAGCGCTCCTAAAGAACGTCAACCTACGGTTAGACTCTATAGAAGCGCTATCAGAGCTATCGTCTGACCATCGCCCAGTCATCATACGACTGGCTCCCCGTACTGGCCTCCCTAACCCAGGTCTAGCACCCCTGAAGAAAGTGGTAACGGACTGGAGGAAAGTAAGCGATCGGCTGAAATCCACCACATCCCCCCACTTGGACTCCATACCTGCACGCCTCGACTCTATCGCTGACACGACAGCTGCGATCGACTCGTTCACGGATCACGTACAGTCGGTATTGAACGAATGTTCAAGGGAGGTTACAGTGACAGAAGACTGTCGCTGGAAACTCCCTGCTGACTTGCGTGAACTGTTGACCGAGAAGAACGCGGCGGTCCGTGCCTACAGCAGATTCCCCTGCGCGACTAACAAAACCCATATGCGCTATTTACAGAGAACTGTAAAAAGACGTGTATCGGAGTGGCGTGAAGCTGGCTGGGATAAGATGCTGGATGAGTTAGAGCCCACCCATCAAGCCTTCTGGAACCTTCAGAGGAAACTTAAATCCAATGAAGTTGTGACCATGCCTCCCCTGGTTCGCCCTGACAACTCCATCGCCTTCGATGACGATAACAAGGCTGAATGCCTCGCCTCTTGCCTAGAAGCCCAGTGCTCCCCCAGCCTCCTACCAGTAGACCAAGCTCATCTCCTTGAGGTTGACGCTGAAGTCGAACGTAGAACCCTCCTCCCACCTGTTGACGACCCTGAGGACCCCCTGCCCCCCATCACCCCTGATGAGGTGCAGGACATCGTCAAGGGTCTTCAACTCAGGAAAGCGCCCGGCTCAGACGGCATCACCAACAGAGTGATCCGCCTCTTCCCTGCCCACCTGATCATCCTCTTGACCGCCATCTTCAATGGTGCACTAGGAAACAACATTTTCCCACAAACGTGGAAAGAAGCCACTGTTATAGGCATTCCTAAGCCCGGTAAGCCTAAAGCCGATCCCACTAGCTACCGTCCCATCAGCTTACTCAAAGTACTCGGTAAGATCTATGAGAGGCTTATATATAAGCGTCTCAGAGCCTACGCCGAGAACAAGGGCCTTATCCCATTAGAACAATTCGGGTTCCGTACCCAGCACTCCTGTCCGCAACAGATCCTACGCATCACTGAACATATTCACGCAGGCTTCTTGCGTGGTATGTACACAGGCGTAGTTTACTTCGATATAGCGAAGGCGTTTGACAAAGTCTGGCACAACGGCTTAATCTATAAGCTGTACCAACTCGGTGTGCCTGACCGTCTCGTTCTCATCCTACGGGACTTTCTGTCAAACCGCACCTTTCGCTACAAAATCGAAGGAGCGCTCTCCGCCCCCCGCCCCATCCGTGCAGGTGTCCCCCAGGGCTCCGTGTTAGCCCCCCTCATTTTCACGCTATTCACTAGCGACATCCCGAAAAGAAGCAAGGCTCACCTCGCTCTGTTCGCAGACGACACAGCCATCTACTGCTCGGGACGCAGCCCAGATCAGATCCGCTTCCATCTTCAAAGAGCAGTCAACTTTCTAGCTGCCTGGTTTAAGAAATGGAGGATCGAAGTCAACCCCCTTAAGAGCCAAGCGGTTCTTTACAGGAAACCGCGGGTCAGCGTCACCCTTCCACGTCCCATCACCATGGACGGCAAGCCGATCCCTTTGGAGAAGCAAGCCAAGTACCTTGGTGTCATTCTCGATCAAAGCCTTAAATTCTCAGAGCACATTAAGACGGTCCGCGCTCGCGCCGCCTTCGCTCTAGGTCGACTCCACCCCCTCCTCAACCCGCGCAGCAAGCTATCGCTCAGGTGCAAAATGCGCTTGTACACAGCTTGCATACGCCCGATTATGACTTACGCTTGTCCAGTGTTCGCACATGCCAAGCCACGTTATATCCATAGGATGCAAGTAGTCCAAAACCGCTTCCTCCGTAAAGCCACAAACGCCCCTTGGTTCGTCCGTAATGAGATCCTCCATCTCGATCTCAAAATCCCCACCATCCAGCAGTTCATGAAACGCCTCTCCAAGCGTTTCTTTGACACTGCCGCCAAGCACCGCAATCCTCTCATAGCAGCGGCTGCTAATTACACTCCCTCCACCATCTCCCGCCTTCGCCGCCCTCGGCATGCTCTCTCAGACCCCGATGACCCCATTACCCTCCTCCAAGAGGCCAATAGGGCCACCAGCACACTACATAAACACAGACCGACCTACCGACCTCGCCGCCGAGGTCCATCGCGACGCGCTCCACGTAGTAGTCCCCTTCCCCGTCCTTTGTCCGATGAAGGCCAGCCCGCGCCGCAGCTGAGCCAGTAATTACAATAATGTCCCAACAATGACCTCTGAGTTTGTTTCGGCGTTTCTTCTCAGAGCTAGTACTAGGAAACGCCGTGGTCATCAAACCATCAAGTATATCTTTCGATCCAGCCGTCCCTTGCTGTCCTCTCCAGCGACGCCCTAAGCCGAGGTCCGTACCCCACAGGGGGTGCCCTTAGTGCGTAGTCGCTTAGTTTTAAGTAGTTTTATGCCCTGGCTGGAGGCTTTAATTTTTAATTAAGGCATTCACAGGAAAGTTCGATTAAGTAGTAACGGTCTCTAAAGTAGCCTACCTACGAGATGCCATATCAAAAAAAAAAAAAAAAGCACTCTGGCAGTCGTTCGACAAGCATCACTCGGAGCGGTAACGTCGTGCGAACTCTGTGAGACCTATATTTTCCATGTTAATTAATAGCTGATTGCTATAGTTTGACATTTTATTGTGTACTCAGTGATTGTTATTCTGTTCCTATCTAAATTAATAAATTCTGGTTGTAATTAAATGGATAATACACGAATATTGTAACATCTACCTCTCGGTTGGTTTCTTTTAATAAACACCACTGCTGATCCTTCAACAATATGTATGAATATATGTATGAATTAAAATATATGAACTACCAGACACAATAAAGGAAGAAGAAAGTTAAATATATTTGTAAATAAATTAAAAAAAAATCTTATACACAAATGTATACTACACTGTAAGTCAACATCTAACCGATAAAAAAAAAAATTGAAATTAAATATACATATAAGTAACTATACTTATCAATATAACTTAAATATACTACAAAAATACAGTCTAAGACAATATAATTATTTAAAATTTAAACACAAATATAAATTATTATTTCTACTATTGCCTACAAAGCCGGGCTAAACTAAATAAGGAAACAAATAAACTAGGTAAAATTAGTCAGATACCTAGGATAAAATAAAATTTAAATTCCGTATATATTTTATTTATTATTAAGTTAAATTGCAATATAATTATATTGTTTTAAAATATTGAAACATAGCTTCCTCTCTCTTGTTACTCTATTTTGCTGTGCTCTACAGGGTCCATAATTGATCTCACACAAATTGTTACCACCTTTATATGTACTTATGGGAAAGCAATAAAGATATTGAGTATTACTTTCCTAACAACATAGGCAGCTGAACTAAGCCTACCTGCTAGGCTTGGTATGTGTGGTCCTCACTGAAGATTAGCATCTAATGTTATATTCCTAAACAAAATTGGTGAACTTCAAGCACCTCTTGTATCTAAAATGATGTTGGGTCCTTGATTCCTAATATTCAGTTAACAAAACTATGCTGCTGATCAGTCAACATAAACAAACACTAGTAGGTTATAGGTTCAAATCCAAATATGCTTTAGTTTGTGTGTATTATTTCATAACCACTGCTTAAAAAGCAGTAAGGAAAACATTGTGAGGAAACCTGCATGTCCTAGCCTAGAACTAAAGACTCTGAGACATGTGTCATATACAAACACACAATGGGATTGTTATATATGCAAGTATGTACAACATGTAAAGAAAACCCTGTCCGATCCGTGAAGGTATTGTTAGGTATCGATAACTGATTCTACTATTGCCTACAAAGCCGGGCTAAACTAAAAAAAATATATAATTTTGCTAAAACAGGTAACTTAATACATGTGCGGTTGGCAATCCATGCGTGGGCCAAGGCATACCGGGCAAGCGGCATGTGGACGCATTGCTTAATAATACTGGTAAAGAGTTGTCACTATTTAAAAATTTACCAAATTTAGGGGAAGTTGGAATTAATTCACAGAAAAAAAGATTAGAGATCATTACGTAAACTTTCATATTATATTTGGTCATGTGTTTACCTAACCTTTATTATCCTTGTGGGTTGGACAGGGTTTTCTTTACTTATTCTATAATTATAAGAATATATGACTTAAATAATACCTCACCTTATGATCCTCATTCATCATCTGAGTGAACAGCTTCTCGGCTTCTACACATTGTCTCAGTAATTGGTAGCATTGTTTTAATTTAGCACAGCAAAAGACACAAGCTATAAACGGTCTATAGTCTTCAGTTACAAACTGCAACAAATTTCTTTTGTTACTATTTTGTTTTAATGAAGAAAACACTTCTATTGTATAAAGTACTTTAGTAAAATTCAAACAGCCAACAGTTGTTCTTACAGAGACGGCACAAGCAAAGATCACCAGTTTTGCTCTCAGTAGAATGGCAGTTTAATATACTATACTATACTTTCTTACTTATTAATATCTATGTCAACTATATGGTAACAGATTTGAGATACTAGAATATAAAATATTTTAGCAACCGAATGCTGGTCTAGCATAAAACAGGTAAGAAGACAAAAGTAAAATTTGTTAAATTGCTTGAAGTGCTAACACCAGTAACACCACTAAAGGTAATATACTAGATTCTTAATATTTAAATTAGATATATTAGTTAACTTACTGGTATATCAGTCAACTTCTCATACAGTTCGTGTAACTTCCTGTTGACCACTATATACATGCGGACATTCTCCGCTAAACATATCCTGCACATTGGTAGCTTTTCCATCATTTAACTTAAAAATTATAAATTACGCTAATATTCAATGTAGATCTGTTGCGCTTAACACTGTTGTGTTGTGTAGAACACGAAGTTGTTATTATATATATGTTGGAAAGGCAACTAGTGGTCTACCTACTGATTGGTACCATAGGTTAAAATAAGAATTTTAGAAAATACTCAAACAATTACCGCACAGAGCAAGTAATCACTACGTTTTAAGACTGAGTACTGACCAGGGGGGGCACACTTAGTACTTCATCAATTTTTACAGTCGACAGCGACACCTGAACTCTGGCGAGTGAACAATTTGGCAGCCATCTTGTCCCTAGGGTCAAATAAAGGTCAATGACAATGCCATATTTTTTCATTTTAATTTTCATGAAAGAAGTAAGATGGCGGATAGAGAATCAAACTATTTTATTTAGACTTGTGTTGAATTAATGTAACAAGTGCACGTGTTAATGCCAAAATTGTGGTGTCTCTTCATGACGACAGGATGCAGATGGATAAATTACCATGGTTATGTGTTGTTACAAAATAATAGGTATACTTATAAGTAATCCATACAAAGTTTCAACCCCAAACTGTTAATTTGTGAAATTGTGACACTTTCGGCTAATTTGTAATATTATTTCTGTGTGTGTCAGCTGTGAAGTTTCCACTCATAAAATAAATGAATTACTGAATACTTTTTTTTAATCATCTGAAAACCCAGACCTATATTATACATAGCTACGTACGCATAGGTACGTAACAATAAAATACATAGCTACATATGCATAGGTATGTAGCTATAGTATACATATGCATAGCTACGTATATCACTCACTAGTAGTTGTTCACCCGCCAAATGTAAGGGGGCAGCACTTTCCATACATGCAAATTTTACCACAGAGTTGTCACTCTTTAATTATATACTTACTATACTCTTTGGTACTGACCAGGGGGGGCACACTTAGTACTTCATCAATTTTTACAGTCGACAGCGACACCTGAACTCTAGCAAGTGAACAACTTGGCAGCCATTTTGTCCCAAGTGTCAAAATTGACACTGTCATATTTTTTAATTTCAATTTTCATGAAAGAAGTAAAATGGCGGTTAAGGAATCAAACAATTTTATTTTTATTAATTTAGACTTGTATTGAATTAATGTAACAAGTGCACGTGTTATTGCCAAAATTGTGGTGCCTCTTCCACAAGGGCCATTAATCAAGAGTTGAAGTTGAAGTTCAATATTCATGATTATTTGTTATCATGTTTCAACTCCCAAGAAAATATTGTATTTTTGGCTGTGATGCTTTAGGTAAGTGTTTATTACTGTACAGTACCGTATGTAAGAAAGTTTTTATGTTCTAAAATTTCACTTTCTTTTCCCCAAATTCTGTTAAGTAATTCACTAATTTCATTCCAATTTCAGTTGCACACCGTGGTGGATTTGTTCGCTACTTGGATAGCCGCTGTTGGCAGCAAAGTTAAAGAAAGTGATCATATGAAGATTCCTTAGAATAAAAGAATATATGATCACCATTTTGATCCCACATTCAAGACAGCTGGAGGTCGTCTTATTTGTTCAGCAACACCAGCAGTCAACAGTTAATTTGAATCGTAAGTAAAATTAAGTTAGCTCAATATTTGTGTGAACATAACATTTATTACCATACCAAATTGATTCATATTAGCAATCAATTGAGGAGTGACTTTTCAAAAGGACTTATGTTCTGTATGACATCTACAGAGAAATATGCTTATTTCTGTATCAGAACTCTGAAAGAGAAATACAGTCCGTTTGGAAAAGTGTCTCCTCAATTGGGTTTTGCTAATCAGTAACTTAAAAGTACCTATTCTGAAAATTGTAGAAGAAGGATTATTATTTCCGTATTTGCATAACATGAACGCAACTATTTGTGTTCGCTACAAGCGTTTTGCTTCCCCTTTTAAAATAGAACATCTTAGTTATTTGACTTCACACAAACTTAAGTTTGCTTCAAAGCACTATATTTATTCTCTATTTTATATGAGCCATATTGTTTTCATCAAACTGCAGATGAACAATTTACCATCATTATGTTTTGTTACAAAATACCTGCAGACTCTTTTAGTAAGGACAAAAGTTATTTAACTGGTAATGACTTTTGTTTGGTGAGCGGAAGTGCATGTCTGGCTTTTACCGACTAAAACCCATCCGTGTTTCTTCACTTGCCTGTGCGACGGCCAGGGCCACAGTTTCTTTTTTAACCAACCCGCAACCCTTACCCAAGAGGCATTGGTCTTTGTGGACCCTGTCACGATGTGAACTGGTAATGACCTTGAAATGTATGTTACAGGTATTCAACAAATAATCAGTACAATTTACCAGCTTGGTTTCAGATTTCCTCTGAGAAATTTCTTTAAAGATATTGGTATTCTCACCGTTGCTTCACAATTTCTCTTAGCCAACATCTTATATGTTAGGCAAAATATTCATGTGTACCAAAAACTGTGACATTCATGTGTGGCTCGCAGTTTGTCCTTATTTCTGGTTATTACCAGAAATAAGGACAAACTGCGAGCCTCTTTTCACTGACTTCAAAAGGTTCATAACTCTTTTGTTGGGCTTGGTATAAGGCTTGGTTTTTATAACAAGATTCTCTCTGCTTTGCTAGACTTGCCTTACAATGCATTTGAAGCGCAAATCAAATCCAAGCTTTGTTCAAAGGCATATTATTCTGTAAATGACTTTTTAATTTAAATGATAAGAATAGCTGGTTGCTCTGATTATCCCAAGACAATGTTTGTGTTAATTGTGTTCCTACTCCAGAATTAGCTTACTGACACATTATATGAGTTAATAAAATTTACTTTTTTTACAATGCATAAATATGTGAGTTGTCACACCCTTTATTCCTGTGGCTTTTATTTAAATAATAAGTTTTTAGTTATTTACATTTTAATTTAAATATATATTATTATTTTGCTTAACTGGTATTTTGGCGTGGCAGCTGGCATATGGTAAATAATTTCATTGTTGTTCTATTTTCTTGTGTTCATAACTATACATAGTATTGTATAAAGTCATGTGTTTTTTAAATCATCAGACAGCTGTACTGCAGTGGAGTTTCTTCCGCCATTTCTTCTACCAAGCTAAAGCATTAGGAAGTGTCGATGGGTGGGCGTTTTGGAGGACTGTCTTATATAATATTGACGTTCAATAAGAGCCGATTCTCAGTCTAATTTGAATTGGACTGGGATTCAAAGTCAAAAGTAATTTCTTTTGATTTTGAATCCCAGTCGCATCCAAAGATTTTTCAGCTTTGCCAATCTAACTGCTCATTTTGGCTAAACTTCGATTTCCACAACCCTAGGGCGATATCAAAGCAGTGTAGTTAGACCAATTGTTGGACTTTTGAGAGCTCCAACTACCCGTAACAACTGCCATTAGATGTTCGTATGGTAACCGGAACGTGCCGGGACCAATGGCTTAACGTCTTTTCATAGGTATGACCAGATCAACAAATATTCATATTCATGCATACAAATATTTGTACTGCTCGGGGATCGAACCTGCGCCTCTTTGCGCAGCGACCGCGTTCGCTGCACGCTACGCCACGGAGGCTGGCAACAGACATAATAACTTATTTATATGAAAAAATGTATGTTACAGGTATTCAACAAACAATCGGTACCTTTGTGGAGACAGACCATAACTACAGTTGGCCTGTAAGACAATCTGGTCATGTCAGACCTATGACTGATATCACCAACTTGCCAGGCTTAACAGTTCAGATTAGACAACTGCCTCGTGCAACCAGAACCATACCTTCATCTGCTGTTGAATATTCTGAAGAGCGGGATCAGGCAGGTCCTGTTTGATATCAAGTGAAAAGTTTGATATCAATCAACATTTGACGAAGGTACTTTTTTTTATTACTTCCTACAGTCAAATAAAAAGTAGGCTATCAATATGGATGGCTCATTGGATTTAGATGAATCTTGGGGGTAATATAGCTTACACATTGGAATATATTACTGCCAAGTTTCATCTATATCCAATGAGCCGTTTGCTCATGAAGTAATCCATACAAAGTTTCAACCCCTTATAGCCCTTGTGGTGAGAATTCTAATAAGCCGTGAAATTTATCACAGTTGTATCCAGCTTTACATGAAAGATTACAACAAAATAGACCATTTTTACCACCACAGTCGCATCCGCAGCTTTTTCAGCTTTGGAGTCTGGGGTCCGTTTTACCAGTCTAACTGCTGAGTTTTCCTAAACTTCGATATTTTCCGTGAAGCGACTGCCGTCTTACCTCCACAACCCGAAGGCGATATCTAAGCATTTCAGTTAGACCAATTGTTACACTTTTGAGGGCTCCAACAACCCGTAACGACTGCCACTAGATGTTCGTATGGCAACCGGGACGAACGGCTTAACGTGCTTTCCAAGGCACGACCAGACCAGTGCAAATATTCATATTTATGCATACAAATATTTGCACTGTGCGGGGATCGAACCCGCGCCTCCTTGCGCAACGGCCGCGTTCGCTACTGCTACGCCACAGAGGCTGTCAAATAGACCATTCTTTATATGGCAACAAATGTTTATCTTGTACAGAAAAAAAAATATAGCACATCAAATTTGCCAAAAACGTTAGCTAAATATCTTTTCTTCTGTATGAGATCAAGGATTGCTGATATATAAAAAGTTGTCCGTAAATGTTGATGTAATCTTTAACATGATATACGATATAAATTGAGTTAGGTTATGTATTTTTTTATATCTTCCTCGTCGTTATCACTCATCAGTCAAACAATGTCCTCAACAAAAGTTGATACCCACTATAGGATGAATGCATGCATACACGAAGCCTCAGCCTTTATAAAATATACATAGGAGGTCTGGCAGATGCTGCCTCTCGCTCTATTACATATGTGGACTGGTAGAAATTTTATCTATACTCCATTTAAGTAGGCACTTAACTAGAGGTGAACAGTCTTGATGGGAGTTTTACACAAATAAACTACTGCTTAAAATAATGATTCAATTAAGTAATTGTTATTATTGTGTTATCATTGATTCTAGCCCCATTTTATTTTAAAATTGAGTTTTTGAATCATATAGAAAATTTAATATCTAGCACTAGAAGTACTTGAACATCTTAAGTATACATGAAATCGTTTTTAAACTGATGAATGACAATTGACAATACTGAATCAGTAGCCTAACTAAATAGCGGATAGTCAGATGAACATACACACATTATGAAGTCACGAGTGGATGAAGTGGGTATGATTTTTTACTTTATAGCATAAATAAATATATTAAGCATAAAGAAAAATAATTATAAAATTTTACATATCACCTTCATCCACTCATGTCTTCAAATAATAGTAATGCCTGTTAATTTGTGACACTTTCGACTAATTTGAAATATTATTTGTGTGTACTTCCGAATTTTCGTAATATTTTATCTAATGATTTTCCCCCTTATTCATAAACGCTGCTTAAAGTTAACTAGTGATTAGCGACTGTTTAACCATACATTTTCGACGTTTTCACGTCAGTTAACTTTAATCATCGTTTATGATTAAACACTAAGGTGTTTATAATTTGAAGTATGTATTTTGAACAAGGGGGTTTATGTACTGTCAGCCGTGAAGTTCCACTCATAAAATAAATAAATTTGTTAAATATAAATTATTTCTATCAGGTAATACAATATAAATAAATTAATTAAAGCTATATTAATTTTTTCAGGTTAAACATTCGAGTGTTTGCTGACTTAAGCTGAAACGCAGTATACCAGAAAAGCTAGAAAAATGCAAAATGAAGTAAGGAGATTGCGTCAGAAACTAAAAACATTCAAGTTGTGTATCAAGAAACTTCAAGACAAAAGTGCTAACAGGGATTTTGAAAAACTATCTCGTAATATGTCTGAGTCTGCTAAATTGTTTACTCGAATGCAATGCATTGAAGGAAAGAAGAAAAAGAAGGGGCACTGATGTACTCACACAGAAAATATTTTATCACTCTCAATTAAAAAAATACCTTAAAGCGTTTAACTTAACCATAAAAAAAAGTCCTCGTCATTGCTTGCTTAAGTAAAATTGACTCCAGGCATAAATGACAATATTTTTAAAGAATTAAAGGCCACGGTATCGAAAATGTTAGTACAAGATCGTCTGTGTACATTAATATTTGATGAAATGTCTATATCTCCGCAGATCCATTACAATGTAGATATACACAGACGGATCTTGTAGGTTTTGAGAACTATGGGAACTGTAAGACGCCAAATTTAGTCAAAACATGTTTTGGTGTTCATGGTCAAAGGGGTTAGCAAAAATTATAAACAACCAGTAGCTTACTACTTCACACAAACCTTAAAATCATCTAAACTTAAAGAAATTTTAGTAGAAGTTGTTACCAACATACAAGCTACTGGTTTCATAATTATTGCAACAGTATGCTACCAAAGCTCGGCAAATGTAAGCGCCATTAATAGCTTAATCTCCGAAGCGAAAACTGCATATTCCCGAGCCCGAAAAGAATGTCGAAAGGACATAATTAATGTTAATAACCAAGGCATAATCCCGTTGTTTGATATTGCTCACTTGCTAAAAGGAATTAGAAATAATTTGTTGAATAAAGAAATGCATTATATGCACGAGAATGTATTAAAAATAGTAAATATGTTGCACAAATTAACCAATGAACACATTGATCCCGACAAAATAAAAAAGATGAGGATGACAAATGCGGCTCAAGTATTAAGTCATAGTATGGCAGTTGCTACGGATATCGCAATTACAAAAAGGAGATTGTCCTTCAGAATGTGGGGATTTAATACAATTTGTTCTATTAATAGACAAATTATTTGATACATGTAACGCCTCATCTTTTACGCCGCCATGTGGAAATATATACAGAGCTGCTGTAACGAGAAATTCTCCTCATCACGAATTATGGCAAGATGCCTTAAAAATGTTAAAAACCGCCAAATTTATGGTAACAAAAAATGATGAAAAGGGAGCGAACAATCGAAGGTTTTAAATTTATTTGGCAACTATTAGCAAACAAATATTAGTTTGACGCAATATTGACATACAATTCCAATACACAATTCAAGACCCACTAGAAAATTTCTTTGGAAGTGTTTTAAGTTTGAATGCTCGAGATGTTATGCCTAACTGTATGGGATTCGAGGGAGCATATAAAACTTTATTATTAAATAATTTCTACAAAAACTTGTCAAAGGGTGTAAAAACTGTAAAAGCAAGCTATTAAACAAATTTTTTTGTAGACACATGTGCAAATATTATTATTTATAGTTGGTGCGGGTCTATCAATAAAATAATAAACGGTAAAATCACCTATAAAGGCGACGATATAACAAAAAAGCAGCTCAAATGTACTTAAAAAATATTAAAAATATGAATGAAAATGATAATAATAAATGCCATGTATACTGCTTTTCGCAGATATAAAGTAACCATGTCTATCTATTTATTGCCTACTGGCAGATACAGTTTTTATTAGAACAACTACTTTACGCGGTAAAAATAGAACATCTTGGTTATCTGACTTAACAGAAACTTAATTTTGATTATCATTACTATTTTATCCCTTCTTCTACTTTTGATTTATTTATAGTATTAAAAATTATAAATAAATGAAAAGTAGAGTATAAGTATGTACAAAAATACCTTTGAAAGTGCTATATTTATATATGAGCCATATTGTTTTAATTAACTGGCATGATGAGGATGCAGATGGACAAATTACCATTGTTATGTCTTGTTACAAAATAATATACATATAAATAATCCATACAAAGTTTCAACCCCAAACTGTTAATTTGTGACACTTTCGGCTAATTTGTAATATTATTTCTGTGTACTTCATAATTGGCGTAATGTTTTATCTAACGATTTTGTTTATTTTTGTTTATATACTGTCAGCTGTGAAGTTTCCACTCATAAAATAAATGAATTACTGAATACATTTTTTTAATCATCTGAAAACCCAGACCTTTAATATACATAGCTACGTACGCATAGGTACGTAGCAATAATATACATAGCTACATATGCATAGGTATGTAGCTATAGTATACATAGCTACATATGCATAGCTACCTATATCACTCACTAGTAGTTGTTCACGCATCAAATGTAAGGGGGCAGCACTTTCCATACATGCAAATTTTACCACAGAGTTGTCACTCTTTAATTATATATAGTGATGGTCAACTCGAGTAGCTAACTCGAGTTGGGCGTAACTCGAATCCACTCGAGTTGAACTCCCTCTAACTCGAGTTCGAAAACCGAATAGAACCGACATGGAGCGAAGTTTGCCGATCGTTTGAGACTTTAATATATTCTGTTATGAGCTAATGAAATGAATATAGTCGCTATATTCATTTGTTCAGAACAAACAACATTTGAGGTTATCTCTAATAAATGCGTTTTGTGCGATATTTGTTTTTGAAAAATGCCGGGTCCCAAAAGAAAATCGTTAGTTTGGGATGTTTTTGATTCGTCTTCAGTGAGTGGACGTGTTACGTGTAAGATGTGTTTGGAAACATTCAAATATAGTGGAAATACGACCACACTTTTAAACCACATCAAAAAGAAGCATCCTAATTCCTACCATTGTCGCCGTCGAGGAATTTCAGGGTTCATTATCAACAAATAAAAGTAATATGTCACCAGAATTTTGCGTTATTTTTTTTTTTGACACAGCAAGACGTGTTTGGGTGTACCTTAACGTTTTTTGAGGAGGCTCAGGCTCAACATTCATTGTGGTTGACGATACCAATAACTGCGATGAAGATGAATCGACCGAAGTACTCATATTACTTTTATTTGCTGATAATGAACCCTGAAATTCCTCGACGGCGACAATGGTAGTATGCTTCTTTTTGATGTGGTTTAAAAGTGTGGTCGTATTTCCACTATATTTGAATGTTTCCAAACACATCTTACACGTAACACGTCCACTCACTGAAGACCAATCGAAAACATCCCAAACTAACGATTTTCTTTTGGGTTGTGTTAAAAAAACATTTACTTGTCCATCCAGTTAACTCGAGTTACGTAACTCGAGTTCAACCCGAGTTACGTGGATTTTAACCCGGGTTAACTCGAGTTATGTTTATTCCGAGTTGGCCCATCTCTAATTTATATACTTACTATACTCTTTGGTACTGACTTCCGTACTCCGTGTCCGTAGCAAAGAGTATACTATGTATATAGAGTTCCGTACAAAACAAATACTAATAATAATACGAAATACAAATGAAACATTACACTTAGAGTTGTTCAAAACGGCTATAAAAAAATAGCACGCTACAGACTATAAACTATTAATTTATAGCCCGCTATTAAATGCGCTATGTTATAGCGTGCTGTAAATAAGAAAGCACGTGGACGTCCAGCAGACGCGATAATTCTCGCAACACGCTACATTTAGTAGCGAGTTACTTTACATAGCGTTCTTCGATACATAGACCGCATGCTATAACGGAATGCTAAAAAAAAGCAATTTATAAAGATATCAATGAACTCTCCTTCATACTTTTCAGGCATAGGACTGTCTATAATTGGTAAAGGTTATTCTAACATTAATTTTAATAAATTGTAAATCAATTATAGGCGTATTTAATAGTTCTTTGGTTGTATATATACAAAAAACAACTATTTATATTATACACAGATACATACAGTAGTTCTTCTTTAATTTATATTTTATTTACATTTAAAAACATTAGTTGAACTACTTTTGTAGTAGACAACCGTGTTCATAGTGTTAGTGTAGACAATAGTGTATCCTGATTTCGAAAAAATAAATTTAAAGGACAACTGTCGGCGAAAATAATTACAAATAGCAGTCTTGCTGCCGTCTGCAGACTTTTCAAAAAAGTTCCAGATTGGCAAACCACCACCTTTCCGATTAGACATTTTTACATAGAATACACACTAAATAATATTCACTAGTTCGTTTTGCATCAGAATTTTATATTAATATTTACACACACTAATAATACCTTTGCAGACACTAAATAATCGTCACTAGTTCGTTTTTCAACAGAACTTTATACTAATATTTACACTAACAAGGAAGATCGCGCGCGATGTAAATAGCGGGCTGCGGCAACAAACATTCCTATATAGCCCACAGCGCTCACGCGATTACTGACTGCCTGTATAGCGCATAGCGCCATTCTATAGCACGCTATTTTTCCATAGCGCATAGCGCAGCTAGCGGGCAGCGCCCGCGGAGTGTCGGCGCGCGCTGTGCGAGTCGTTAGATCAATTTTATTCATAGCGTAAATAGCGTTATAGCGTCTTAACGTCCACCTACATAGCGTGCGCTATGCGCTATGAAAAAATAGCGTGCTATAGAATGGCGCTATGCGCTATATTAACCACCTCTAATTACACTACACATTTTTTTTTTTTTGGAGTTTTTGGCTTGGCTTGGTTGCTAAGACCTTTGAGCCATTTCTTCGTTTGGATTTTAGGTATCTTTGTTAGATAGTTTCCACTGTGTTCTTGATAAATTTATAAATTGGTAAGTAAGTCTTTCTGTTTTTTGATAGATCGGACAAGCGGCGGGAGGAATTCGACCGTAGCAATTAACATTGTCGGATCTACTTTTTTGCGATTTTCATTTTATTGCATTAAAGGTTTTAAAATACGTGTATAAACGTCCCCGTAAATTATTACATTTCTGAAATAAGCCGTCTCTGTTTTTTCAAGTTAAAAAAGTAGTATGTGTTCAATGCACACGATTAATATTGTCGCATAGTACAATGAGACGTTATTTGCGGGGCATGTAGGGGGAAAAGTCGCGACTGCACGGCGCGGATCTGCCACTTCAGACAATGTTAGCGGGAGGAGCGTAAGCATTAATTTTGTATTTCAACGCGGAAATAGTTTGGCTAATATTATTATTAAATTTAGTGATTCCGTTATGTCGAGGTCAAGACGAATATTGGATATATTAAATCCATCAGTTCCGCAACAAAACGATCAAAATTGTGGATTAACGGGCACTTTAGAAACTCGTTTAAGAAGAAAGAAGAGGAAAAGTAAGTAAAAAATATGTCTTGGCATTTCACCATTTCTTGCTCAAACCTAATTAACAATTGTTTATTATGAGCGCCTTATGCAATTGTTTTATTTTTTAAATAAAGTTGAAAGCTGCTCTGAACGGAGAATAATGTCGTATATGCCAGATACATCAATGTTTATGGTTCTCTATTTCGTTAACTTTGTCGGATGTGTCACATACTACATTATTGCTTGATCAGAAACTGTTTTATTTTGTCGGATATGGTACTACAGACTTTGTTGCATGTTCACGTGTGAAATAATATTGTAGGATATACCACTTCTTACATTATTAACTGCCGTATGTGTGAATGCATTTTGTCGGATAAGGCATTATTCACTTTACTTATTGTTTAATTCTAAGGTATTGGTGGCGGATGTACTATATTCGACTTTATTTTTCACTTTATGATAACAAACTAACTTTAAAAATGGTACTAATAACATCTTTGTTTCCTAAGGGCACTTAGTTTAATTTGCCGACCGACTCAAAACCGACCCGTCTTCAAAAAGGAGGAGGGTACTCTTTGGCCAACATTAACATTTTAGGAGACCGTCGCCTCTTCCTGCTGACTTTGAAGAGGAGCTCGTGCAACTAGAAGATCTGATTGTAGAAGTTTTTGATGACAGTGCAAATAGCCTCGTGGGAGACTTTTTTTATGAGAATACAAAGAGCCCCGTGAACAATAAATAGCTGTCTAATCTTTTTCAGAGTCACATGAATGCTCCTGACGTCAAAGCAAAATGTCACAAAATGCCAAAAGATGAAATGAATGAAGACGAAAGTTACACATGACTTAATTACACAGTAACAACACCGATGCCGTTCTCGAGTCCTACTGTTTGGCTTCCTAACGATGGTGACAGTGTACAAACAGAAATATCATTCTGTTCTGTGATTCCTTCCTACCCACGAGGTTTATAAAAACATGGATACACCATTTGAAATCTCTTCTGCAAGTCATGTTCATACTCCCTGTACCAATAAGTACCGTTTAAGGTGTACCCTAAATATTACTCATGAAGATCGAAAGCGAGTCTTTAAATATTTTTGGCTCTTAGGTAAGAAGAAAAGTCACTGAGAATTTGTTATTAAAAACACAAAGAAGCACGATAGACAGAACACTAATCAGTACTTTTTTGCCGGATATTTGATGGGATAGAAGATGACGAAAGAGGTCTTTATGAACATGATAAACAAGTTTAAAATACTGACTTAGTCAAAAGTGTTTGCGATCACGTAGGATTTTTTTGAGTAGTTAAGGATCACTAAGTAAAAATTCAAACAAGCTCTACCTAGAAGGTGTTCAGAGTTTATCTCGGATGTATAGACTATACTGCGAATGGTTCGATGCTTCCAAATATTCCTCAAGCAACTACGAAAAGGCATTGTGGCTGTACCACCACGAACCTCAACCTACTTCTGCGCAGGCGCAATGCGCACCCGCCGCACGCGCCCGTAGCCGATCGCCCCGCGATCGCTCGGTCGACAGCGGCAGTGCCAAACCTATCTCCACGGCGAATGCACGCTCCGATCTCTCCCGTTCTAAATCGCTAATACTTACGCAAATCTTAATTTTCCTAGTTAATCTTAGTTTCGGTTTCTTTCTTGTGTTTATATTTCAATTCTACATCTTATCTTCTATCTATCTCTGTCAACTAGAACTGTACATCTATCCTCTGTGATCTGTATTAAACATCTCAAAATTCTATCTACTGTGTCGTGATTTATAACTCAAGCCTTACACACCAACATACCTACAAGTGGTGACCCCGACAAAGAACATTCGAGTCGATAACAAGATGGAGACTACTTTAGCAGCAGGAACAAAAAGTGCTGATGGAAATAGCAGCGATGTTTGGCGTGTTGGTGTGCGAGTACCGCCATTTTATCCTGATGATCCAGAACTTTGGTTTGCGCAGCTGGAAGCCCAATTTACGTTGTCAAACATCACCAGTGACTCAACAAAATTTTATTACGCCGTGACTCAGCTAGAACATACGTATGTCTCTCAAGTTAAGGATATTTTATGCAACCCGCCAGTGACCGGTAAGTTCGAAATACTAAAAAACGAGTTGATCAAGCGTCTCAGTGCATCAAAAGAGAATAAACTGAAGCAGCTGTTCCTTCACGAGGATATGGGAGACCGTAAGCCCTCACAATTTTTAAGATACCTTAGGAACCTTGCTGGTCCAACCGTATCAGATGACGTGTTATCTACATTATGGACTGGTCGCTTACCTCATAGCTTACAAACCGTAATAGCATCGCAGCCTAAACTGGCATTGGATGATCTCGCCGAGTTGGCCGACCGTGTTCACGAGATAGCACCATCGACACCTCACCACCATGTGGCCGCAACCTCAGCAGAGGCTCATCCAGCTTCATCCTCACGCATGGATGAGCTGGGTCAGGAGATTTGTGCTTTAACAAAACAAGTAGCTAAACTTACCTCTTATGTACACAGGCAGTCACGCGCACGTTCCCGATCCAGGTCACGGGGCCCTCGTGGCCAGTCGCGCCAACGGCAACCACCACCAGATCACCCTCACTGCTGGTACCATTACAATTTTGGAGCGAGAGCCAGGAAGTGCAACGAGCCATGTAAGTTTAAGGCGGGGAAGCGATGCGGGCAGCCGGAAATAGCGGCCAACGACTGCCCAGTCCAGTCAGGCCGTTTATTTGTATCAGACCGGACCACCAAGATGGAATTCCTCATAGATACCGGCTCGGATTTATGCGTCTACCCACGTTCGGCGATTAAAGTACCGTGCTTTAAAAGCAAATATGATCTCTCTGCAGCAAATGGTACAACTATACATACTTACGGCCCTATATTACTGCACTTAGACCTGGGACTGAGGCGTGATTTTACGTGGCAATTCATCATAGCTGATGTATCTAAACCAATAATAGGTGTGGACTTTCTTAGCTACTACAATATTCTTGTGGATTGTAGGAACCAGCGTCTCATAGATGGTAAGACGTCACTATCAGTACCTGTACCGAAGCAAAACATCCCTGAAAACATCGTTTCCATCAAGACAGTTACGGGTGAGTCGGACTACCACAATATACTACGGGAATTTCCTGAGGTCACGCGGCCTACCGGAGTGGTACGTACAGTCAAGCATAATACCGTCCACCATATTAACACCACTCCAGGTCCTCCTGTAGCCTTCAAACCACGACGTCTAGATCCAGCTAGATTAAAAGCGGCTAACAAGGAGTTTGATGAAATGCTAGCGAACGGAACAGCTAAGCGTTCTGAGAGCTGTTGGTCTTCACCTTTGCACATGGTCAAGAAGAAGGATGACGGCTGGAGGCCTTGTGGAGATTACAGAGCACTCAACGCAAGAACCATTCCAGACAGGTATCCAGTACGTCACATTCAGGATTTTTCACACCAGCTTTCAGGTTGCACAATCTTCTCCTCGATCGATTTAGTGAAAGCGTACAACCAGATTCCAGTCAATCCAGAAGATGTCAAGAAGACCGCCATAACGACCCCCTTCGGCCTGTTTGAATTTGACTTCATGACCTTTGGTTTACGGAACGCTGCACAAACCTTCCAACGTTTTATAGACGAAGTACTACAAGGCCTAGAAAACTTTACTTACGGATACTGCGACGACATCTTAATCTTCTCGTCTTCAGAAGAAGAGCACAGAAACCACCTTCGGAAAGTACTCGAACGTCTCGCAAAATATGGAGTTCTCATAAACACGTCCAAATGTGTTCTGGGAAAGCCTGAGCTGAGCTTCCTTGGCTACAAAATCTCCGCAGCAGGTACTCGACCCTTGGAACACAAGGTACAAGTAATCCTGAGCTACCCTCTACCAAAAACAGTTAAGGAGTTGCGGAGGTTTCTAGGAATGATGAACTTCTACCGCCGATTTATACCAGAAGCAGCAAAATGTCAAGCACCACTGAATTCACTCTTAGAAGGCCCAAATGTCAAAGGTTCACATCCAATCCAGGTGACTCAAGAATTCCTACAGGCGTTTGAAGAAAGCAAAAAGTCTTTGTCAAACTACACATTACTAGCTCATCCTGATCCAAATGCCGAATTAAGTATTGCTATGGATGCTTCTGATGTGGCAATTGGTGCAGTTCTACAGCAAAAGAAGAATAGCAATTGGGAACCTTTAGCGTTCTTCTCTAAGAAGCTCTCACCACCTCAGAAAAAGTACAGCCCATTTGATAAGGAACTACTAGCAATGTACGAAGCAATCAAATATTTTCGCCATATGGTCGAGGCACGTGACTTTTCTGTCATAACCGACCATAAGCCACTCACGCACGTGTTATATCTATAACGAGTCATAATTCTAATAAAAGTATTGTATTGTGGATTGCTTAAGTTTAGTTGATTCTGAGGGTAGAATAACTTTTATAAAATTATAAAAACGGCTCGATGGTACTCTGAGAGTGGCATTTCCTATAACTACGGTGACTCGTCCCTTAGTAGACAGTCTTCATGGAGCCGTCGGACCGAGCACACTACCAGTTTAGTATTCTGAATATTCGTTATAGGCACATAATTCTTATGTGCCTGGTCTTATGTAATTTATATTGCTGATATTGCTGATGATTCTAAATATGTCCAGTAAGTAATGTTATAAGTAACTATGTACATAATGTTTCTCCCATAATGTTTTGTTTTAATACTATTTAATTACCCATACTCTGCTATCCTAACATCAGAAGTAGGGATCAGAGCTCTGATTTAAAAAAAAAAAATTTTTTTTTTTTATTATTTTCATGATCGACGTTGGAGCTTGTGACGATATTTCGGAAGCCGTTGGTCAACGAGTCACTGGCTTCACCCGCGCCATAATGATGACATCAGGCCGTCTTCTCTGACGTCGGAACTGCTACGCTGCATAAGCAGCAATAATCCTGTACCTAGTGTCCTATACAGGAATAATCCTGTATGTACTTCAAAAATACAGAACCTCTACCAACAGTGAGAACATCTAGAAGTTATTCGTAAGTAAAGAATTATCTGAAGCGAGTAAGAATCTTAAAGATTCTTTTCATATTTATATAAACTAAATGAAATAGGGTAATAGTAAAAAAAATAACGAAAAACGTTAATATAAAACACTATTGCTTAAAAATAACAGTTGGAAAACTTATTAAGGGACAGTATCTTTATCGATTGTATTTTCAGTTTGTAACTGTGATATTTTGTGTAGGTTGTGTGTAATACTGTGTGTAGGTATATGCCTAGGGCTACACTCTGGGGGTACCTTACCGCACATTATTGCAAATAGTAATTACACAAATTTTTGGTGCGGGTACGTGACCAGGGTTACTCTCTGGTAGTACCATAGCATAAAATATTGTACATTGTAACTGAACTTATCGTGTGCTTCGTCAGAGCTACTCTCTGATAGCACGGGATTTGTTTTTTTACTTTAATTGCATAGTAAAGAAAGGAGGTTTCGATAAATAAAGTCCAACTGTCTCTTAATAATTAAATTCCTAATACAAAACAATCTTTTTAACTTTATCGCTAAAGCATTAAGGCTCAAAGTTTATTGGGAATATTTGGCAGTTTCGGGTGGCTTGACCTGCTGTCGTCCGTACCTTGTATAAAAGTTAGATAAGACGAAATAATTGACTGCTGATACTTAATAGACTTGATTGAATAACTTGATTGACAGACTAGATGGATTATTATTTGTACTGATGCTGTTGTTTGATGAGCCAGGTCTATCCGCATAGGCTGACTGACAAAATACAGTGTCCAGAATTAATAATAATAATAAAAAGGTGCCTGTGGCCGTGGTGCCTGTGGCCGTGGCTGTGGCCGTAGTTGTGCCTGTGGCCGTGCCTGTGCCTGTGCCTGTTCCTGTGGCTGTGGCTGCGCCTGTGGCTGTTGTACCTGTGGCTGTTGTGCCTGTGGCCGTGCCTGTGCCTGTGCCTGTTCCTGTGGCTGTGGCTGCGCCTGTGGCTGTTGTACCTGTGGCTGTTGTGCCTGTGGCCGTGCCTGTGCCTGTGCCTGTTCCTGTGGCTGTGGCTGCGCCTGTGGCTGTTGTACCTGTGGCTGTTGTGCCTGTGGCAAGTGCTGTATCCCTGACGGGTGATGCCATGAAGTATGGTAGATTGAGATAGACTATACCAAAGAGATATAAGATAGAGAGGACTTGTGTCAAAATGGCGTAGAAAAACTGTGATTACATATCTCAGTGACGCTATCTAGTACAATATAGCAAAATTAGATTGACAATTGCAGACATTAAATAGTAAAAATGAAATAAGTTTATATGAATTATATTCGGCTATTGCCCTGTAGGTGGCCAGTGTGGTCTATGTTGCAAAGTCCGATTTAATACCCCTAGTATAGACCAAATCGGGTAAATAAATATCCGTCAAAAAAAAAAAAAAAACAATGAATATCGGGTAATAAGTGAATCTTGTCTGCTACAAACAGGGTGACGCTAAATAGAAACATAAAAACTGTGGTAGGGATCTTGTTTTTCGATATAAAATTATTGATAATATTCAAAGAACTTATTGCGACGACATTTTTTCGTATTTTGGTGGTTTGAAACAAAAAAATTAGGACACAGAAAAATTATTACCAGTTGTAATATTTACAAGTTATTTATTCATATAATTCTTTTAATATACAAATCAATAATTATTCTTCCTCAGCCTATAGATGTCCACTGCTGGACAAAGGCCTCCCCCAAGGCTTTCCACGATGACCGGTCTTGTGCTGCCCGCATCCATCGGCTTCCCGCGACCTTCACCAGGTCATCGGTCCACCTTGTTGGGGGTCTCCCTACGCTGCGTCTTCCAGTACGTGGCCGCCACTCCAGAACCTTGCTGCCCCATCGGCCATCGGTTCTACGAGCAATGTGCCCTGCCCACTGCCACTTGAGTTTAGCGACTCGCAGAGCTATGTCGGTGACTTTGGTTCTTCTGCGGATCTCCTCATTTCTGATTCGATCACGCAGAGAAACTCCTAGCATAGCTCTTTCCATTGCCCTTTGTGTGACTCTGAGCCTTCGTATGAGGCCCATTGTGAGCGACCACGTTTCAGTTCCGTAAGTCATCACTGGCAACACACACTGGTCAAAGACTTTCGTCTTGAGACACTGTGGTATCTTGGACGACGAGAAGATGTAGCGTAGCTTCCCGAACGCTGCCCAACCGAGCTGGATTCGCCGAGACACCTCTTTCTCGAAGTTGGACCTACCTAGTTGGACTTTCTGTCCCAGGTATATATACTCGTCAACAACTTCGAGTGCAGAGCAACCAACTACAATTGGAGTGGGTGCGACATGAGAGTTCGACATGATCTTCGTCTTATCCATGTTCATTTTTAGACCCACTTGTTGGGAAGCTCTGCTGAGGTCATTGAGCATTTTGCCCAAGTCTTCCAGGGTCTCAGCCATGACCACGATATCATCTGCGAAACGGAGATTAGTGATGTACTCGCCGTTGATGTTGATGCCAAGTCCTTTCCAGTCCAGGAGCTTGAAGACATCTTCCAACGCAGCAGTGAACAATTTAGGAGATATGACATCTCCTTGTCTCACTCCACGCTGCAGTTGGATCGGTTTCGAGTCCTGATCCTGGAGACGGACTGACATGGTGGCGTTTTTGTACAAACACTTTATCACCTCAATGTATCGATGGTCAATTTGGCACCGCTGGAGAGACTGTAGCACCGCCCAAGTCTCAATCGAATCGAAGGCCTTCTCATAGTCCACAAACGCCAAGCATAGTGGTTTGTTATACTCCTCGGACTTCTGTATAACTTGCCGCAGCGTATGAATGTGGTCTATGGTGCTAAAGCCTTTTCGGAAGCCTGCTTGTTCGGGAGGCTGGAAGTCGTCAAACCTGCGAGCGAGACGATTCGTGATGACCCTAGAAAACAGCTTGTAGACATGGCTCAGGAGGGATATCGGTCTGTAGTTTTTCAGGAGGGTATTGTCACCTTTTTTGAAAAACAAAACCACCACGCTCCTGTGCCACGCCTTAGGCGTTTCGCCTTTAAGAATGACGGAATTAAATAGCTTCTGAAGCGCTTTAAGAACCGGTTTGCCACCCGCTTTCAGAAGCTCAGCCGTAATTCCATCATCTCCAGCCGCCTTATCGTTCTTGAGCTGTTTCAGGGCCATACCAATCTCGTACAGGCTGACGTCCGGGATATCGTCGGTGTAGTGTCGGGTTAGTCTGGCTCTAGGATCATTAGCCAGGCTTACAACAGGTGCGTGTGTTGATGTGTATAACTCTCCGTAGAATTTCTCGATCTCACCCAAAAGCTCGGGCTTGGAAGTGACGATCCTACCATCCCCAGTCTTCAGCTTCGCAAGTAGACTCTGTCCAACAGACAATTCTCGTGCGAACACTTTGGAGCCTTTATTCCGCTCGATAGCCTCTTTAATACAATTTGTATTAAATTGGCGTATATCGCGAGTCAGAGACTTTGAGATCTGTCTGTTAAGGCATCTGATGCGCGAAGCGTCATCAGGGGATTTTAAGATCACCTCCCGTCTTTCTTCCATTAGCCGGCGGGTGGGACCGGAGATCTTCTTCTGTCTTTTTGAACGGAGGGTTTTGTAGAACTTAGACCCTTCCGTTTGGAGAGTTTCCACAAACCTGTTGTTGTAGTCGTCCACATCTACGCATTCACCGAGGCATTCGAAGCGGTTTTGTAGTTCGATCTGAAAGCTCTCGGGGTTTTGGAGTTGTGTTGACGCTGGACGGAGCGTAGACTTCATAAGTCGAGAGCGTTCGAGCCTAATGTTGAGGTTCAAGATGCCTCTAACAATACGGTGATCACTCCCGGTTTTTACCGCATGGATCACGGAGACATCGTTGAACACTTGCCTTCTCGTTGACATTATGAAGTCTATCTCGTTTTTGGTCTGACCATCGGGGCTGAGCCAGGTCCACTTGCGGTGCAATGGTTTCCTGAAAAAAGAATTCATCGCAAAGAGTCCTTCCCTTTCCATGAAATCCATTAGCATCTGACCTCTGGGATTCCGATTTCCAACTCCAAATTGCCCCACTTTCGTCTCGTCCGCCTCTCGCATGCCCAGTTTTGCGTTAAAGTCCCCCATGACAACGGTGTAGTGGGTTTTGGAGGAATGTATGGCTCTACTGACGTCCTCATACATAGCCTCCACCTCATCGTCAGAGTGTTTAGACGTCGGGGCGTAGACCTGTATAACCTTTAACGAATATCGTTTTGTTATTTTCAGTACAAGGTACGCCACCCGAGTCGAAAGGCTCCCGACTTTAACCACGTTGTTCACGAGGGACTTGTGGACAATAAACCCGACACCACCCTGGGACAGCTGGTCGCCTTCCCGGAAATAGAGCAGGTTGCCAGACTTCAGGATTATCGAGTCCTCTCCCTCTCTTCGGACTTCAGATAACCCCACAATGTCCCAGCGCAACCGGCTCAGTTCTTCCTCCAGTTCGACAATCTTCTCATCGGTCCGTAGTGTGCGCGTGTTAAATGTTGCCAGGGCCAAAGGTCGTCGTTTGTGATGGTAGCCGGACCTCTGCCGGAGATTCTTAGCACCCCTTGCTCCGCCGTAACCGAGTCCGCTACCGTAGACTGGAATAGCGGAGCTGCCGGGGACTAGGGGCCTGGGCTGTATCGTGTGCATCATTGGGGGGGTTTGCCATAATCCCCACGCTTGGCAGGCGGGTTGGGGATCGCAGTGATTTGATATTACACAGGAGAAGCGCTGCTGCCCGCTTCCCTGGTGATTTCCCTTAGTCGCCTCTTACGACACCCACGGGAGGATATGGGTTGGTACAATTCTAGGCCCGGTACCACACGGGGCACACCAATAATTATTATGATCTAGTAATCCATGAGTCGACTGCTAAACATCCGGTTTTAGTAATCCATGAGTCGACTGCTAAACATCCGATTTTGAGTATGACTTCCACAGGAGACAATTATTTATGTGATGAATATAAAGTGTTTGCCCAAGTCACAATATAACCAAGATAATATGTCTGGACTTTTGATGGACTGTGATGTCAATTGCAACACAAATCCTATCTAAATCTAAATCCAGTACTACATTATTTTTATCCGGAAACCTAAAATAACAAAAGCTTAGGTGAATGGATAGCACTTGTTCATTAAGTAATATGACATGATTACGTTCAGAGTTAATAGATAATAAATAAACTTAAAACATAGCAATACTTAAATCAAGTATGTAGATACTTACTAAAATCACCATGAGATGACAGAAACCATGTTAACAGAAAATCCTTGTCGAATAGTTTTTAATATTGAGACTGAGCGATGGTTTGAATTACCCGTAACTTATTTATTAATACGTTAACAGAAAATGTTTGGAAATCGTTTTAATGATATTGTCAGAATTGACCGAGCGATGAATTATTTTAATTGCTAGATATTTGTTAATCTAACAGAGAATATTTCTTATATAGATTTGAATAATATCGACAGATTGACAAGACTGGAACTTGTTTGAATTTCATATTGTTTCGATTCAAGAACTGTTCAGTTGGCGGTCAATGTCAAATGTTATTTTTTGTGAGACGGTAGACATATTTGTAGGTACTTCGAGAACGAAGTACATGTCAGTATGGCAGTGTTATATAATATGAAGGATATTATTGATATAAACTATAAAGTGAATATAATGTGATATATAATTGTCACCACAATGTGTGTTGGGTAATGGCATCTGCCATATTTGTTGCTGGAAGTACCTAATTTGACTAAATATTGTGATTTCATAAGAAGAGTCTTAAATTTTAAAGATCACATGTTATTCAATTAACAATTGTTGTATTGATAAATTACCTTAAAGTGTTTAAAAATGGATACATCACATGGGATGTATTTTTTTATTGCTTGTTAGAATATTATATTATGCCAAAATATATGATGACCTGTGACTGGCTCGAATAAGTGGAAGTTGATATTTGAAGTACAACTACCAACATAGTTTTTATAAAGGCTTCTAAGGGCGTTTTAGGGGGGTTCCTGGACATACTGTTGCTATGTATGTAAACTGTTGCTACGTGGACTAACTATTTAGATCTACTAGATGTCATGAGTTACCTTAATATTTATTTATTATGATTGTTGTGGTACAATGTGTTTAGATATTATATTACTATAATTTTGAGTTCTCTTGAACTGTTGCAAGTAGTTGTTTTAAAGGTAACAATAACGTATGGTAATGAAAAAAACTTAATGATGGAATACGTTGATACCGTTTCCATGGAGTTTCTTGTCATTTATGTAGTGTCAACTGATATAAAACAATTTGTTAAATAATTTGTCGATCGAAAAGTATACTTCGAGAACGAAGTACTTATCAGAATGGCCGTGTTATATCTATAACGAGTCATAATTCTAATAAAAGTATTGTATTGTGGATTGCTTAAGTTTAGTTGATTCTGAGGGTAGAATAACTTTTATAAAATTATAAAAACGGCTCGATGGTACTCTGAGAGTGGCATTTCCTATAACTACGGTGACTCGTCCCTTAGTAGACAGTCTTCATGGAGCCGTCGGACCGAGCACACTACCAGTTTAGTATTCTGAATATTCGTTATAGGCACATAATTCTTATGTGCCTGGTCTTATGTAATTTATATTGCTGATATTGCTGATGATTCTAAATATGTCCAGTAAGTAATGTTATAAGTAACTATGTACATAATGTTTCTCCCATAATGTTTTGTTTTAATACTATTTAATTACCCATACTCTGCTATCCTAACACACGCGTTCAGAACAGCCAGTGAGAAACACTCGCCCAGGCAATTTAGGCACTTGGAGTTTGTTGGTCAATTCACAACTGACATAGGTACGATACATTCCTGGGAAGCAAAACGTAGTAGCGGATGCCTTATCGAGAATAGAAGAAGTCACTCAAGGCATAGATTTTCAGGACCTGGCACAATCTCAAGAGACTGACCCAGAGTTACAAGGTCTACTGAAAAACGGATCTTCACTCAAGCTGCAAAAGGTGAACATACCAGGAACATCAGTTGAAGTTTATTATGACGTAGCAACTCAGCTACCTCGTCCGTACGTCACACCAGGTTTTCGACGGCAAGTTTTCAACTCTCTTTACAGCTTAAGTCATCCAGGGAGAACTACTACAGTGCGACTGGTCACGCAGAGGTACGTGTGGCCAGGGATTCGAAAAAACTGTAGAGAGTGGTCTCGTGAATGCCTAAAATGCCAAGGCAGCAAGATAACTCGTCATACCACTTCCCCAATTTCATTTTCCATTTCCAACTCCTTCATCCAGGTTCACCCACATCCATCTGGACATCATAGGTCCGTTACCAATTTCTTCTGATTTCAGGTACTGTCTCACAGTCATCGACAGATTCACACGATGGCCTGAGGCGTACCCCATCAAAGATATAACAGCAGATACATGTGCAGCTACGCTGGTGGCTGGCTGGATCACCAGGTTCGGCTGCCCATTGAAGATAACAACCGACCGTGGACGACAATTCGAATCTCACCTCTTCCGAGCCATCACGTCCATGGTTGGTGCACAACACTTCTGCACGACCGCCTACCATCCAGCTGCAAACGGTATGGTTGAGCGACTTCACAGACAATTGAAGGGAGCCATCATGTGCCACTCGACGACACACTGGACAGAGGTACTGCCATTGGTACTTCTAGGAATCAGAAGTGCTTGGAAGGCAGACATCCAGGCGTCGCCGTCCGAACTGGTCTACGGTGAGCCGCTACGTTTACCAGGTCAGTTCATAGCGCCTACTGATGACCACAATACAGCCGACGTCACGGATCTGGCAACACGACTGCGAAGACACATGAGCATGATGACTCCAAAACCCGCGTCATGGCATCGAAAAGTTACTTTCTTCATACCTCGCGAACTTAACAGCTCTTCCCATGTGTTCCTGCGGCAGGATCATGTCCGAAGACCGCTGGAGCCGCCATATGCTGGACCATACAGAGTGTTGGAACGTCATCCCAAGTACTACAAACTCGACGTGCGGGGGAAACCTATGACAGTTACTGTGGACCGGCTAAAACCTGCATTTCTCGCACGCGATGACGACACCTCTCTAACAGCAACTGAATTGTCTCCAGAAGCCGAGTCTAAAGAGGAAAAAGGCGCAGATGAGAAAAGGACGCGAAGTGGAAGACGCGTACGGTTTCCAGACTTCTACCGCCCGCAGTAGCGGTCTCGGCGGGGGAGTACTGTGGCTGTACCACCACGAACCTCAACCTACTTCTGCGCAGGCGCAATGCGCACCCGCCGCACGCGCCCGTAGCCGATCGCCCCGCGATCGCTCGGTCGACAGCGGCAGTGCCAAACCTATCTCCACGGCGAATGCACGCTCCGATCTCTCCCGTTCTAAATCGCTAATACTTACGCAAATCTTAATTTTCCTAGTTAATCTTAGTTTCGGTTTCTTTCTTGTGTTTATATTTCAATTCTACATCTTATCTTCTATCTATCTCTGTCAACTAGAACTGTACATCTATCCTCTGTGATCTGTATTAAACATCTCAAAATTCTATCTACTGTGTCGTGATTTATAACTCAAGCCTTACACACCAACATACCTACAGCATTATAGGGAAGTAGTTAAAGCAAATTTCAACCTGGCACTACACACACCTAAAGAAGATAAAGTGATGTCTGCCACGTGTTTGAGACGTGTTTGAGAACTAGTCAATGACTTTTATTTAAATTTTCCCCCATACTAACGCTTCTAATCTGACTCATGGAGAACGTGATTCAGAAGACGATTAGGTTAAAACCGATCAATACCTTATTTGTGTAATGTTCTATTACTACCGATTTGAATAA
This sequence comes from Sesamia nonagrioides, assembly GCA_017933935.1. Classification (NCBI taxonomy): domain Eukaryota; kingdom Metazoa; phylum Arthropoda; class Insecta; order Lepidoptera; family Noctuidae; genus Sesamia; species Sesamia nonagrioides. The sequence goes on from JADWQK010001864.1 coordinate 639,341, forward strand.
TTTTGAAGCATATATATTGCTATTTCATTGCTCCGATTTTTTGAAAAATGTGTGTGGGTCAAAATGAAACCCACTGATAGTATGTTACGCATTTACTCTGCATGTTCAAGGTGTTTCTAGATCTGTGCTATAGATTATAATTATGTATAAAGGTAAAACTTACCATGTGCCATAAAAGGTTATGAATTTATATGAAGCTGTGGTTATGGTTACTACTAATATAAACGTGGTAGCCTAACCGTATGAAAGTTCTTATTGAACAAAAATAAGTTCATATCAAATGAGGCTGATCTCGTAATATAACTTATAAGACTGTCTTTTCATTAGTTGTTTAGTGTAGTTTCAGAAATCTTAATTCGTATTTTATTGATTCATAAATTAAGTTAATTAGTAATTGCGTTATAAAACTCTGGATTATTACTTAGTTTTTCAATAAAGAATCTTAATTTGATTACATTACAAAGTGACTTCTTCCCTTTTCCTCTTCCTTCCTTCTTTCTTCTTCCCGAGAATATGTAAGTTGTAAAATACGTCTTCCTGGATTTAAAAGTACGATTATTCATATCTTGTGAGACAACGTACATAGAACCCGCGTATCTGTAGTAGTACATACATAGATATTCTGTCAGGACCAATACCTGTATCTATAAAAGAACACATACTAATTAACTGGTTCCTTATTGCCATCTTGCCAAAATCATTGAAGTTAGAGACTTGAAATTAGAAATATAATAATACCCTTATAATAAATAACACCCTTCTCTGGTAACAGACTCCTGCTAACAGGGAAGTTCAAGTATTTTTCACGGGAAAGGTTTACGGTAGGCATTTACTTAATGGTGAACGGATTTGTAATCGCAGTGAAATATTACAAGTCAAAATATTAATTATTTTTTCTTTACCATATAGACCTTGAGACTTTGTAGGTCTTTCGTCATTCATCATCATCATCATTTCAGCCGAAAGACGTCCACTGCTGGACAAAGGCCTTCCCCAAGGTTCTCCACGACAACCGATCCTGCGCCTCTCGCATCCAGCGGTTTCCCAGTTTCCAGGTCTTTCATATGATAAGGAAATTAATATTTTTCAATTTACCATTTAAGTAAGTCAGTACTAGGTAATTATATTATGTGTTACTCACAAGGTATTACCCAAATCTACAATAGTGTAAGTGGTATTTAGATAATAGATATTTATATTTTACGGGTAATAACATATTAAGTGGGACATCCGACTTAAATGAGCTTTTAAGGTCCAGAGAATACTGTAGGATGTGCTACTTCCGACAAAATTCAGAAATCGTTGTCCGGTTAATAATGTCGGATCTGCCATTTCCGACAAAACAGTTGCATAATTAGGCGGTTAATAATGTTGCATGTGCAGTTTTTCTTATTCCCGATGCATTTTTGATAAACTTGCATTACTACCATGTCAGACAATAACTACTTATATATCATACCAAATTTGGTTAAGGTACAATGACTATTGTTCACTTTATGCAAATTTGAAACTTTGAACGCCTGTACCCTAAAGTAGTGATTTTTCACATACGACTATATTAATTGCTACGGTCGAATTATTCGTCACTAGCACTTCACTGTCACAGATTTCATCTAATGGGGATAGTTCATTTTTTTTTTAAATGAGTTAATATGAAATCCATTTCGAGGAATAGGGTTACTCATGACTATTGAGCGTTTAAAAAAGTAAAATATTCACGGATTATTGTTATTTACCGCTTCAAGTAAATAACCTTAATTTGACCTCTAATTACGTCATCATTTGGCTCTAAAGGGTCAATTCCTTTGCCATCAAATATACACACGCTCACACACATTCGTTTACAACTGTCAAAAGTGTCAAGATACATAAACAAACATAACCTCAAATTCTTCAAACATTCGATTATTATATTATACTTAGCGTCTAGCGAAATTACCAGCAAATAACAATGGAATATAGGGAGTGCTTCGTTCCAACCTGTAATAATGACTCAAAAAATAGTCCAGATAAAATTTTTGTTCATATTCGGGAAGATTTGAAAGAAAAATGGTGTCGTGAAGCTAAGGCGGAGTGTTTTAAAATTTACAGAATGTATTGCTGTGAAGATCATTTGGAGGTAAAGATGATTGATATCATAATGCTATACATTTTTTGATTTAATCGCCATAACACTTTTCACAACTTATTACAAGGGGGGACATTTTCCGCAGAGATAACAAGACGTTTAGATCGCCGCCGCAAGCCTCCGCTAAGCGTTTGTTTTGTGAAATGTCTCCGACCGACAATTTAATAGATGATAGGTCGAAGCGTTTACAAACTGCACCCAATTCTCCCGAAAAGTCGCCTACATTAAATATTTCCAATCGTAGCGACGGGAACAGTAATTATTGCGATTTGATGACCGAGGCATCTGTGTACCTGGCCAAAATCAACGAGCTGGTTAATGATAACGGTTCTCGTATAAATGTCGCGAACAAATCAGCAATTATGGATATGACTCAACGAGTTACAAGTATCGTGTCTTTGTTAGCTTTAAAATCTGCGTGTAACGAGACAAAGCTTGCTAACACCGAGCGCGAATTGGAAATAATTAAATTAAAATCCTATGCTAAAACCGTTAATGAGGACAAAAACATGTCGTACGCGGATTCTTTGAAACTGCGGTTGCCTAAAGTTACCCCGGCTATTGAATCTAGAGTACCTCTTCCTTGTCTCGTCGCCTATCCGACCCAGGAGCGATCAGCTGACTATACGTCATCTTCCGCCACTAAACAAGCTCTTATGAAGGCGATTAGACCGAGTGACGATGGTTTTCAAATAGTCGGTATTAAAAAAACCGCCAAATCAGGCGTTGTACTGCGCGTTGCAAATGAAAACCAATTGAAAAGACTAGAATCGGTAGACGCTATAAAGTCTGCGGGTCTTCGTTTAGAAAAACCAAAAGGTCGCCGACCCCGTCTATTAGTCAAGGACATTCCCGCCTTATGGAAGACAACAATTTTTTGCAAGCTATATACCGCCAAAATATTAAAAACGAGTTGCCAATAAAAGAAGACGACTTCATTAAATCCACGAAAATAGTCCGTAGGCGTTCTACCAATAACGGTCGTAAATGGTTAGGAATAGAGATTGAACCTGAGGTACGGAAACATCTTGTGTTTACCAAGGATAAGTTATTTATTGACTGGGCCACGTGCCGTTTTGTTGATGATGTCGAGGTAGTTCGTTGCGCGTATTGTCAGCAATTCGGTCACGTGAAAAAGCATTGCGCTAATAAATCACCAACCTGCGCTATATGTTCTGAGGCCCACGAAGCCAATGTTTGTCCGCATAAGGACGATTTAAATTTTACCCCGGTTTGCGCGGCGTGTAAACGTTTTAAAAAACCTTTTGACCATCGCTGCGGGTCTGAACAGTGCGGTACCTATAAATTAAAACTCGAACAACTTATCATACATACTAATTACTAATTAAGATGGATAGTCTAAGCATAGGGCAATTAAACCTTCACAACGATAAGGTGGCGACATCAGAGTTAGATAAATTAATTATTGACTACAACTTAGACCTTGTACTCATTCAAGAACAATATCAAAACTCAAGTTTACGTCACAGGGTAGTGCAGCTGGATTGCAGGGCGCGAGCCGGAATTTATGTAGCGCGGTCTTCTAACTTTACAGTAACGTCTATACGTGACCTCATGACGCCACACTGTGCGGTTGCTGAAGTCTCATCAGGTTCTTTTAAAGTATTCGTTGTAAGCTGTTACTTTCAATATTCAGATCCTGTTACTCCTCATATACATAATCTCCGTCATGTCTTGCGGTCACTCGCGGGCTGCAAAGTGATCGTTGGCGCGGATGTCAACGCGTCATCGTCTCTGTGGTATGGCAAGGTTCGGGCAACCGATACCGAACGACGCTGCGCTGTTGAGGATTTCATTGCTGAGATGAACCTATCGATTCATAATACCCCCGATGCACCACCTACTTTTTGCAGCCAAATAGGCGAATCTTGTATTGACGTCACACTTTCTAGTGCCGACGTACGTTTGGATAGGTGGCGTGTCCTACCGGACGCGTCTTGTAGTGATCATCGCCTGATCGTGTACGAATTTGTTCCTGGTTATATTCAGGGTCCGTCTCATATTCCTGGTAATTTCAGATATAGATGTAAAGGCGCGAACTGGGAATTTTTTGGCTCGCTTTTTGCGTGTCACGCCAAGGAGTTCACTCGGGACGGGCTGTCAGCCGAAGAAAGTGCTGACATTATGTCAGAAACCTCTACCTACTGTGCTGACATCGCCATTGGTCGTGGATCTATGACCAATATTTGTAGATGTGACTGGTGGAGTGATTATTTAGTTGAACAGCGCAAAGGATATCGCAGAGCGCGTAGACAGTTAAATAAACTTAAGAGCCGAAAGATTACTGGAGACCTTCTTACGTCCGCTTTAAATGCTTTCAGAGTTGCCAAGTCACGCTACAAAGCATCGGTGGAAAAATCTAAGGGTAACTTGTTGCGGAAAATCGTTGACAAACTTGACAGGGAGGGTCCGTGGTCTCCCTTATATCACGAATTTAAAGCTAACAGATCGGTCGACCTTGCATACGTTCAAAACATTAAGGTCAATGATATACATACCACGGGCATAGAGGAAACAACAAAAGTACTAATTAATACACTTATCCCTGATGATTCACCGGCTAACGATAGCAACTACCACCAACAGATTCGAGCGTGGGCTCCTGTGCCACCTGAATCACCAATGTCAGACGTACCATCTAATGACGAATTTATAAATATTGGTAGAAAACTACCGGTCAACAAATCATCAGGGGAAGATAAAATATCTAATAGGATGATTAAAGAAGCGTGTAAATCAGCGGGTGATGCCATCTTAACTGTATATAACCGATGCATTGCTGAAGGCGTTTTTCCTCGTAAATGGCGACGCGGTTTCATACGAATAATACCAAAGTGTGGTGATAAACCACCGGGTGATCCGAAGTCATATCGGCCTATCACGCTTCTACCATCTTTGGGGAAACTTCTTGGGCGCCTCATCGTTCCACGTTTCGGGCACCTGAGACAGGGAGAGCATTCGAACACGGTACGCGGTCAGGTTGTTTCCTCCCTCTGTAGCCCCATAGTGTGAGCGCATGACATTTTCATTGATGGATTGTGTCCATCTCATGCGCTGCACACTTCCGCCGGGGGCTGGGACCCTGTCAGAAGCCGATGGGCCTCGAGGTCCTAAGCAGTCCGGCGGCCGGCGTCCTCCCCGTCGGCGAACAGGTGGTGGCGTCGTCGGCGGAGAGAAGTACTCGTCGCTCGAGCTCGACGCAACTGCCGCGGCCGGGGTCGTCACAGCGCTTACAGTGGTGCTGGAGGCCGGCGGCGGCGAGGCGAGGCTGGGCAACGAGTCCGGAGATGGTGGGCGTGCACGTCGAGCGGCAGATCTTGTCAACATATCTTCACATTTTTATAATTCCAAATTTTTATTTCTTGTTGTTAGGTGACATGTTCTGTCATCCTGTCTTGTTTGTGTTGAATTTTCTGGTTTGTCCATTATATTTATTTCTGCAATTATTTTTATTGTATGTATATTATTTTTATTGATTTATGATTTACAGTGAGTATATATATATATATGCACAAAGAACTATTAATTAATTTATTAAATATTATAGTGGTAAATTATTTGAATGTGATCCGTTGACGTTTGCGGTGTTGCCATTATTAATATTATTATTAGAAATTGTGACATTAATTATATTATTGAATGATGACATTGAATTAGGATTATTGTATTTATTGATGTAATTATATCTATAGTTTTTTGTTTATTTTTTGACATTGTAATAAAAATCATGGACATTTTATAAATTGACATTAATACGTAATATATAATGGGATGACTTTAACATTGTAATTAGACAAATTTTAATATTTGCACACCACATCTAATGGTAGAATGTAAAGGGGCCTACTTTTATTTTTATGAACAACATACTATTATTGTACACCTACATTCTTGCAAATAAATTATTATTATTATTATTATTACTATTATTATTTACTACCGAACGGTCCAAAATTTCATAGTAATCAATATGGCTTCACCATCGGTAAATCAACAGTCGACGCGGCGCTTTCTGTCAGAAGAACCGTTAACCAGTTGGAACACAAGTACGTGATTGGTATCTTTTTGGATATTTCTGGGGCTTTTGATAACGCTTGGTGGCCTATGCTGTTGTTAAAATTAAAAAACCGCGGTTGCTATAGAAACATATATAATCTCGTTTACTCGTACTTTATAAACGGTTCCGCGGTACTTAAGCCCGGTCATTTTTCTAGTACTAAAGCACTAACCATGGGATGTCCTCAGGGTTCAGTTGTCGGTCCTTATTTATGGAATTTGGGTTTTGATGATTTTCTCGCGATCCCGCTTCCTTGCGGCTGTTCACTTACTGGTTACGCGGACGATGGCCTACTGCTCATTCAGTCAAATACCCGAGCCGGACTTGAGAACTTGGCCCATACTTGCCTAAATCTAATATCTCAGTGGGGTGATTGTAACCGCCTAGCGTTTGCGCCGCAAAAAACCTATCAACTTCTACTAAAAGGTAATCTTAAATCATTGCCTACTATTAAATTTAATAACGTTCCCGTTAAAAAACAGCAATCCGTATGCTACCTTGTTATGGTCTTAGAAAGGAATTTTTCATTTATCGAACATATAAAAATAGTTGGCGAAAAAGCTAAAAGGAACTTTTATGCCCTAACTAGAATATCCAAAGCAACTTGGGGTCTATCATTCCTAACTTTAAAACTATATATGGAGCTACCTACTTAGGATGTATGTGCTACGGTGCACCTGTTTGGGCCGATAGGGCCAGCATAGGGGCGGCGCGACGTAAACTGCTTCAAAGCCAACGTTTGGCATTGATATTTTTATGCAAGGCGTATAGAACAGTCAGTACTGAAGCCTTACCCGTTCTGGCAGGTGTACTTCCAGTCGATCTTGAAGTACAGTGACGTGCTTCAATGTACTACTCCGCGAGGGGGGAGGCCATGGACACTAACTTTGCTACACAACGCGACCTCAATAGAATTTCTAGATTATTTAAACCTCAGACTGACGTCTGGGAGGACCTCTTATCCGAATGGCAAAGTAGGTGGGATAATTCCATCAGGGGCCGGCACCTCCATCTGTTCTTTCCATCCGTTGGCGATCGGCTGGCTAAGACATGGCTGGAGGTTGACCACTGCGTTGCCCAATTTCTCACAGGTCATGGCAACTTTAAAAGTAAACTGTATTCTTTTAAACTTGTTCCTTCGCCTTTGTGTCAGTGTTCTACATCGAACTGTGAATTTGAACAGTCCGCATATCACATCTTGTGGGAGTGTATTCTTTGGCAGAATGAACGCAATATTATGTTGGATAGTGTGCAAGTTACATCCGGAGTTGTTTATTATACGGACCTTGTTGAAACTAGAACTAATTTCCGTGTGTTCAGGCGCTTTTGCCATACCTATTATTGGAATCAATTGTAACAGCAAATACCTACTTAGGACCCATTAACTTGATCAAATGTTATTCCGTGGTGCTTGGCAATTTGGGCTTCTCCCTGTTGCAATAATGTCCCTTTGTGCCGATTGGCCTAGTTCTATTCTGTCTCCTGCTTATTATGGAGGGAAGTGGAAAAATATCTTTTTCTTACTCCTCCGCTATTCTTTTCTGATTAATTTCGTTGCGGGACCCAAGACAGTTGAAACGTTTCTCCGGGACTCGTCGAGCTTCATTGCTCGGAGTTTTTCTGGCGGTCTCCACTGTTGATTCTGGCTTTCAGGAGTTGCAGTGGGTTGGGAACAGTGTGGCGGGTTTTGTCCCAAAAAAAAAAAAAACTTATTACAAACCTATGATATTGTCTAACCTTTCATTGTTTTGTATAGTAGCCCAGGGAAGATTTGATTAATTATTACCAATGTGAGATAATGAACGAAGAACCTTGTTGTAGTCTATGATTATTATATGTAAGGCAACACTAGCCACTTGTCTATGTTTGTCTAGGATTCGGTACGACATCGAAATATATGGCTATTCTCAGTGCTCTCCAATAATATTGTTTTAATCAAGATCCATCTAAACGAACCCGCAACATGGTGTCAGCAGTGGAGCAATAATAAAAAGCTGTCAAGAAAAGTAAGTGGAACTATTAATATTTAAAAAAAAATGTCTGAAAAAACGCCAGTTGTCCAAAATGTCTTCGCCAACATAAAACCGTTAACAATACAAAATGGTGACAATGCCGCTGAAAAATGGAAAAAATGGAAATTACGATTTGAAATATTCATGGATGCCAATGAAATAGCCAAATTTCCACAGTCAAAGCAAACTGCTATATTTTTAAATGCTATAAGTGATGACGGTATTGACATATTCAATAGTTTCAACATTGATCGTACGAAAACGAAGGTTGAAGAAATTATCAAAAAATTTGACGATAAATTTAGCCCTCACACCAATGTAACAGTCGAAAGATACAATTTTTTTACGAGAATACAAAAAAGTCACGAATCTCTTGATGATTATTTGACAATTTTGAACAATTTATCTTCCACTTGCGACTTTAAAGAATTAAAAGAATCGCTTATAAAAGACATGCTTGTAATTGGAATTAGAAATACGCACATTAAAGAAAGACTTTTACAAGAAGAAAAATTGACTACAGAAACAGCCATGAAAATAGCCAAAAATTTAGAACTTTCCCAGGAGCGTTCAAACAAATTAGTTCAAGAGAATGGAACAAATAATAACAAAGTACAAATTATAAAGTCGGATCATAAATTTAAACAAAACCAAAGAAATCGGTCAAGACAAAGAAGTTTTTTGGCACCTACCCTACAAAGAAACAATTCTCCGAGAAGACATAATTCATCAAACCGATACCAGTCGAATAAGCAGTCAACGTCGGAAACCAAAAATTGTACAAGATGTGATCAAATTCACAGACATAAATGCCCTGCCGAGGACAAAATTTGCAAAAATTGCAAGAAGAAAGGACACTTTGCCAAATGTTGTTTTTTCAGGAAATCGGAACAAACATAGGTACAAGAAAAACAGGCAGCAAGTGAGTAATATTTCTTGTGAAGAATCGAATTATATTTCAGGAAACTATGTAATTAACTCTATTAATAATTGTAACACTAAAAATTGGCAAATAAATGTATTTATTAATAAGTATAAACTTCAATGTCAAATCGACACAGGTGCAGATACAAATGTCATTAGTAAGAAACTTTTGGATAAAATTATTGAAAATTCTCAATGTAAAATCAACATAATGAGAACAAATAATAAGATATTTTCTTTTTCAGGACAATTAGTACCAAATTTAGGGTCATGTATACTTGATTGTGAATTTGAAAATGGTTTAAAGTCTAAATTAAATTTTGTAATTGTTCAATGTGAATGTAAAACAATCATAGGATGGAATTCATGTGAAAAATTAGGCCTGGTGAAACGAGTATTTGGAATTCAAGAAAGGTCAGTACAACAAATTGTTTCTGAATATGCTAAGACATTCGAAGGTTAGGGTTGTTTACCATACAAAGCACATCTAGACATTGATAGTAGTGTACCACCTAAGATTTGTCCAGTTCGTAGAATACCATATTCCTTAGAAAATCGTCTTAAAGATGAATTAAAAAATATGGAAGAACTTAAAGTCATTGAAAAAGTAGAAAAGCCAACTAAATGGGTCAATTCAATTGTTTTAGTTGAAAAACCAAATGGAAAATTACGTATTTGTCTCGATCCAAGAAATTTAAACGAAGCCATAAAAAGACCTCACTGTTGCGGGTTCGTTTTGATGGATCTTGTTTAAAACAATATTATTGGAGAGCACTGAGAATAGCCACTCGATGTCGTGCCGAATCCTAATACATAGACAAGTGGCTAGTGTTGCCTTACATATAATAATCATAGACTACAACATGCCCCTTTTTTGACAAACGGACATTTGACATCTGACATTTAAAAATAACATTGACAATAATGACGTATCTTTGGATTCTCGCCGCTGGTGTGTTTCTGACTACACGTGCGCTAGAATTTTGGTTGTATTTACGATTTTATTGTGTTTGTTGTGACTTGTGTTTGTGTTTTTGTGTTGTTCCTAGGTGTCAGGTTTGTTGTGAATCTATTTTTAGTTAATTTATCCCCTTTTTATTTTATTTTTTTTATCATAACCTCTAAAACGTATATCCAAGAATATGGATAAAACCAAACCTCCGGACCCACCGGATGGTATACCTACAACCCCCCTATCCGGCTTCTCCCCTTCTAACCTAAGTCCCACCTCCGACCCATTAAGCCAGTCCCTATCCTTTACTTCTCAGTCTAACATCCGAAAACGTCCCGGAAATGATGAGGATGTTCCTAATCGCCCTACTAAACAACCTAGATCCCATATAGGCCGAGCTAGATATTCGGCCACTGATAAAGGACCTTTCATTGTCCACGTTTCCCGTCTGGAAACGCAAACTAACTCTGGATCTACTTTACATCCGGTAACATTTGGTCGCTTTTTAGCAAATTTAAATTTAAGTAATATTATTGCCGTCAAGCGTGTTGGCCGAAACCGCGTATCCGTGGAATTTAAATCGCCTCAGGACGCCAACGCCTTCTTGTCTAATAATGTTTTGGGCTCAAATCAATACGAAGCAACTATCCCATCTTTTAACATAACTCGCATGGGCGTTGTCAGTGGTATCCCTACAGACTTCTCGGAGGATGAAGTCCTGGCATATTTAAAAGTACCAGCTGGCTGTGGACCTATAATTAAAGTTAGGAGGTTAAACCGAAGGGTTAACAAAGATGGTTTAATAGAATACAGGCCCACAGAAACTTGCGTCATCACATTTGATGGCCAAGTTCTACCTAACCGCATTTTTTGTTTTTACACATCCCTTACCGTTGAGCAATACATATACCCTACTATCCAATGCCGCAAGTGCTGCCGATTTGGCCATGTAGAATCCCTGTGTCGCTCCAAACCCCGCTGCAGTCATCATCATCATCCCAGCGTTAATCCCAGTCGCATCCGAAGCCTTTTCAGCTTTGGAGTCTGGGGTCCGCTTTACCAGTCAAACTGCTGATATGGCTAAACTTCGTCATTTTCCGTGAAGCGACTGCCGTCTGACCTCCACAACCCGAAGGCGACATCGAAGCATTGCAGTTAGACCAATTGTTGGACTTTTGAGGGCTCCAACAACCCGTAACGACTGCCACTAGATGTTCGTATAGCAACCGGGACCAACGGCTTAACGTGCTTTCCGAGGCACGACTAGACCAGTGCAAATATTCATATTCATGCATACAAATATTTGCACTGTGCGGGGATCGAACCCGCGCCACCTTGCGCAGCGGCCGCGTCCGCTACCGCTACGCCACGGAGGCTGTCGAACCCCGCTGCAGTAAGTGCGGCAATGATCACCCTGGTGTTGGTTGCAGCATTGCTGAGAGTGAAGCCTTCTGCGTGTTGTGCTCTGGGGGTCACTTTGCTAATAGCAAGTCCTGTCCGGAGTACGGCAGGCAGAGGACTATTAAAACCATTATGGCTGAGAAAGTGATTTCGTACTCTGAAGCAAGTAAAATAGTCCCTAATTCTACTCGTAGCTATGCTGACATTACGAAGTCACAAACCCAGTCATACCGCAAAACTGTGTTTCTTAAGCCAAAGACCCAAGCTTCTCTTTCCCCCTCCTATAATAAATCTGTACATCAGCAGCTTACTAGCACTCCTTTATCTTCTCAGCCTAATGGCTGTGCTCTCAATACTCAACCCACACAATCTCCTGAAAACGTGTCCTCAATAATTGAACTTCTCAGTAAACTTCTTTTAACTTTAATGTCTTCTAATAAAACTCAATTACCGTCCAACGTTGCCTCATCACTTATCAATTTTCTCCAATCTTACAACAATGCCTCAGCTAGTGTTTCTTCAATGGAATGTGAGGAGCGTGCTGCATAAGAAGCACGAGCTCACATTCCTTTTAAACAAATTCAAACCCTTAGCTTGTTCTCTCGCTGAGACTTGGCTTGTTCCGAGTCTTAGTTTCCGTTTACCTTCCTTCAATATTCTCAGATGCGACCGATCTGATGGCTATGGCGGGTCGGCTCTCTGCATGAACAATCGTGTTCCACTTGTGGCTGTATCATTGCCTTTTGTAGGGGATGATATTAGCATTGTGGCCGGCAGGGTGGAGGGTATAACCCTCCTATCAGTCTATATTGCTCATCCTCACCAAAGTTTACTCCCAGTCCTGAAGCGTACCCTGGAATACATAGAAGGCCCTGTACTTGTTATGGGGGACTTCAACTGCCATCACTTCAGGTGGGGTTCTGAGCGTTGCGACTCTTTTGGGGAAGGTTTAGTGGAAATCTTAGATGACCTTAACTTATGCATATTGAACAATGGTTGCCCAACTCGTAGGTCTCTTCCCGGTCAACATAAGAGTTGTGTTGACCTTACATTTTGTTCACTGGGTATCGCAGCGTCGTGTCACTGGGAGTGTACCAGTTTGTCACATGGAAGCGACCACTACCCAATTTTAATATCTTTGGCTGATAAAACATATTTAGAAAAATCGAGCCCTCCACTCTTGAGGTATAATCTGTCTAACCCTGATTGGACGGAGTATTCCTCAATATTGGAGGACAAAATCAACTCTCTTCCAAATTTAGTTTTACAGGATTTTAAGTCTCTTAGTCCCTTACAAGTGTCAAACTGTTATAAAAACCTAATATCTGCTATAACAGCCAGTGCTGACTCTTGCTTTCTCCTTAAAAACTCTGCTCGTGGAAAAATTCCTTCTCCTCCATGGTGGGACCAGGAGTGTACAAAAGCCATAAAGGAAAGGAACGATGCTGAAAGGGCCTACAATGGGGCGATGACTAGTGATAACCTAATGACGTACAACAGGACTCTCGCTAAATCTAAAAGATTGCTACGAGGGAAGAAACGCGCCGGTTGGGTTAACTTTTGTGGTTCCTTATCCCCATCCACCTCTTTATCGGTTGTATGGAAGAGGATCAACCGGTTTAGATCCGGGTGTTCTCCTACAATTTCCTCTCCCATCCTTCGTGAAACTGCTGAGCGGTTCTTTGACAAACTGGCTCCTCCGTATGTACCAGCGGAAAATGAACTCAATCAGCCGTCTCTCATTCCTTCTGATGATCCTCTAGATGCGCCATTTTCGATGCTGGAACTTAACTTAGTTTTAAACCATGTCCACGACTCTGCTTCCGGTATAGACGGGATTGTCTATTCCGTATAAGTTTTTTTCTTTTCTTTCATTCCCATCTTGAAACCAGGCAAACCCCCTGATGACCCAAATAGCTTCAGACCAATCGCTCTGTCATCAGTCCTTGCGAAAATTTTTGAACACTTGCCAAAAACCGGTTAGAATTCTTAGTAGAATCAAGAGACTTACTTCCTAGGTGTCAATTTGGCTTTAGAAAGGGACTCAGTACCATGGATAGTGTTGCAGTTTTGGTATCAGATATTCGCACATCGTTTTCCAAAAATGAATCTGTAGTCGCCACCTTCTTAGACATTTCCTCTGCATACGATAATGTCCTTCTTCTCATTCTCAGGCAAAAACTGCAACAGCTGAGAGTACCGGAAAGAATGATACAGTGCATCTGCAGTTTACTTATGTCTAGGTCTTTGGTTTTGAGAGTCCCGGGGGAAGAATTTGACGCCAGGACGTCATGGAAGGGCCTACCACAAGGATCTGTGCTTAGCCCTTTACTGTACAACCTGTATACAGCTGACGTAAACTCATGCCTCAACAACGACTGTCAAATTCTTCAGTATGCTGATGACCTGGCTTTATATGTCACCAATCACTCTGTTAGCGACGCTGCAACATCTCTTTGCATATCCCTGGAGTCTCTAAACCAATGGCTAAATTTCCACGGCCTGAATCTATCTGCCCCAAAAAGTGCTGTGGTTGTATTTTCTCGCAGGAGATTGATACCTCAAGTTTCGGTTAGTGTCCAGGGGCATTGTGTACCGGTCTCCGCAAAAGCAAAATTTTTGGGCGTTGTTTTAGATTCCAAATTGACTGGTTTACATCATCTCAATTACTTAGCTAATAGGTGCGAGAGAACTATTCCCATACTTAAAGTTCTTGCCGGTGTCTGGTGGGGTGCTCATCCCTACACCATGAAACTGGTATACAATGCTCTAGTCCGGAGTGTTCTGGACTATGGATCTTTCCTCTTAATTCCTTGCAACAAAGGTGCTTTGGCAAGGTTGGATAGTATTCAGGCTAAGTGTCTACGGATCATTTTGGGTTGTATGAAATCCTCACCAATTAACGCATTGCAGGTAGAGTGCGGCGAACCACCTTTAGCCTTGAGAAGACAGTATCTAGCGTCGAGATTCTGGGCTAGAGTCACCACTAAATACTCTCACCCGCTTGTTGAAAGAGTGAAAGACCTGGATACCGCATGCCGAAATTCCAATTATTGGAAACATAAAGAAATCCCTTTGTTTATAAATTCTTTTCGTTGGTACCAAAGTTTAGATTCTCCTATCGCTCAGTTTCCGAATCTCCCTGCTTACAATTTTGACTATGAAACCATATGTTTCAAACCCGAAATTATCTATAATATCGGCATTTCTAAAAAGTCCCCTTCGGCCAACTCTATTTTCAATGCGACGGTTGGTGAGCGCTGGCGAAATTTTGAGAGATTCTTCACGGATGCCTCTAAACTCTCAGATTCAAGCTGCACTGGTGCTGCGGTATACTACCAAAACTCAAAAATCGTTTTAAAGTTTAGATGCCCTAAACAGTCATCCGTGTTTACGGGTGAGTGCGTAGCCATATTAGAAGCTTGTTTATTTATAGAAGCCCATAACATACATTTTGGTGTCATCTTCACAGACTCCCTTAGTTGCCTGCAAGCTTTGGAGCAAAGTCCTTTCAAGAGCAAACTGCACAGCCCTATCATGCTCCAAATCAAAAAGTCCCTTTTATCTTGTGCCAAGAATCTTAAAACTGTCCATTTGGTTTGGATTCCAAGCCACTGTGGCATAAGAGGAAACGATTGTGTCGATGCTCTTGCTAAGGAAGCTGTCACGTCCCAAGACGCCGACCTCAAGTATTTTAAATGCCAGGGTTATGATTTGCTGAGCCTTCCCAAAAAGAACTTGCTATCCACATGGGAGGTGCAGTGGCAAAATACAAATAAGCGGAAAGGTGCCTTTTATCACGCAATACAGCCTAATGTTACACTCAAACCTTGGTTTTACCCATATAAAAAAACCTCAAAGAAGGTAATATCTTCTATTTCTCGTCTCCGTATAGGCCATTGCTGTTCCCCGGTATTCCTCCACAAAATCCGGGTCAGAGACACATCGCTCTGTGAATGTGGGCTGGATGAAGGTACATTGGAGCATATATTTTTCCATTGCTCCAATAATAACCCTGCCCATGATCTGTATAGTAGTCTTCCTAAGTTACATATCCCTGTCCCAACTAACTTTCCATCTTTACTAACACATTCTTCCCCAAAGCTATTTGGAGCTTTGATGGATTTTATCCGTATTAATGACCTCAAATTATGATTTTTTTTTTTGTGTATTTGTCTATGTTCATATTTATTATATCTAACCATAATATATCTAACTTTTTTTTAAATGTATTTTTTTTTTTTGTTACAGTGTACCTACTAACACTTGTATACAAGTTTCACATTGAACACAGTGGGTTTTTTATATTTTTTATTTTATTTAGCTGCCTTCGCACGTTTTCTCATATCACATTGGACATTGGCAGAATTGTCGACATCGGCACCATTGCCATAAACAAAAATAGAATAGAATAGAATAGAATGACGTATCTTTGCTTAATCAAAGTTAAGCTATAAATTATAATAATTACAAATCAAATTGTTTAGTTTTCTTTAGTAATCTACCTCGTGAACTATATTTTCTTTCAGCAATAGTGGCGTCGTTACATTGTACAGGTGACATCTTCTTATTTTCTAATACAATAGGACTTTGTGGTAAGTTTTCACTGTCCGTACACTGAGTAGGAATAGGACTTTGCATTTGATATTCATTATAATCATGCAGACTTTCAGGTGATGCAATACTTTCATCGACATTGACAAATATTGGAGACTTTATTATACCTTCATTGTTAGACTGACTTTGTGATTCCGTTTGACATTCAGAATCATTTGAGTGATTAGATTCTATTGACATGAAAGAATCCGAATCATTATTTTGTTCTGATGAATGTGAATTATTACAACAAGACTCATGAGTAAATATAAATACACAATTATCATCCTCTTCCTTGAAGGCTTTTGACTTTTGACATTGATTCTTTACAATATTATTTTGTTGAGATGAACTAGGTTTTTCAAACCTGACATTTTTGTTGTTTGAGACATGTTTATGTACTACATCCAGATTTGACTTATGACTATTCGACTTATAATCAAAACGAATATGTTGACTATTTCTATGATAAGTTGTATTATTACAATCTTTGACAATGTATGATCTTGGATATTTTGTTTTTGACACGATAGTACCTTTTGTCCATATAATATCTTTTGGATTTTTCTTAAAATATATCTTGTCATTAATGGAAAATTCAGACTCATATTTTTTACAATTTCTATTATAATATGATCTAGTTCTTTCTAAGTATTTCTGTTTTTCCCTATAATGTTCATTATGCTTGACAATCTTGGGTTTCAGTTTATTTATCGTGTTTGGCAATTTAGATCTTAAAGTTCTAGACATTAAAAGCTGTGCAGGTGAATTGAGATTTCCCCTGGGTGTGTTTCTATATTGTAATAGACCTAAATAAGGATCTGATCCATCATTTTCACATTTTCTTAATATGTTTTGGACTATTTTTACAGAAATTTCAGCTAATCCGTTAGATCTGGAAAAATGTGGACTTGAGACAATATGTTCTATATCCCAGTCATGTAAAAATTTTTGAAAATCAGAAGAGTTGTATGGTGGACCTCCATCGGATAACAACTTCATCGGAATTCCATGTTGAGCGAAAATAGATTTCAACTCTGTTATGACACTACTAGTTTGACTATCTCTATTCAAAAATGCAATCTCAATATAGTTTGAATAAAAATCCACAACTAATAAATATTTTTTGCCTTTATATTCAAATAAATCTGTTGCTACTTTTTGCCATGGAAATAAAGGTTGCTCATGAGATAACATGGACTGTTTTGTTTTATTTGCAGAATAAATAGCACATGATTCACATTGTTTAATTTTATTTTCAATATCCTGGTTAATATTAGGCCAATAGACTACACCTCGGGCTAGATTTTTAGTCTTTTCAATACCCTGGTGGCCTTCGTGTAATATGTTAAGTATTTCTTCTCGCAAGGATTTAGGAATAATTACTGAATTGTTTTTGAAAACTATATCATTGACTATGTGAATTTCCTCTTTAATGTTCCAATAAGGTAAAGTTAGAGTATCACAATGTTGTTTACATTTTGGCCATCCATTTTTATAATAAACCTTTAATCTTTGAGAAATCAAATCCCGACTAGTATGACATAAAATTTTTTGAAGTTTTTCTGGTGAGATAGCTAGGTTAGAAGTTAATAAATTAATATGAATCTCAATATTTGAATCGAAGTCTTCCAAGCTAATTAATTCTTGGTTAAAATTCATGTCTTTGACTGGCGCTCGAGACAAGGTATCTGATATATACATTTCTGAGCCTTTTGTATACGATACAATTAAATGATAGGCTTGTAGCGTTATCATCATACGTTGTAATCTGGTAGGGACTTCTGCCAATGGTTTTTTGAATAAAGTTACCAAAGGCTGGTGGTCTGTTTCGACATGAATTTGTTTTCCATATAAATATTGATGAAACTTTTTGCAACCAAATACTATAGCATAAAGTTCTTTTTCAATTTGAGCATAACTCATTTGACTTTTATTTAAAGTTTTTGAGGCATATGCAATAGGGTTTTTGCCATGCAAAATTACTGCACCCACTGCGTGTTGTGATGAGTCGACAGACAATCTTATAGGCTTTTTTATATCATAATGTACTAAAATAGGAGATTGACATAATAATGATTTTAATTGACTAAATTGTTGTTCATGATGGTCTAACCATTGCCATTGACTATATTTTTTGAGCAGTTCTCTTAAAAGAGAAGTTTTTCTGCTAAGTTAGGTATATACGAACCTAAATAATTGACCATGCCCAGAAACCTTTGTAGTTCCTTGACATTTGTTGGACTTGGCATTTTTAATATTGCTTGAACTTTTGACTGATCGGGAGATACTCCTTGTTTATTGAAAATATGACCAACATAGCATATTTCTGACATACCAAATTGACATTTAAATTTGTTGAATTTCAAATTTACTTCAGAAGCACGTTTGAACAATAATTCAAGTCTTTCATTGTGTTCTCTTTCAGAGGAACCGTATACAAGGATATCATCGACAAATATAATTATACCGGGTAGGTCACCGAATAGTTGATTCATCGTTCTATGGAAAATTTCACCACTGGAGTTGATTCCGTATGGCAGGCGGAGAAATTTGTAACGTCCATACTTAGTATTGAATGTACAGAGGTCACTACTCTCATCATCTAAGCATATAGTCCAATAACTTGAACTTGCATCTAATTTTGAAAATACTGAAGCTCCGGCTACTTTAGATCTAAGGTCATCAAATGTAGGATATGGATAGTGAGGTCTTTTTATGGCTTCATTTAAATTTCTTGGATCGAGACAAATACGTAATTTTCCATTTGGTTTTTCAACTAAAAAAATTGAATTGACCCATTTAGTTGGCTTTTCTACTTTTTCAATGACTTTAAGTTCTTCCATATTTTTTAATTCATCTTTAAGACGATTTTCTAAGGAATATGGTATTCTACGAACTGGACAAATCTTAGGTGGTACACGAATGTCTTAGCATATTTAGAAACAATTTGTTGTACTGACCTTTCTTGAATTCCAAATACTCGTTTCACCAGGCCTAATTTTTCACATGAATTCCATACTATGATTGTTTTACATTCACATTGAACAATTACAAAATTTAATTTAGACTTTAAACCATTTTCAAATTCACAATCAAGTATACATGACCCTAAATTTGGTACTAATTGTCCTGAAAAAGAAAATATCTTATTATTTGTTCTCATTATGTTGATTTTACATTGAGAATTTTCAATAATTTTATCCAAAAGTTTCTTACTTTTTAAAAAAAAATTTTAATGACATTTGTATCTGCACCTGTGTCGATTTGACATTGAAGTTTATACTTATTAATAAATACATTTATTTGCCAATTTTTAGTGTTACAATTATTAATAGAGTTAATTACATAGTTTCCTGAAATATAATTCGATTCTTCACAAGAAATATTACTCACTTGCTGCCTGTTTTTCTTGTACCTATGTTTGTTCCGATTTCCTGAAAAAACAACATTTGGCAAAGTGTCCTTTCTTCTTGCAATTTTTGCAAATTTTGTCCTCGGCAGGGCATTTATGTCTGTGAATTTGATCACATCTTGTACAATTTTTGGTTTCCGACGTTGACTGCTTATTCGACTGGTATCGGTTTGATGAATTATGTCTTCTCGGAGAATTGTTTCTTTGTAGGGTAGGTGCCAAAAAACTTCTTTGTCTTGACCGATTTCTTTGGTTTTGTTTAAATTTATGATCCGACTTTATAATTTGTACTTTGTCATTATTTGTTCCATTTTCTTGAACTAATTTGTTTGAACGCTCCTGGGAAAGTTCTAAATTTTTGGCTATTTTCATGGCTGTTTCTGTAGTCAATTTTTCTTCTTGTAAAAGTCTTTCTTTAATGTGCGTATTTCTAATTCTAATCGCTAATAAAAGACATGCTTGTAATCAAGCATGTCTTTTATTAGCGATTCTTTTAATTCTTTAAAGTCGCAAGTGGAAGATAAATTGTTCAAAATTGTCAAATAATCATCAAGAGATTCGTGACTTTTTTGTATTCTCGTAAAAAAATTGTATCTTTCGACTGTTACATTGGTGTGAGGGCTAAATTTATCGTCAAATTTTTTGATAATTTCTTCAACCTTCGTTTTCGTACGATCAATGTTGAAACTATTGAATATGTCAATACCGTCATCACCTATAGCATTTAAAAATATAGCAGTTTGCTTTGACTGTGGAAATTTGGCTATTTCATTGGCATCCATGAATATTTCAAATCGTAATTTCCATTTTTCAGCGGCATTGTCACCATTTTGTATTGTTAACGGTTTTATGTTGGCGAAGACATTTTGGACAACTGGCGTTTTTTCAGACATTTTTTTTTTAAATATTAATAGTTCCACTTACTTTTCTTGACAGCTTTTTATTATTGCTCCACTGCTGACACCATGTTGCGGGTTCGTTTAGATGGATCTTGATTAAAACAATATTATTGGAGAGCACTCAGAATAGCCATTTATTTCGATGTCGTGCCGAATCCTCTTACATAGACAAGTGGCTAGTGTTGCCTTACATATAATAATCATAGACTACAACTGAAGGAAAACGAAGAAGTTTGTATATTGTAATGGCCTGTAGATGTACTGGTAAATTAATAAAAACCACGAGATGCGATACAAGACGTGCGGTTTATTCAGAACTTGACACAAGAGAGATATGACAGACAAAACACAATGCTGCCATACCAAAATATACATTAAATGTTGCATGTAAAATAAAAAGGTTAATGTTGGTTTCCCAACATATTGCCGGGGAAACAAAATTCAAGAATGACCAGCAATACAAACATCTATGTACTTACATTATAATTACAGTAGGCAACAATTACTTACGGGCACTTACGGGCATAGACATTGTGATGAAAAAACAATGAGAAAAACATCATATACATTAAATGTTTAAAAAAAACTTACATTTGCATGTTATATAGACACGCTTAACACGTTAACATTTTTCGTGTTTTATAGAAACTCTAATGGTTTCTCAAGTTACCTTATGGATAGAGTACTTAACTATAAATACTTAAAATAACAAATGCATGTACTACGCCTAGCCCTACGACAATATATATCTTGGGATCAGTATAAAAACTACTAGGACACAGCTATTTGTCTTCTGGACAATCTAACGGTAAGACACATATTTTCATTACAGCCCTTCTATGTGCGTGGCCGTTTGAAGTCTTAACTTCAACTACACGAACCTTTCCATCATCCCCTGGAAAGGTATTTATAACTCTAGCTAAAGGCCAGTACATTGGCGACAAGTTGTCGTCTTTAAGTATTACAAGTGATCCCACTTTTACATTTGGTTCGGAAGTTAACCACTTAGGTCGACCTTGTAATAAATTCAAATAATGCTTACTCCAGCTTTTCCAAAAGGACAATTTTATATCGTTACAGGTTTTCCAAAATTGAGATGTAGTTATCATAGTAACATTTGCATCCGGGTATGTATTTAAAGCAGAACCAATCAAAAAGTGGCCTGGAGTAATGCATGTATAATCATTAACATCATTAGTTAGCGGCATTAGAGGTCTACTGTTTAATATGGCCTCGATTTGACATAAAACTGTATACAATTCCTCATAAGTTAAAATTGCTTTTTGTAACTCTCTTTTTAACAAATTCTTACAACTTTTTATACCACTCTCCGCCAATCCAGCAAATACAGGTGAGTAGCATGGCAAGAAATGAAAATTGATTCTCTTTTGAGCTGCAAATTGGGAAACTAATTTTTGATGTATTGGTGAATTATGCAAATTATACATTTCATCTAACTGCTTCTTTGCACACTTGAAGTTTGAAGCATTGTCGCTGTAAATGTCAGTAGGCATTCCTCTTCTGGCAATAAACCTATTAAGACATGCAATAAAACTTTCGGTGGTTAAGTCGGATGCAAGCTCTAAATGAATAGCCTTTGTTACGAAGCATACAAACAGGCAAACATAACCTTTAGTAATTACTGGCTTTCTAATTCGGGCAATTTTCAATGGTATTGCTCCACTATAATCTAAACCAACCTTTTGATATGCGCGACATGCTCTCACCCTATCAGGTGGCAATGAGCCCATTAGTTGTTTAGAGGCTTCAGCTTTTAATTTAAAACAAATTATACACTTATACAAAACTTTTTTAACTTCTCTGAGACCATGTATTATCCAAAATCTTTGCCTTAGTGATGACAGAGTCAGCTTGGGGCCTGCATGAAAGTTTCTCAAGTGTTCGCTTTGAATTATCAAGTTAGTGACGCGTGAATCCCGTGGCAAAATAATGGGATGCCTTTGGGCATATGGTATATCAGCATTATGCAACCGGCCTCCAACACGAAGCAAACCTCGGTCATCAATAAAAGGACTAAGAGCTTTTAGATTTCCTTTGACAATTGCCTTACCACATCTTAATGCATGAATCTCTTCACTCAGAAACTTCTGTTGCTCATATGTTACAATCATAGATAAAGAATTATCAAGTTCCTGACTGGTTACATAATTATATTTATTTTTAACATCTTTTGACCCTGCATTTTGACAAAATTGCAATACATAAGCTAAATACTCTTTGCATTTTGTTTATATCTGAAAATTTGTCTAGAAAATCAAGACATACTATTTTTTGAAATAACTGAAGTGCAAGCCATAGCACTCAAGCATGAGGAAGGGTCCTTTACCTCAGGTAACTCCTCTGGCATGTTAAAATTTAAATTGGGTTTGTACTCACTTGAATGAATAAACTCTGGTCCACTCCACCATAGGGGGTGATCAATCAGCTCGTGAGGAGCCACTCCTCTGCTAAGACAATCAGCTGGATTCTCTTGCGAGCTAACATATAACCAGGTATGCATTTTTGTAAGTAGCTGGATAGCCTTCACACGATTAGCCACATACGCTTTTAATTTAGTTACATCAGTTTTAAGCCAGGCCAAAACAATTTGTGAGTCTGAATAGAGAAGGACACTTTCAATTTTTGTTTTAGCCGTCAGTGTGTCATAGACTCTACTGGCTACCTTAGATAGCAATAAAGCAGCATTCAGTTCCAGCCTTGGAACAGACAAACTTTGTGAAGCAGGATTTACACGCGACTTTGAGCATAACAAGGATACCTTAACATTGCCTGCATTGTCAACACATCTCAAATATACACAACAGCCATAAGCAGTGGTGCCAGATGCATCAGCAAAACCA
The DNA here is from genome assembly GCA_017933935.1 of Sesamia nonagrioides. Lineage (NCBI taxonomy): Eukaryota > Metazoa > Arthropoda > Insecta > Lepidoptera > Noctuidae > Sesamia > Sesamia nonagrioides. Next base: position 662,607 of record JADWQK010001864.1, read on the forward strand.
ATAATTTGTGCAAAGCTTGATTTGTGTAAACCTACAAGTCGTTGTATAGTTGTCTATACAACGACTTGTAGGTTTACTAAGCTGGTGTAAAATGCATGCCATGCTTGAAGCAACTCTTTATCAGGTAATGAATCCCAGCCTAGTTGGGCTTTCCATAAACGTTGCATAATTACCTTAGCGCCAACCACCAAGGGTCCAATCAAGCCTAAGGGGTCAAAGAACTGACTAATAAAACTTAGAATTTCACGTTTGGTCTGTGGAATCGTGACCCTAGCTTCAGGACTTGATATTACAAACGAGTCTGACTGAGTATCATAATATTCATACCTAAAGTTTTTAATGAGTGATTATTTTTATGTAAATCAACCTCATCAAAATGTTGTAAATCTTGTGGGATATCTTGTAATAATTCCTTTGAGTTTGACACCCACTTGTGTAACTGAAAACTACCTAGACTTAGCAATTTACAAAGCTGCTCTCGGGCTTCCATCAATTTTTCTGAGGTGCTTTCCGAGAACAGAATATCATCAACATAAGTGCAATTTTTTATAATGAATGCAGCCATTGGGAAGTCATCCTTGTATTGCTCGGCTAGCCATTTTAGACACCTAGTTGCCAAGTAAGATGAACTTTTTAACCCATATGTAACAGTGTTTAGTTGAATGCATTGAACACTTTCATTGGGAGTATCTCTCCATAGAATATTTTGCAAAGACCTGTATTCTGGACGTACTTGTATGTTGCGAAACATGTTTTTAATGTCTGTTATGAAGAAATAATTATCTACTCTGAATAGTAACAAAACATCAACAAGTTCCTTTTGTACTACCGGTCCGTTTAGCAATAAATCATTTAATGAAGTTTTATTACTGGTCTTCATAGAACCATCCATAACAACACGACATTTGGTTGTTTTCTTTTGTAAATTAAGTACTGCATGGTGCGGTAGAAAGTACACTGGATCAGTTGTTAAATTGTATAGACTGATATCAATGACACTACCATGACCTTGTCTTACATATTCATGAATGAAGTCTGAATATAATTTATGTAGACTAGGATTCTTAGCTAGTCTAACCTCTAAATTGTGAAATCTCTTCAAAGCCAAAATATGAAATGAATCTCCTAAAGATTGATTAATAGAACATAAAGATTGCTTTAAAGGTAGGACAACTTGTAATTTATTGTGCTGTGTGTCCAACTGAATATTTTCTAAGAATATATTTTCACACAATTCATGCTCAGGAAGGGATTCTGTGAATGTTTCAGGAACTTTTTCACATGCCCAAAATTCAGAAAGTGTTTGACGAATGTCAGAAGTACATGTTTCACAAAATAAGGAATCTACTGGATCTGTATTTTGAAAAGTGAAATTGCCTAACTCTATACTACCTGCAATTACATAGCCAAACCTTGTATTAATTAATGGAGGTGAGACTGGGTTGCCCGCAGACTCTTTATGACTGAACTGGATTACTCGATGCTCAGGAGGCATCAGCACCTGAAACACGACATCAGCTCCTAATAATATATATATATTACTTGGTTCATTGAACCTTCTGTCAGCTAGGGTAATATTAGGAAGCAAAACTAAGTTTTTAATATTAAATCTTTTTTGAGGCATCTTTGAAGTTATCTTTTCCAATATGTAACAAGAAACAGAGATTTTATAATCTTGGTTAAGAGAGTGTAATTCTAAGTTGACCCTTTCTTTTAATTTATTGAAGGATTGCCCTATGCCAGTTACAGCAGTGCTTGTTGTCTGTATCGGTACATTTAAGAAGTCAGCCAACTCCTTGGTCACAAATGAAACTTGGGAACCTGTATGGAGGAGAGCCTTCACATGAAACTCAGTTCCATTGCTCGCTATAAGTTTTACCTCTGCTGTAGGCAATAGAACTTGCTCAGTGACAGACCCAGCCACCAAAGTTACAGTTGACGGAGCCTCTTCCTCATGGAGGAGAGAGTTGTGATCCTGTTTACAGACTTGGCACTTGAACTTATACCTGCATGGCTTATTATGGTTATTTAAACATATTTTACACCTATTGTTGTCTGTAATAAATTTTACTCTTTTATTAGCTGGCATCAGTTTAAATTGCGGACAAATAAATAGTTTGTGCATTGACTTAAATAGAGAACAGCTCTTCATTGTAGGGTTGGCGCGCTGTGCATTCTTCACAGCAGCAACATGGACAGCCTTTGATGCTGATGTGACCTTATCCCGTTCCACATTCTCGAGCGCTAGGGCTCGCTTTTCTAGAAATTCAATAAGGCTTGTGACACTAGGTTGTTCCTGCCTACAGAGTTCAAATTCCCTATTACAAATTAAGTCTAGCTTTTTTGTTAAAATGCAAAGTACTATAGGATCCCATTCTTCAACAGAATGACCTAAGTTCCTTATTGCCGCTAACTGTTGCTTAACTATTGACAAAAAACTTCTAATATTAACAGACGTTGATCTATTTATAGGTTTTGTATCCAACAATAAATTTATGTGATCATTAGTGATCTTGTATACATTATTGTACCTGTCACTTAAGATTTTTCGAGCCTCATCATAGCTTTCTGAACACAAAGGTAAGTATTTTATAAGATCGTGAGGTTCATCCTTCACATATGTTTGTAAGTAAAACAATTTTTCTATGTTTTCTAAGTTATTGTTTTTGTGGATGAGAGCATCGAATAAACCGATAAATGGCTGGTAGTCACTGTATTTTCCATTAAAAGTAGGAATGACTACATTAGGCAACTTAATATTATGCTTAGAATTACTTGAGACATTACTTGAAGCTTCTTTGGATAGCGATTGGGATAACAGTCTTCCGATGTGAGCCAATGCGTCTAGGTACACCTCTTCAATATTGTGATTTATGCCAGCAATTTCGAGTGTGATATCCTCCCACTTATTAAACGAGGCTCGGAGGTGCTCTTCTCTAACACGTAAGGCGTGCTGATCGTATTTAGATGCATCCTTGTCCATCAAGGCGTTGGATAACTTTGTAATTAATCCCTTTGCCGCTGAACGTTTACGAAGAAGCGCCGCCAAGTTCATTGACCCTGCGGATTGGTACGCATCTTTTTCTTTCGACATCGTTCCAACTGTATAGTTTTACGTTTAAAGAAAACACTAGTTAAATTTATTGAATTAGTGATTTTGCACTGCACTTTTGCTTATAATTAGCTAATTTTCTACACACACTTAACTCGGGCGTGGTCGATGAAAAAAACACAACAATGGCCGACGCGCGGACGCAAGCACCGGCTAATATGCTCACAGCAGGTCACGTAGGCAAGCAGCGCTAGCGCCAGCTCCTTGCGGCGGCAAACTCGGCAACTATTCTGCACCACTCACACGTCGACACGAACGAAACGGTAGCGTATTTGAACGTATCGCGCAAGCTAAGTGATGTCTTACGTGGCGCGACATTTTGAATGCACCAATGGAAATGTACCTTTGGATAATGGCGTTATAAGATGAAATTTTGTATAGAAAAATTGGTTTTTAGAACCATGAAAATCTGGTAGCTTGGATAGCCAGATGTATGCTGCTCTTGGCGTTTGTATAGGTTCTTTTTACCAACACGCTGCACGCAGATTTTCTGGTGGCTTGTGATGGCGCCTTCCCGACGCCGACGCGCATAGGCACGTGACGGACACGACTTGAAACTTGCTGCACACCACTCCTACACAGAACTCGCGGTTTCTATTACTGTTCGAAGGACCATGAAGGAAAACGAGGAAGTTTGTATAGTTTATTGGACTGTAGTTGCACTGATAAATTAATAAAAACCACGAGCTACGATACAAGACGTGCGGTTTATTCAGAACTTGACACAAGAGAGATATGACAGACAAAACACAATGCTGCCATACCAAAATATACATTAAATGTTGCATGTAAAATAAAAAGGTTAATGTTGGTTTCCCAATGTTGGTTTGAAAAATATGGCATTGTCATTGACCCTGAGCCGCCGGCACAAGCCGCACAGACAGGGGGGGCACACTTAACACTTCATCAATTTTTACAGTCGACAGCGACACCTGAACTCTGGGGAGTGAACAACTTGGCAGCCATCTTGTCCCTAGGGTCAAATAAAGGTCAATGACAATGCCATATTTTTTCATTTTAATTTTCATGAAAGAAGTAAGATGGCGGATAGAGAATCAAACAATTTTATTTTATTTAGATTTGTGTTGAATTAATGTAACAAGTGCACGTGTTATTGCCAAAATTGTGGTGTCTCTTCATGACGACAGGATGCAGAAGGATAAATTACCATGGTTATGTGTTGTTACAAAATAATATACTTATAAGTAATCCATACAAAGTTTCAACCCCAAACTGTTAATTTGTGACACTTTCGGCTAATTTGTAATATTATTTCTGTGTGTGTCAGCTGTGAAGTTTCCACTCATAAAATAAATGAATTACTGAATACTTTTTTTTAATCATCTGAAAACGCAGACCTATATTATACATAGCTACCAGTGGCGAAGAGTCCATACAAGCCGATTCCCACCGGGTTACCTTTCAAAAATCAGTTCCATATTCATACAAAAGTATTTACATTCTATTTCATTAACAAAGTATTATTAATCAAATGCCTGCGCGATTTACAATAGCAATAGTAATTCTTAGCAATACCCTAAGTATCACATTTCATTTTAAAGTCGTAAATTAATCAGCGCTTAAATTTTTCGTACCTAAATTACATTAAAGGTAACTCGACGAATTACAGCTTATCTCGGCCAACGTTTTACTATGAGGCGAAAAGAGACAGAGCGTGTCAGACATCTCTTTCTAATGATCGCTAACCGTCCGTAATTTTTGAGAAAAGATAGGCTACTGCCGACCGGCTTGCAGTTCTCTCCTCTCCTCTATTAGAATGAGACAAAGAAACGTTATAATGAAATCCTTCGCAAGTCATATTCTTTTTATTTTGGCATATTTTCGTGTTCCATTTCGTTTGGTTGAAAATAAATTATTGTTAGTATGTGACATGTGTTCGTTTTTCGTGTTTTTCGTTTGTTATATTTTAATATTTGTGGTATTTAAACTGTGACTGATTCTGTAACGTAATTTAATCGCAGATTTGGTTAAATACTGTGTATTTTGTTTGTTATTATGGCTTTAATTCATATAGAGTGCTGCTCAACTGACTACCTGCTGAATGAACTTAAAGTCTTACGTCAGCGTCGTTAAATAAATTGGACACCTATGAGCTTTTTTTACAGCTCCAGAATACGTCTTTGAAAGACGCATTTTCTCAAGTTTCGACTCTTTGCAGTTTAATTCTGACCCTCCCCATTTCAGTAGCTTCAGCTGAGCGGTCATTTTCTGCTTTAAAACGCATTCACACATATGTGCGAAACTGCCAAAAAGAGCAGAGATTGTCCGATTTGGCTATCATGTCAATTAAAAAAAATTTGCTTAATAAAATGAAAAGTAATCCGAATTTTTATAACATCATTTTAGCTCATTTTGTTAAAAAAAAAACAGACGCATTGCATTACAATATAAATAACGTTGTGATTGTGTATAATTTGCTTTATTTTTGCTTAATATTTTTGTTGGTTTTGGATCGGTGTTTGTGTGGTTCGGTTTTTAACACTATTATTTTTGTAATTTTTTATTTTATTTTTTCTTGACTCTTATTCCCTAACAATAGGTACTTAACTTAGTACTTACTAACAAGCATGCATGTGTGGTATGGAGATGCACGTCGAAAAAGGCTTTTTTTTCTTTTGCTGCCGCTTTTATCATACTTGAAAGACACTGTTATCAAATCATCAGTCCTTTTTTGTATGGTGAAGGTGGGGCTTTTAATACTATTCTTATCTGAAGACCTCCTCCAAGATATCCTGCAGTAGGTAAGTGTTTAAGTGTTTATTTTTTTGGACCGGCTTCCCTTTGTCAAAATTTCACCCTTCGCCACTGATAGCTACGTAACAATAATATACATAGCTACATATGCATAGGTATGTAGCTATAGTATACATACTCTACTTATGTATAGCTACGTATATCACTCACTAGTAGTTGTTCACCCGCCAAATGTAAGGGGGCAGCACTTTCCATACATGCAAATTTTACCACAGAGTTGTCACTCTTTAATTATATACTTATTATACACTTTGCGGCGGCTTCTATTGCCGGCGGCATGTGTCGGTTAAGTAGTACCGGCCTCTCAAGGTCAACTACGAGATGCCATATTAAAAAAAAAAAAAAACGGCATGTGTGTAGTAGTCTTAACCCTAGATTACTAACCTTATTTTACAACGCTTATTACTAACCTTCGTCGTTTCGACTACGCCATGTAAAAGGGAGGTTTATGAAATATTTACATGTGTTTTATTTATTTGTTACAATAATCATTTGTTAACATAGTTATAAGCCTTTTATTCACTAAAATCACATTTTAATTACTTTGACAGTCTTTTAATTGAGACTCGAAAATTTAAAACATTAGTTTTTTAAATGCTTACAATCTTACTAACAAAAAAACATAGACTCAAAAAAACATTAAAATATTAAAATTAAGAAATAAAATCAACAAAAGAAAGAAACATTTTATGAAAAAAATATTAATTAATACATTTGTGACAAATGTCAAGTTTGTGTTCTCCACAACAAGTCTTTGATGTTTTTCGCCTTGCAGAGGGGCACCTTTCACATTCTTTTTCTTTTTTTAGTTATAGGCAGACTATAAAATTAATATTACATGTTAGTGTAATAATAAATTATTCGTGAGGCTGGCCAGAAATACCAGGTGACCGTTGTTCAGTTGATGAAGATGTACTTGCCTTGATGTGTTCAGTGATGTCTTCAGACAAAGGTGATTGTTCTAATCACCTTTGAGTGAAGACATCACAGAAAAAATCTCCTCCTCAACATCTGTTTCATGAGCTGGATCAGCCTCAAGGTGGTCTTCTTTCAAGAAACCGTGGCCCTGGCCTACAGACAAGTGAAGGAAAACGGGTGGGTTTTAGTCAGTTAAAGTCTGACACCTTCCGCTCCGCCCAGAGCCGGAGAGGTCATTTGATGATTTCCCTTGGGATGGGAATTCATCAAATGACCTCCAGGCTCTAAAGGGCTAAAAAGTGGTCTTCTCTCTCACTCTCAGAGCAGTTTTGTACGTCACTATTATCAGCAAATTGTTAGAGTTTATGCTCTTGGAACTCTTTTTTGAAAACTTTTTTATTTATCTATGTATGATATATGGTTGCCTAGTTACGTGTCTGTTATATTAAATTTTGCTGTATTTATTCGACAATATACTTTTACTTTACGCAGCCATAAAGATCTCACACAATCCTGAGTTACATAGGAGAACGAAGCATATTGCCATTCGTCATTTCTATGTCAGAGAACTGGTGACTGCTGGTGAACTATCAGTACAGTATATACCAACTGAGTTTCAGTTAGCGGATATACTAACGAAACCTCTGCACCAGCCTAAAATTGTTTCTATGGCAAAGCATATGGGATTAAGTAAATAAAGAAACATTCAAAAAGGGAGGATGTTAGAGTTTATGCTCTTGGAACTCTTTTTTGAATGTTTCTTTATTTACTTAATCCCATATGCTTTGCCATAGAAACAATTTTAGGCTGGTGCAGAGGTTTCGTTAGTATATCCGCTAACTGAAACTCAGTTGGTATATACTGTACTGATAGTTCACCAGCAGTCACCAGTTCTCTGACATAGAAATGACGAATGGCAATATGCTTCGTTCTCCTATGTAACTCAGGATTGTGTGAGATCTTTATGGCTGCGTCATAACCAGCAGAGGTCCGTGGATCGGAACCACGCTCTGCTACTATGTTGAGGTTGTGCTTTTTAATCAAAACGATTTCATGAGAGTAAAAGTAAGTACTAACCAAACGATTTGAGAAAATTATATTCCTAAATATGCAAAGTTTCAAGATTGACATCGGCCATTTAGAAGGCAATGAAAATTGGCCGACATGGCGATATAAAGTCTTGCAGCTGCTCAGGGGCACTGTTGGGGCACTGGAAGCAGTAGAAGGCAGACTAAAAAAAGCCTGTCCTGCCCAAAGACGCCAGCCCACAAGAGATAGAATCATATAAGGAAAAATTACAAAAGTATAATGAAGCAGATAGTAAAGCCTTGCTATTACTAACAGCAAACATGTCGGATATTACCCTACAAAAGATTATGAGACTAGAGACCTCTAGAGAAGTATGGGATGAGCTACATCGATTGTTTGACCGTTCAACAGACGACAAAACTTATACCTACTCACTGGATTTTTTCCATTATTGCATGGATCCGCAGGACGATATGGGTACACACATTTCGAAGCTAAAGAATATGTGGCATGACTTGACAATTGAGCTGATGAAGGAGTACAAGTGTGAATTACCAGAAGTTTTACTTATATGCAAAATTCTCGACACATTACCCGAATCATTCTTTCCGTTTAAGTCAAGCTGGTTATTATTATCAAAAGCTGATCGCAATATAGAAAATTTAACTGTACAATTATGCAAGTTTGAAAAGTCTCTTACAAGTCAACATAATCAGGCTGGGTCTACTGAAGCTTTTGCTACACAAAACAGCAATGTAAAGTTTATCAAAAAGAAATGCAGCTATTGCGGCAAACTAGGCCACAAAATTAAGAAATGTCATAAATGGATGTCAGATGGTAGACCACCAAAACCTACAACTTCCAGTAACGAAGCCAAAGTAAACACTCTCTTGATGTACATTGAAGACAAACAAGAAGTGAATGCAGTATCGGAAAATGATGCGGACAGTTGGTACATTGATAATGGAGCGACCAATCATGTCACGAATCGGAAAGATTTTTTCACTACTTTCGAAAGCTGTAACACTAATACTTTAACTACTGCAAATGGAGCCACAGTTGGTGCTGTTGGTAAGGGGACTGTACATCTGATCTCTTTTGTCAACAATAAAAGGCAAGACATAATACTTAATGAAGTTTGGTACGTAGGTACCTGCAATTAAAAAGAATCTTTTCTCAGTTCTGGCTGCCCAAGATAAACTGAATAACAGTGTCTTTACTTCTGAAAGAGAGACTTGCTCACTTAAAGTGAAGGGACAAGTTCACCTAGTAGGAGAACGCTCTAAAAATGGAGGACTGTATAAGCTCAATGCAAAAACAGTTACTGGCAATAGCACTGAAGAAGTGAACGTATTGTCTAAGTCCAGCCTTCAACTTTATCATGAGAGATTTGCTCACCAGAATAAACGACATGTTAAGAAAGTTATCGAACATGAACTAGGTATTAAAGTACCACTCGATTCTGAATTTTGTACTGGGTGCATCTATGGAAAGGCACATAGAAAGAAATTTGGAACAAGGGTGCAGGCTAAGGAACCTGGAGAACTACTGCATGCTGATGTTTGTGGGCCTTTTCCCTATTCTTTTAGCAAGTACAGATACTTTGTTCTCTTCAAAGATGACTTCAGTAAATATAAATTTGTCTACTTCTTGAAACATAAGTCTGAAGTTTGTGAAAAACTCAAACAAGTTCTTCAAGAAAGTAAAACAGCTGGTCATACTATAAAAGAACTTTTAAGCGATAACGGTGGAGAGTTCGATAATGAGAATGTCAAGAAAGTATTGCAAAAAGCTGGCATAAAACAAAGGCTGACTATGCCCTACACTCCCCAACAAAACGGATCGAGTGAAAGGGAAAATAGGACGTTAGTTGAAGCTGCACGCAGTTTAATGCATTCTCATGAAGAATTGCCTGTTAGTTGCTGGTCTGAATTAGTGAACACAGCTGCATATATCCTAAATAGGACAGGACCCTCAAGCGTAGATGGAAAGTCACCTTATGAACTTTGGTTAAATAGAAAACCATCTATAAAACATTTAAGAGTAATTGGATGCGAAAGTTACGCCCATGTCCCCAAGCAAAAGCGAACTAAGCTGTCGAAAAAGGCTCAAAAATATGTATTGATTGGTTATGAAGGTGATGACGGATACCGCTTGTTAAGCTTCAATAAAAATGGTAAGCCTACTCTTGTAAGATCCAGAGACGTCGTATTCAATGAGTCAGCATTAAACCCAATTGGTCTTGACGATCCTGAAGATTATCAAGAATATCCTTCAGTTGAAGTTCATTTTCCAATTAATACACCTTTGATGTGTGATGCAAGGGAGGATATACGCAACGTAGACAGCTCTGACAACAGTCCAAGCTTAACTTTGCCTCCCATATCTCAAGGTTTTGCTGAACCATTACAAGAGTGTCCAGAAGCTTCACCACAAAGCTCACCTCGCTATGAAGATGCTTTAGTTGACGAAGACGGTGATGATCATACTGGCACACCAGAAAACATAGAGGACTTAGCAAATGAAAGTTCTAAAATGGTTTTACGAGATAGAAATCAGCTGAAAGCACCGCAAAGATTCCATGACTATGCGATGTCAGCGTATGATGATATAAGTACGTTTATTGAACCTAAATCTTATAAAGAAACTGTTAATAGTCCTCAAAAGGAACAATGGCTGAAAGCTATGGAAAATGAGATTAAATCACTGGCTGAAAACAAAACTTGGTTTTTGGTAGACCTACCCAAGGGTCGTAAACCAGTGTCCAGCAAATGGGTCTTCAAAGTAAAGACAAATGCTGATGGAAGTCTTGATAAGTTCAAAGCTCGACTAGTAGCTGGAGGCTATACACAAAAGAAAGGCGTTGATTATGATGAAACGTTCAGTCCTGTCGCAAAAATGACAACGGTTAGAACGCTATTAAGCATTGCTGCAAATGAAGGCTTGACACTCGCCCAGTTTGATGTCTCGACCGCATTTCTTTATGGTTCGTTAAATGAAGAAATTTATATGAATCAACCTGATGGCTTCAATGATGGATCTAAGAAGGTGTGTAGATTGAAAAGAAGCTTATATGGTCTTAAACAAGCCCCTCGATGCTGGAATAAATGCATGGTTGATTATTTGAAAACCATTGGGTTTAAACAATGCGATACAGATACATGCCTATTTATTCGAAATCGTTTAAATGATAAGATTATTCTTGCGCTATACGTTGATGACGGTCTTATAGCTGCATCAAATCCAAAAGAAAGTGACAGATTCATATCTGAGTTAAAGCGAAGATTTAAAATCACAACTAAAGATGCGTCATATTTCTTGGGTTTGGAAATTATGAATGTGAATGGTGATATCACGGTTACACAGAAGCATTACGCACAAAAAGTGTTGGATCGCTTTGGGATGTCTGAATGTAAGCCTGCAACTACTCCTATTTTAAAAGATGGGCAGGATGGACACCTAAATGAAGTGAAAGATTCAGTAGAACCTGTAAACTTTCCATATAGAGAAGCTGTTGGTGCTCTAGCATATCTAACAGTTGGAACCAGACCAGACTTGGCGTATGCTATGAGTGTAGTGTCCAGATCACTTGAAAACCCAAACAAAGATGATATCCAAAGATTGAAACGTGTGTTAAGATACATCAAAGGTACTTTGGATTATGGGATCACATATCAGAAAAACAACAATGGTGGTATTTTGGACTGTTACAGTGATTCCGACCACGGAGGGGATAAAACCACTGGCAGGTCAACATCAGGCATATTATGTTTATACTCTGGAGGAGCAATATCTTGGTCGAGTCGACGACAAACATGTGTTGCTATTTCAAGCACGGAAGCTGAACTAGTTGCAGCTAGTGAAGCGGCTAGAGAAATAGTCTGGATCAAAAGGCTTTTTGCAGAGATATCAAACCTAAAGGAGATTCCTGTGCTGAAGGTTGATAATGACGCAGCCATAAAGATCTCACACAATCCTGAGTTACATAGGAGAACGAAGCATATTGCCATTCGTCATTTCTATGTCAGAGAACTGGTGACTGCTGGTGAACTATCAGTACAGTATATACCAACTGAGTTTCAGTTAGCGGATATACTAACGAAACCTCTGCACCAACCTAAAATTGTTTCTATGGCAAAGCATATGGGATTAAGTAAATAAAGAAACATTCAAAAAGGGAGGATGTTAGAGTTTATGCTCTTGGAACTCTTTTTTGAAAACTTTTTTATTTATCTATGTATGATATATGGTTGCCTAGTTACGTGTCTGTTATATTAAATTTTGCTGTATTTATTCGACAATATACTTTTACTCTCATGAAATCGTTTTGATTAAAAAGCACGACCTCAACACAAATAACAGGTGACGAATCGTATCTAAAATAAAAATATATACAAATAAAAATAGTGTGGGTACTTATTTTAATGTAGACAAAATAAGTATAAAGTTTACAAAACACCGAAATAATTATAACACGAAATAATAATAAAAAATAATTCTTCATGAAAAATATGTTACTCCTTCGTTGATTCGACGACTCATGGTGGCAGGAACGGCGAGTACAGGGCCATTAGACAAAAAACACATACATGCACCGTAAGAGTTGAAGGTCGACTGAGATAAGCTGGAATTTGAAATGCGTACGACGACGAAATCAAATTTAATTCCACTTTTTTAAAGTCCTCGTCGTCGTTTCGACGAAGGTTAGTAATTAGAAGGTTAGTAGGGTTAAGGCGTGTTCCGACGCATGATATAAACAAGTTCCTGAAAGAAGACCTATGGCCGAAGGGTGTTGTGTAACGCCGGTTTCGTGGTCGGCTGTTTCGCTGACTGGTGTCACACCAGTCAGCGAAACACGACGCCGATGATCCGTGTACAGTAGTTTTAGTTGTTATATGTATTTATAGTTTTTTTTTAAGTTATAATAGTATAGTATTGTATTTGTTGTGATATTTTTTATATATTAGTTTACATGTATTTTTATGTTATAGTTTGTATTGTATTTTCTATGGGCCCTATAGTGGCTTGAATTAAATAAATAAATAAATTACATGGGTTCGATCATCGGCATAATATACTAAACTACTTACTTTATTCATCATCATCATCTTAGCGTATAATCCCGGTTGCATCCGCGGCTTTCGCGTGGAGAGTCCGCACAATTACTCCTCCATTTCGTACGATCTTTGGCATCCCGTGGTGTGAGATTGCTGGTACACATGTCATCTCTTACAACGTCAAGCCAGCACTTTGGTCTACCTCGCTTGTTCCGGCCCATTTGTTACCCACTTGACATGCCGGTTTTCGTAAGACGTGACCGTACCAGCGTAGGCGACCCTCTTGCAGTTTGTCTGCTATGTCACGGACACGTAGACTGCCACGGATGCGGGAGTTCCTGATCTTGGTCTTTCCGCGTAACTCCACACATCCACCGCAGCATATTCATTTCCGTGACACGCAGCTCCTGCTTGTGGCACAGGTCTAATGATGGTCTTATAGACCTGTCCCATAAGCTTAACCGGCATTTTGGGGTCAGATATGACACCTGTCATCTCACGCTATTTTGCCCAAGCTGCGGAAATGCATGCCTTAACATCGCAATCAATGTCGCCGGACGCGTGGAGCACTGACCCTAAGTACTTAAACTGGTTTGTGCACTCGATCATGTCACCGCCTATGCACACAGACATAGGGTCTGTCGTGTTGTTGGCCATGCACTATCAAGATCAAAAGTAGAGTTATAATCTCACAAAACTATGGCCAAGCAATAATAGTTGTAGTTACGACCTTCTTCTATAATAAAGTTTGATACACACTCATACACTTTGACAACTTGCTGCCCGCTTATGATTGTTAGGAGCTACTAATGTAAACTCTCGCCATAAGTGTCTCAGTAGCCAAGTGGTTAACCGCCGTGATGGCATTCAAGAGAGTTCGAGTTCAAATCTTAATGACTCCACAGAACTTTTTTAGATGTTTAGTGGGAGTTATGAATGCTGACAACAAAAATATGTAAAAATACCGATCCGCAACTTAACGATGATACTTTTTTTAAGATTTCTTCTATATTAGTCATTATAAAAAGATAAGGGTAGATTTGAAACAAAATGAAATACTAGTTCACATAAAATATTGCAGTTTCGCAGCGGCATTCGTTTCGAACGGACGCGTGTAGTAAACAATATTCGCACCTCATTAGTTATCGAGCTTGTTATTCTCGGTTGTCGTCGTTGACTTTGAAGCGGACAAGCGCATTGTTAACTAAACAATAGATTATGCGTATTACCATTAGGTATTGTTTACAATGAAGGATGATAGTGAGTGTTTTAACGAAAAGGTCGATACAAAAAGTGTTTTCACTAGCAGCAACAGTTCTATAGCGGAACAATGTAATATGGATGTGACAACAAATGAAAATCCGATGACACCGATTAAGCGGCGATCTAGAGAGATTGACGACGTTACAGAATGGACAGTAGCAAAGAGAAGATCAAAGAAAGCAGCGTTGAGATTTACATTTCCTCTAAAGAAAAGCTACCGAGACAATTTGCACTCGCAAGATTATTCAAAGATAAAGATATCAAAGTGTAGTATTCTTGGATAATGTTTGAATAAAACAAGGAGCGTTCGTTACACAGTTTAATGGCTGGTCGCAGACTGACTGACATTCGTAAAACAAGTACCCACTTATTATAATATATCATAATCCCTCCACCAATAATTCAAACATATAACTCTTAAAAACTAAGTCTTAACATTTATAATTTACAATTTTGTTCCTAGCTGCCCTAACTGGTCGTTGGTATATACTCAGTGGCTCCGTGCTCGGTTGCTGATGTTGATCGGTGACCAAAGGTATATCGATCCTTTCTCCCTTCTTCGGAACTAACATTTGACGTCTGATCGTTTTGTTGTATCGTAGGTGGAGGCTCGGGGACAGAACAAAACGAACTATCACTCTCCTCTCCCTCCAAGTCAACTTGGGCAGTGGGGTCATGTTCCACGGGCGTATCAGCGGGATCAGTTACTGTTTCCCTGTGGTAGGAAGTCGCCTACCTCCTCGAACTCGGATGATTGCGATTTTGTCCCTTTGTAGCTTACGATATGGTCTAAATGTTTTTTTAGAACAGTTTTTAACACTGGAACATAAATACCATACAGTCTATTTCCTAGTTTACGTCTTACGACACCATAAAGCCATTTATATTTTGTTCCATTATTATAAAAATGTTTAATTAAAACTTGATCGTTATGATTCCATTCACTATTACGACTGCCTCCGTAATGTTTAAGCTGCAAGGTCTGTTTTTGAACGACATTATTCTTAGCAGCGGATGCGTACGACACAGCTGATGCGTTATCAGTATGACTCATTTCTTTTGTATGTGCAGTATCGGATGTTACGTTCAACAAATCGAGCCTACAGCGAGCGTAATGGGCGACCGAACAACAACTGAGCCGGTGAAAATCCCGTCGTACAATGCTTTGAATTTCTATAGTTAAGCAAAAAGTCATTAAGCTGGAGTTGTATTACCTTTGGATTACAACTTTCATTCAACATTAATTTCAAACCCCGTTAACCGTTTTGACAGTATTTTCTGCCTGGCCATTTCGACGGGTCCCAAGAACAAAGTCGTATCTACAATATTGTCTGTATTGTAGATACGCCTTTGTTCTTGGGAGAACAAAGTCGTATCTACAATATTGTCTATACTGTAGATACGACTTTGTTCTAGGGACCCGTCGATTTGATCGGATGATATGGAGCGGTTGTTAAATGTTGAATACCGTTAACCAAACAATACCTATCGAATTGGCTCGAACAAAAATTTCTACCATTGTCGGTGACCAAGGTACGCACAATTCCAAACCTACTGAACATTTCTGATAACTTAGAAATTATAGCTTCACTATCCGTACTAGCCATTGGAAAACATTCCACCCATTTTGAGTGCGCATCTACAGCAATTAAAAACTGCTTGCCGACGAGCGTAAACATATCTAAATGCACCCGTTCCCAAGGTCGCGCAGGGTATGGCCACGCAGCGAGCGGACTGCGAGACGGATTGTTGCGTAGCGAATTACATTTAGTACAGGAACCTACGTTTTCTTCTATATGTTTATCAATATTTGGCCACCAAAAACGCGATCTTGCTTCCGTTTTCGTCTTAACTACTCCAAAGTGCGGAATATGTAGCATGTCTAAAATTTGTTCCCTAAAAATGGATGGTATTACCAATTTGTAACCTCTAAGTAAACACCCATTTTCATAACTCAAGTCACCCCTACAAGCGAAAAACGATCTCATACGTAAATCGGAAACCTTCTTGGGCCAACCGTTTCTAACATAACGTATAACTATGCCTAACATTTCATCTCGTTCAGTTTCCCGCTTAATATCCTCTAGTGTAATGGGCTTTAAAATGCTATCTGTAATGTGATTAACAAACATTGATTTATCGTCATTTTCTAATGCTTCATTGTTACACTTATTGTATTCGGCAACCGAACGAGATAAATAATCTGCAACATTTTGCTCACTTCTAACATACTCAAGGTTAAAGTTATATGCTGACAAGAACAATGCGTAACGTTGTAGACCATTCGCCGCTATCTCTGGCACCCCCTTTTTGTTTCCAAATATAGCTAAAAGCGGTTTGTGATCTGTTCGCAAAGTGAAAGGTACAATACGACCGTATAGGTAGTGATGAAATTTTTTTTTACAGAAAATACAACAGCCGCAGCCTCTTTTTGTATCTGAGAATAATTACACTCCGCTTTGGACAGGGCGCGTGAAGCGTAAGCGACTACGCGCTCAGTGCCATCGGGGTATCGCGCGATGCGATAATACCGCGCCGAGACCGCGCGGCCCCGCGTCTGCAGTCACTATCGTAGGAAGTTCGGGATCATAATGCGCTAAGGTCCTGTCTGATGCTAGTTCCGTTTTAATTCTATTAAAAACCACAGCCTGTTCCTCACCCCAATTCCATCTAACGCCTTTTTTTAAAAAGTAAATGTAGGGGAGCTATAAGGCTAGATGCTGATCGAATGAATGACCTATAATAATTAACCATGCCCAAGAATGACTTTAATTCGCTTACATTTTTGGGAGATTTACTAGTCAATATAGCTTCTACCTTTGAATTTGATTTACGTAATCCATTTTTGTCAATAATATATCCTAAATACTCAACGGAATCTTTAAATAAATCGCATTTGTTTTCTTTAACTGTAAACCCTGACTTTTCAAGTCTACTCATCACTTCTTCTAGCCTCGAAAGATGTGTTTATTTTCCGCCGTAACCAAAACATCATCTAGAAAAATGCAGACTCCATCAATACCCGCAAGTACTTCTTCTAAAATTTTCTGGAATATGCTTGGAGCTGTTGAGAAACCGAAAACCAACCTATTGTAGCAAAATAAACCCTGAGTGTTGATACAGGTTAGTTTTTTGCTGTCATCCAGCAATAACTGGTTATAGGCTCTAGATAGATCTAATTTTGAAAACTGAACCCCTCCATGAAGTTTCGCAAATAGATCTTGAATGCGCGGTAAAGGATAGCTATCCGCATATAACCATTTGTTTAGTGTAACCGAGTAGTCACCGCATATCCTAATATTACCGTCCGGTCGTAACACCAGTACGATCAGCGTCGCGACTTCTGAATGCTCGACTTTCTCTAATATACCTAATCCTAATAATCTATTTAATTCAATCTCCACCTCTTGTTTTAAAGCTAATGGTCTTGGTTTAAAAAAAATTAACTGGGAGTCTGGCTTAATTTTTAACGAAACTTTGTGCTTATTAAACGTACCTAACTCGTCGGTAAATAATCTAGCATATTTTCTTTTCAAATAAGCAACTAATTCTACATTTTTAATGTAATTACATGTAACCATACATAGCTGTAAACTAAACTTAGAAATGAAATCGCGACCTAACAGCGACGGTTGTTTGGTAGACTGCCCTGTATCTACAACATAAAACTTCAAATTTTCCGTACGACCCTTATAAGTCACAGGCAAGATAACACAACCCAACGGTGTAATCTTACTACCATTATAGCAATTCAAAACCGTATTGCAGAACTTTAAATTGTATTTATTCCGAAAATTCAAGTTGTAAAAAACATCTGTCAAAACTGAGACAGCACTACCGCTATCCACTTCACACATAAGCATTGTACCGTCCACCGACACTAATTGTTGCATCGGTTGGCCATTAACTCATTTAATGTTAAACAAATCATAAAGCCTGGCAAGTTTGCTTTTAATAAACTATCGGGGCTTCTGGGGAGGAATTTAGAGCTTCCGTTGTCCTAAGAGGTATATTGGTGAAACTCTACGTTAGAGCTTTTGAGACCATGTGGATTCTCCAATAAATAATCTGTATTGCGTAATTTATTCCTACCAGTTTCACTATTAATAACTTTCCACACAGTCTTCATTGTGTTGTCTGCCGATTTGATCTTGTCGCTAATGTACAGGGCCTTCGCCACCTTGCAAATCTTTCTGAATAGTTTAGAATATCTATTTACATATTTATTGAAGGTATCAGTACTGAAGTATGGCTTAAGGCTGTATAGCTCAGTCTTTCGCTACTTACCCTAATACCTTTAGTTGCCCAGTCACTAAAAACAAACTTAGGGAATATATTTTTCGACATCTTTTCAAAAACTGTATTAAAACCATTAAGTACCAATGAAAAAAATTATCATAAAATTTATTAGCATCATTAATATCATGTCCCAGAACATTTAAGTTATTTTGTAACTTACTATTAAAGGAGAATGCCACCCGATAGGCCCCTAATTTGTGATAGAGTGTCAAGAATATTTTCTTATTAAAAATCAAGTCGTAATTTTATAAAACTATTTTTTTTTCAGAATTTCTTGTACCATAGCATTGAAAAACAAAATTAATATTTATTTTATTGTTTCTAAGCTAGTTCCGCCATTATAACTTAACCTGAATGTTGCCAGGTAGACGACAGACTATCTTATTTAAATGAACGAGGTGATCGATTGAAAATATCGATAAAATATATTTCTATTCAGGTCACTAAAAGTGCCAAGATGAAGTTACAATAGTCAGTAAAAGTCTGACATTATTTTCCAATCCACCCAAAGGCAGGGGTTGTCACTTAGATGATTTTAGCTCACCGAAAAACAATTATGTTATGTTTTGCCCATATAATGCACCCAGTATCAACAGTTTGAATGTACTAGCAGCCATCCAGGTGAAGTTTGTAATGGATGGTCACCCATGTGCAATCTGAACAAGTAGCTTAACTTAAGATATCTCCTTGTGGCTGTTGTAACGTAGCCACATGCTCCTCCAACCAATTTAGCCCTAAGTATATTTATTTCTACTGGTGCCAGCAAAACCTACTTCCGCTGACTGCAAGGTAAACAGTTTAATATATTATTTAGCAAGAAAAGATGATATCTAATGTTTTTATTTCATTTGGTAATCAATATTAATACTAAAGATATTTTATTGTTTTAATGTAAAATGTTTTTGAAAAAATATTGTTTAATAACCTCAATTTCTTCATCAGAAAAAATTCAATAATTCTCGGAAACTAGGGTGAAAAGTTATAAATTGTTTTCAGGATCTGAAAAGGTAATTGTAGTTCTTCAAAATAAAGTTAAAACCGCCATGGCACGCAAATTTTTTCTGGGGGCCCAAATCTCCTAACAAAACGGGCATTCTCCTTTTGCTAATTTGCCTATTGTAATTGGCCTGAATTGTATCTGAGTTTTGTCCAAGGATGCTTGAGACATAAAAGTAACCGTTTGTCCACTATGATCTGAAGGAAGATAATTTACTATAGCTTTATCTAAATAGTCACAATTACAGAAAACATTGTCAATACAAGTTGCAGAGGTTGGAGTTACTCTATTTGGTTCTGTAAAAACATTAAATAAATTAAATGATTTAAAAAGGCTTAAAAATCTGCTGCTATTTGAATTATTTTCCAAAATATTAATGTTAAAGTCTCCACAAATAATTACTGATTTGTTACTATCTGCAAGTTTGGCTAAAATATCCTCCATTGTTGATTCAAAAAGACTAAAGTTTTGAGGGTTCGGGGGTCTGTACACGCACGCTATAACATCCTTATCTAGCTGAACACAAGACTCTTCTATACAATGTTCCATTGACAAATTAACTGTCTTTACGTTGCTTAAATTTTAAGCGTTTTTTTTTAATGTAATAAGTGAACCACCACGCAACATAGATTTGCGGTTGAAACAACTACCCACACTAAAATTTTCATAACTAAGTAACACTTGATAATCTCTCAACCAGTGTTCGCTAATACATACAACATCGAACATTTGATAAATATCACACTTTTAAGGTTTTTTACCAGGGTGTGTACGCATGTGCAATGTTAAATTCCCCTTTACACTAAAATTACGTTGACAAATATTACACTGATAAGGCTTCTCACCAGTGTGTGTAAGCAGATGCTTTGTTAATTGAGCCTTTTGATTAAAATTACTTTGACAAATATCACACTTATAAGGTTTTTCACCAGTGTGTAAACGCTTATGCGTTGCTAAATTCCCCTTTGAACTAAAATTACGTTGACAAATATCACACTGATAAGGTTTTTCCCCAGTGTGTGTACGCATATGCGCTGTTAATGTCCACTTATCACTAAAATTACGTTGACAAATATCACACTGATAAGGTTTTTCACCAGTGTGTGTACGCATATGTACTGTTAAATTCCTCTTTTCACTATAATTAAGTTGACAAACATCACATTTATACGGTTTCTCACCAGTGTGTGTACGCATATGCCTTGTTAAAAATTCCTTTCTAGTATAATTACGTTGACAAATATCACACTGATAAGGTTTCTCAGCAGTGTGTGTACGCATATGCCTTGTTAAATTACCCTTTCCACCAAAATTATGTTGACAAATATCACACTGATAAGGGTATTCTCCAGTGTGTGTACGCATATGTACTGTTAAATTCCTCTTTTCAGTATAACTAAGTTGACAAACATCACATTTATACGGTTTCTCACCAGTGTGTGTACGCATATGTATTGTTAAAATTCCCATTCGACTGAAATTACGTTGACAAATATCACACTGATAAGGATATTCTCCAGTGTGTGTACACATATGTAGTGCTAAACTCCTCTTTTCACTAAAATTACGTTGACAAATATCACACTGATAAGGTTTCTCACCAGTGTGTGTACGCATATGTATTGTTAAAATTCCCATTCGACTGAAATTACGTTGACAAATATCACACTGATAAGGATATTCTCCAGTGTGTGTACACATATGTAGTGCTAAACTGCTCTTTTCACTAAAATTACGTTGACAAATATCACACTGATAAGGTTTTTCACCAGTGTGTGTACGCATGTGCTTTGTTAAAATTTTCTTTCTATTAAAATTACGTTGACAAATATCACACTGATAAGAATATTCTCCAGTGTGTGTACACATATGTGCTGTTAGATTCATCTTTTCACTAAAATTAAGTTGACAAACATCACATTTATACGGTTTCTCACCAGTATGTGTTCGGATATGTTTTGTTAAACCACCCTTTTGAGTAAAATTACGTTTACAAATATCACACTTATAAGGTTTATCACCAGTGTGTGTACGCAGATGAATAGTTAATCTTTGCCTTTGTTTATACATACGCTGACAAATATGACACTTATACTCTTTTTTTAAATTATTAGAACTACTCCGAATACATATGTAAGGTTCTTTGAAATATGTGCCAGGATTGGACGTCCATTTCTGAGTTGTCTGGATAACTTTCGAGCCTGATTTGTCTTTTGTAGTTTGCTCGGCTGTTATTGCATCTTTTTCATTTGTTCTTCGTGTGTCCTGTTTTGGTTTCCTCACAACGGTGGCCTCTGTAAGTAAATCTAGTAAATACATATAGGGAGATTTGAATGAATTTAAAGAATTGTCGTATATATTTGTTTGCGTCTCCGACGCACTGAGTGTGCGACAGCTATTTACATCTCATTGCTGAGAGCTTGGAAAGATCATCTACATATTTATGGAACGCTGGACAATATTCTGCTGTCTTGACTGGTGTTCTACATGGCTATTCTAAATTCAATTTAAATATTGACGCTCTTAATTACATGTATATGTTGTGTTTAAAATACTTATTGTTATCTGAAATAAACATATTGAATTGGATTTAACTACGATCTGTAACTTTAATCTGCATGACGATTTGAAAACGTTCGCAGGGCCAACATGACTAGAGATCGTACAAGACAGTCAGATAGGCAAGGAAAAAGGAGAATCTCTTAAACAAACAATAGTTAGGGTAGGGTCATCTCAACACGTTTCTCACAAGTTTTATTTTTGTATATATTATAAGCATATATATTTTTAATAGTACGTACACGTATATAGCTTATTTAATTATTTGTTTAGATAGTGTTATGAGTCTTTTCTTTTCCTTTTCATTGTTTCTGTAACTAAAGCACCTACCATCTAATCTCTTCACCACTCGTGGTTGACTGGTACAGAATGCCTAAGGCATTAAGTCCGCCTCTATACATTTTCTTTGTGCGAAAGTATAAATAAATAAATAAAAATAAACTGAACAGTCCTAGCAATACAACTCAAAATTGCCCGTATAAGCACTCATCAGTTACACCGTTCAGGCCCGTGAGGTAACCCTAGCCATATCCTATCAGGTGAACCACTAGCCTGTCTGCTTACCTATATAACCCACTAATACTTACTTGTTGTCTCCGTGACTCTTCTATTTTTCTTTGATACTTTTTCGTCTTCCACTTCAGTAATACATTTCATTAAAGGTATATCATCTTCTAAGTCTGACTTATAACAGTGTGGCGGTATATCTGCTACATCTAGACTGCTATTATCTATATTTTCAGATTTTAGCTCTGTAAGTAAACAATAACTGTCATGAGTATTATTTTCAACTAGTTACGCCTGGTTTTACCTGCGTAAGTTTCGACCCTGTGGGAATATCAGAATTAAAAGTAATCCTATGCATTAATCCCAATGATAATCTATGTGTGCCAAATTACATCTAATTCCATTGAGTAATTTTGGTGAGAAAAAGTAACAAACACATACAGTCACAAACTTTCGCGTTTATAATATAACATTATCTTTCCACTTATTTGTTTATTCTTATATTTATTGTTTTTGTATGAATAGCTTTGTTTTGTATTATTTTTTGTGTCCTTTAATTTTCCACATGCTGTCTACATCTATGTTTTTGTCATAATGCAGTATGCTGGAAGAGATTTCTATTATTATTTGATATAAGCATTACCTCGGTACCTTTACCGTTCTGTTTTTTCTTATCTGTTACTATTTGTGTACATAAATAGTTAAATAAATATAACTTTGACAATTGTTGTTTAAATAATGCACACAACACATAGTTATAAAATAAAACTTTTGTGATCCACATAAATTGTATAAATTAAATTATGTATTGTATGCCTCTTATTTCTATTAATTATTTTGAATTTCGTTTGTGTGGAATAAAACGTATATTTTTTTTATGAATTATAAACTAGCGCTTGACCGCAATCCCGCCCGATGGTAAGCAGTGACGCAATCGTTGATGGTAAAATGCACTAGTTGATTAAGAGCCTATTCACTGTAGCCTTGAAGACACTCAAATTGTAGTCTGATGGAAACACCGTCGCTGGCAAATTGTTCCAGTCCCTCGATGTCATCATCATCATCTCAGCGTTAATCCCAGTCGCATCCACAGCTTTTTTAGCTTTGGAGTCTGGGGACCTCTTTACCAGTCTAACTGCTGATTTTGGCTAAACTTCGATATTTTCCGTGAAGCGACTGCCGTCTGAACCTCCACAACCCGAAGGCGATATCTAAGCATTGCAGTTAGACCAATTGTTAGACTTTTGAGGGCTCCAACAACCCGTAACGACTGCCACTATATGTTCGTATGGCAACCGGGACCAACGGCTTAACGTGGTTTCCGAGGCACGACCAGACCAGTGCAAATATTCATATTCATGCATACAAATAATAGCACTGCGCGGGGATCGAACCCGCGCCTCCTTGCGCAGCGGCCGCGTTCGCTCCCGCTACGCCACGGAGGCTGTCATCCGCGATGTATATGTCCATCTCTTATGGATATCCCACAATAACATTTTTTGTCATTTACTTTTTACAACAAATACCGGTTAATTTTCGAAGCGATTTTAACCGATACACCATTAATCCTTATCTAAGTTAATACCTTAAGACCGTACCCTCACCAAATGACCTTGCGCATTTGCTCCCTCTTCACCGCGCCCCACCTCTACAATACTTCGTAAAATTTTACTAGCGCCGTCTGGCAGACGTAGTACTTACAAATACAAGTTAGAAACATAGACCACAGAAGTAACAGACAGCACTTTTATTTATGTTTATTGGTGCGCCCAAATACTTTTGGTTATTATGTACTCAAACAAATGTTGACGATACTTCATAATAAAAATTCTGCAGTGTTTATTTTTTAACAGACTTCAGAAAAAGGTGGTTCTCAGTTCGATTTATTGTGTTCGCTGATAACTTTATGGTTAATGAACCTATTTTGACCATTCTTTTTTTATATGAAGGGATATGCTGCCTATGTAATCCCATTGTTACCACGTCAGTGTCGATAATGGAAATTCTGAGAAATTTAGGCCAATTATCGAAAATTGTAGGCACGCTTCGGGTGACAACTTGATACTCGTGTTTATATCGGATGATACTATAAAACCGTGAAGATTTGGGCCTGACCTGATGATGGAGATGACAGAATATCAAGGGAATCCACATCGGAAGCAACTATCACGTGTTTGGGCTTATTTAATGTGTATTGATTAGACCTTTATAACTAAATATGTTATGACTGTAAGTTCAGGGTTGGAAGTTAGTTTTGTAGATTGAAAGTTAGCTAAGTCAGATGGACAAAGGGATAGAAAAATAATATAATAAAGTTTAATTTATCATTATTTATTATTTTAAGGGAAAACGTAATCAGGGTCAAATAAATTTCTGCAGAACTGACACCTTCAAAAAAAAAAAAACATGTTTTTTTTGGGACCAGGCAAGACTGTGAAATTATATTATTATTCTCGTTTAATAAAACAAATACGTAAATTGTAAAAAATAAAACTATCGTATATCAAAATAAATAACAAATACATATACTATAATATTATTTACACAAAGCTTCCTTTCGCAGAAAAATAATAAACATCCGACTAATACAATATCCAATCAGACTGGACGTTGACGCCAGCATATTTGGAAAAGGCCTGCAAGCAAACGACCTATTTCGTTTGCTTTAATTCCTTTAAGACCACAATGAAAGTATGAGCATTTCTAGAAATAACGCAATGAAATAACACAACTTAAATTCAGTCTCTTGATTTTAATTGATTTTTGCATGACGAGTTTTTTGTTTTTGTACCATGTTAAAGTAGAGTGTTGTAAATTGTTGAGGAATTCCCTCGACTGCCTATGGTTTTCATCATCTGATGTACTTCAGACTTTAATTTTTACCCATATGGGTGCAAATTTCTCATGAATATAAATGAATTAAGTCCAACCACAAAGCAGCTATTGTAAACCTTTGAGGAGTTGCCGCAACAGACTGTCCTTCGTCTTCATTAACAGACTCCTAATGATCATAACAATCCATCTAGGTGTAAAGCTCTTATCAATACAAATTAATCAAGAGATTACACAAGGTAGCTGCTGTGAATCGTTGAGGAGTTCCCTCGAATTTCTCTCGGCTCTATCATCAGATCTATTGCAGACATTCATTTTAACCTACTTATATGGGTGTAAAGTTTTCATCAATATAAATGAATTAAGTCCAAACATAAGGTAACTATTGTAAACCTTTAAGGAGTTCCCTTAACTGGCCTTTGTCTTCAACATCAGAGCTTAAATGAAAAAAAAAAAAAAGTTTTATTGTATTGTGGGTCTTAAGTAGTTAATTTTATTTTAATTTTATTGTTAAATTTAAATATTGTAATTCTGTTTTATGCTGTTTCTATGGACCATGGTCTGAAAATAAAATTTATTATTATTATCTCTTTATTTTTCCGTGTCTACATATCGCTTTACATTTTTAAATATTTATATAAAAAACATACAAAAACATTTAAAAATATAAAAAAATAGTGTTCCACCGATGGCGGGAGCAGGGTCCAAGCTACCGGTGGTTAGGGCTCCAGAGACAGGAACCTCCTCACTATGCGGGCCGTATCGAGGAGTACTGCCTTTTGAATCAGGCCTTTGATCCAACTGCCTAACGAGAGCCTCAATAGATGTTGGTCGAGGCTCTTGGCTATCAAACCATTGGCTGACACGACAATCGGTACAATGACAGCCGAGTTCACATTCCACATGTCAACAATCTCGTGCGCCAAGTCGAGATACTTAATTTGTTTCTCTTTCTCAGCTTTCACGAGATTCCCGTCATGTGGAATGGTAACATCGACAATCATTGCAAGGCGCGCTAATCGGTCTATCACTACTATATCAGGCTTATTTGCAACAATAGTCCTGTCAGTAATGATAGACCGATCCCAGTACAACGTGACATGGTCATTTTCAAGAACTGGGTCGGGCACATACTTATAATATGGTACCTCAGAATCCACAAGTTTATATTTCAAAGCAAGTTGCTGATGGATAATCCTAGCTACTTGGTTATGCCTGTGCAAATACTCGCTGTTAGCCAGACGAGAGCAACCAGAGATAATATGTCTGATGGACTCACCCGGGTGGTGACATGCCCGACACACGTCAATCGTCCCGTCCTTCATAATATATCTCCGGTAGTTATTCGTCAAGATAACTTCGTCCATAATTGCACAGACGAAACCTTCAGTTTCCCCGAAAAGGTCACTGAATCGTAGCCAGGATACGGATGCTAAGAAGTCTACATCGGGCTCATGAAGAGCCCGATAAAATCGTCCGTGAAGTTCCTTGCTTTGCCATATCATCTTGCGCTCATCAGTGGTAAGTATTATAGGCTTGTGCCAGTTCTCTTTTGCCATGGATAGCGGGGTAAGCCCCTTGTCTACTGTGACAACATCATGATGCATACCCACTACGGTTTTGAAAAAATGTTCTCTGAGACTGCATACCTCTCGGTTGTGGAGGGTCTTCGCATTTAAAAAGCCTCGACCCCCGCACTTCCGGGGAATATACAGTCTCATCACCGATGATCGTGGGTGATGCATCCTGTTTGCTGTCAGTAGTGTACGGACCCTTCTATCCAGGGCGTCGAGTTCAGTCTGAGTCCATTTAAGTATGCCGAAAGAGTACATCAAAACCGGCATGACCCACCCGTTGAAGGCGCGCACCTTATTCCCGCCCGAAAGAAGACTTTTTAATACCTTCTTCAGGCGACCAAAGAAGCGCTCCTTCAACGATTGCTTCATGTCAGCATCGTTGATACCTAACGCTTCCGACATACCCAAATATTTATAGCTCTCGAATGAGGAGAGGGATCTTAGGTGTATGGAATCCGGGAGTGTAATTCCTTCGGATTCCATAATCTGCCCCCGCTTTACATGCATGACTGCACATTTGTCCACACCAAATTCCATTTTGATGCCACTACTAAAAGTTTCAGTTACATTCAGTAGCTTCATCAGATGCAATTTATTGGGGGCAAAGAGTTTCAAATCATCCATGTAGAGGAGGTGAGATATGACCTGACCACCTCTCTTCAATCGGTAACCCAGACCTGAATCCTCCAGCAGTGTGCTTAGAGGATTCAGAGCTAAGCAGAACCAAAGTGGGCTCAGACTGTCGCCCTGGAATATTCCCCGCTTAATCCATACAGGTTCATCATTCCCTTGGATCCGTCGACTCCCTGGATAGCGAAGGACTGTCTTCCATTGCCCCATACACGACCTAAGGAAAGTGCGTAGAGTTGCATTAACCTTGTACAACTCCAGCACCCTCATAAGCCATGTATGTGGCACCGAATCGTAGGCCTTCTTATAATCTATCCAGCAAGTTGAGAGGTCCTTGCGGGATCGACGAACCTGTTGGCTGATGGCCATGTCTATGAGGAGTAGCTCCTTAGTACCACGGGACCCGCTCTTACATCCATTTTGAGAGACAGACATGATGGAGTTGCTGTTAAGGTGTTTGTTTATTTTAGCTTTCAAAATGGATGTAAGAACTTTATAGACCGTTGGTAGACAAGTGACCGGCCTATAATTCTTGGGTTCCGCGGTGCTTCCTGATTTATGGAGCAGGTGGGTAATTCCAGTTGTTAAGAACTGGGGTAGCGAACCAGACTCTAAGGATGACTGGAATTGAGATGCCAAACAAGTGTGTGAACTACTTAGCCATTTTAACCAAAAGTTATGCAGCCCGTCCGGTCCCGGTGATTTCCAGTTCGGTAACGAACGGACTGCTGCGGCTACGTCTGATGGTGTTATTAAAATGGTATCCATTTCTGGTATGGTTTCACACACTCGTTCGACATTCTGTATCCAGTTACCCTCAGTGTGACAAACGGATACCGACCATATGCCGCGCCAGAATGCACTTGTGGTGGCATTATCCGGGCGGCACACGTCAGCCTCGTTTTGTTCAGGTCGCTCCCAAGCTCTGTATACCCACCTCTCATCGCTCTGGAACATTCGATTCTGCGTATATCGATCCACTCGCCGCTTATACCGCCGAATACGGCTCGCCCATGCACAAACTTTCTGCTTCAGGAAGTCGATGCGCTCTGTGAGATGATTTATATATTCTCGAGGGCTGATACCAGTTCCCGAGAATGCCTGTCTCACAAAGCGCATCACTCGTGGTCGAGTATTGCCATCCCTGAAGCAGTATAGTTTGCCAATGAGTACCCTGGTCCCATCGATACGACGCTCGATTCTGCGTTGCCAGGCTGGTTATTATTATTATTATTTAGGTGTAAAGTTCTTATCAATACAAATTTATTAAGCACAAACACGAGGCAGCTGATGTGAATCGTTAAGGAGTTCCCTCGGCTGTCTCCCGGCTCCATCATCAACTCCGAACTTTACTAAATTGTAGTGTGTTAAAACACTTAATGAAAAAACTTAGAAAATCTCTAGACGCCCCTTTGATTTTTTAAATTTCTCCTAGATTTACCTAGTCTTCCATCATCAGACCCTAATTTCCTAAACATGAGACTACCTTGAAGATATCGTCTTTCTAATAAAACAAAAACATGTGGCATTCGGGGCTGCCGCGGTAAAGCTATTTTATACTAGCGGCCGCCAGCGACTTCGTTCGCGTGGAGTTAGTAATGCTCTGCTCCTATTAGTCGCAGCGTGATGTTTTATAGCCTTAAGCCTTTCTGGATTAATGAGCTATCCAACGCAAAAAGAATTTTTCAAATCGGACCCGTAGTTCCTGAGATTAGCGCGTTCAAACAAACAAACTCTTCAGCTTTATATATTAGTACTAGCTTTCCGCCCGCGGCTTCGCCCGCGTGGAATTGGGTTATATCGCTTTTTTTAGATTTCCCTCGGGAATAAAACTAATTAAATGACGATTGATCAGTTTTTAAGGATTAATCGTAGAACGGTGAAAATTTAGGATTGTATGTATTTTTGTATGTTGTAAAAAAATAGAAACTAAAAATTTTGTGTAAAAATAAAAAAACAAATAGGGGTCGACTACCCCTAACATTTAGGGGGATGAAAAGCAGATGTTGGCCGATTCTTAGACCTACTCAATACGCTCACAAAATGTTTCGGCGGAGTATAGGAACGAAAACTGTGACACGAGAATTTTATATATAAGATAGATGTTCGCTAGTACCAAATTTTGTATGGAGAAACGCATGGTACTATATATTGAATCTGCGCTCACGCGCAGGGCTGCAGATCTGCATGATAATGCAGATAAAAAACGCAATCCTGCGCGTGGCTGCGGGGTAAATCGCAAAGGTGTGCACACCGAGTGCCGCAGTATGTAGTTAGTAGAAAATTTTTTATTAGTTATTTATGACATAGTATTTTTTTTATTTTGGCAATTAACGTATACATTTGTATAAGTATGTATTTTCTTTTTGTAGTTTATTTATTTTTTACCAGTGACGTCATTGAAGGAGTGCGAAAAACGGTGGCGATTTAGCGACTAAACTATATTTGATGTTTTATTTTTGACTTTGATAAAGAAATAGAAGCTATGCCACAGCTTATAATTGACGTCATTTTCGTGATCAGCGCCCTGAAAACCCGTCACGATACCCAAGTCAAAATATCATGAAATTGAATTTCGGCCACCTTGGATTTCAAAAATGACGTCATTTTCGTGATTAGCACCCGCGAAAACCCTTTTCACGACACCCATGTCAAAATATCATAAAATTGCTGTCGGCCATCTTGGATTTCAAAAATGACGTCATTTTCGTGATTAGCACCCGCGAAAACCCTTTTCACGACACCCATGTCAAAATATCATAAAATTGCTGTCGGCCATCTTGGATTTCAAAAATGACGTCATTTTCGTGATCTGCACCCCCGAAAACCTCCATCACGACACCCATGTCAAAATATCATAAAATTGGTGTCGGCCATCTTGGATTTCCAAAATGACGTCATTTTCGTGATTAGCACCCACAAAAACCTATTTCACGACACCCATGTCAAAATATCATAAAATAGGTGTCGGCCATCTTGGATTTCCAAAATGACGTCATTTTCGTGATTAGCACCCACAAAAACGCCTTTCACGACACCCATGTCAAAATATCATAAAATTGGTGTCGGCCATCTTGGATTTCAAAAATTACGTCATATTCGTGATCTGCACTCCCGAAAACCCCTATCACGACACCCATGTCCAAATACCCAAAAATTCATCGAAATACCAAATTTTAGGCGAAGTTATCCGCAAACAAACATAAAAATAAAAACTTTTTACAAAAAAACAACCGACTTCAAAAACCACTACAAAGTGAAAGTTAAAAGTACTATGTATTCAGTTGCATCCGGTCAGACTGGAAGCTGACGCAAATATAGTTGGGAAACGACGTACTTTTGTTTACTTTAATTTTTACCCGTAAGTATCTATTCCCTCAACTGCCTATGGTCTTCATCATTAAATTTACTGTAGACTATTATTTTAACCTAATGGGAGTAAAGGTCTTATTAATATAAATGAATTAAGTCCAACCACAAAGTAGCTACTGGAAACCGTTGAGGAGTTCCCGGAACTGGCCTTTGTCTTCATCATTAGAGCTCTTATGAGAGTCGCAACCCATCTAGGTGTAAAGTTCTTATCAATACAAATTAATCGAGCCCAACCACAAAGTAGCTGCTGTCAATTGTTGAGGAGTTCCTTCGACTGTCTCCCGGCTCTATCATCAGATCTACTGCAGACCTTTATTAAATTGTAGTGCTTTAAAATACTTAATGAAAATGCTAAGAAATGCACTAGTCGCCCCCCAATTCTTGAAAGTTCCGCTTGTTTTCTCTGGACTTCCACCATCAAACATTGATATCCTTATCATGGGACCACCTTGGGAACGTCTTCTTTCCAACAGAAAAAGAGTTATCAAAATCGGTTTATAAATGACGAAGTTATGCGCGAACAACCAAAAAAAAACATATACGGTCGAATTGAGTAACCTCCTCCTTTTTGAAGTCGGTTAAAAATTGAACATAAAAAAACATATAATTGAGCAACCTCCTCCTTTTTGAAATCGGTTCAAAAAACGAACACCAAAATAAACATCAATACTATCTTAGAGACACTCTAAGGTCCGTATTACAGAACCTCACTCAAGCATTCATCTCTGCTTAAGCATTACTTAAAACTAGTTTCAATCAATCAAAAGGCTTGAAACGAGACTTAAGTAGACCTTGACTATGAGTGATGTTCTGTAATACGCACCTAAGATAGTATTATACTCTATGCGACATGCGGTGCGTGAGCGAGCAAGCACGTGCTTTCTCGCTCACGCGCCGCCCGCTTATGCTAGCGGAGCGCGCGATGACGAGCGGCACGGGTTCCCCCTTCGAGAGCTTGTGGCATACTGAATCTCAATAGCCCGGGCAACAGAAATGATGGCGAATACGCTCAGATTGTTGAATAAAATTTTGATTTTGGTCGTTTTAAAAAAAATATTTCTACAATAATGTTCGTCATGAAATTACCTATCCATTAGTGTAAGAACGCAATCTAAATAATGCTTACTTTCCGAGGATATGCACGTTTATGATAATTATTTCTCTTGTCAGTGGTTTCGTTGTGAAGGAATTATTTAAACATTATACTTAGTAAAAAAAAAAAAAGAAATCTACAATTTTGGAGCCAAGATTATGGAGAAAATATATGTATTTTTAATAAGCTGATATTTCTTTTGGATAAAGAGTAGATAGCTCCGAAAAACTACATAAAAACGGCCTGCGGTGTGTTTTTCCCCCGGAACCGCCTTAAATAAATTGTTGATTTAAAATAGGTCTATATTGCCCTTTACAGTATATGATTTAAATGAATATTTTCGAAGATATTACAGATTTAAAAATTGCGGGCAGGAGCGGCCAGCCGGGGCGGCAGGAGCGGCGGCGGGCCATTATATCCATACTAATATTATAAATGTGAAAGTAACTCTGTCTGTCTATCTGTTAGCTTTCCCGCTTTAACCTCTCAACCTATTTTGATGAAATTTGGCACAGACAATCTTTGGACCCTGAGAAAGAACATAGGCTACCTTTTATCCCGGAAAAATATGAGGTTCCCGAGGGAAATCTAAAAAGCGCGATATAACCGAACTCCACGCGGGCGAAGCCGCGGGCGGAAAACTAGTTTTTTATAAGTTCACAGTTTTTCTGTAATATATTTAGTAATTGTAGTATCAGCATTGCGCCCCTGCGAAGCCGGGGCGGATCGTTAGTATACATTATATAAAAACGGTCATCACATAGTGCTAAGCAAATTCCGGAATTAAAACATTTAATCATATATATTACTAGATTTCCACTACATACCTTTAAAAATGGGGTGCGAAGAATCAATAACAGAACATATCTACACCATTATTTAAAAAAAAAAAAAAACATGTTTTTGTCCGCCCTAAAATCGGCAAATGAGAGACACCAAATTATTAGCAATATCGTAGTATTAGCGGCGGCCGCTTGCGCTGCGCGAGCGCTGTCTCGCGGATACCCCGCGCGCCCTCTAGGGCGGGCGTAGCCCGTAAGTCGGTGAGACACGTTACACGACAGTGAGTCACGCGCGCTCTGGCCTGACGGTGTGTTTCGCGCGCAAACTCTGCAGTTAACGGCCTCCGTTTACGAATTGTGAATCACTTACCAACGCATAGGTCACTATGCCAGAATACACGAACCGCGAGTTTTTCGAAATCTTGCGAGTGTACTTACAAAGTGGTAATAGTTTACGTGCAGCCCGGAGACTGTACGCGTCGGAGAGTATACCTAGGATACGAGCTCTAGGAATTGCTAACCCCACTGTCCCCAATGCAAGGACTATTTTAGCAGTTACCCAAAGGTTGCTCGACCATGGACAGTTTCGCAACCCGAGCCACGCACAAGGGTCTGGCAGACCTCGACTGGCGGTCGATATCGAAGACCAAATTAAGGAATTTTTCGAGCGAGATCCCAGATCCAGTACTTACGATGCGGCACGTCGCTTTGGTGTTAGTCAGAATGCAGTATGGAAGCTGCTTAACACTTCTGGACTACACCCATATCACTACCAGCCCGTTCAGAAACTCCATGACCCTGATCCAGTATCACGTCGAGACTTATGTGAGTGGCTTTTAAGTCATCGCGACGCCAACATCTTGTGGACGGATGAAGCATTGTTCACTCGTGTAGGCCTCTACAACGTGCACAACGATCATAGGTGGTCTTTTCATAACCCACATTTGGTGCGAGAGGCATCACCAAGTGCGTTGTAGTGCCAATGTGTGGGCTCATAATTAAAAATAAAATAATAGGGCCCATTTTCATTGAAGGTGCCTTGACCGGGCCAAAGTACCTCGAAATGTTGGAAAACAGAATAGAGGAGTTAGTAGAAGAAGTTCCGGGGTGCTATCACCGCAACTTCTACTATCAACACGATGGCGCTCCGCCACACTACGCCGCACAAGTACGCAATTACCTGAACAGAAAATACAGGCAAAATTGGATCGGTCGTGGTGGCCCTATACCGTGGCCTGCCAGATCACCGGGTCTTACCCCTTGTAATTTTTATTTGTGGGGTGAAATAAAACGTCGCGTGTATGTGGAAGAGGCTCAAAGCCTAGGTGACCTAAAATCTAGGATTATAAACGCTTTTGACGAAGTGAAAAATGACACTAGTGTTTTAAATAAAATGACAATTTATTTAAACGTGCACGTTTATGCCTACAAAGAGGTGGACTACATTTTGAACAATTATTAAAATACAGTGATTGATTTAAGATTGATTGACATTATTTAGAGGTAAGTATTTTTTTTCAGCGTAGGGAGGCCGCCAACAAGGTGGACCAATGACCTGGTGAAGGTTGCGGGAAGCCGATGGATGCGGGCAACACAAGACCGGTCAGCGTGGAAAGCCTTGGGGGAGGCCTTTGTCCAGCAGTGGACATCTATAGGCTGAAGAAGGATTTTTTTAACTGTTTTTGATTGAACATTATTGTACATAAGTAGTTGATTCCAATTTTTTAAATACGCCTTAATGCAGAAGAATGGACACCAGCAGGTCAACCTACCCGAAACTGTCAAACTTTCACAATCAAACTTGAACCATAATGCATTAGCGATAAAGTTGAAAATCTATTAAAGAAATCTGACAGATTGTAGTAGCTTGATGTGCAGCGACTGCGATGCGTGATGCCAATAATTTGAATTCATTACGTTTTTATTAAAAGTGCACTACTCATTTTTTAGATAAACACCAATCCTTAACGCGTTGTTCCTAAGACATAGTTTTTTAAAATACATTGCAGTAAGTCTCTAATTTTGTATTCATAAATTATTAAACAAAATAATTATCTGTTTTGTTTATTGTTAATCGAGGCTTTATTTTCTGCATTTCGATGGTCCTAAGCCCATAAAAGTATGAAGGAAAAATTGGAATTACTCTGCAAATAACAACTAATTCGAACCTGATAAAATAGCAATCTCTTAAATAAAAAATAAAGGGCGTTGACCACGGTCACGGAACATGCGGAGGGCCGCGTGGGTTGTATGCATGGACCTACAGGCCGCCTAGTGAACATGCGGGCGGCGCGGGCGCGCGGGTGTCCTGTGATGTTCCCGCCGTCCCCACTCCGCCGAACTTAAATGGGACCGCGTGCGGTGACCATAACATCGATATCATAAAAAACATCTTTCGTTATCAATAACTATTTTTTTTTTGTATTAAAACATATCAAGGTAATAATATTTTTATCTATAAAACTTATTTAACTATAAGTTGACAAAGTTTTCGCACTGGATAAAATTTTACCCTGTATTATTATTTTATGTTGTATAACCAGGTATCAAAATGCTCAAAATTTATCGGAGATGCTAACACACGTAGTTAACATTAATGAATATCATTATGTTTTCTAAAACGTTACTTTTATATAACGCAAGCTCTGTGAGTGGCGCAGGCCGCGTATTTTAATCCGGTGTGCAATGATTTCATTGACTATTCGGAGACGGTATTTTGAGTACCTACCGGAAGCCAGCTGTAAAAAGTCTAAAATAACTACATAAACAATTATACAATATGTAAAGAAAACCCTGTCCGATCCGTGAAGGTACTGTTAGGTATCGATAACTGATTCTACTAATGCATACAAAGCCGGGCTAAACTTAAAAAAAAAATCCCCCTAAAAAAATAAATATTATTCCGCAAAAAGAGGTAACTTAACACATGCGTCGCGGCCATCCAGGCGCGGGCGAAGAGGGGCAGGGCACGCGGCACGCGGTCGCATCGCTATTCGATCAGAATTATACCGTCAAAAATAATGTTGTCACTTTTTAAAAATTACCAAATTTTGGGGAAGTTGGAATTAATTCGTGGGAAAAAAAGATTATTTCAAAATTCACTAGTATTGTTACTATGATGATTATATAAAATTTCATATGTTATTTGGTCATGTGTTTACTTAACCTTTACTATCTTTACGGGTCGGACAGGGTGTTCTTAACATATTGTATTAAAACCAAAAACTAACAATACCATCACCTTGACATTCCTCCATTGGCTCAATACCATCATCTAGTCCATCACTAACAGCTGGTAACTCTTCTTTGATAGCAGTATTTCCTGTTTCACATACTTCATCGATACTCATGTGGAATAAATCTAGTCCGTCACTAACAGCTGGTAATTCTTCTTTGATAGCAGTATTCCCTGTTTCACATACTTCATCGATACTTGTGCGGAATATTGGCGAAGTAATAAGCCCACTACAAAACTCTAATCGGACCTGGTTTATTGAAGGATTGAGCTGTGAAAAGAAAAGGAAAGATCAGAAGGTTGTGTGTTCAAATCTGGTCAGGGTCACCAGTATAGCAAAGTTATGAGCATCAGGGTGTAGAGCTCCCTCATCCTAAATAAAAAAGGGAGGATTCTCCAAACAGACGGGTGTTGTATCTGGTGTCAACACTTGATATCGAGAAGTTGTATTTATGCTCGTTACACGATAAACTCTGTTTATGCATTGAAAGGTTTGCGTGACGGCAGTACGACGAGTATTTCGCTTGTGGTGTTGTAGATACCGCTACATATATTATAATATTGAGAAAATCGGAATGAAATGTTAAAAATATTTGAGTATGAAAGTGAAATAAGACAATCACCCAAAACTCCCGCCCTTCGCCACTTCCTAGTGCTTCCGCTGGGAAGAAGAGGAGGAACGAACTTCCCAGCAGAAGAGCTGTCTGTTCAGTTAAAATCAAATAAACAGACAACTTTATACAATACTATGCATGTAAACTGACTAATATAACAAAACACAGAACATAAAATTATTTACCTTATGCCAACTAGCCAAGCAGAAAAACAGTGCGTAACTTTTAACCTTTTGAACGCCCATCTATATAATACGCGATGTGTCCTCCTGCGCCACACTACAAATGTATAACGTATGTATAGTAAAACGTAGGGATGGGATTAGTGTCCTATCGACAGATAATATTATACATATAAAATAATGTTTATTCACCAATTTACGAAGCTAAATAAAAACTGTAATCGTAATTTCATATTTTATTTTATTTCATAAAAAAAACAATATGAAAACCTGGATATATTCCCCACAATAAAGAAAAGAATTTTAAATTTATTAGACGTGTGTTCTACAAGGCACATCCCTATTTGTCTCCAAATGTAATCCTTCTACTTCATATCAAGTAGTTGGCGCTCGAGGCACGTCAAAATCCTTTCTGTTCTAGGGATGTCTAGATTTCTATGGTATATATTTTATATTCACTGTGGTCGAGTTACACGTGCATAAACTCAACCGATTCCTGCATAATTTATTTCGTTTACTTACAACAAATATAATTAATAGAAGCTAAA
This sequence comes from Sesamia nonagrioides, assembly GCA_017933935.1. Classification (NCBI taxonomy): domain Eukaryota; kingdom Metazoa; phylum Arthropoda; class Insecta; order Lepidoptera; family Noctuidae; genus Sesamia; species Sesamia nonagrioides. The sequence continues at coordinate 699,988 of JADWQK010001864.1, forward strand.
TACGTGGTTTTCTACGTTTTAAAAAATAAAATAAAATGGAGGGTAAGTGTCTGTTTTACACAAGACCTTTTTTTTAATGGTGTCGCTAAATACTCGCAATTATTTTTCTGGTTTGTAGAAACTAATAGAAAACTGAAGAAAATTCCTGAAACGGAAGTTGACGACTTAACGGAATGTCAAGACGACGAACTATTTCAAAATTCTGATTCAGACTTGAACAACTCGCAATAATTCGTCATATTCACAGTCACAATTTTTTTTATAAGGACACGTGCGCCAACTCAAGATGTAAACATTGCACTACACTAAAATGCACAAGGTCACTATGACCTTGAAACCTGTCCGCTTATGACGTCACAGATTTCCTTCTATACACGTCGGTGGCGCGTACGGACCGCTAACTAACTAACTTTGTAGGGATGGGTTTTTCAAACGGGGTTTCACTATCGACAATGATTAGAAAACCTATTAATTCTTGATTAAGGTGAATAAAACCTAGTTTAAAGTGTACAATATTTATAAAATATTATATATTTACGTCATTTTCTTGCAATAATAGTATTTATGATCATTTCGACGAGATGAAATATAGCGAGGTCTTCGTCGTGTCCCATCACTGGCTTACTTGATATCAAGTAATTGGCGCTGGGGGCATTAAAATATTTTCTGGCGTTTTTGTTTCTATTGAAAATTAAACAAATAAGAACTTATTATGCGTGAAAAAGTTAAAAATATGGTTGATAACAGGGCAAATTTCCATAAAAACAAAATAAAAGGTCTTGTAAAAGTCGTAAATTTATTTTATACTGTGATTACTTCTAATCAAGTAGTGGCGCTGAGGGCACGAAAATCTCGAACTTGTATAGAAGTGATTGGCGTTCAAAAGGTTAAGCCCTATAACTCGAAACCTAGACATTGTTGAAGCACCGTATAAAAACGCATTGCTAGATCTAAGGTGGCCTATCGAATGGTACAGGTCTCAACAATTTTGTCAGCAAAGTGTCGACATCGATATTTCCAGAAACTCGTCTCCGGTGAATTACCGTAGGTACCTACTGAATGTACTCGAAGTTATACGCTATTATTATTACATCTAGACGAATCTGGAATGTTCGATCAGCTGACCTATATATAGCGCCGTGACGCCAGCGCAGAGTCAGCCACGCGCGCATCCATATACTTCTACCAGTATCGCAGAGCAACAACCTTGTGTTTTATATTCGAGTACCGCCTCGACTTAAGGCGTCATTAAGGTGAGACAAGGACGACCCGGCTGTATTTTCCACACCGTCATCAAAAAGACGCCGAAGTAAGAGAGGTCCTCTGCATGTCCGGCGTAAAGATTGAGGCGTGGCGTGGCAGGAGGGGGCCTGCACAATGCCACAGATGCCAGCAGTTCAGGCACTCCTCCGAATAGTGCCACAGACCGCTCGCTTGCGTAAGGTGCGGCGGGGGTCACGAGGCCAGGGAGTGCCCGCGGCCGAGAGAGGAGCCCGCCACCTGCATCAACTGCGGGGGGGGGGGGCGCACCCCGCAAACCATACCAAGTGCCCTGTAATGCGCAAGGAGGTGCGCAACAAGCGAGCGGGCACGGTCGCCATCACCGGCAACACGCGCCGGTCGAATATGGCCGCTGAAACGCCGTTACAGCCGACGCCGACGGGTGAAACCCAAACGGCGTCCCTGATCGCGGCCGCTAACAACCCACCAGCGCGCGACACGGCCACCACCTCCTCAGGAGGGAGGAGGAAGGGACGCGGCGGCAAGCGTGGGAACAAAACTACAAACAATAAAGATAATAATAACTCCCCACGCAACACGACCTACGCCTCTGCCATCCCTGTTACTAGAACGGAGAATGTTCTTCAGACGGGGGCGGGGCCTAAGCCGCTGAAACCCGACCTCACCCGCCCGCCGACTAATCACAGGGCGCAGACGGGAACGGGCTAATCCCATCGGGATAGCGGCGATGGAATGACACAAAAGCCACCTACTGTGTAACAGGTGGGCGGAGTCCGAACAGGAAGATTCCCAATCATGACTCACGACTCATTAGCGCCCGGGGGCCGAGCAGAGACGAAACATATCGCGAAAAATGCGAATAGCTCGGCTCCCAGCGGTCGCACAGACATGCGTCCGCCACAGATGCATTCCTTGTCGGCGGGCGCACCCGAAGTAGGCATCAACAACAATAACCCCGGGTCCATAATAATTGAGGCCGCTCTTCGGGTCCTGCAGGACATCCTACTGGCGCTCAGCAGAGGTCAGGACCCGATGCCAGTTATTCTCACCGGCATAACAGAGTTGATCATGCTAAATAGAAATGGCTAAACCGGTGCGAATACTGCACTGGAACGCACGCGGCTTCAGGGAGAAGGTCGTGCTCCTCCGTCCTCTCTTGCAGGAGCAAGACATCGACGTGGCGCTCATCAGAGAGACATTCCTTGGACTAGCGGACACGGTCAAGTTCCCGGGATGTTACGTCTATAAGAAGAATGGGCAACCCAACGACACCAATAGCCGACATTGTCAAGGCCTGGTGGTGCTGGTGACACGAAGAGTCGTCCACCAGGAGCTACCGCCCTCAACACTCAGCAGCATTTCTGCGCTGGGTGTGCAGCTGCATGTCGCCGGTAGGCACGTGTGTATGTACGCAGCCTACAAGCCACCGAGCAAGAAGCTCATATACCCGATGTGCTGGACATCGTCATGCACAAAGGCCTCACCTGTAAGATCACACAGGAGGTGCTGGACGACGAGCTGCGATTCGACTACCAGCCGGTGCTCGTCCGTCTGACTGACCACGCCACCAGAGTTGCGAAGAACGTCCTGAAGCCGGAAAGCTACCGGCCTATCACGATCCTCTTCATCACCTCCAAGGTGTTCGAGGCGCTCTTGCTGCGTCACCTAATACCGCATATCACGCCGCACCAGGAACAATTTGGCTTCCGGGCCGAACACAGTACGACGCTCCAGCTGTCGAGGGTACTGCACATACAGCGGCCGTGAACCAGAGGGAGTACGCCGCAGCACTATTCCTCGACATGGAAAAGGCATTCGACCTGGTCTGGCACGCCGGTCTCGTTTATAAGCTGACCATGACCACTACGCCCCGTCGCTTGATACAGGTGGTCTCCTCTTTCCTCCAGGACAGGACTTTCAAGGTTTCTGTGGAGAACGTGTCGTCCAGCGCACGCCCCATCAGAGCGGGCCTGCCACAGGGAAGCTGCGTCTCACCTGCTTTATACTCCGTGTACACCGACGACATTCCCGCCACGCACTCTGCGACACTCGCGCTGTACGCTGATGATGCCGCGTACATCACCACGTCGCTGTCGGCCGACCACGCGGCCATCAAATAGCAGCGCGCACTGGACGACTTCCCCGACTAGCTCAGCAAGTGGAGACTGTCGGTTAACGCAGGTAAGACGCAGGCTATAATCGTCATGGCACGAGGCCGACTTCATCCACCGAACCTTCAGCCCATGGGGACCGAGGTCGGGTGGACTAGGACCGGCAAATACCTGGGAGTCACACTCGACAGTCGGCTCATCATGCGCCCGTACGTCTGCAACACCCTCGCGCGGGTTAAGGTAACAAGGAATTTATTACGCCCGGTGTTCTCGTCACGCCTCTCCACGCGAGTCAAGCTGGGGATCTACAAGACATACGTGCGTCCGCAGCTCACATACGCTGCCTCAGCTTGGCTCGCCCTCACGGCCGAGACCCACAAAGAGAAGCTCCGGACGCAGTAGAACATCACGCTGCGTCAAATCGTCAAGGCGCCCCGGTACGTGAGGAATTCAGTCATTCACAGGGACCTGCGTGTCGAGAGCCTCAACGACTTCCTCGTCCGTCTGGCGAAGGGGATGTTCTCCCGTGCCAGCACCTCCGACCTCCACCACATCAAGCAAATTGCGCCCTAGCACGCGAGGCCATCCGGCAAGAAGAGATTCCCGCGCCACCTCGTTGCAGACGTCGCGCCACCACCGGATATGACGCCCGGGTTGGCTGCATACACGTTCACATGCGGCCTACTCAGACACAAATGTTAACTTTACATACACACAAACATGCGCAACTCCACATGCAGGCACACACACAGTATTCCACGCGAGCGGAGAACACACACCCACAAACCACTCGTCACTCACTACCACCCGCCGCACCCCGCAGCCAACTATACATAGCTGGTTGAGCTGTTAGGGGACGGGGTAAGCACCCACTGTAGCGGAGCGCCAACCAAAACCGACGCCCAGTCGCTTGATCGACTCTTGCTGGGCCTTCTCTGGGCAAATAGAGATCCTACTCGGCAGGGTCTTGGTCAAACGGGCATCGAGAAGCACTTCGGGCGCTCCTACAGTCACACACTGTACGACGAACGCCGCCGGGGGGAAGGCACACCCCTACGGCGACAACTTAGGTGTGCGAAGACGGCACCCGGTGCAACCCAACGACGGGTCCCCAATTCTGGGGGACCGAGAGAACTAGGTCACGGTCATGGGGCCATAAAGGAGCCCCCAAACCGTCTCCTCGCGCCCCCATCTCGGGGTTGCAGAGAAGTTCACGAACGCAGAGTCAGTCTGCATTCGACTAGCGATACGAAAACAAGCGACAGTTAAGAAGTGATCTTTGACAACACATACTGCGACAACTGCAACGAGAACTTTTTTTTTTATAATTATAAACTAGTTCCTGACTGCGATCCCGCCTGATGGTAAGCAGTGATGCAATCGTTGATGGTAAAGCGCACTAGTTTATTAAATTAAGCCCATTCACTTAAAAAAATTTAGGAATAGGAAGGATGACGGCAGTTGAGCCTTCAACCCAAGACCAACACGACCAACGATGCTGCGCCAGAGGGAGATTGATCTGGTTGGTTCTGGTGGTGGTTTCTTTAATTTAGAATTTAACATTGTGTACAAAAGAATATTTTGGCATTTAATATATGTATAAGATGTTGGCTAAGATGAATTGTGATGCAACCATGAGAATAATATATTATTTACTTAGAGAAACTGACACCGAGCTGGTAAATTGCTCGAACAAATTGGTTTTGGAGAACAAATATATTCTGTCCTCCAAATATGTCAGCGGCTTTGCCCCACAGTAGAATACCATAGGACATAAAGATCTGAAAATGACTAAAATAGACTAAACAAGCTGTATCAACGTCAGTGTATTGTCTTACTTAAAATAGTTCTCTACGGATTGGCAGAATACTAAAAAGAACCAGAATTAGACTTATACAACAGAATCTCAGAACTCTTCTACAACACAATGGACCTTACGGCTATAGGTATAGAAGATACATATAGAATTGGTAGATACAAGAACAACATAAATAAACCACTCGTCATCGAACTAATCAGCAATCAAATAATATGGGTCATGACTTTGACAGTTTTATGTAATCAACTTTCGAAAAAAGTGTAAACAATTTTTAGAAACTTGATAAATAATTTGAAGTTTGTTTCTCTGTATTTGCTATGTACTCATCATCATCACGCTAAAGCAGTCCACTGCTGGATATAGGCCTCTCTTATTGCACGCTATTCAATTCGAATTCCATGACATACAATGTATTCTACAGGATCAAACAGTATCTATTACATATGAAACGCAGTAACTCTCATGGCAAACGGAGAAGACATAGAAAAAGACCCCTAAAGGAGCAATGAAAACAATAAGCTCCATAATTGGAGTAAAAAAGGAAAGGTATCTCTGAATATATACCTACCTATCTACTTACTAATTTAATTAAACTAACCAAATGAAAAATGTTGAAAACAGTAGCCAGTAGTACATTCATTCCTTTAATGCTTGTTAACATTAATTTCATATGTTAGAAATGTATGTTTGTTCTTGTCTGTTTTATATTACTTATTTCTGCCCTTGCAACTGGGTTATAGTGTATTTTATTAACTATAACAGTATTTGTTTGTTTACAGGTGCTAGTTTGAATGCTCATATGAAAGTCACCCATCACCTACCATTTAACCTGATGCAAGGACGGAGAGTATGGTGACGGAGGAGCTCAAGCTACATGTGTAAAGATGAGGAATGGGAGTGGCATGAGATATAATTGGAAAACATAAAATAAAGAATTTAAAATAAATATGTAGTGTTATTTATTACACATCAAAATATATTGTTTCTACAAAATGACTCTTGTTATTTGTGTGACTGCCGTAATATGGCTTTTCTTTCGTTCTGGGCCTTGGAGCTGCCGTCCCATGTGATAACACATTAAATAAGCACTATTTGTCATGAACTTATTCTCTTCAAACCTCCTGAGCCTCCTGATTGAGCATCCCTTATTAATCCTATATCCAATTAATATATCTTTTCAATCACAAGTTAAGATTTATTATAATGCATTATATGAACCCAAATAATTAGGATATTGCGGTTGTGTGTTAGTCCAGGACAGCACAATTACACATTTATAATAACTTATTTATATGAACAAAAGTGTGCTCACACAGCCTGTTACTATAAATACAATTTAGGCATAAATCAACCAAAAATGTAATAATATAATTTTCACCACATCTTGAGAAAATCTGTACCTTTTTTAAAGGATTCGCAATTATAAGGGCCCTGTATATCACACAAATATCTGAGAGGAACTGAGTTCAATCTTCTACTAAAATTATCGTTAAATAAATTATCATAATGGTCTATTTCTTCAAATACATCCATTTTGAATCTAATATTGATAAGAAAAACAATATTTGAACTCTACAATGCAGCTAGAATTAAATAGAACAAAAATCAAAAATGACATAACAATGCCAATATAATAGGGTAATCTATGCTCAAGCGTGGTCCCGACCACATTTGAGTGATGATCAATGCTTAAGCATGATTCAATAAAGTCCTACTCACCTGATCTATGATCAACGAATCTATGCTTGAGGGTCGTTCTAAAATCAAAACTCGACTCAAAACTAGTTTTAAGTAGAGATCAATGCTTGAGTAACGTTCTGTAATACGGACCTTAGACAACACTTTAAAGACCAACCAGTTCTTAGAGCTCATGCTTGAATATAAATTCATTCAACACATTAAAAAACCTACGCATATTACAGAAACATCTTCAACATATTGTCTCGACTTAATATTTACAAACTTTAGAGATAAAAAAAACCGTCTTTTACCGTCGAAAATTTTGGTCTTTCTGACCATTGCGGAACAATCTGGTATACAAATAAAAGATTATTTTATTCAACAAACATCGAGAAATTTAAATCCGTTCTTAGTACACAAAGTTGGCACGACATAATCCATCCCTATAAAGTGCGTATGTTTGTATGTCTGTCTGTATGTATGTGCCCGAAGTTGCTCAAAACCCTCACCACTATAGATAATCATATAGATCTGGATGCGCTGAGTTCAAAAAAAACTATTTTTTCCGTTATCGCAACTAGCCTTCTATGCTTAAAATCGATTTGAAAAAAAAAAATGCAAGGCGCCGAAGGCGCGGAATCTCGGTCCTACAAACTAACAATGATATCAAACAAAACTACAATTCATTTATAAAGCGAACAATAAAACATAAAGCGTACTTTACAAAATATTAGCTAACAACTAAAGGCATTAGAGTTTCCTGGAAAAACAAAAGGCTGTTAAAAATACTTTCCACTAAAACCAAAAACGAACTAATAAAACAGCAATATAAAAAATATTTAAAAAAAATAGTTACAACAGCAAAAAAGATGCAATACATAAACAAAATAAAAAAAATCGGAAAATAAAACGATAACAATGCGGCGTATCATAAACGAAAGAACAAACAAAAAACCAAAGAAGAAGAAAAGTAATATACAACTACAATCCATACTAATATTATAAATGCGAAAGTAACTCTGTCTGTCTGTCTGTCGGTCGGTCTGTCTGTCTGTTACGCTTTCCAGCTTAAACCTCTCAACCGATTTTGATGAAATTCGGCACAGACAATATCTTTAGACCTCGAGAAAGAACATAGGCTACCTTTTATCCCGGAAAAATTTGATGTTCCCGAGGGAAACCTCAAAAACCGCGATATAACCGAACTCCACGCGGGCGAAGCCGCGGGTGGAAAGCTAGTATAACATATTTCCAAATCCGAGCCTAAACAAATTGCAAACATTTTTATTGACTTCTTTGTGTCTATAGAAGAAAATAGCAACAATCAACCTGATTTTACACCAACCATAACCTCTACGCTAATACCACCGAGAACAACATGTTTCTTAGCCCAGTGGAGGCTTGGGAAGTTAACAAAATATTAAAAAATGAACAAAGTTGCGGTATAGACGAAATTCCACCAAAATTATTAAAAGAATGTGCAAACGAATTAACCGTACCATTTTTCTTATCATTAAACCAGTCTTTCACAGAAGGTAGCTTCACCGAATTGTTAATAAAACCCATCCATAAAAACTAAACCTAACATTATCGGGGTAAGGTAAGAGTGCAATACTCTTACCTTCAGCCTCAAAAATGTTCGAAAAAACCATGTGTGACCGTATATACACCTTTTGTGAAAAATTTAACCTTTTTAGCAACTGTCAAAATGGTTTCCGAAAAAACCGCTCCACCACATTAGCTGTGTATAAATATATTCAAGAAGCACTTAATATCATAAACGACAAGAAATATGCCGTGGAAATATTACTGGATATGACCAAAGCATACGACAATGTACATTTTAAAATACTGCTTAACAAACTATATGATATGGGCATCCGCGGGTAAAGCCCATGATTGACTTAAATCTTATTTAAAAAATAGACAGCAAATTGTTGAAATCGAATTCTTCAACCATAATAATAGAGAAATAGAAAAAATCCGATCCACCACCAAAATAATTAATGCGTCCATCCCGCAAGGCAGTGCCATAGGTTGCCTATTATTTCTCGTTTACTTCAACGACTTAGCAAAAAACATAGAGGGGCCTTGCGTTCTATTTACAGATGACATATCCTTATTAATATCATGTCAAAACAGCAAAAATAATACAGAAGAAAAAACTAACTGCCACACTCACTAAAACTTGTTAATAGCTAACTTCGCACCACCAGGAAATTAACTACTCTAAAACTAAATTAATAGCCCAGTCATTTTAGGGGTTTCACCTCGGAATGAAAGATAATACCAGCAACCATAACCTCTGGTGGTATACCAGCGATTATTCCTAAGGCATGTGCGCCCGAGTTGTCTCCTGTATTGACGCGCCTGTATCGCCTCTCATTTGGGACTGGTATAGTGCCCAAGTCCTGGAAGCTTGCCAACGTGCAGCCCGTGCCCAAAAAGGGTAGTCGTGCCGATCCTACCAACTATCGGCCGATTTCGGTAACCTCCATACTCTGCAAGATTATGGAGCGTGTATTGAACTCGCGCCTCTTGGCTTACCTGGAAGGTAACGATCTCCTCAGTGACCGACAGTACGGTTTTCGGCGCAGTCGATGAACTGGGGACCTACTAGTGTATGCCACTCACTTGTGGGGCGAGGCCCTCGAGAAAAATGGGGAAGCGATTGCCGTCTCCCTTGATGTCTCGAAGGCCTTCGACCAGGTATGGCACGCTGGCCTTTTGAGTAAGCTTCCAGCGTACGGCGTTTCCACTGGCCTGACTGGCTGGGTAAAAGACTTCCTGACTGAACGGTCCCTCCGAGTAGTCCGAGTTGTTGTCGACGGATGCTCATCGGAGCCCATGTCGACCAATGCCGGTGTTCCTCAGGGGTCTGTTCTCTCTGCAACTCTGTTCCTGATGCATATTAACGATCTGCTGATGCCCGGTATCTATGGGTATGCAGATGACAGCACAGTTGTGGGGAGATACCTGCCGGAAGCTCGAGCTAGTAAGGAAACAATCCGGTCCGAAAGAGAGGCTATGGTAGAGCGTACGAGTGCTGCACTACAGGCAGTCTCCGAATGGGGCAAAGCCAATCTTGTAGCATTCAATGCCGTCAAAACATAGGCGTGTCTTTTCACCGCCAAAAGGAGCCCGTTCACCTCCTACTTTTCAGAATATATCCTTGGAGTGCACCAACCGCCTTCAGCTTTTGGGAGTAGAGATTTCCTCGAACCTTAACTTTGGGCGGTTCATTGAGTCCAAGGCCAGGGTGGCTGGCAGAAAACTTGGCGTTATCGCAAAGGTCCGGCGGTACTTCACACCGGGGCAGCTTCTAATGTTGTACAAAGCACAGGTCCGCTCGTGTGTGGAATACTGCAGCCACATTTGGGTTGGTGCTGCGAAATGTCACCTGGCTACTTTGGATTCAGGGGAGAGGCGTGCGAAGAGGCTGATTGGCGACCCAGACTTAACTCAAAACGGCCCCCAAAGCCTGGAGCACAGACGTATAGTAGCCAGCCTTTCGGTCTTCTATAGGTTGCATTCTGGTGAGTGTGCAAGGGAATTGCATGATTTAATTCCCCCATCTCCGTTGCACCATCGGACGACCCGTCGTACGGCGAGTTTCCACCCTTACGTTGTTGACACCACTGCGACCCGAACGAAGCGTTTCGCTTCCTCTTTTATACCGCGTACATCGAGGGACTGGAACAATTTGCCAGCGACGGTGTTTCCGTCACATTACAATTTGAGTGTCTTCAAGACTAGAGTGAATAGGCTCTTAATAAACTAGCGCGCTTTACCATCAATGATCGCATCACTGCTTACCATCAGGCGGGTTGGCGGTCAAGCGCTAGTCTATAACTTTTAAAAAAAAAAAAATAAGCTGAAAATTGGCATAAACCTTTCTTTTGTCGTTCTAAAATTCTATATGTTGTCTCAAAAGTCACAAATGCTATCGTGTCCGCGTCTTCAGATATTGAAGGTCATAAAAATTGGTTTCTCGCGAATATCTCGCTTTCTATTGCTAAAATGATAATATAAAATGATAAATTTCACCCAGGATGAAAGTTATAGAGTACTAGGAATGTCTCTATCGTGGGTGCGTTTACATAAAAACAAAATCACATGTATGAATGTTTCTTACTATTTCACGTAAAAACTACTGAACAGATTTGGATGAAATTTGAAACATCAGCCGCCGGCATAAGTTACCACCCACCAGACAAAGTCTTGCCGCCAAGCGATTCGTCGTGTTCCGGCATGATGTCTGGTGAAGCCGTACGGAGGACGGGTCTGAGCAGTTGTGTTGCGATGTGTACCGGGTACGATATGCCTAATGTTGTTGTGTCGGGAGTTTGGTCGTGGAGGGTCTCCAGATCATCCTCTGGCGCAGCATCGTTGGTCGTGTTGTTGGGTTAAACATTGCATCACCTCGCTCAACTGCCGTCTTCCTTCCTATTCACTCAGTTTTTTGAGTGAATAGGCTTAATAAGCTAGTGCGTTTTACCATCAACGATTGCATCACTGCTTACCATCAGGCGGGATTGCAGTCAAGCACTAGTTTATAACTAATAAAAAAAAAAAAAAAATTAACATATAGGATTTATGCGGGTAAAACGTGGGGCGAAGATTGTAATTTTATAAATAACTAGCTTTCCGCCCGCGGCTTCGCCCGCGTAAATTTCGGTTATCTCGCGCTTTTTAGATTTCCCTCGGGAACATCAAATTTTTCCGGGATAAAAGGTAGCCTAGGTCCTTTCTCAGGGTCTAAAGATTGTGTGCTTTCCGCCCACGTCTTCGCCTGCGTCGTGTTCGGTTATATCGCGCTTTTTAGATTTCCCTCGGGAATATCAATTTTTTCCGGGATAAAAGGTATCCTATGTTTTTTCTCAGGGTCCAAAGATTGTCTGTACCAAATTTCATCAAAATCCGTTGAGAGGTTTAGGCGGGAAAGCGTAACAGACAGACAGACAGACAGACAGACAGAGTTACTTTCGCATTTATAATATTAGTATGGGATAAAAGGTAGCCTAGGTCCTTTCTCAGGGTCTAAAGATTGTGTGCTTTCCGCCCACGTCTTCGCCTGCGTGGTGTTCGGTTATATCGCGCTTTTTAGATTTCCCTCGGGAATATCAATTTTTTTCGGGATAAAAGGTAGCCTATGTTTTTTCTCAGGGTCCAAAGATTGTCTGTACCAAATTTCATCAAAATCCGTTGAGAGGTTTAGGCGGGAAAGCGTAACAGACAGACAGACAGAGTTACTTTCGCATTTATAATATTAGTATGGATAAATTTCTCTACAACTTTTTTTTTAACTTTTTTTTTTATACGATCAACCGTTTTTGAAATAGAGCGCGAAGAGTGCGCAGCGCACAGTCATATATAGTCTAATGCAAGGTCAAGCGTGAATCACTGTTATCAGTACGTTGAATAAAGTCAATTATTTATTCAAATATTATAATTATTAAACAATGCCCATTATTTATGTACTAATTATTATTATTTATTAAAATAAGCCAACCCGCATTGAGCAAGCGTGGTGATTACGCTCAATCCTTCTCTGTATGAGAAGAGACCTGTGCCCAGCAGTGGGACGGTAAAAAGGTTGATAATGAATGATTGAAAGAAGTAACTTAATTATTTATATTTAACTATAGTATATTATTAATTCTGGAATATATATTTTAGTTTTATTTTAAGTTAATACGACTTACATACGTTTTCTCAAAACATGAATTTTTTTTTATACTTATTTACCGGGAAATACTTGTGTCCCTACCCTATGACCTTTTCTATTTATAGCCGGGACAGATGTTCTATTGTACACAAGGCCACTTTCTCTTTTAAGGGACCATTTTGTATTAGTCAAGATTATTCGTTAGTTTGAAATTGTATCTACGCAACGATGGACATACGGTTTTAAGAGCTATGACTGATTTGTGTTTTATATGTGATAAGTCACTTTCAGAAGGTGTTTCTGTGAATGCTGTACGGGGGTTTACAAACTTTACAAACTGCAAGCATGTCCCTTAAAAGAGAAAGTGGCCTTGTATACAATATAACATCTGTTCCGGCTATAGATAGAAAAGGTCATAGGGTTGGGACAAGTATTTCCAGGTATACAGAGTTGTGCTGACAATACGACAATGAATGAAAACACAGACCATGCTGGTTCGTAGGAATAATCCTGAACCATAGAAAAAAACCTAGCATCCAAAATAAAAAAATATGAAAATTTCAAACAAACTAAACAATTAATAAATTAGTAGGTATATAAATAATGGGCATCGTTTAATAATTATAATATTTATAAACCGTAACTCACGCTTGACCTTGCATATGACTGTGGTTGATCATATGAAAAAAAAGTTAAAACAAAAGTTGTAGAGAATTTTAAACTCTACAACTTTCATCCTGGGTGAAAATAGAAAGCGAGATATTCGCGAAAAACCAATTATAATACTGTTACGGGTTAGGGGTACTAAAATGCCGGTTAAGGGTTACGAAGTTTATTGGCAACGAAGGTACAATCGATTGTAGGCAATGACAAGTAGAATGTCGCTGACGTTGCACTGAAGTCTTCTCTTACGTCCACGAAGTCCGTGTTGTAAACACACAATAACACTATCAGATGTTACTTTACGTAGTACTCAGAGTTCTCGTTACAGTTGTCGCAGTAGGTATTCTTTAAGATCGCTTCTTAACTTTCGCTGTTTTCGTATCGCTAGTCGAGTGTAGACTGACTCTGCGCCGGCGTCACGGCGCTATATATAGGCCAGCTGATCGAACATTCCAGAATCCTCTAGACGTAATAATAATAGCACATAACTTCGAGGTCACTCGGAAGTACCTACGGTAATTCCCGGAAACGGGTTTCTAGAAATTTCGATGTCGACACTTTGTTGACAAAACTGTTGAGACCTGTACCATTCGATAGGCCGTCCTAAGTCTAGCAATGCGTTTTGTTATTGTACCTAAGAAATGTCTAGATCTGGGGAAAAAGGGCTTAAAAAGTGACACACTGCACGTCACGCGATATTGAACCTTATGCCATCGACATAAGGTCCATTCGTAACAATACTTTTGACCTTCAATATCTTAAGACGCAGACATGATAGCATTTGTGACTTTTGAGACAACATTTAGAATGGCAAAATAAAGGTTTATACCAATTTACAGCTTATTATCTCTCATTCCGAGGCTGAACCCTGTTTTTACGTACCTATTATGTTTGGGCTTACCTTTCACCCCTACCAAAAAGCTCCCCTACCTCTTAATAATATAAACTTTCACGGATCAAAACTAGAATCAGTTGATGAGTTCACTTTACTTGGAGTTACAATATACAAACACATTAACTGGAAAATACAAATACAAAAAACCCATTCGCTGCTAATACATGGAATGAGACATACCAGCTAGCCCAAAAAGGTTTTGATTTGGCATAGAGGTGGCTTCATGATAATGTTCTTACCTTGAACATTGAGAAAACAAAATACTTGACCTTTTCAATCCGTACTTCATCACATTCGAGTCAAAATATAATCGCACATAACTGTCCTCCGGAGGCTTTGAGTCATGCTACATGCTCATGCGCGCCTTTAGAGCGCACAAAGTTGGGCGTTGTAATTGACGACAATTTTAGCTTCAAAGCACACATTCAATTGATGAGTAAAAGGATTCGAAAACTTACCTATATTTTTAAAACATTGAGACATATAGTGACCCCGGTATTCCTAAAACAAATTTATTTTGCGCTTTGTCAGTCGCTGATTACATAGGTACTGCATTTTATCGTGGGGCGGTGCACCGAAAACAACTATAAAGCAACTTGAGGTTTCACAGAGAACCATACTAAAACTCTGTATTTTTAAGCCTTTCCGTTACTCTACCACACTTCTGTATGAATACTATGAGGTGCTGATTGTACGACAATTGTTTATCTCGAGTATAGTCTCAAAACAACGCGCTATCTTGGAGTACAAACCAATTAAGTTAATACGACGGAGTGGCCTACCTGTATGCAAGAGGTTATTTCAGCTTTTATTCGTAGGTTTTACCCATTTTTGGGCCCTTATTTATATGACAAAATTAATAAAGTTCTGGAAGTATACTCGATGAATAAAAGGTCAATGAAAAAGTCGGTATCTCTGTGGCTTTGGAAGTTGACGTACGACCAAACTATAGTATAAAGAGGGAAGTAGGTTATCTCCGACCCAATCCGCGATTTAATTGCCTACTGTCTTAGGGTTGACGACTGTCCGCGCTTCGTCGGTTACGGTTGTCGCCCAAACCGCTTTAAACCCATTTGCTTAGTATTTAGTTTACATATACTAGTCATTTTTTTTAGTAATTTTTAGTTTTAGTTTCGTACACATAAAGGACCATATTTATTTTTATTTTTAATTAATACAAATATAAATAATACAAGCATAATATCTATTGAATCACACATTTAATACAAAATTACAAACTAGCTAGTAGCTACAGAAAATACTTTCTTCGGTTTCGACTATTACGAAACGGCTTGCTATTAAATTGTAATGTGTAATATATCCGTATCCTTGTAAATACTTTTAGAAATATAATTTGAAAAATATAAATCTTTTATTTGTTCATAAATAGACATACAAACTTTGCAGTTTATGTGATCATTTTTAAATGCTTTTTGAAACATCTGCTCCATCCTCATATTTTCTACAAAGTCGTCAGGTGGAACTTAATTTGCATTTAAATACGATTAAGTTGTTCGCAATCCTCGTGACGATCCATGCTTTTTTTTAACAAGAACACATGACACGCGAACTTCGTCCGGTGCTAGCCGCGACTAGCCCACTGATAGCACTCTAATATTGTGTTTAGGTGTGCGTGCGGCGACGCATAGATACTAAGGCGCACACATACAAGCCGCGCGCGGTGCGTTTGTATGAAGTTAACCTACTCTGTCCCTCTTTATACTTTGACCAAACTGAGGATATACTGACTATCCTAAAATAGTGACGAAACAGTTTGTAAATTTCACCTGAAGAATCTACTAGCTAAAATGACTTTATTCTTTACACCCTCTAACACATACACTCACCATTCACATTACACACCTAGAGGACATCAAACTATGAAACTTTCAGTTGTTCTTTTCTGAGTTATAAATATTATGTTCATAGTTTAAAACTATTTCGTTTTGTTATTAAGCTTATACTTGCATATCCAGTCTGAGGGCCAGAGGCGCTGCGTGCTGAAACACAGGCTTTAAACCTAGTTCGGCAGCAGATGATAATTGGACACAATTATTGTTATTAATTTATTCTAAGCATAATTTTATGTAGCTAAAACAAATTGTGTAACGGATTTACTTTTTTGGTTAAATAAATATATTATTATTATTCCAAAATATCAAAATTTTCATATGCTCTCCGAGAAATTAAAAGGACCACCACCTTGCAAACTGCCCTCACCACCTATTACGCTTATGCAAATGCATGGCTTAGTTATGGTGTAACTTTTTGAGGTAATAGTACAGATGCACCGACCCTCATTACTCTGCAAAAAAAATTATTTGAATAATGGCGAATATTGAACAAACTGACAGCTGTAAACCGTATTTTATAAAAATAATATTTTAACCCTCCCAAGTATTTACATTCTGGAAACTTGTAAGTTTGGCCGTAAGCATCCACAATTCTACACAAAGCGCCAAGACATCCAAAAACAATACACACTCAGACACCTATCCAGATTAAATATACCAACATCCAAATTCAAACTACATTCTACAAGCCTCTACGTAATGTCAATTAAAATATATGTATGTATAATGAACACAATAAAGGAAGAAGAAAAGTTAAATATATTTGTAAATAAATTTTAAAAAAATCTTATACACAAATGTATAAATGTACACTGTAAATCAACATCTAACCGATAAAAAACATAATTGAAATTAAATATATAAGTAATTATACTTATCAATATAACTTAAACATAGTACAAAAATACAGTCAGTTTAAAACACAAATATAAAATAAGGAAACAAATAAACTAAGTAAAATTAGTCAGATACCTAAGATAAAATAAAATATAAATTCCGTATATATTTTATTTATTCATCATCATAATCTCAGCGTTAATCCCAGTCGCATCCGAAGCTTTTTCAGCTTTCTAGTCTGGGGTCCGCTTTTACCAGTCTAACTGCTGAGTTTGGCTAAACTTTGACATTTTACGTGAAGCGACGGCCGTCTGACCTCCACAACCCGAAGGCGATATCGAAGTATTACAGCTAGACCAATTGTTGGACTTTTGAGGGCTCCAACAACCCGTAACGGCTGCCATTAGATGTTCGTATGGCAACCGGGACCAACGGCTTAACGTGTTTTCCGAGGCACGACCAGACCAGTGCAAATATTCATATTCATGCATACAAATATTTGCACTGTGCGGGGATCGAACCCGCCCCTCCTTGCGCAGCGGCCGCGTTTGCTACCGCTACGCCACGGAGGCAGTCAGTATATATTTTATTTATTATTAAGTTAAATTGCAATATACTTATATTGTTTTAAAATATTGAAACAGAGCTTCCTCTCTCTTGTACCTCTATTTTGCTGTGCTCTAAAGGGTCCATAATTGATCTCACACAAATTGTTACCACCTTTACATGTACTTATGAGAAAGCCATAAAGATATTGAGTAATACTTTCCTAACAACATAGGCGGCTGAACTAAGCCTACCTGCTAGGCTTGATATGTGTGGTCCTCACTGAAGTTTGGCATCTAATGTTATATTCCTAAAAAAAATTCGTGAGCTTCAAGCACCTCTTGTATTTAAAATGATGTTGGGTCCTTGATTCCTAATATTCAGTTATCAAAAATATGCTGCTGATCAGTCAACATAAACAAACTAGTGTTTGTTTTTGTAGGTTATAGGTTCAAATCTAAATATTATGCTTTAGTTTGTGTGTATTATTTCATAACCACTGCTTAAAAAGCAGTAAGGAAAACATTGTGAGGAAACCTGCATGTCCTAGCCTAGAACTAAAGACTCTGAGACATGTGTCATCTACAAACACACAATGGGCTTGTTATATATGCAAGTATGTACAACATGTAAAGAAAACCCTGTCCGAACCGTGAAGGTATTGTTAGGTATCGATAACTGATTCTACTATTGCCTACAAAGCCAGGCTAAAGTTAAAAAAACAAAAATTATATCGCTAAAATCGGTAACTTAATACATGTGCGGTTGGCAATCCATGCGCGGGCCAAGGGGGACAGGGCACGCGGCACATGGACGCATTGCTCAATCTGGCAAAGTGTTGTCACTATTTAAAAATTTACCAGATTTCGGGGAAGTTGGAATTAATTCACGGAAAAAAAAGATTAGAGATCATTACGTAAAATTTCATATTATATTTGGTCATGTGTTTACCTAACCTTTATTATCCTTGTGGGTCGGACAGGGTGTTCTTTACATATTGTATAATTATAAGAATATATGACTTAAATAATACCTCACCTTATGATCCTTATTCATCATCTGAGTGAACAGCTTCTCGGCTTCTACAAATTGTCTCAGTAATTGGTGGCATTGTTTTAATTTAGCACAGCAAAAGACACAAGCTATAATCGGTCTATCGTCTTCAGTTACAAACTGCAACAAATTTCTTTTTTTACTATTTTGTTTTAATGAAGAAAATACTTCTATTGTATAAAGTACTTTAGTAAAATTCAAACAGCCAACAGTTGTTCTTACAGAGACGGCACAAGCAAAGATCACCAGTCTTGCTCTCAATAGAATGGCGGTTTAATATACTATACTTTCTTACTTATTAATATCTATATCAACTATATGGTAACAGATTTGAGATACTAGAATAAAAAATATTTTAGCAACCGAGTGCTGGGTTAAACTTTACTTCGTGGACTGCTGAATTTAAGGGTTTTTTCATTTTCATTTTTAATGTCTGGACTTGAAAAAAGACGATGATCCCTGAGTTTGTTTCAGCTATTTCTTCAGGTAGTCAGTTAGAAAATGCCGGCTTCATCTAGTTAAAAAAATAAACATGACGTGTAAAAGTGATCAGTGATCCTACTTGCTTAATAAACCATTTCATTTCATTAGACTAATTATTACTATTAAGATATAAATAATAATTTCAAATAAATAATTTGACAGGTCTTCAACAACAATTATAACGGAACGCAATGACAACAAAAAGACCCGTTTCATAACCTAAAATTGTGAAGTTAACATGATTTTTGTGGATTAATTTCTCGGAAAGTATAAGTTTTCATCATTCGAAATTTTACATAAAGGTGTCAAGCCCTAAAAGTCTTGCCGCCCACTTCAGCGGTCCACGAAGTAAAGTTTATCCCTAGATTCTTACTAAATATATTAGATATATTGGTTAACTTACTGATATATCAGTCAACTTCTCATACAGTTCGTGTAACTTTCTGTTGACCACTATATAATACATGCGGACATTCTCCGCTAAACATATCCTACACATTGGTAGCTTTTCCATCATTTAACTAAAAAATTATAAATTACGATAATATTGAATGTAGATCTGTTGCGCTGAACACTGTTGTGTTGTGTCGAAGTTTTTATAGATTTATGTTGGAAAGGCAACTAGTGGTCTACCTACTGATTGGTGCCCCAAGTTAAATTATGAATTAATGAATTTTAGAAAATGCTCAAACAATTACCGCACAGAGCAAGTAATCACTACGTTTTAAGACTGACTTCCGTAGCAAGTATAGAGTTCCGCAGTAAAAACAAATACCATTACGAAATACAAATGTATGAAACACAATGAAACACTACACACTAAGACAATACATTTACTTTTTTTTTTTAATTTATTTTGGCTGGCTCGGTTACTAGACCTTTAAGCCATGTCATTATTTTGAGTACACTCTTAGGTGCGTATTACAGAACGTCACTCAAACTCAAGCTCTACTTAAGTCTCGTTTCAAGCCTTTTGATTGGTTAAAACTAGAATTAAGTAATGCTTAAGCAGAGATCAATGCTTGAGTGACGTTCTGTAATACGGACCCGAATTACATTAGACTACTTCACAAACTATAGAGGTTCACTTCACTTCACTTTAGGACTTCTTAAAAGTTGTGTTTTTTGATCACATCATTCAATTCAAAGTTTTTCAACAGTGTTTTTAACATATTTGTACAATGGTTCGTAACAATTGTTAAACTTTAATAAATCAGTCAAGCGGCGGGAGGAATTGAATGGTATTATATCATTTATTTCACTGGCAAGTATCAGTCTTTGCATATTGTATTTAGGAGTTAGGACAGAAGAAAATTATATGTTCTGCGTCCGCTTGTGGAGTTTTGCATTCTTTGCATTCATCGCTTGTTACAATACCCAGTCTCGCTAGGTGGGAAGGTGTGGTGCAGTGCCCAAAACGAAGCCTATTAATTGTTGTACTAAATTCTCGATTGGCATATTCTAGTCAGCCGGGGTCAACTTTGTATGGAAGCCCTTAGGTGCGTATTCCAGAACGAAACTCAAGCATTGATCTCTGCTTAAGCATTACTTAAAACTAGTTTTAACCAATCAAATGGCTTGAAATGAGACTTAAGTAGAGCTTGAGTTTTGAGTGACGTTCTGTAATACGGACCTTAGAATACCTACAAGGGCTGATTTTTCTTTTTTTTTTAATTTATTTCTGACCTGGATTCAAAGTCCTTCAGCCGTATACATTATAATATAAAACATAATACAAAAGCAACAAAAAATGGAATCATACAAACTATACAGACAATAATACGAGGGATAACAATAAGTATTAAAATTAAAGTTAACTTCTAAAATAAATAATTAAGCTTTTACAAATAAACAAAGAAACTAAACTATTTTTTTTCTATTGTTGTTGTAATGAACTTGAAGAGATGAACAAAAAACTGCGGTCCATTTTTGACGTGGCGGGGTAAACTAATATGAATTCAGGGGGGGCACACTTAGTACTTCATCAATTTTTACAGTCGACAGCGACACCTGAACTCTTGCGAGTGAACAATTTGGCAGCCATCTTGTCCCTAGGGTCAAATAAAGGTCAATGACAATGCCATATTTTTTCATTTTAATTTCATGAAAGAAGTAAGATGGCGGATAGAGAATCAAACAATTTTATTTTATTTAGACTTGTGTTGAATTAATGTAACAAGTGCACGTGTTAATGCCAAAATTGTGGTGTCTCTTCATGACGACAGGATGCAGATGGATAAATTACCATGGTTATGTGTTATTACAAAATAATAGGTATACTTATAAGTAATCCATACAAACTTTCAACCCCAAACTGTTAATTTGTGACACTTTCGGCTAATTTGTAATATTATTTCTGTGTGTGTCAGCTGTGAAGTTTCCACTCATAAAATAAATGAATTACTGAATACTTTTTTTTATTCATCTGAAAACCCAGACCTTTAATATACATAGCTACGTACGCATAGGTACGTAGCAATAATATACATAGCTACATATGCATAGGTATGTAGCTATAGTATACATAGCTACATATGCATAGCTACCTATATCACTCACTAGTAGTTGTTCACGCACAAAATGTAAGGGGGCAGCACTTTCCATACATGCAAATTTTACCACAGAGTTGTCACTCTTTATTATATACTTAGGTCCGTATTACAGAAAGTTACTCAAGCATTGATCTCTACTTAAAACTAGATTTGAGTCGAGTTTTGATTTTAGAACGACCCTCAAGCATAGATTCGTTGATCATAGATCAGCTGAGTTGGACTTTATTGAATCATACCTAAAGCATTGATCATCACTCAAGTGTGGTCGGGACCACGCTTGAGCATAGATTACCTCATTATATTGGCATTGTTATGTCATTTTTGATTTTTGTTCTATCTATTTCTAGCTGCATTGTAGAATTCAAATATTGTTTTTCTTATTAATATTTGAATCAAAATGGATGTATTTGAAGAAATAGACCATTATGATAATTTATTTAACGATAATTTTAGTAGATTAAACTTAGTTTGAAGATGTGGTGAAAATTATGTTATTAAATTTTTGATTGAGTTATGCCTAATAAATTGTATTTATAGTAACAGGCTGTGTGAGCACACTTTTCTTCATATAAATGTGTGATTGTGCTGTTCTGGATCAACACACAACCGCTATATCCTAATTATTTGGGTTCTTAAAATGCATTTTATTCAATCTTATCTTGTGAATGAAAAGATCTATTAATTGGATATAGGATTAATAAGGGATGCTCAAACAGGAGGCTCAGGAGGTTTGAAGAGAATAAGTTCATGACAAATAGTGCTTATTAATGTGTTATCCCATGGGAAAACTTAGGACGGCAGCTCCAAGGCCCAGAACGAAGGAAAAGCCATATTATGGCAGTCACACAAATAACAAGAGTCATTTTGTAGAAACGATTTATTGTGATGTGTAATAATGCTACATATTTGTTATAAATTCTTTATTTTAAGTTTTCCAATTATATCTCATGCCACTCCCATTCCACATCTTTACACATGTAGCTTGAGCTCCTCCGTCACCATACTCCCCGTCCTTGCATCAGGTTAAATGGTAGGTGATGGGTGACTTTCATATGAGCATTCAAACTTGGACCTGTAAACAAACAAATACCATATAGTTAATAAAATACACTATAACCGAATTGCAACGGCAGAAATAAGTAATATAAAATAGACAAGAACATACATACATTTCTAAAATATGAAATTAATGTTAACAAGCATTAAGGGAATGAATGTACATATTGTATATCTTGTATTGGCTACTGTTTTCAACATTCATTTGGTTAGTTTATTTAAATTAGTAAGTAGAGGTATATATTCAGAGATAAATACCTTTCCTTTTTTACTCCAATTAAGGAGCTTATTGTTTTCATATTCATTGCTCCTTTAGGGGTCCTTTTTCTGTCTTCTCCGTTTCCATTAGAGTTACTGCGATTCATATATTGTAATATACACTGTTTGATCCTGTAGAATACATTGTGTAGCATGGAATTCGAATTGGATGGCGTGCAACAAGAGAGGCCTATATCCAGCAGCGACAACTTTAGCGTGATGATGATGACGAGTACATAGCAAATACAGAGAAACAAACTTAAAATTATTTATCAAGTTTCTAAAAATTGTTTACACTTTTAACGAAAGTTGATTACATAAAACTGATAAAACTGTCAAAGTCACGATCACGACCCACACCCATCATATTGTTTTAATCTTGGGCACGAACGACAGTTAAAACATTTAAGGAATGAAATAATACAAAAAAAGATTTCTAATAGGTTTAACTTCAATAAATGTGGGATTTTACTATTCAGGGTTAACAAAACAACGTTCCTTTTATTAATTTTTGGGTTCATATGGTACAATTATAT
Organism: Sesamia nonagrioides; assembly: GCA_017933935.1. Lineage (NCBI taxonomy): Eukaryota > Metazoa > Arthropoda > Insecta > Lepidoptera > Noctuidae > Sesamia > Sesamia nonagrioides. The sequence continues at coordinate 723,240 of JADWQK010001864.1, forward strand.
ATTTCTTATTAAGTAAATTAAATAAATCGTAAACGAAAACAGACTGATGCATAGACAAAACACATCTCTGCTTGAGGCTCGAATTGAGTCTCGATTTGCTGAGTATAGATTGATTACCGTTCTGGAATAAGAACTATGCTCAAGCACTGATTCTATACTTAAGCAATGATCAAGTGATTGGAGTTTAAACTGTACTTGAGTAACGTTCTGTAATACGGACCTTACTATACTCTTTGTATGAATTGCTGGACGAGTACTGTCACTATCACCCTCACTACACTATTGTCAGTGTCAGTTATTTCTTGGAAGCAGGGTTGCCAACTGTACGAGGTTCCTCGTACAAATACGATATTTGTGGTCTTCCGTACGAGGTACGAGGACTTTTTTTAGACGTTTCTTTCCTTCTTTCCGGTGACCCTGTTGACGACTAGTACTACATCCACTTTGACGAAGGAATGACCTTTTTTTTTTTTTAGACGTTGTTTGGTGGCCCTGTATGTTGACGTGACGACTAGTACTACATCCACTTTGACGAATGAGCTTTTTTTTTTTTTACGAGGTGTGAAAGTCAATATACGAGATTTTGAGGTACACATGTACGAGGAATCTTTGTTTTGGTTGGCAACCCTGCTTGGAAGTTGGAAGAGTTTTTTTTTTTTTTTAATTTATTTCTGACCTGGATTCAAAGTCCTTTAGCCGTATACATTATAATATAAACCCTAATACAAAAGCAACAAAAAATGGAATCTTACAAACTATACAGACAATAATACGAGGGATAACAATGAATATTAAAATTAAAGTTAATTTCTAAAATAAATGACGAAACTTTTACAAATAAACAATTAAACTAAGCTAAATTTTTTCTATTGTTGTTGTAATGAATTTAAAGAGATGAACAAAAAACTGCGGTCTATATAATAAATCTTTGACGTGGCGGGGTAAACTAATATGTATTGCTGGTCGAGTACTGTCACTATCACTCTCACTATTGTCAATGTCAGTTATTTCTTGGAAGAGTAGCTGTCGCTGGTTGTTGAATTTTGGGCAACAGAAAACAAGATGTTGCAAATCGGAAGATTCCTCAGGACAATGTTTACAGTGACTGTTCTGATAGATATTGATTCGATGGAGATGTGTAGGAACAAGGCAATGACCAAGCCGCATTCTTGATATAATCGTTATGAATTTCCGGCTTCTTTTTGCGTCAAGTTTATCATACCACGGTCTTATTGGTAAGTTTTTCTGCACCTCAGCATACCACTTTCCTTTGGTCTCAACTGTAGTGTCCCAGTGCTCTTTCCAAAGCTTTCGCAAATTGGTTTTGAAGTAAACATAGTAATCGGAGAATGGTACTCGCTGTGATTGACTGTCATCTCGATTAGAATCTGTATGTGTTATAGTATCAGCAATCTCATTACCATCTATACCACTGTGGGAGGGAACCCATATAAATTCTATATTAATGCCCCTGTTGTGTAAATTTTCTATGAGAGTACATATTTTAAATAAAATGTAGTTAGTTTTGTAGGACCGAAGTCCATAAAACAATGAACTTAAAACGCTTTTAGCATCAGTGGCTAAAACAATATTTACATTACTTACACTACTAGTTATATACATTAGACATTTAAGGATAGCATAGCTTTCTGTAGAAAAAATACTAAAATTGCTATTTAACTGAATGCTTTCACTGTAATTGGCTTGTGGATCATAAAAGGCTGCTCTTACATTTTGTTCTTTTTTAGATCCGTCTGTATATATAAAATAACAATCAGGTCTTTTATGTTTGAATTCTAAGAAATCTGTTTTATTTTTTATTAAATCTAAATGAAACTTATTTCTATCATAGTTTATGAGGCTGTTATATGAGCATTCATAAATTGGCCATTTCTTACATTTATGTACATCTTGCGTTTTACTTTTAACATGACTATAAATAGTTATAATTTCAGTTCCAGAAAGAAGTGACTGAGGAGATATAGTAGGCATGGGCATGAAGTGCATAGCCTCTCTCATGTTGTGAAGTTTAGTGTTGAGAGGATTATCTGAAGATACTAACTTTAAAAAGAATCTTTCTGCTAGTTGAAGCCTTCTAAGGAACAAAGGAGGTATGCAAGTTTCCACTTCTAATGAGTTTATAGGAGTAGAGCGCATTGCTCCACAAATTAGCCTTAACCCTATGTTTTGTATTACATCCAGTTTGTGGAGGTAGGAATTATTAGCATTTAAGTAAGCCAAGCTACTGTAGTCAAAGTGGCTTCTGACTATGCTCTTATACAACATACTCATAGTTTTGGGGTCTGATCCCCAGTAAGTACCTGCTAAATGGCGTAAGATATTTATACTTCTCATAGCCTTCTTACTAATATAGTCTATATGTTTATCAAATTTTAAATGTGAATCTATTACTACACCCAAAAATTTATGGTGGTCAACAATGGGAATTTCTGTGTTATTATAATAAATTTTCATTACTGTATTTTCTTTACTGAATATTAAAAGTGAACTCTTTTCTGGACTCACTTCTAATTTAAGTTTGTTATGATAATATCTATACAATTGGTTTAAAGCATTATTTATGTTATTTTTAGCTATATCTATATTTTGATTTATACTATATAATAGTAAATCATCTGCAAATTGTAAGATGTTGACCGTTTCAGTATTGACATATTTCAAAATCTCTGAAGTATATAGATTGTACAGCAAGGGCGACAAAGTGGCACCTTGCATAGTTCCTTTATTAGCAAATCTAGGGCCATGTAGTTTATTGTTGTACTTTACAAAAATAGTTCGATTACTTAAAAATTCAAATAACCATTTCAAAGTACTTCCTGGAATGCCAATGTCACATAAAACTTCAATAAGCTGTTCTATATTTACATTATCGAAAGCACCTTTAACATCTAAGAAAACACAAACCATGTTAGAATTACTGAGTTTGACTTGTTTAATGTCATGAATCAGAGACACAAAGCTTTCAGAGCAACTTTTACCTTTTCTAAAACCATGCTGAATTTCAGGAATTAAATTATTACTTTCTGAAAAGTATTCCAAACGTAGCTTAAGCATATTTTCAAATAACTTACCCAAACATGAAGATAGCGATATAGGCCTGTATGAAGAAGCAGTGTTTATAGGTTTATTTAGCTTTAATATTGGAATGACACATTGAGTTTTCCAGGATTTTGGTATAATATGACTTTGCCAAAGTTTGTTATATATACAAAGTAGTATTTTTTGAGCATTTGGATGTAACCTTTTAATAAGTAAATAGGGTAAATTATCTAAGCCTGGTGTAGTATCCTTTCTACTTTGTAATGAAGCAGTCATTTCGTTAAAAGAAAAAGGTTTATTAAGAAAAGAATTAGCTGCATTTTCTTGAGCACTATGAAACAATGATAACAACCTGTCTACATTGAAGCTGTGGTTGTCTGATAGATTATCTAGAAAAGTTGGAATCCATGTATCATCAAAGTTCTTATTGTGACTACTATTTCCAATTCTCTTAAATTTTTTGACATAATCCCAAATCCTTGAAACTGGAGGCATTCTATTAAAGCTGCTACACAAATTTTTCCATGACTCTGAGCTCTCAATTTTAATAGTTCTTTTCTTTTGAGCATCTAGTTTTTTATATTCTATAAAATTAGCTATAGTTGGACATGACTTATATTGCTTTAAAGCTTGTTTAGATGCATTCACGGCTACCTCACACTTTGCATTCCACCATGGGGCAGGTTTTCTACGAACAACATTACTATTTTTTCTCTTACTCTTAGGAATAGTTATATCTCTTAAATCATTTAAAGTATTTACAAAACGATTATACAATTCTAGGCAATCTTCAGAATCAATGGTTAAATTGGAAAACAAATTTTCAGATAGAGCATAAAATTCAGACCAGTTAGCTTTACTATAAATAAATCTTTCTTCCACAGGACCTACTTCATACATGCATGGTTGAATATTTACATAAAGGGAAACTGGATAGTGGTAGCTGCCTAAAGGATCATCTTGAACCTGCCAATTACACAAATGAGCAATTGAAGGACTGACAAGAGTGACATCTATTGCAGAAGCCTGCCTGTTGGGATATGGACATGTTGTTGGAGTACCATCATTTAATATGCAAAAATCTAAGTCATCAATTAAGTTATATATATTATTTCCTCTATTATTATTGCTATTGCAACCAAAACTGATATGATGTGCATTAAAGTCACCCATAATTATGCAAGGTTTGGGAATATTGTTAAAAATATGCCTAAGTTTATTAGTATTAAATCTGCCACTTTTAGGTGGACAATATACACAAAGTATACTGATATTCCCCGACTTTGTCTCAAAATTTATGGCTATGTTTTGGATATTTTCATGAAAGTTAGTGTTCAATACAGAATATTTCAACCCATGTTTAATTAAAATACCTACACCATTGCATCTATTTGCCGAGTTCTTATAAATAAAATTGTAATTTGGAATATAAGGGATAATAGATTTATTACTAAGCCAAGTTTCATTAAGTAAACAAATGTCTATTTTCTTATCTTCAAGTAATTTATGTAACAATGTTTTCTTGCTCTGTAAACTTTGTATATTAAACTGAACTATATGTAAATAATCCTCCATTAAACTAAGTTTGATATAAATATTTCTTTTATTTTCTTAGCTGTTAAAGGTTCTTTATTTTTGTTATTACCTAGGGCCAATAATGATTTTACAATAGCATTTAGGATAATGTCATTGTTGACAATTGTATCTACATCTAGAGACTTCTTTACATTATTTACATTCAGAGGTGGATAGGCTTTCAAATCATTAGATGGTGGAGAACTCACCACAGTGGCATAGTTTTGCTGAGTATATTTCTTCATATTTTCATCTATTTTCTGTTTTTTTATTGGACAATCTCTGGATATTGCTAAATGAAATCCACCACAATTAATACAAGTTATTTCTTCCACATCACATTCTTTATAAGAGTGATTTCCACCACATGAGGAGCACATCTGCTGAGGACTTCTGCAAACCTTGGCCGAGTGGTTAAACTTAAGACATTTAAAACATTGCAAGACTGGAGGTATATATTGATGTACAGGATAACGAAATAATTGAATGTAAGCATGTTGTGGCAATGTTGTAGTGGCAAAGGTTACGGCAACTGTGGTCAACGGGGTTAGTATGTTATCTATCTTTTTCATGAATCTTTTGATAGATATAACTTCGACATCGCACGTGATATTTTTATAAATTTCTTCGTTGGACATGTCTTTGGGTACATATTTTATAATACCTATTTTCTCAGTTAAGTGTGACGGTATGAATGCCTTCATTTTATTTTTTAATAAAAATTCATCCATTTTAAGAAAATAATTAGCTGGTATGGCTTTCCTAAAAGAGACTCCAATTTTGTGCGCATTGACACGGTGGACACCAGTAATGCCCTTAACATTTTCTGTAAATAGTTTCGTAAGTGATATCGGATTTCTGTTGCCTAGTTTTTCTTGTTCGGTTGATTGAACAAATACTGTGAAATCACCAATACTGCTTTCTAGGAATTGTCTTTTATAATTGGGTTTGGTAAATATTTTGTACTTATCTTGCTGGTTGCTTGGGCTGGAGAAAACATTGTCGTATTTCCGTTTCTTTTTTCCGTCCCCAGGGTCCTCCCAATCACTAGGGGGGCCCATTTTGGTTTATTTTTAGTTTTCAGACGTTTATGATAGGAAAGGCAAGGAAAATTAACTTTTATTTAAATAGAAAATTTAAAGCTGCCGCTCAGGTCGACTTCCCGCCAAAAAGTCCAGTTGGAAGAGTAGCCGCCAGTGTGGCCAACGTAGGCGATTTTTCGCCATTTAGGCTACTCAGAACGAGAATCGGCGACGAAAAAATCTAAAAGGCGACTGGTCGCAAATTAGGCTACTCAACTCGAGACTGGTCGCAAATTAGGCTACTCAACTCGAGAGCTATTTCTGTTTTGTATATAAGTACCACCTACTAGGCCAAGAGGCATGCGGCCATGCGTGTGGGTTTTGTTGGTATAATTTGATATTAAGATGGTCACCCTCTTCGTTTATGGTTAGTTTCTGGCGGGAATACCCTGAAATTTGTCTTAGTCTTAGTCTTAAATTTGGTTAATACCAAATTTAGAATACAGAGTTAAACGTAGGTATTCAACGCGCACGTAATTATCTGTGTTATACAGAAATTTCAGTTAGGTTTTCCATTTCCTGTGTCACTTTCACTTTGAACAACTTCTATGCAAGTAATTGTTGTGTGATTTCAAAGACATTTGTTTACATGCTGGTAGAAAAATATACGTCACCGGTGGATGTTGCGCTGGCGCCAGTACTAGCACATCAACTACGAAAACTACTACCGAAGAGGGCGAAAGTCTTGTCGATGCCTTAGTATTACTAGGAGAAGACGAATCTGAATGAGTCTATTTTTATTTTGTTTAAGTATTTAGTTTTTATGTTAAATGTAAACTAATTTCATTGAATTGTTTTAAAGGTGGCATAAGATTGTTTATCTGTGTATTTTATCTTACGTGTTAAAAATAAAGTGACAAAAACTATGAGTGCGAATTTGGCTGACATCCGACAGTTAAAAATGTTGACAATCGATATTTCGATGAGTATATCGACTATATTGCATTTAGCTGGAGTGATAATGGCGCGTATTTCAATTCAAAAAGAGGGAATTGCATGATTTAATTCCCCCGTCTCCTTTCCACCATCGGACGACCCGTCGTACGGCGAGTTTTCACCCTTACGTTGTTAACACTACTACGATCCGGACGAAGCGTTTCGCCTCCCCCTTTATACCGCGTACATCAAGGGACTGGAACAACTTGCCGGCGACGGTGTTTTCGTCGGACTACAATTTGAGTGTCTTCAAGGCTAGAGTGAATAGGCTCTTAATAAACTAGCGCGCTTTATCATCAACGATCGCATCGCTGCTTACCATCAGACGGGATTGCGGGCAAGCACTGGGTTATAATATTAAAAAAAAAAAAATCGAATGTCGACCAAGTTCACACTGAAATGAAATGAATTGAAATCGTTTATTAAGCAAGTAGGATCACTGATCACTTTTACACGTCATGTTTATTTTTTATTTTATTTTTTTAACTAGATGAAGCCGGCATTTCCTAACTGACTACCTCTGAGAAGAAATAGCCGAAACAAACTCAGGGATCATCGTCTTTTTTCAAGTCCAGACATTAACAATGAAAATGTTTACAATAATTTACCTTATAATTACGCATATTGCTTAATAACAATTAACAATGCTTAACAGAGCGAGCAGCTCAGTCCCAAGCTTTTTTGTCTTCTAAATAATCTGTGATTTTATAATACCCCTTTTTGCAAAGTTTGGCCTTTATATGGTTCTTAAATCGTTTAATGGGTAAGTTTCGAACGTCCATGGGAAGCTTGTTGTAAAAGTGTATACATTGACCCATGAACGAGTTGCCTACTCTGTGGAGACGAGTGTGATGTACAGCAAGATTGTGTTTGTTCCTGGTATTTATATTATGAATATCGCTTATTTTCTTAAAATTCGAGATATTTTTATGAACATACATAAGATTTTCAAATATATATTGTGAAGCTACAGTCAGAATGTTCACCTCTTTGAACTTTTCTCTAAGAGATTCTCTAGGACCAAGGTTGTAAATGGCTCGAACAGCCCTCTTCTGTAAAACAAAGATGGTATTGATGTCCGCACAAGTTCCCCAGAGAAGAATCCCATAAGTCATAAGACTATGAAAATAACTAAAATAAACAATTCTGGCTGTATCCACATCAGTTATCTGTCTAATTTTCTTAACAGCAAAGGCGGCAGAACTGAGTCTACCCGACAGCTTCTCAATGTGAGGACCCCATTGTAACTTGGCGTCAATAGTTAATCCAAGAAAAACTGTCGACTCGACAGGGATCAACTCTACTCCATTCAGTTGAACATTGGTACTTAGCTGCCTGACATTTGGCGTAGAAAATTTAATGACTTTAGTTTTTTTTTTCATTTAAAAGGAGGTTATTTACATTAAACCAATGGACAACTTTAGAGAGTGCATTGTTAACTTCGTCAAGATTTGTTAGCTGACGCTCGACTTTAAAAATAAGAGAAGTGTCATCCGCGAACAATACTATGTTGTGATTATCCCTCACGTGATGAGGTAAGTCATTAATATAAATTAAAAACAAGAATGGACCTAGAATTGAGCCCTGCGGAACGCCCATGGTGACCACAGATCCTGCAGATCTCTTGCCATTAACATCAACCCTCTGAATTCGATTATTCAGATAAGAAGTCAGAAGGTCGAGAGCTCTGTCCCTCAAACCATAATGGTACAATTTCCTGATAAGAGTATCATGATGTACGCAATCAAAGGCCTTGGACAAATCACAAAAAATACCAAGAGCATCTTGCGATTCCTCCCAGGCCCCAAATATGTTCTTTAGCAACGCCACGCCCGCATCTGTAGTTGAACGACCCTTTGTAAAACCAAATTGTTTCACGTGCAATAAATTGTGTAAGTTAAAGTGCCTCAACAACTGTTTCAAAATTAATTTTTCAAAAATTTTGCTCAAAGTTGGTAATATCGATATTGGCCGAAAATTCGTGGGATCAGTTGTACTACCAGATTTGAACAGTGGAATTACTTTGCTTAGTTTCATCAAATCAGGAAATACGCCAGATGTGACACAAGAATTAAAAACAATTGCTAAGAAAGGTGCGATAACATCTATTATTGAAGCTACAGTGTATATTGACAAACCCCAATGTTCGGCAGTTTTTTTTACATCAAGATCCTTAAAAGATTCTATAATGTCTTTAGCAGTCACAAATGCAAATTCAAAGTGATTGTCACAATCTGGAACACATTCTTTTAGTATGGCTTAAGCAGAAGTGGAGGAAGAAGACAAAGTTTTTGTTGTCATTATTGGAATATTAGTAAAAAAATTCTCAAACTCAGTTGCTACCTCCAAGTCCGCCTTTATATCTTCATCGTTAATTTTAAGATGGAAATCGCGATTTTGTACTTTGGTTCTTCCAGTTTCAGAATTTATAATTCCCCAAGTTGTTCTGATTTTATTGCCAGAAGATTTTATTTTATTTTTAATGTGTATGGCTTTTGCCGAGGAACAGGCTCTTTTAAAAGTATTTGAATAATTTTTAACAAATTCTTGAAAAGCTTCATCATGGTTAAACTAACTAAAAAACTACATTTTATTTAAACTTATTGATATTTTGGTGTTTGGGCTACTACAACTGAAATTGGGCGATATTAGGCTACTTCATGCATGAAAAACGGCGACATTAGGGCCAGCACCGTTGGCAACACTAATAGCCGCTGGTTGACGGTTGTTGAATTTTGGGCAACCGAAAACAAGATGTTGCAAATCGGAAGATTTTTCAGGAAAATGTTTACAGTGACTGTTCTGATAGATAATGATTCGATGGAGATGTGTAGGAATAAGGCAGTGACCAAGCCGCATTCTTGATATAATCGTTATGAATTTCCGGCTTCTTTTTGCGTCAAGTTTATCATACCACGGTCATAATGGTAAGTTTTTCTGCACCTCAGCATACCATTTTCCTTTGGTCTCAACTGTAGTGTCCCAGTGCTCTTTCCAGAGTTTTCGCGAATTGGTTTTGAAGTAAACATAGTAATCGGAGAATGGTACTTGTTGTGATTGACTGTCATCTCGATTAGAATCTGTATGTGTTATAGTATCAGCAATCTCATTACCGTCTATACCACTGTGGGAGGGAACCCATATAAATTCTATATTAATGCCTCTGTTGTACAAATTTTCTATGAGAGTACATATTTTAAATAAAATGTAGTTAGTTTTATAAGACCGAAGTCCATAAAACAATGAAGTTAAAACGCTTTTAGCATCAGTTACTAAAACAATATTTACATTACTTACACTACTAGATAGATACATTAGACATTTAAGAATAGCATAGCTTTCTGCAGAAAAAAATCTAAAAGTGCTATTTAACTGAATGCTTTCACCGTAATTGGCTTGTGGATCATAAAAGACTGCTCTTACATTTTGTTCTTTTTTAGATCGGTCTGTATATATAAAATAACAATTGGGTCTTTTATGTTTGAATTCTAAGAAATCTGTTTTATTTTTTATTAAATCTAAATGAATCTTATTTCTATCATAGTTTATGAGACTGTTATATGAGCATTCATAAATTGACCATTTCTTACATTTATGTATATCTTGCGTTTTACTTTTAACATGACTATAAATAGTTATAATTTCAGTTCCAGAAAGGAGTGACTGAGGAGATATAGTAGGCATGGGCATGAAGTGCATAGCCTCTCTCATGTTGAGAAGTTTAGTGTTGAGAGGATTATCTGAAGCTACTAACTTTAAAAAGAATCTTTCTGCTAGTTGAAGCCTTCTTAGGAATAAAGGAGGTATGCAAGTTTCCACTTCTAATGAGTTTATAGGAGTAGAGCGCATTGCTCCACAAATTAGCCTTAACCCTATGTTTTGTATTACATCCAGTTTGTGGAGGTAGGAATTATTAGCATTTAAGTAAGCTAAGCTACGGTAATCAAAGTGGCTTCTAACTATGCTTTTATACAACATACTCATAGTTTTGGGGTCTGATCCCCAGTAAGTACCTGCTAAATGACGTAAGATATTTATACTTCTCATAGCCTTCTTACTAATATAGTCTATATGTTTATCAAATTTTAAATGTGAATCAATTACTACACCCAAAAATTTATGATGGTCAACAATGGGAATTTCTGTGTTATAGAATTTTCATTACTGTATTTTCTTTACTGATTATTAAAAGTGAACTCTTTTCTGGACTCACTTCTAATTTAAGTTTGTTATGATAATATCTATACAATTGGTTTAAAGCATTATTTATGTTATTTTTAGCTATATCTATAGTTTGATTTATACTATATAATAGTAAATCATCTGCAAATTGTAAGATGTTGACCGTTTCAGTATTGACATATTTCAAAATCTCTGAAGTATATAGATTGTACAGCAAGGGAGACAAAGTAGCACCTTGCATAGTTCCTTTATTAGCAGATCTAGGGCCATGCACTTTATTATTGTACTTTACATAAATAGTTCGATTACTTAAAAATTCAAATAACCATTTCAAAGTACTTCCTGGAATGCCAATGTTACATAAAACTTCAATAAGCTGTTCTATATTTACATTATCAAAAGCACCTTTAACATCTAAGAAAACACAAACCATGTTAGAATTACTGAGTTTGACTTGTTTAATGTCATGAATCAGAGACACAAAGCTTTCAGAGCAACTTTTACCTTTTCTAAAACCATGCTGAATTTCAGGAATTAAATTATTACTTTCTGAAAAGTATTCCAAACGTAGCTTTAGCATATTTTCAAATAACTTTCCCAAACATGAAGATAGCGATATAGGCCTGTATGAAGAAGCAGTATTTATAGGTTTATTTAGCTTTAATATTGGAATGACACATTGAGTTTTCCAGGATTTTGGTATAATATGTCTTTGCCAAAGTTTGTTATATATACAAAGTAGTATTTTTTGAGCATTTGGATGTAACCTTTTAATAAGTAAATAGGGTAAATTATCTAAGCCTGGTGTAGTATCCTTTCTACTTTGTAATGAAGCAGTCATTTCGTTAAAAGAAAAAGGTTTATTAAGAAAAGAATTAGCTGCATTTTCTTGAGCACTATGAAACAAAGATAACAACCTGTCTATATTGAAGCTGTGGTTGTCTGATAAATTATCTAGAAAAGTTGGAATCCATGTATCATCAAAGTTCTTATTGTGACTACTAATTCCAATTCTCTTAAATTTTTTAATATAATCCCAAATCCTTGAAACTGGAGTCATTCTATTAAAGCTGCTACACAAATTTTTCCATGACTCTGAGCTCTCAATTTTAATTGTTCTTTTCTTTTGAGCATCTAGTTTTTTATATTCTATAAAATTAGCTATAGTGGGACATGACTTATATTGCTTTAAAGCTTCTTTAGATGCATTCACGGCTACCTCACACTTTGCATTCCACCATGGAGCAGGTTTTTTACGAACAACATTACTATTTTTTCTCCTACTCTTAGGAATAGATATATTTCTTAGATCATTTAAAGTATTTACAAAACTATTATACAATTCTAGGCAGTCTTCAGACTCAATGGTTAATTTGGAAAAGAAATTTTCAGATACTTAGAGCATAAAATTGAGACCAGTTAGCTTTACTATAAATAAATCTTTCTTCCACAGGACCTACTTCATACATGCATGGTTGAATATTTACATAGAGGGAAACTGGATAGTGGTAGCTGCCTAAAGGATCATCTTGAACCTGCCAATTACACAAATGAGCAATCGAAGGACTAACAAGAGTGACATCTATTGCAGAAGCCTGCCTGTTGGGATATGGACATGTTGTTGGAGTACCATCATTTAATATGCAAAAATCTAAGTCATCAATCAAGTTATATATATTATTTCTGATGAGATGCGGTTTGCGAAACGTAGTTGCAGATAGAAGCAGCGCAGCCACTAGCTTTGTGATTAAGGACTTCCCTCGCCAATAAAACAATCAGGATCTCAGCTTGAATTCGTTTTGTATTCTCATGAATAGCATACGCGAATTACAATTGTCGAACAGGTTATACAAATCTTATAGAACGTGTTAAACTTAATATTATAAGATATACAGTAACACATGCAGGCAGTAGCTAGCCGGACAGACAGAAAGTGACAGGAAGAGGAAGTTACCACAGATAATCAATTACAGATAATAGTCAGAGCACACGGTCAAACACCTAATGGTCAGGACACACGGACGGTGAAGTATGCAATTTATAACACTTCCCCTCATACTTAACCGTTTATTTACATAGTATACCTAAGGCTTTATTATCCAATATACCATGTCATTAACTTACATAAAACACAATGCACAAATATACCTAGTGCACATAACAAGCATCTACAATCAACTTACTATTAACCATCATAGGTGTTGAAACAGGTTTACACTCTAACATGTTGAATCTCATTAACAATCTCTTAATATACTCAGATTGGTCCAACAATAAAACATAATTATTTCTAGTAACACGCATGCCTAAACAACTAGTTAAATTACCAAGGTGCTTAACACAAAAATGAGCATTCAATAAATTAAATAAATTCTTAGTATTACAGGTTGAGAATATGTAAAAATCATCAACATACAATGCTATAATCGTGAGATTTTCCTTGTATTTCTTTACATACACACAGGGTTCACACTTACTACTCTCATACCCATTTTTAGACAACAATTCATGTACCTTGATATTCCACATACGACTAGCCTGTTTCAGACCATAAATACTTTTCAAAAGTAAACATACCTTATCCTTCCCAATTTCAAAACCTTCCGGTTGCTCCATATAAATCTTTTCATTCAAATCTCCATTCAAGAAAGCTGTAGTAACATCAATATGTTCAATAGTCATATTGAGTTGGTTTGCCAACGAGAAAAGTATCCGCATTGTTGAATGACGTACCACTGGAGAGAACGTATCTACGTAATCAATTCCTTCTCTCTGGCTAAAACCACGAGCAACCAATCTAGCTTTAAATTTATCAAATTGACCCGAGGTATCATGTTTTACCTTATAGATCCACTTAGATTTGACAACATTTGTATTTGCTGGTCTGTCAACCAGCTTCCACACATTATTTTGCATCAGTGAATCATATTCAATTTTCATTGCAGCATGCCACTCTATAGATTTTTCAGATGCCACAGCCTGACCATATGTTTGAGGCTCATCAAACAGAAGGTTGACATACATACTTAACTCATAATCACCAAACCTGATAGGTGGCTTACCAGCTGTAGTGCGAACCGGGCGACGGCGAGGCTGGCAGTCGACAGCTCAATCAGGACGATGGAAATCCAATACATCCGAGCTAGTCACACCTTCCCCTCGAACAGCTGACTCAGCATGAGTGACCGGCTGCGCTTGCAGTCTCTCAAGCTGTCCAGAACTTTCACCCACATCACTCTCAGACTCATTAAAATTATCACATTTCTCTAAGTGATCTGAATTCTCATTATCCAAATTAATTAAATTTTTATTATTTAATTCATCATTATATTCAGTAATAATTAATATTTCACTCTTATTAATATTACTTAATCCCTTGTCAATGTCATTGCATTTCAATTGTCTATAAAATTTATTTTCAATGAAACTAACATTTCTAGACAAAATAACTTTCTTAGGATTCGATGGCTCCATCAGTCTATACCCCTTTGTTACCTCTGAATAACCGACAAAAATACACAATTTCGCCCTTGAATTTAATTTACTTGTGCGAACTGACTTAGGAATCAATGAATAAGCTATACATCCAAAAACACGGAGATGTCTAAGATCAACTGGGTGTCCAGACCAAACCTCCTGTGGCAATTGTCCACCAAGTACCGTTGTAGGGCTTCTATTTTCCAAATACAAAGCTGTCATAACAGCTTCGCCCCAAAAACGATTGTAGAGACCTGCCTGTATAAGCATACACCTAGTCTTTTCCATAAGTGTCTTATTAAGTCGCTCAGCAACACCATTCTGCTGAGGACAATAAGGTACGGTCATCTGGTGAGAAATACCTTCTTTTTCCAAGAAGACCTTAAAACTGTTATTACAGTACTCACCCCCATTATCAGAGCGTAAACATTTAATGAACAAGCCAGTCTGTTTTTCTACAAAATTCTTAAAATGTATAAAGCAAGATAGAACTTCAGATTTATTCTTTAACAAATAACCAAAACTTTTTCTTGAGAAATCATCGGTAAATGTCAATAAATACCTTGCATCATTCCAGCTGTGATCCGACATAGGTCCACATAAGTCACTGTGTACGGTCTGCAGTAGGCGGTCCGCACACTTTGCTTCACCTTTTGGGTAAGCCCTGGCCACAGGCTTCCCCTCCAGGCAGACGCTACAGGGATTAATGCCCTTCTCTTCCTGTAAAGACACACCCCGGGTCGGATCCCCCACAAGCAAACGAATACCATTAAAACTCAAATGACCCAACCTTCTATGCCATAGATTAGCATCCACATTACTAGATCCAGCTACACCAGCAGTCTGTGCTTCCTGCACTTCATGTAGGACAGCCATCGACTGCTCTCTTGCAACGGTACAGTTCATCTTATATACACCAGAACACAAACTAGCTTTCATCACACATTCACCTTGGATTTGACATCTATCATACAGTTGACAGCCATCAGAATCAAATACTACTGTCATCCCATCCTCACACAGTTTACTTACAGAGAGCAAGTTTTCAGATAATTTTGGCACATAAATTACACTTTTTAATTTAATATTATAATCATTAAAGTTCACATTTACATTACCAATACTAGTGCTTTCCAAGCTTGTTTCTTTGTCGGCACACGAAATTACAGTCTTTCTACTTCTTATATTTGTCATGTACCTTAAGTCTTTACACATATGAGAAGAAGATCCACTGTCCACAATAAATTGATCACTATGCTCAGTAGACAAATAAGATGTAGCAACCATCGTCTGTTCAGACTTGCCATTGATTTTCTTAAGACGTTTCCACTTGAAGCACCGTGATTTTATATGGCCCGGCTTCTTACAGTAATGACAGGTAATCTGTTTTATAGAAGTCGCAATCATTGCATTACAGTTGTCATCAGATGTAGCAATACCTCGACGCCGCGACTCCTCTTGAAGTAGACGTGCCCGTACAAGCTCCGATGATAATTCAGTAGTAAGAGATGCCGTCTCTAACGCTGTCACCAGGTTGTCGTACTCCATCGGTAGCCCGGACAATAATATTTCAGCAACCTCACTATCATCTATTATCTTTCCTATATCAGCCAACTGCTGTACTAGGGTGAAAACACTTTCCACATAGGATGTCATATCTGAAAAATCTTTAAAGCTCTTTCTGTGTAGTTGTCGAAGCAGCTCTACGCGGCGAAATAGCCCTTTATCTTCAAAAACTTTGCATAACTTGTCCCAAGCTTCCTTTGCAGTTTTTGTACCATATCAAAATCAAAAAATCAAAAATAAAAATCAAATTTATTAGAGCTCCAAATTATTGAACATTAGTTGGTGATTGAAGCCTCCTGTTAAGCAAATTATGCCTGTGTTAGGAGACTCCGCTCTTCCACAGCAGTATACAATTTTTAAAAAACCTTATGTATAATTAACATGCAAGTGTGTGTGGGTGTTTGTGTGTATGTATTTGTGTATATGTGCGTGTATGTATATGTGTGCGCCTGTGTGTGTGTGTGTGTGTGTTTGTTTTAAGTACCATTCGAGGACATCGGCATGAATACACAAGGCACATCTGAGGACATTTTCAATACGAGGACATTTTTGTGGGTCCTCGATTTGACTTGACTACTGTATCGTATTATTCACGCAATTTTGAACATTACTATATATATGATAAGGAAAACTCAAGAAATCCTCGGATTGGTGGTGATCATTCATGTACACATTTCGGCCGTGTGTGACCACTAGACGGCGCCACTAATGATTTTCACACACTCAATAAACACACGACTCTTGTTTATAATACTATCCGAGGACCTAGTGTGTAAATGTTACACTCAAGACCTCGGAATAGTACTTGAACTAGTCAGTGTGTTGAGGTCCTCCTTTCGGGTACAATTTCAGGTTGTATCTGAAATTACATCATCACTAATACATAATATTATAAAACAAAGTCACTTTTACTTCCCCTATGTCGCTTTGTATGATTCAAGCTTTAAAACTACGCAACGAATTTTGATAGGGTTTATTTTAAATAGATAAATTGATTCAAGAGGAAGGTTTCTATGTATATAACACGCATAATATATAACAGGAACACTGACAATTTTTGAGGTTTCTAACACATGTCGCAAAATAAACCCATTTTTTTGAACTTACATTGCAAGCGCTGATTGAACCCTATTAGATAGATCAAAATAATTTATTACAGTATTGTAGACCTTAAAAATGCCTACAAAAAAGTCTCGACACCATATGTCTACCTACTACAGTGTCTTCAATATGACTACTTTTTTATGTTTGAAAGTTCATTAAAATGCCAGTCGAAATCAGAACCCACTATTTGTTCCTTATTATTAATGTTTATCCAAATAAATTACGTCATTTCAAAGTAATTTTAGTAGCAGCAGATCTCTTTTTTATTTAATCTTAATTCTCTTTGAATTATTGGAATTAGTTGTTTCATTCAGGAGATATCACGATTTATTCAAAACTAAACAAAACCAACAAAAACTAAACAAATACTAAGAAAAAATCTGCGTGCTGCTCGCGCCCCTGCCGGCCGCCTGCTACATGAGTGTTTCTCTGCGTAAACCGCGGAGTGAGTGGGCCGGAGCGTTGGACCATTATTTCAAACAAACTTGCTACCCCGGGTAGGCTTTCATTCAATTTGAAGGTGGTGGTACTGGCTATCCATGGACAATAAGGTTTTTTTTTATATATTATAAACTAGCGCTTGACCGCAATCCTGCCTGATGGTAAGCAGTGACACAATCGTTGATGGTAAAGCGCACTAGTTTATTAAGAGCCTATTCACTCTAGCCTTGAAGACACTCAAATTGTAGTCCGACGGAAACACCGCCGCTGGCAAATTGTTCCAGTCCCTCGATGTACGCGGTATAAAGGAGGAGGCGAAACGCTTCGTCCGGATCGTAGTAGTGTTAACAACGTAAGGGTGGAAACCAGCCGTACGACGGGTCGTCCGCTGGTGGAACGGAGATGGGGGAATTAAATCATGCAATTCCCTCGCACACTCCCCGAAATGCATCCTATAGAACACCGAAAGGCTGGCTACTCTACGCCTGTGCTCTAGGCTTTGGAGACCAACTCGAGTTAGATCAGGGTCACCAATCAGCCTCTTTGCACGTCTCTCCACTGAATCCAAAGTCGCCAGGTGACACTTGGCAGCACCAGCCCAAATGTGGCTGCAGTACTCCACACACGAACGGACCTGTGCTTTGTATAACATTAGAAGCTGCCCAGGTGTGAAGTACTGCCGGACCTTTGCGATAACGCCAAGTTTCCTGGCAGCCACCTTAGCCTTGGACTCAATGAACCGCCCAAAGTTAAGGTCCGAGGAAATCTCAACTCCCAAAAGCTGAAGGCGGTCGGAACACTCCAAGGTCGATGTATCTTGCAAGAGTCATATATTGGCTGATGGGCGAAACAGTAGACATCATTTTTATTGAAGGGCCACCGTTTCTTCAGGAAGGCTTAGGTACCTATATCATTTGTCCACGTGCGAAGCCGGGGCGGGTCGCTAGTTTGTTATAAGAATAAGAAAACGTTGATTTTAAGTCCGATTGTGAATGAAATAGTTATTCAAAAAATCCACCAGAGAGTGTTTTGTGATGCTTGGTCGCAGAGGAAATATTATTTTCCTTCAGCTGACGCCCGACCGTACATTTTGTGACTATCTTTAGAGAGCGTGTGCATTGAGTCGTAAATACCTACTCTGGTTTTTATTACATACGTATCTCATTGATAATAATAATTATATATTACGAGCTGTTGCCAGCGACTCCGTCCGCGTATTGATATAAAATAAGCGCGTGATAAAATAATGGGAGCAATGTGTACGTCCGCGTTTGCCCCGTATTCGCAATTTTTTTGTTACTGCTCTGCTGCTATTGGTCATAACGGGATATCATATAGCCTATATCCTTTCTCAAACTCTAGACTATCTATCTACCAAATTTAATTACAATCGGTTCAGTAGTTTTGGCGTGCAAGCCGGACAGACAGACAGACAGAGATACTTTCGCATTTATAATATTAGTATGGATAACGAGTTGTATTTTAAATAAGGTTACGAACCTTGTTTTAAGAACACAATCTAAACATAATTTAATTTTTAAATATTGCCGAATTTAGTTTTCCTTACATTTTAGTTTAATTTGTTTAAATAGTTTGGGTGCTTCGTGCATTGGTTTATGTTGAAATTTTTAATCAAATTACAATTTAAAATATAATGATCACGGAAAGACAATGGTGTATTGTCTGGCTTTGCGAGTCATGGTTTGCGGAGAGTCCGTTTGCTGTGATTTGTTATTGACAGCATATTGCTGACTTCATACTCAGCGGTACAAACAAGTTGCAGTGCTAACCGTTGTTGCTTAGAAAGAGCTGTTGACACGGAATCACCACAATGTTGTTCAGGTACTATTTGGTACCGCGCCAACGCGCGATGGATTCGGGTAGTTATTGAAGTGCATTAACTTAAACCACCTGTTGCACTCAATGGAATGCCATTGAAGAGAGTGTATAAGTTTAAATATCTGGGCCACTTATTGACCGCCGACCTCCAGGACAATGAAGACATTGAACGGGTGCGGAGAGCGTTGTCGATTCGAGCGAACATGCTGGCCCGTAGGTTTGCACGTTGTTCCCTTCAGGTGAAGATTACACTCTTCCGAGCTTACTGTACCTCTTTCTACACGTGTAGCCTTTGGGCTAGATATACCCAAAAGTCGTACAGCCCTCTCAGAGTTCAATAAATAATAATGCGTTTAGGGTACTGGTGGGGCTGCCTCGCTTCTGTAGCGCATCGGGGATGTTTGCTGACGCACACGTAGATTGCTTTTATGCGACTATGCGGAAGAGGGGTGCTTCTCTGGTGCGCAGGGTGCGGGACAGCTCCAACAGTGTCCTGAGTATGATTGCTGGGTGTCTGGACTGCTCTTACGTCAATCATTGTTGTGCCATATCTCATGGGGTGAAGCAGCGGTGAATCGTGTGAGTTGTTTGTTTATACAAACTAAATAAGTATACCTAATCTTAAAAATAAATTAAATAATTGGTTGATGTTGTTGAGTTATGACGAAACTGAGAAACTTATTGAAATAGCAAAATGAAAAGATTAGTGTCTGAATTTTGCAAAACTGTAATTTTTATTTTTAAATTGTAAACTTTAAATAAATTCAAAAAGGCCGTGATATATACGTATACATATCACGGCCTTTTTGAATTTATTTAAAGTTTGACATTGACATTTAAAACGGCCGACCGCCGACTACCCAAAATACGAGCATGTCTCAGTTTGGGAGTCGTTTGTCTCAAATTTATGTGCTGTACATTTTACCTTTCCTAAATATATGTAGGTAACTCTCTCTTGTAACATTTTGTATTTTCGAAATAAATTATTATTTTTATTATTGTTTATTTATTTATTTTTTGTATTGACGTTTGTATATTGTAATGTAAACTGTTACATGTTACTAACATAGTTTTAAGTATTTCTAACAGTATTGAGTCATGGTTACTTGAATAAAGA
This sequence comes from Sesamia nonagrioides, assembly GCA_017933935.1. NCBI lineage: Eukaryota > Metazoa > Arthropoda > Insecta > Lepidoptera > Noctuidae > Sesamia > Sesamia nonagrioides. The sequence continues at coordinate 743,619 of JADWQK010001864.1, forward strand.
GTTTATTATTATTATTATAATGTTTTTAGATATACACATGTCTTGCACATGAAACCCTCTATCAGCCAAAATAGTATCACCTGGTTCACACTTATCAAATAATGAATTGCGTTCTATTGTCTGTCTATCACTTATGGATCCACCACATCCGGGGAACAATAAGAAAGCAATCTACCTGGTGATGCTCCCACTAACACATTTAAATTATTTCCATGTTTATAGTTGCTCCATGATGCTTGTAACTACAGAATTTCCAATACAGAAGCCAGAAAACACTTTAGTGTTTTGTGCCTTGTGTGTTGGAAATTCTGTAGCATCTACAATTACACGTGTCGTTTTATCACATCTTTTATGATGGATTCTGGCATTTAAAAATGTATTAAGTCTTTGTTTGACCAGATATCTAGCGTGTTCCACATTTGATAAATGAAATTCACCTATGTAATAAATATGTTGGAAACTGTCGCGGTGGGAATAATAAAGAATCTAGATAACTCAAATGAGGTTTTTTTTTGTCGAAGCTTCATTAAAGTTATGAAAAACTGGTCCAAAAGAGACAGACTTAAAACTGTATATCTAAAATAATTACTATGCGGAACCATTTGATGTAATGTAGAGTAAACCAATAACAGTTTCCCATAAGACCCAAACCCTGTAGGTATAAATCTAAATAGCTTTATCGTCATTTTGAAATCGCAATACAGACCCATATATACCTATGCTCTATATTTATTTGTGTTTGTTTTTCTGCATATTTTACAATATTTGAAACATCATCAGAAATAATGTCTATCTGTGGTTCTACAGATTCAATTACTATGTTGGCACCTATATCAGAAGCATGAAAGCATCAGGAGGTTGTTAACATTATTCTGTAGTAGAAGCAAACCTGGTTTTAATGAAAACAGGTTTGCTTCTAGTACAGAATAATGTGATAGTATCAAAACCACACTCAGTTTTGATTCGTTGATCATAGATCAGCTGAGTTGTACTTTATGTTAGAACGTTCATACTTAAGCACTGATCATCACTCAAGTGTGGTCGGGACCCCTCTCATAAAGAATATCAATCATCTATGACCACGCTTGAGCATAGATTACCGTTTTATACGGACATTGTCATGTCATTTTAGATTTTTGTTCAATTTAGTATTTACTTCTAGCCACGGCTTGCCCGGACGGCCTCTTGACGCACACCCCAAATTGCCCCGTCATTTTTTATAGTTATCCCCGCGCCGCGCCAGGCGGCTCGAGTTTAACAAAACCATTCATTGTGCCTCAAGTTGCTATTGTAACACTAACAAGTGTTATGTTTTTTATGTTTAGTGTGAATGAAGCTATACAACGTGTAACAAAAAGGGTATATACATAACAAGGGCACGGCATCTTTACACAATATCAATCGATATTGGAAGGGTTTTTTAATCCTATTTCTTTATTTTAGGAAGTTATGAGGAAAAACACCGCCTGTGATAGGCTACTATCATACTAGTCGCACAGAATTATTGAAGACATTTATCGGATTTTGCCAAGTAATGTGCCGTGTAATGAGTAGTTATTAACGTGTGTAGTGTCACGTTCGTTATGATTTGATTTTAAGGGTCCGTCCTGTTAATTTGCTCATTTTGATCAATTTTGTTCCATGATTGTGAGAATATGTTACATAATATTAGTAAAATTATGTATGATATGGATAGTACAACTCTTCATCTAGCTGCTAGCTTGACTACTTTTTTCAAGAAACTTCATAATTAGTAGTAAATCTACAATTTCCGATACTCTTTTTCTCAAATTTCACGTTTGAGTGAAGTTTGACCATAGTTTCTGAAGAAACTACAAGCGATTTTGCCTATAAAAAGTACTATTCACATCAGCATATAACTATCTTGCTGCTTGCTTGACCACTTTTTCGAGTTTATTTCATAATTCAGCCAAAAAAGAAGACAGAAATTAAGAAATTCAAGGGTAAACTGCAGCCAAACAAGTATGTTTTTTCTATAATAAAACAACTTTTTTTAAAAATTAAAAAATGCCTCATTAAATTTAAGGTATTTTTTATAATAGAAACAAAAGTTTATTTTCTAAAAAAAAATTTTTTTCATCATGAAAATCAATGTCAAAATCTACTATATTTACGAGCGCGCAAACGCAGCCGGCTCAGTGGTAACTCGGCTAGCGCAACGGGAGGACGTATCACTTTGTGTCGCAAGAGCTCGCGAGTTTTACGTAGGTTTATGTAAAAAATATACTGCGACTACCACAACTTGGTCCTTTAATTATTTTTCTTTCTTACTAATATTATATTAGTTGTGAATATATTAGGATATTTACGACTTATCCCTTGGCTTGCTTTAACTAATTTTTAACTGACTTTAAAAATGAAGGAGTATATTTTTTTGTGAGTTCGTAGATTTTTCCATCATTTGTGAACCAATTTAAAAATATCTTGTTTTTTTTAGTTTTCTATTAAAGTCAATTCACATAATACTTTTGTTATACCTAAACCATTGATAAAATATTAAACTAAGGTAGATATGTCATTAGCGCACTGAAAATGAAGCGTACAAAAGGAAGGAAAGTCCTGCATCTCGCCTTAGTCACTCTCGAAACACACGTGTTACATGTTAAAACATGTAACACGTGTGTTCCACGTGTTACATGAAACACACGTAACACGTGTGTTTCGAGAGTGGTGTGTTTGCAAACGACAAACACTACCAGCGCAAACGACAAACACTAGCCATCTTTTTCTTCTCTATGCTTTAGATTGTGCCCCATCTCACTCACACTGTACCAATGTATGCCGAATAAAAATATGCTTATGTGCTGCTGCTGTGTTCGGCACATTTTTTTTTTGTCAGTTTGTTAGAATATATCGTATCTATTTAATATTTCATCAATGACCTAAACTAATTTTTTTTTAAGATAATGGGGCGAAACTAGGGAGCACATTACCAATGTATCAATAAAAGAAAGAGGAATAGAGAGGGAATGGCAAGAGCCAGACAAGTGCTTAAAGAACGTACTTTTAATCAACTGGATCCCACTTCGTCATCTACTATGAGTGTCGAAGTTGATGTAGGCACAGTACGTTTCTCTGTGTTGTCTCCCTCTGCTGGGCAAAGGCCTCCCCTTTTTACTTCCAAACCTCGCTGACCTGTGTTATCTCATGAATAACCTACAACTATTTATTAATTTTATTTCACAAGTCTTTCAATCAAATACAGCTTGTTACTGTTTTCTTTATATAATCATATGCTATTTATTGCAGAGTAAAGAAAATAATCCAAAGCTTCCATAGATTTGCCACTTATGAATAAATCCATTTATGAAAAATGTCACGTCAATTTATTTAACTGGTGGAAAACTACAGCCGAAGCCACAATGATAGAAGCTGGTAAGGAAGAGGCTTCTATAGCTCTCGAAAGTGGCAATGTAAGTCCATCAGGTATACCAACTATAGCCGTAACAGCTGATGCTGCTTGGGGAAAACGTTCATATAAAACAAATTTTTCTTCCGCAGCAGGCGTTGGGGCTATATTACATGTTGGTATTAAAAATAAATTATAAATAAATTATTACATGTTCCCGTGCAGCTAATAAAAATATTACACTCCTGAAACACCGGTGTAATAAAAATCATACTGGCTCTTCCACTAGTATGGAGAAATCAATAATCGTTGAGGGATTTAGAGAATCTGTGAAAACACATAATTTGGTGTATGCAAAACTTATTGCTGAAGGTGACTCAAGTGTGTATAAAAGCATATTGGAAAGCAGGCCATATTCAAACGTTACGGTGGAAAAAGTGGAGTGTTCCAATCACTTAATGCGCAATTATAATGGGAAAAATTTATGTTTGATGAAAGATACGTCCATCCCATTAAACGAACGCAAGCTACTACATTCTAATCGAGTGAACCGATTACGCATTGCTGTGAAAGCAGCAGTAAGATTCCGAGGAGCTCAAAATGTTCCATTTACTGAGCAAATCAAAAACTTACAAATTATCAACAGCCCAAAACATATTTTTGGAGACCATTCACAATGTGAAAACTATTACTGCACAGACGAAAAACCAACTTTTGCCTATTGCCCGAAATTGTCGATCCAAGAAAATCTCGTTCAATGCCTCTACGAGACACTTCATTTTAAAATAATAGGAGGCTAATGCCGGCAGCTAGGTCCTGAAGTTCATCTAAGAGATTTCTTTAAGGTATTCTTACGGTTGCTTTACAATTCTTTGATCAATAATATTTTTTTAACACCCTTGCTCGTAAAGCTGATGTAATTCCACCGGTTTTAAATATGTAAAGCGGGCCATAACAAACGCGTGTGTTATCAAAGCAAATAGTTAAGTTATAGTCCATACAAATTCCATAACAGCATTATTTGTCATTTCAAATAATTATGGAACTGATCGCCGCCGCGTGGCTCTAGCTAGTGAGCAGCGCGCTGTTCCATATTTGAAATGGCAAATAATAATACTAATGGCGGGAAAGCAACAGTGTGCATTCACAGATTGAGTTTATTTAAAATAACTGATGTCCTATTTGAAATAAACAAATTTGTATTTGTTTGTATTTAAATGAGTATTTGTAAAAAAAAAAAACAGTTTATTCGGTAATTTAAAAACTTGACTGCATGCTCTAGCATCTTTGCCAACATTTTCACGCAGCTACGGCAGAAAATAAACCTCGCGCCATTTTTCTCAAATTTTCTTTTCTTTGTACTTGTATTCTTTGTATATGAATATCTTTTTTTCTGTTTCCTCGCAAGTGTATTAAAAAATGTCGTACGATATACGTGCGTATTGGTTATAACATGCTCGGCTCAATTACACCCTCGCCTTCGGCTCGGGCTGAAATTCCGCCTCGCATGTTATAACCATCATTACGCACTAATATCGTAATGTACTATAAACATGTTTTTGTTTTATATATCGTTTATATTTTAGCGCGTAGGGCGTGTTATGTAATTAAAACGCGAATAGATATCAACGTTGTATATTGCACGTAAGTCTAGAGTACAATGTATGCTATAAGTTACCTAATTACAAGAGGAGAGACGCGACTATGTTACAATGTAAAATGTCTGATAATAATGTGTGATAATATGATAATATGATGAATATGATAATATGATGTCTTACGAGCTATGCACAAGCTTAAATACTAGACAATAATACAGCTATCTCTAAACCGGAGTGGGGCTGACTGATCGGGCGTTCTTGATGCTGATTTGTTGATCATGGGAGAACGTGCCGTCTGATTGGCCGGTGGACAGGGCCCGCGCCTTCGGTCCACGTGCAAGGCGGTTCGATATGGTCCGCGCGCTGTCTCCGGCGGCGCACAATGGGTTAACAGAATCGCGTCGTCCGCGGAACTTTCTCCAACGAACAATGGGTTGACTAACAGATGTGCGACAATATGCGACACCCTCGCTGAGGCGGTCAGGACCCACGCTCTTTGTCCTACATACGCGCTTTGTCTTCCAAGATCCTTGTTTGACACTGGTATGATTTATTGTGCACCCTTTCGCGGAAAGTCATCAATCGTAGGGACGTCAATAGTTGGGCAATCCTTTGTGTTATTGTTGTATTGTAGCGACTGCGACCATCGCTACAGTACTCTCCCCCTCACGGCGAAGCATACGTGGCGTGCAGGCGTCTTAACGATCCTCATCGCTACAGTACTCTCCCCCTCACGGCGAAGCATACGTGGCGTGCAGGCGTCTTAACGATCCTGCCTGACCTAGTACGTTGTTCTCTCGTATGCTGGGCTGGGAGTAGGCTGGATTGCTCGTCTGCGGTCGCTGCAGGTGCTGGAGTCTTGGCTGTGGCTTGCTCGTCTGTGGTAACTGCAGGTGCTTGACTGGTCTCGCTGTTTGTTTGCTTGGGATCATCTTCTGTGTTGATAGTGTACGCAGGTTTGAGGCGATCGATCGATATGTTGCTTGATCGTCCGGGTAGTTGTATTGTGAAGTACTTTTCCTTGCGTTCGATGATCTGGTATGGACCTTGGTATGGATGCTGCAGAGGTTTGCGAACGGTGTCATCGCGTACAAACACGTGGCTACATGTTTGTAGATCGTTGTGCACGAACATACATCGCTTGTTTGCATGCGATTTGTATGTGGGCGTGAGCTTCGTGATGCTGTCGTGCAGGTGATTGACATAGTCGTGATCCATCGTCGGTGTGGCTGGAGTTGGTGATATGAAGTCACCTGGTAGGCGTATAGCTTGACCGTAGGTGAGTTGCGCTGCGCTTGTATCAGAGTCGGAGCGGATAGCGGCTCTTAGACCCATTAGAACAGTAGGCAACTCGTAGATCCATTTGTTGCTGTTTTCTAGTCTAGCCATGAGTGCGGCTTTCAACGATCTGTGCCAACGCTCGACGATTCCATTACTCTGCGGGTGGTAGGCAGTAGTGCGGGTTCTGTCTGCGCCGAGTAGTTGAGCTAGGTCTTTGAATAGTCGACTTTCAAACTGTCGTCCTTGATCAGTTGTGATTCTTATTGGACAACCGAAACGGGATATCCAGACTTCGTATAGCTTTCTTGCGACGGTTTCAGCGGTTGTCTCTTGAAGTGGTACAGCTTCAGGCCATCGAGTGCACCTGTCGATCATTGTGAGTAAGTATTTGTGTCCACATGCTGATGTAGGTAGCGGACCAACGATATCGATGTGGATATGTTGAAATCGTTCGCTCGGTGGGAATGTTGCGATGTCGCTATGATTGTGTTGCTGTATTTTGGAGAGCTGACACGAATTGCATGCTTTGGTCCACTCCCCGATGTCGGTGTTCATTGAGGGCCAAAAGAATCGTTCTTGCATCAGCTTCCGTGTAGCTCGTACTCCGGGATGACTTGGACTGTGCACGGCGTTGAAAGCTATGCGACGAAAGTCAGCTGTTAGATATGGACGAACATGTGACGTTGATGTTTCGCAGAATATTGGCTTGTTGGTACCAGGTAAGATGATTTTCTTGAGTTGTATGTTGGTCTGTTGAGATAATGCAGGTAAACAACTGTCGTTTTCTTGAGCTTGAGATAACTCGTCGTAGTTGTTAGGTGATGGCGTGTCGATTGTCTCGACGCGCGATAGTGCATCTGCGACAATATTTTGTGCCCCGCTCACGTGTCGGATATCAGTAGTAAACTCGCTAATGAAGAGCAATTGGCGGATTCGGCGTGGTGTGTCGTTATCAGACGGGGGCTTGCGAATTGCGTAAATCAGCGGTTTGTGGTCAGTATAAATGATGAGCTCTCTGCCTTCAAAGATTTTTCGAAAGTATTTTACGGCCATGAAAATCGAAAGTAGCTCCCTTTCATTTGTGCTATATCTCTTTTGTCTATCGGAGAAAATTTTTCGAAAAATATCCGAGTGGCACCCATTGTTTATTGTTACGCAATTGTTGGAGGGACGCGCCGGCGCAGGTAGCCGACGCATCGCAAAACAAAGCGATCTTGTCGTCGGGCGCACGGGATGGGTAAGACAATAACGCAGCATCTATTATGCTCTGTTTGCACAACTCGAAGGCTTTTGTTGACTGATCGTCCCATGTTACTTCCGTTTTGTCTCGTTTTTTTGAGTCATGAAGAAAGGCGTGTAACGGTGCTTGTATCTCGGCCGCATTCCTAACGCTGTCTCTATAGAAATTTATCATCCCCATAAATCTTCGTAAGTCTTGAATGATTTTCGGTTTGGGGTATTCTATTATCGCGTTGACCTTGTCCTGCAGTGGCTTGATTCCCTTGCTTGATACTTCGTAACCTAGGAACTTGACTGTTTCGCCGCCGAAGACACACTTAGATGGGTTGATAGTGACACCACATGTGTCTAATCGGCGTAAAACTTCCTGCAGATCTGCGATATGGCTTGCTTCACTTTCAGATGCAACGATGACATCATCGATGAATGGGAACGCGTAGTCTATCCCGTTCAGTACTTCGTGTATGAATCGTTGAAATGTCTGTCCAGCATTCTTGAGACCTGGGCACATTCGTGGAAATTCGAATAAACCGAATGGTGTTGTGATCGCTGTCTTCTCGATATCGGGTTCGAAGATCGGCAATTGTGAATAGGCTCGGTTTAAATCGAGAGTGGAGAAGATTTTCTTGCCGTGAAGCAGGTATGTAAAATCTTTGAGGCGTGGGACTGGGTAGCGATCGGGTTTAGTGACGTCATTGAGTCTCCTGTAGTCACCGCAGATTCGTAAGTCGCCGTTTTTCTTAGGTACGACATGTAGTGGACTGGCCCAAGGGCTTTTGCTTGGTCGGCAAATTCCTTGCTGCATCATGAGCTCGAATTCTTTCTTCACGGGCAGGTAGCGATGTGGAGGAAGAGGTCTGCACTTGCTGTACACTGGTGGACCAGTAGTTTCGATGTGGTGTTGTACCCTGTGTTTGGGAGTGTCTTTCGTGCATGACGGTCGCAGGATGTCAGGAAACTTACTGAGGAGCTGGTGATACGGCTGTTCCATGTCGATACTTCGAACTTTGGGTTTGGCGGACTGAATGACAGATGCTCTGACGGTCATATTGGTAACTTTGTCGACGAGACGTCGGCCGGCTATGTCGACAAGAAGTTGATGACGTTTCAGGAAGTCTGCACCGATGATTGGTTTGCTGACTGCAGCGACGATGAATTTCCAGGTGTACGGCCGTCGTAGGCTGAGATCCAGTTGTAAAGTTTTCTCTCCGTACGTTGGGATAATCGTGTTGTTTGCCGCGTACAAACAGAAATCGGTTTGTTTTACTTTCCCGCCTTTGGTTCTCGGTATCACGAAAACGTTTGCGCCGGTATCAATAAGAAATGACAGACGCGAATTCTTATCAGTTATGAATAGGCGGTGAGAAGTATTGTGCGCGTCAGTTGCCGCCTCAACCGACGCAGGCGTTAGTTTTCCGACTGGACACTGTTGCTGTCGAAATTGCACGGATGCGTACACTTTCGCACTTCCTTACCGAACTTGCGATGATAATAACAATTAAGTGATTGTTCTGAATACTTGCGATTGCTATTATCCCGGCTTGCTGAGGGCAATCTTGAACGCCGTCTGTCATATGGTCTGTGTGATCTTGGTCTGTGTTCCTGCCTGTTCTTGAGTTCAGCTAGCTCCAGAGATAACTGCCTTATTTGTTCGTGTAGGGCAGTCATACCGCTCGTGTGTGTAATCTGCGCGACCTGGTTAGGTAGCGCGATAGTGTCCATGACAGTGTCTGCCATTTGCGATAACTTTTCTAAGTCAGTTATGTCGCTCACGGTGAGAACAGCGCGTACTGAGGGTGGAAGTAACTTGGTCCACATGATGCGCAATGTGCTGTCAGGTATCTTCTGTCCGGCTAGTTCCCGCATTTTTCGTAACAGCTGTGAGGGTTTCTGATCTCCGAGTTCCATCTCGTCCATCAGCTTTTGCAGCTTCCGGCTCTCGGACTCCTCGTAGACGCTGATGAGTCTGGCCTTCAGGGTTTCATACTTGTTTTCAGTGGGCGGTTTAGCGATAATATCACTTACTTGTTGAAGTGCGTCCAGGCCTAGTCGTGCGATAGCTGCTTGATAGCGCGCGTCATCACCTGACTTCTGTGGCGCCATTACTGCTTCGAATTGCGTGAACCATAGCCTGGGATACGCTGGCCAAAAGTCAGATAGCCGTGCTTGTAGTGTGAGCGTGTCGACTCGCCCTTCTACCTGTGGTGCGTTGCTGGTCGCCATCCTGAAGAAACGCTGCTGTTGTAACGCTACAATACCGCGAATATAGCCTCTTGAAATCCTAGTGGGGGAAACCCGCTTGTGGGAAGCCACTACGAACGAATGTGCTAATCACGAATATCGTCACGTCGGTCTTGTAGTCGCGTCGGTTCGTATTACGACGGTTAGACTCGCGCCGGTTAGTCTCACGTCGGTTTTAATCGGTTTTAATCGTCGGGGTCACCACTTTAGCGCGTAGGGCGTGTTATGTAATTAAAACGCGAATAGATATCAACGTTGTATATTGCACGTAAGTCTAGAGTACAATGTTTGCTATAAGTTACCTAATTACAAGAGGAGAGAAGCGACTATGTTACAATGTAAATGTCTGATAATAATGTGTGATAATATGATAATATGATGAATATGATAATATGATGTCTTACGAGCTATGCACAAGCTTAAATACTAGACAATAATACAGCTATCTCTAAACCGGAGTGGGGCTGACTGATCGGGCGTTCTTGATGCTGATTTGTTGATCATGGGAGAACGTGCCGTCTGATTGGCCGGTGGACAGGGCCCGCGCCTTCGGTCCACGTGCAAGCCGGTTCGATATGGTCCGCGCGCATTCTCCGGCGGCGCACAATGGGTTAACAGAATCGCGTCGTCCGCGGAACTTTCTCCAAAGAACAATGGGTTGACTAACAGATGTGCGACAATATGCGACACCCTCGCTGAGGCGGTCAGGACCCACGCTCTTTGTCCTACATACGCGCTTTGTCTTCCAAGATCCTTGTTTGACACTGGTATGATTTATTGTGCACCCTTTCGCGGAAAGTCATCAATCGTAGGGACGTCAATAGTTGGGCAATCCTTTGTGTTATTGTTGTATTGTAGCGACTGCGACCATCGCTACAATCTAAATACTGGAAATCTGTCTAACTGGAGGTATCTATCGTATTCCTAAATGCTGCGTCCGGTTAGACTGGAAGCCGGTCCGAATATGGTTGGGAAAAAGGCTAGGCAGATGATTATGATATTGTATATGTAGGTACTTACACTACACTTTAATATTAGTATCCATAAACTAATTATTTAGTTATTGCAAAAACTCAAAAGGAAAATTAATTTATTTATATATACTTACTAGAGTAGGTAGGACATAGATATCGACGCTTGAAAGGCAAACATATCTTCTTCTTCTTCAGCCTATAGATGTCCACTGCTGGACAAAGGCCTCCCCAAGGCTTTCCACGCTGACCGGTCTTGTGCTGCCCGCATCCATCGGCTTCCCGCGACCTTCACCAGGTCATCGGTCCACCTTGTTGGGGGCCTCCCTACGCTGCGTCTTCCAGTACGTGGCCGCCACTCCAAAACCTTACTGCCCCATCGGCCATCGGTTCTACGAGCAATGTGCCCTGCCCACTGCCACTTAAGTTTAGCGACTCGCAGAGCTATGTCGGTGACTTTGGTTCTTCTGCGGATCTCCTCATTTCTGATTCGATCGCGCAGAGAAACTCCTAGCATAGCTCTTTCCATTGCCCTTTGTGTGACTCTGAGCCTTCGTATGAGGACCATTGTGAGCGACCACGTTTCAGTTCCGTAAGTCATCACTGGCAACACACACTGGTCAAAGACTTTAGTCTTGAGACACTGTGGTATCTTGGACGACGAGGAGATGTAGCGTAGCTTCCCGAACGCTGCCCAACCGAGCTGGATTCGCCGACACACCTCTTTCTCGATGTTGGACCTACCTAGTTGGACTGTTTGTCCCAGGTATATATACTCGTCAACAACTTCGAGTGCAGAGCAACCAACTAAAATTGGAGTGGGTGCGACATGAGAGTTCGACATGATCTTCGTCTTATCCATGTTCATTTTTAGACCCACTTGTTGGGAAGCTCTGCTGATGTCATTGAGCATTTTGCCCAAGTCTTCCAGGGTCTCAGCCATGACCACGATATCATCTGCGAAACGGAGATTAGTGATGTACTCGCCGTTGATGTTGATGCCAAGTCCTTTCCAGTCCAGGAGCTTGAAGACATCTTCCAACGCAGCAGTGAACAATTTAGGAGATATGACATCTCCTTGTCTCACTCCACGCTGCAGTTGGATCGGTTTCGAGTCCTGATCCTGGAGACGGACTGACATGGTGGCGTTTTTGTACAAACACTTTGTCACCGCAATGTATCGATGGTCAATTGGATGGTCAAATCAAAACAAAAATGGCACCGCTGGAGAGACTGTAGCACCGCCCAAGTCTCAATCGAATCGAAGGCCTTCTCATAGTCCACAAACGCCAGCATAGTGGTTTGTTATGCGTGCTACACACCTTCAGTTTTATCTGTACGATTTATCTGCACAGTTAAACTGTACAGATAAATCGTAGGTCCATACAGCCTACACACTTTCAAGTAAAACTGCGCGATCTTTCAGTTTTTATCATCATGGCCTCCATGGACGACGCTTTAGCGACCGTAGGACTAATTTGTGTGTTACAAGAAAATAGACGAAAACGAAAAAAACGGGAATTGTGCTGTAAACACTGGCTTCTGTTGAGAAAATCGTATTCACACACATCTTTGATAAACGAATTGAAAATTACTCCAAAAGACTACAATAATTATTTGAGAATGAATGAGGAAACTTATTTGCAGCTGCTGTCTTTAGGGACACCATTACCATTTAGTGATACCATATTGAGAAATTCTATAACGCCTCATGAAAGATTAACGGCAACTTTCACGTAGTTTCAAAATAAGCTTCTCATAAGCTGAATCTTTTTTTACTCGATTATGGTATTCCTTGCTTTTGATTTACCACAATGAAGGCTCCGATTGGTATAGTTGTATAAACTCTTCCAGACATTCGCGTTGGGCCATGGTCGATGAGTTTTCATTGAGGCGGAGAGCAAGACAAAACACTTATATGTATAAGTCGTGTTCACTTCACGCTCGCTGCGACAAAACTGACAAAACTGCGCAGTTTTCGACTACACACTCTCAGTTTTAACTGTACAGTTCTATCTGTACAGATTTATCTATTCATATTTTGATTAGATGACAGTTTAACTGTACAGTTCAACTGTTTGGTCTACACACCTAACGACTTATCGGTACAGTTCGACTGTGCAGATAAATCGTACAGATAAAACTGAAGGTGTGTAGCACGCATTATACTCCTCGGACTTTTGTATAACTTGCCGCAGCGTATGAATGTGGTCTATGGTGCTAAAGCCTTTTTGGAAGCCTGCTTGTTCGGGAGTCTGGAAATCGTCGAACCTGCGAGCGAGACGATTCGTGATGACCCTAGAAATCTAAGCGACAAAAATTCGTAAATTGAGTTATATACACCATTCGAACCGCCAGATTTTTCTGCGTCGTTTGGTGTATAATTGTATATAACTCAATTTACGAACTTTTGTCGCTTAGATATGATTGCCTTTTAAGCGTCGATATATTATCGCGTAATAATTATGTTAACCCTAAAATTTTGTTAATAGATTTCTAAATGTGAGGAATATTAAATTAAACTGATTACTTATTCTAATGTTTCATTTTACCGTATATGTTTTTATTTCCTAAATTGCCTATGTAATAAACTATCATTACACCATATTTTTTTAATGTCAAAATGTATCAATATTCATCTAAATTGTGATAAATATACAATGTGCACTCGTTTCTGACTATTCACAAATCATACTTTATATAATTTAGAATAATATCTTCTAAAGGATCAAAAATGTTTAAGCGTTCACTAAGCTCGATATTTACGCGCGTGTGCGTCTAGCTGCTAGAACGATGCACACAAAGATAGCATCGCAACGATTTTACCTAAACTGTAGCGAGAGAATTTTGTGCACGGACTCTTAAGAAACACACGAAACCGATAATTTGGTATACATTTTTTTGAGTTTTTTATTTTGAGTTGAAACCCTTCTCATATCGTTTGATATCATCTAAAGATGCCATGCCCTTGGTATGTATATACCCTTTATGTTACACGTTGTATATCTGTTTTGTTTATATGTATTCAACTACGGTGCAGAATTATGATACGGTGAACACGGAGATAGCGCGTTTTTGAGCACATGTGTTTAAACGATCATATCTCATTTAAATATCAATTAAAGCGATAACATAGGGCTTTTTATTGTTAACTAGCTTTCCACCCGCGGCTTCGCCCGCGTGGAGTTCGGTTATACCGTGCTTTTTAGATTTCCCTCGGGAATAACATTTTTTCCGGGATAAAAGGTAGCCTATGTTCTTTCTCAGGGTCTAAAAATTGTCTGTGCCAAATTTCATCAAAGTCGGTTGAGAGGTTTAAGCGGGAAAGCGTAACAGACAGACAGACAAGAGTTACTTTCGCATTTATAATATTAGTATGGATTACAATATTTAAACTATATAGATTAGGATAAAAAATAAAACTATAGATTTGTCCATACAAAATAATTTATTTACAGCCATAATAAATACTAAAAATTAAAAAATAAAGTATTTAAGGGTGGCTCCCATACAACAAACGTGATATTTTTTCGTTTTCTGGTCCATATTAATAACGAGAAGAGAAACATCTTTTTCCGTCTTTTAATTTTGAAAAAAAAAATACTGACCGCGCGAGCCGTTGTTCCAGATAAACTTTACATGCCACATATGCGCAATGCAAATGTGGCATTTGTGCATATGTGACATGTAAAGTTTAAAATTAAGGCCTAAAATTAAAGTAATATAACATAAGTAGGCTAATATTCTCGCAAAATAAACAAAAATCAAACCGATAGCATTTACCATTACTGAGAAAAACAAAAATTTGTGCAACAGTTCTCATTCATACAATGAAATCACTTTCGTTTTACAGAATTTTTTGTTCTACATACCATACAATAAAAAAAAACAAGTACTATAATGCAACACAGCACTTTTAAAGCCCTTTCCAAAAAGGTACCACATTTGATCATTATGCAAAATGTATTCGAAGGCATTGATATAATATTAAACTAAGGAAGATATGTCACTAGCGCACTGAAAATGAAGCGTACAAAACATTATAATTCTAATGTCTTGCCTTAGTCACTCTCGATACACTCGTAAAAACAAACGACAAACACTAGCCATCTTTTTCTTCTCTATGCTTTAGATTGCGCCCCATCTCACTCACATTGTACCAACGTGTGAAATGTACGCAGAATAAAAAAAATTGGTTGCCTGTAAAGTCGGTATACGGGCAAAAGTATTACGTGACAACGACTTTGAGTGGTAAAATAATTTTAATGTGAATATTCATTCGTATAGTAGGAAGAAGGATGAAATAATAGTAACAATTTAAAACATTAATTTATACAAAGAATCTCGCACTGAATTTCATATTAACAAAATTTTATTTTTACCTTTACACATACATACGTATTTATATACAAATATACATACAATAACTTGCAATACATTTGCCTATCTCTCTCACTCGCTCTTAGGCGGGCTAACTGTGCTCGAGTGGAAGGGACGCGTGCCTTTCACTTTTTATTTATGTATGTCTCTCTCGCTCTTAGGCGGGCTAACCATGCCCGAGTGGAAGGGACGCGTACCTCTCACTCGCTCTCATTGTGCGCGCATAGGTAACGTGAGCGGGGCGCGTAACGCAGTTTCTTGAAGTGTCTCCCGGCAAACCAATTTATAAGACGTCACGTCAAAAATTTGCATGTGTGTGCTGTTGCTCCGATCGGCACATTTATTTTGGTTAATTAGTTAGAGCATATCATATCTGTTTAATATTATATCAATGTTCGACTTGTACACACCGAGTGCATGATTTGGAAATACGGAAGTCATGAACAATAGCGGACTTCTATGAAAAGGAGGCTAGTTGGAGCTAAACGATTTAGAAGCGATAGAGACAAGTCTTAGTTTTCTATGCCTAGGTTTAATGTTTTTTAAACGATTTTATTCAACTTACCCCGTTTGTTTGTTTCTTTATTTTTTTTTTTCTTAGATAGAATTTAGTAATTTAAATTTTACCCTCTTCCTGTCAACAGATTGATTCGAAATTTAGTATACGTCTTTGGTTTTGGTGACAAAACGATTATGTATATTGTTACGGGCTAGGGGTACTAAAACGCCGGTTAAGGGTTACGAAGTTTATTGACGACGAAGGTACAGTCGGTAGTAGGCAATGACAAGTAGAACGTGGCTGATGTTGTACCGAAGTCTTCCCTTATGTCCACGAGTCCGTGTCGTAAACACACAATAACACTACAGATGTTACTTCACGTAGTACTCAAACTTCTCGTTACAGTGGTCGCAGTAGGTACTCTCAAAGATCGCTTCTTAACTGTCGCTGTTTTCGTATCGATCGTCGAATGCAGACTGACTGTGCGCCGGCGTCACGGCGCTATACGATACGGTCAGCTGATCGATCATTCCAGATTCGTCTAGACGTAATAATAATAGCGCATAACTTCGAAGCCATTCAGTAAGTACCTACGGTAATTCCCGGAAACGGGTTTCTGGAAATTTCGATATCGACACTTTGTTGACAAAATTGTTGAGACCTGTACCATTCGATAGGCCATCCTAGGTCTAGCAATGCGTTTTTATAATGAACCCTTACAATGTCTAGATTTCGAGTCATAGAGCTTAAAAGATATGCACTGCATGTCACGCAATATTGAACCTTACGCCATCGACATAAGGTCCATTCGTAACAATATTCAATATTATTGAAAATCCAAGATGGCCGCTGCTACAATATGGTGGATAACCTATTTTTTTTTTAATCCATTAATATGGGCATCAAATGAAAGGGTTTGACAAGTAGAATACAGTGCACTATACAAAATTAAATGAATTAAATAGAATGAGAAATAAAAACCAACAACTTTAAAATAAAAAAAAAAGTTTTTTTTAAGTTAAATGGTTTCATTCTAAACAGTCATAGCAATGTTGCAGATAAATGTACTAAAAACTAAAAAATAAATTTTAAATTGCACTGATTACACCGTGCCATTTGGTGTCCGGAATTTAAGGCGTCGACCGTCTCATATTTTTTTGTTGACACTTTGGCTTCTGGAATTGACCATATGGAAAAATCCATTGGGTTTTAGTCCGAGGAATATGGTGGCCATTGTTGCGAAGAAATGAAGCTCGGAACATTTTCTTGTAAAAAAATTTGGGTTAAAAAAAGCTCGTGAAGCTTTGTGAGATGGTGCCGAGTCTTGTTGAAAGGTCCAATGATTTCTACCAAATTGCTTACGTGCCCAAGGTAACAAAGCATCGTTTAAAATCTTTTTACGGTAGATCTGCTGGTCTACCTTTACACCCTGGTCAATGAAAACGAGAGGTGAGCGTCCCATGGCAGTTACCGCCGGCCAAACCATCACAGATGCTGGTGCTTGCTTTCGCAAGGCAATTCGTCGGTCTAAATTGTCATTTGATTTACACTTTAACCATACGCGATCATTTTGCTTGTTCACATATTGCTGAACGGTAAAAAAATTTTCATCGGAAAATACCGCTATCAACGTGCAAGTGCTTTAAGTTCTTAGCTCTTTCTAGACGAACTGTCTTTTGTGCAAGTGCCAGATTTTGCACTTTTTGTAATTTGTAGGGCTTCAGTTGAAGTTTATTTTTTAATATGCGCCCTATGCTCCGGGCAGATACATTAAGACTTTTCGCCAATTTAACTGCGCTTTGTCGTGGATTTCGTTCAATTCTAGCCTTTACCTTTCGAACCATTGCTGATGATGTTGCTGTTGTTGGATGTCCACCTCCATGGCGTTTTTTGATGCTATCCGTATCTTTGTAACGCGTGATGGTCCGATACCCAAACATTTTGTTCAAATGTCCTAGCTCATTAACGATGGCTGCCTGCGATTTTCCAGCCAAATACAAAGCAATGACACCGTTTCGTTTGACTTCCCTCTGCAAGACTTTTTTAATAACGACGAAAAATAGTAGGCTTTTGTTAGTTTATTAACAATACCTTATACTAAGGAATGTGAAAAAATGGGCGCCATATTGTAAACAGTTTAGTTGCTAAAGCAACGTAAAATTAGTAACACTTCGAGTGCCGAACCCTGTATATTATTTGTGATTACAATACACTGATTACCATAAGTGAATTTCCCTATTCACTTATGGTAATCAGTGTAGCAGCCCTCGATGCACAAGTTCACCGCGCAAGTGCTACACCTCCACACCGTCGTGCGACGCACTTTGGCTGCGTGGCACAGTTTACAGCGCTGCGGTCGCAAATTTTTGGCAGGCAAATGCATCTGTGATGATGCGGCTGGTGCCGCTGGTGCCGCTGGTTTCAACGGCCGAGGTAGTGCCACAGGTCTGCACATCTGCAGTAACTCCTTCACCAATTGCATTCGAAACGCACGATTCCCAATGACTTTAGTGCGGTTGTGGTTAAACATAACAAACGAGTTGTGTATTGATACATTGAAAAGTCGGCGAAAGAGTTTTTTATACCACACTATATTTCTTACTCTCTCTAAGGGGTAGGCATGCAGCATTTGATCCTTATGGTCTATGCCGCCCATAGAGAGGTTGTAGTCAAGTACCACCTGGGGTTTGTATTTATAATACCCATATTTCTCAATTCCACCGACTTCTACTGGATGGAATGTAGAGATCATTGCAACCACGTTTTTGTCCATCCACACAACCACACTTAAATCCTTGGTCGAGCTGAAAGCCACCTCCCCCGCTTTCATGTTTTTTTTCCCCTTTTCTTTTAAGGCTTCGGGAACAAACTCCCTGGTTAGTCGAAGAGTGCCCATCGAATCAGTTTTGTACTTCACTTTGAGGATCCGAGACAAGAGTGGAGAGTTATAAAAATTATCCATAACGAGCGTATGCCCTCTATGGAATAAAGGTCTCATCAAAGTGAGTACAATCTGAGATGTAGCATTCTCTGGCTCATCCGCTTCCTCACGCTCCTCAACCAATTCCTGCTCCCCCACCTGCGCAACATGAACGTGCTCCTTGCCCGAGTAAACCTCCATCCTCCACAAATAGCCGGTCCTCGACTCGCACAACTCGTAACTTTTTATACCTACTCTCGCTTTTTTTGTGGCAATTTTTTGCGAGAAAGAGAGTCGCCCCTTCCATAAAAGGAGTGACTCGTCAATTGCAATATTTTGCTCGAGTAGGTATAGAGAGCAAAATTTTTTATTTAGGTGCTCAATGATGGGCATAATTTTATGGAGTCTGTTGGAATGCACGGGCAATGAGGCGTTGTCTACAAAATGTAGACACCGTTTGATTGCCAAAAACCGGTTGTAAGGCATGATGGCCGCGAAATTCCCAATATGGACTTCATCGAATATGGGATACCAATATTCTCGCTCCACATTGTTTATGACGAGCGACTGCAACATTATAATGGCGAAAAATTTCCTTATATCGTTATCGGTGACGTCCTTCCACCGTTGGAGCCTGGAATGGCGCTTTTCAGTGCGTCTTAACAATTCGCCACCATATCGGTTAGTCTCACGAACAATGTGGGCGATAATATTAGCATCCCAAATCTTCAGAAAGATTTCCAAGGGAGTTAACTCCAGGTTTTCAAATGTTGGGCCAGGAGAGGGAACAGTAAAAACTTCCCGGATTCCCTCAAAATTCTCTGGTTCGCTTCGCCAATCGAAGCTGACCAAGTCTTCATCGGCTCCGGGACCTAAGACATTTCGAAGAGCTAAGTCGGCTTCAGCGTCGATAATGCTTATCTCCTTAGCTAACGACGGGTCCTCTAAACTATCGCAGTTCACCGGATACTCGTCGATATTTCTTGATTTCAAGGTACCCACCAGAAATTTTTCATGTTCGACGTCACTGCCTTCGCCAGGCTCTGCGAACTCACGCTCGATATCTGGGGAAGTAGGTGAAGCAATTTTAATTAAATCATCTTATGGAGGCCACACATTCAATGCAAATAAAAGTCTAACTTACTCAACTCGTAAGCGCTGCTTCCAGAGCCAGGTGCAGTTGATGAAATGGTGGAAGCTGAAAAATTTATAAATTTTAGTAAAATTAGTCATATACCCAAAAAAAAAAAAGCTTTTAATATGATACTAACAAGGTGTAAACCCCACAAACTCAATTTCGGCCGACAAGGGGTTTTGAGGTAATACGGTACTCTGAATGATCCCCGTCGACGGCGAGAACTGGATTGCGCGATTCCTGTCAATAAAAAATGGGGATAACAATAAATTTTGTTTTGTTTATATTTTTTTAGAACCAACCTCATAAACGCATTCACCAATCGGTGAAACAAAATATCTTACTTCTTTCGAAAGGAAGTTGAACTAAAAACATAAAGAGAATGAATGAATGCTGCTTGAACAATTTAATATAATAAAGGGTAATTAGGTTCATTTTACCGCGATTGTTCTACGGACGGTCCTGGGGTAGGCTCGACAGCCTCCGCACTTCCACTCGCAGAGCTAAACATAAAAATGAAATTAGTCGAACTCTTTATAGTAAAAAAATACTTAAGTATCAAAAAAAAAATGATTAGCAAGCAAAACTTACGTAAAAGACAAAGAGCGTGCACATCTTGGCTTAGACACTCGTTCACCTCCCCGAGCAACTCCCCGGGCAACTCTCCCACCAGCTCCGCGACTTAAAACGATAAATTTTGTTGTTTATATTTTTTTAGAACTAACCTCATAAACGCATTCACCAATTGGTGAAACATAATATCTTACTTCTTTCGAGGCGGGGTCCTTGCAGGAGGTACGGTCTTTAACTTCGCCTTTGGAGTCCCAGGAGCAACTCTCCGAGCAACTTTCCCACCAGCTCCGCGACTTAAAACGATAAATTTTGTTTTGTTTATATTTTTTTAGAACCAACCTCATAAACGCATTCACCAATTGGTGAAACATAATATCTTACTTCTTTCGAGGCGGGGTCCTTGCAGGAGGTACGGTCTTTAACTTCGCCTTTGGAGTCCCAGGAGCAACTCCCCGGGCAACTTTCCCACCAGCTCCGCGACTTAAAACGATAAATTTTGTTTTTTTTTTATATTTTTTTAGAACCAACCTCATAAACGCATTCACCAATTGGTGAAACATAATATCTTACTTCTTTCGAGGCGGGGTCCTTGCAGGAGGTACGGTCTTTAACTCCGCCTTTGGAGTCACAGGTAGTCCCATTATGTGGAGGGGAGGGTTCATTTCCTCGATCGCATCGGTGTTATCTGGAATAAATAAAAAAGTACATAAAGTATTGCGTAAGCCAGAACATAAAACTGATTTCTGCTATAGTAGGAACTGTTAATCTTACCCATGACAGATTCCGGAGTGGTCCGTGAAGGCGTGCCCGCAGACTGCATAACTCGGGCAATCGTTTGCTGCGGGATTGTTAAGTCGGGAGGTGGGCCCTCGATAACATCATCCTCCATCTTCTCGGTGATATCTGATATATAACAACGAGAATTTATGTATACTGGATAAAAAAATAATGTGTTTAAAAATATTTGGACATTCATACCATGCGAACGTTGTAACTCCCACGGCTGAAGTACACGTGGGGGAGGGACAGGCGGTACCCCCGGTAAAAGTGGGCATGAGACCCAGACCCGCGTATCTTTTTTCCTGTCTTTTGAATTTCCTTTTCTGTAAATAAATAAAATAATGCTCACCGGATAACAAGCTAGCGACAGTACGAGCAGGTAAAACATAAAATTTTTTTGAATTTACAAAAATTTTTTGAATTTACTTACTTTTGCTCTGGAGAATCAGGCATCCTGAAGTTGCCTACTTGCTTTTTTTTCCTGAGCTCCGCCAGGTGCTTTTTTTGAGCAGGAGACAACTTGGCCCGATTTTTAGCGTCCAAAGCCATTTTGACAGCTTTTAGTTGCTCTATCAAGGAAGTTGGACTAAAAACATAAAGAGAATCAATGAATGCTGCTTGAACAATTTAATATAATAAAGGGTAATTATGTTCATTTTACCGCGATTGTTCTACGGACGGTCCTGGGGTAGGCTCGACAGCCTCCGCACTTCCACTCGCAGAGCTAAACATAAAAATGAAATTAGTGTAACTCTTTAGAGTAAAAAAAATACTTAAGTATAAAAAAAAAGAAAATGATTAGCAAGCAAAACTGACGGAAAAGACAAAGAGCGTGCACATCTTGGCTTAGACACACGTTCATCTCCCCGAGCAACTCCCCGGGCAACTCTCTCACCAGCTCCGCGACTTAAAACAATAATTTTGTTTTGTTTACATTTTTTTAGAACCAACCTCATAACCGCATTCACCAATCGGTGAAACATAATATCTTACTTCTTTCGAGGCGGGGTCCTTGCAGGAGGTACGGTCTTTAACTCCGCCTTTGGAGTCCCAGGTAGTCCCATTATGTGGAGGGGAGGGTTCATTTCCTCGATCGCATCGGTGTTATCTGGAATAAATAAAAAAGTACATAAAGTATTGCGTAAGCCAGAACATAAAACTGATTTCTGCTATAGTAGGAACTGTTAATCTTACCCATGACAGATTCCGGAGTGGTCCGTGAAGGCGTG
This sequence comes from Sesamia nonagrioides, assembly GCA_017933935.1. Classification (NCBI taxonomy): domain Eukaryota; kingdom Metazoa; phylum Arthropoda; class Insecta; order Lepidoptera; family Noctuidae; genus Sesamia; species Sesamia nonagrioides. The sequence continues at coordinate 765,838 of JADWQK010001864.1, forward strand.
CCCGCAGACTGCATAACTCGGGCAATCATTTGCTGCGGGATTGTGAAGTCGGGAGGTGGGCCCTCGATAACATCATCCTCCATCTTCTCGGTGATATCTGATATATAACAACGAGGATATATGTATACTGGATAAAAAAATAATGTGTTTGAAAATATTTGGACATACATACCATGCGAACGTTGTAACTCCCACGGCTGAGGTACACGTGGGGGGGGGACAGGCGGTACCCCCGGTAAAAGTGGGCATGAGACCCAGACCCGCGTATCTTTTTTCCTGTCTTTTGACTTTCCTTTTCTGTAAATAAATAAAATAATGCTCACCGGATAACAAGCTAGCGACAGTACGAGCAGGTAAAACATAATTTTTATTTGAATTTACAAAAAAAATTTGAATTTACTTACTTTTGCTCTGGAGAATCAGGCATCCTGAAGTTGCCTACTTGCTTTTTTTGCCTGAGCTCCGCCAGGTGCTTTTTTTGAGCAGGAGACAACTTGGCCCGATTTTTAGCGTCCAAAGCCATTTTGACAGCTTTTAGTTGCTCTATCAAGGAAGTTGGACTAAAAACATAAAGAGAATCAATGAATGCTGCTTGAACAATTTAATATAATAAAGGGTAATTATGTTCATTTTACCGCGATTGTTCTACGGACGGTCCTGGGGTAGGCTCGACAGCCTCCGCACTTCCACTCGCAGAGCTAAACATAAAAATGAAATTAGTGTAACTCTTTAGAGTAAAAAAATACTTAAGTATAAAAAAAAAATAATTAGCAAGCAAAACTTACGGAAAAGACAAAGAGCGTGCACATCTTGGCTTAGACACAAGTTCACCTCCCCGAGCAAGTGTGCAAGCAAGTGGTAGGTCACAACATCGACCGCCGGCGTAAGTTACCACCCACCAGACAAAAACATGCCGCCAAGCGATTCGTCGTGTTCCGGCATGATGTCTGGTGAAGCCGTTCGGAGGACGGGTCTGAGCAGTTGTGTTGCAGTGTGTGTCGAGTGCGATGCGCCAGATGGTGTTGTGTCGGGAGTTTGTTCGTGGAGGGTAGCGGGATCCGAAGCACGGTTCTCCGCTGGCCGACCGCAGGTAGTTGGGGGCCCAAGTAGTGTGCCAGCCACATACGAAAGGCTGCCCCGCCAACTGCGAAAAATCCCAGGGTGGCCCCATCGTGCCGGTTGGCGACCGGACGAGAGGACCCGATGGCGATCCCTGGGGGGGTTCGGGCGTCCCCGCAGTCTCCAGAACAATCTCCCTCTGGCCCAGCATCGTTGGTCGTATTGTTGGGTTTATCATTGCATCACCTCACTCAACTGCCGTCTTCCTTCCTATTCACTCAGTATATAAACTTATGAAAGGTTACAAAAGGAAAAGTAGGTGTGCACAGCGGGCGCACGTCCTCTCGTTCATAGTGCACCTCTCAAACATCCGAGGTTTGCACTCCAATATCGATGCAGTCCATCACCACCTTGAGACTGAAAAGCCCCACCTACTTTTCTTGACGGAGACCCAGATCAGATGTCCGACTGATGCGGCATACCTCGGCTACCCGGGATACTCTTTGGAGCATCATTTCCTGCAGCGTGCCGGGGTCTGTGTGTATGTCCGCAATGAAATCTGTTGCCGGCGCCTCTGTCACCTCGAAGACCCTCACTTCTCGTCCCTATGGCTGTTGGTTGACACTGGTGTGGACAAAATAGTTTACACCTGTGTCTACCGATCGCACAGCGGTGATCAGGAGACAGCTCAATTATTTGACCACCTCAGTGAGGCTGCTGTCAATGCGCTGCATCGGCACCCTGACGCTCAGTTCGTCGCTCTGGGGGACTTCAACGCCTGCCACCAGGACTGGCTCTTCCCATACCAGAGGACCGACCACGCTGGGAGAGAAGCGCGAAACTTCGCGCTTTCTATGGGCCTTTCCCAGCTGGTAGAGCAAGCGACTAGGGTGCCTGATGTAGTTGGCCATACTGCCAACTGTTTGGACCTTCTGCTGACCACTGATCCGGACAGATGTGTTGTAACAGTTTCCTCACCGTTGGGAACTTCAGACCACTGTCTGGTGAAGTCTGTGTCGTCCTTCTCCCCACCAGATCACGACTCTCGTGGTGAACGGCGAATGTGGCGATACAGGTCAGCGGATTGGGATGAGATGCGCCACTTCTTTGCGTCTTATCCTTGGCAGCAGGTCTGCTTCTCTTCTGACAATCCGTCGAGCTGTGCGGACGCTATAGCCGATGTGGTGCGTCAAGCTATGGAGTATTTTATCCCATTCAATGACGTGCCCGTCGGTGGCTCGGCTCGCCCATGGTTCAATGCCGATTGTGTCCAAGCTGAACAGCGTAAGCACACGGCATTTCTCGCCTGGGTTGACGCTCGTGACCGCGGAGCTCCGGATCTAAGCTCAAAGAAGAGAGCCTTTAACCGTGCTGCCAAGTCCTACAAGAAGGCGCTCAAGAAGGCTCGCTTCGACCGCATTACCCATATTGGCAACAAGTTATCTGCGCAGCCATCCGGTAGCAGATCTTTTTGGTCCCTTGCCAAATCGGTTGAGGCGAACTTCTGTCGGCCCTCACTGCCTCCGCTGGTTAGGCCTGATGGAACACTGACTCATACGGCGAGAGAGAAAGCAGGTCTCTTTGCTTCTCTCTTTGCCCATAATTCGCGTCTTGATACTGGCAGTGCTACTCCACCTAATTTACCTCATTGCGGAGCTTCAATGCCTGAGGTTCGCATTAGAAACAAGGAGGTTCTGAGAGTACTGTGTCGTCTGGACGTGGATAAGGCTAGTGGTCCGGATGGTATACCAGCGATTGTTCTTAAAGCATGTGCGCCCGAGTTGTCTCCTGTATTGACGCGCTTGTATCGCCTCTCATTTAGGACTGGTATAGTGCCCAAGTCCTGGAAGCTTGCTAACGTGCAGCCCGTGCCCAAGAAGGGTAGTCGTGCCCATCCTGCCAACTATCGGCCGATTTCGATCACCTCCATACTTTGCAAAATTATGGAGCGTGTATTGAACTCGCGCCTCTTGGCATACCTGGAAGGTAACGATCTCCTCAGTGACCGACAGTACGGGTTTCGCCGCAATCGGTCAACTGGGGACCTACTAGTGTATGCCACTTCCTTTGTTGGGCGAGGCCCTCGAGAAGAATGGGGAAGCGATTGCAGTCCCCCTTGATGTCTCGAAGGCCTTCGACCGGGTATGGCACGCTGGCCTTTTGAGTAAGCTTCCAGCGTACGGCATTTCCCCTAGCCTGACTGGCTGGGTAAAAGACTTCCTGACTGAACGGTCCCTCCGAGTTGTTGTCGACGGATGCTCTTCCGAGCCCATGTCAACTAATGCCGGTGTTCCTCAGGGGTCTGTTATCTCTGCAACTCTTCCTGCTGCATATTAACGATCTGCTGATACCCGATATCTATGGGTATGCAGATGACAGCACAGTTGTAGAGAGATACCTGCCGGATGCTCGGGCTAGTAGGGAATCAATCCGGTCCGAAAGAGAGGCCATGGTTGAGCGAACGAGTGTTGCACTGCAGGCAGTCTCCGAATGGGGCAATGCCAATCTTGTGGCGTTCAATGCCGCCAAAACACAGGCGTGTCTTTTCACCGCCAAAAGGAGCCCGTTCACCTTGGCCCCTACTTTTCGGAATGTGTCCTTGGAGTGTTCCGACCGCCTTCAGCTTTTGGGAGTTGAGATTTCCTCGAACCTTAACTTTGGGCGGTTCATTGAGTCCAAGGCCAAGGTAGCTGCCAGGAAACTTGGCGTTATCGCAAAGGTCCGGCAGTACTTCACACCTGGGCAGCTTCTAATGTTATACAAAGCACAGGTCCGTTCGTGTGTGGAGTACTGCAGCCACATTTGGGCTGGTGCTGCCAAGTGTGTCACCTGGCCACGTTGGATTCAGTGGAGAGACGTGCAAAGAGGCTGATTGGTGACCCTGATCTAACTCGAGTTGGTCTCCAAAGCCTAGAGCACAGGCTAGAGTAGCCAGCCTTTCGGTGTTCTATAGGATGCATTTCGGGGAGTGTGCGAGGGAATTGCATGATTTAATTCCCCCATCTCCGTTCCACCAGCGGACGACCCGTCGTACGGCTGGTTTCCACCCTTACGTTGTTGACACCACTACGATCCGGACGAAGCGTTTCGCCTCTCCTTTATACCGCGTACGTACATCGAGGGACTGGAACAATTTGCCAGCGGCGGTGTTTCCGTCGGACTACAATTTGAGTGTCTTCAAGACTAGAGTGAATAGGCTCTTAATAAACTAGTGCGCTTTACCATCAACGATTGCGTCACTGCTTACCATCAGGCAGGATTGCGGTCAAGCGCTGGTTATATGTAAAAAAAAAAAAAAAAACTCCCTGGGAAACTCTCTCACCAGCTCCGCGACTTAAAACAATAATTTTGTTTTGTTTACATTTTTTTAGAACCAACCTCATAAACGCATTCACCAATCGGTGAAACATAATATCTTACTTCTTTCGAGGCGGGGTCCTTGCAGGAGGTACGGTCCCTAACTCCGCCTTTGGAGTCACAGGTAGTCCCATTATATGGAGGGGAGGGTTCATTTCCTCGATCGCATCGGTGTTATCTGGAATAAATAAAAAAGTACATAAAGTATTGCGTAAGCCAGAACATAAAACTGATTTCTGCTATAGTAGGAACTGTTAATCTTACCCATGACAGATTCCGGAGTGGTCCGTGAAGGCGTGCCCGCAGACTGCATAACTCGGGCAATCATTTGCTGCGGGATTGTGAAGTCGGGAGGTGGGCCCTCGATAACATCATCCTCCATCTTCTCGGTGATATCTGATATATAACAACGAGGATATATGTATACTGGATAAAAAAATAATGTGTTTGAAAATATTTGGACATACATACCATGCGAACGTTGTAACTCCCACGGCTGAGGTACACGTGGGGGAGGGACAGGCGGTACCCCCGGTAAAAGTGGGCATGAGACCCAGACCCGCGTATCTTTTTTCCTGTCTTTTGACTTTCCTTTTCTGTAAATAAAAAAAATAATGCTCACCGGATAACAAGCTAGCGACAGTACGTGCAGGTAAAACATAAAATTTATTTTTTAATTTACTTACTTTTGCTCTGGAGAATCAGGCATCCTGAAGTTGCCTACTTGCTTTTTTTGCCTGAGTTCCGCCAGGTGCTTTTTTTGAGCAGGAGACAACTTGGCCAGATTTTTAGCGTCCAAAGCCATTTTGACAGCTTTTAGTTGCTCTATCAAGGAAGTTGGACTAAAAACATAAAGAGAATCAATGAATGCTGCTTGAACAATTTAATATAAATAAAGGGTAATTATGTTCATTTTACCGCGATTGTTCTACGGACGGTCCTGGGGTAGGCTCGACAGCCTCCGCACTTCCACTCGCAGAGCTAAACATAAAAATGAAATTAGTGTAACTCTTTAGAGTAAAAAATACTTAAGTATAAAAAAAAAATGATTAGCAAGCAAAACTGACGGAAAAGACAAAGAGCGTGCACATCTTGGCTTAGACACACGTTCATCTCCCCGAGCAACTCCCCGGGCAACTCTCTCACCAGCTCCGCGACTTAAAACAATAATTTTGTTTTGTTTACATTTTTTTAGAACCAACCTCATAAACGCATTCACCAATCGGTGAAACATAATATCTTACTTCTTTCGAGGCGGGGTCCTTGCAGGAGGTACGGTCTTTAACTCCGCCTTTGGAATCCCAGGTAGTCCCATTATGTGGAGGGGAGGGTATATTTCCTCGATCGCATCGGTATTATCTGGAATAAATAAAAAAGTACATAAAGTATTGCGTAAGCCAGAACATAAAACTGATTTCTGCTATAGTAGGAACTGTTAATCTTACCCATGACAGATTCCGGAGTGGTCCGTGAAGGCGTGCCCGCAGACTGCATAACTCGGGCAATCATTTGCTGCGAGATTGTGAAGTCGGGAGGTGGGCCCTCGATAACATCATCCTCCATCTTCTCGGTGATATCTGATATATAACAACGAGGATATATGTATACTGGATAAAAAAACAATGTGTTTGAAAATATTTGGACATACATACCATGCGAACGTTGTAACTCCCACGGCTGAGGTACACGTGGGGGAGGGACAGGCGGTACCCCCAGTAAAAGTGGGCATGAGACCCAGACCCGCGTATCTTTTTTCCTGTCTTTTGACTTTCCTTTTCTGTAAATAAATAAAATAATGCTCACCGGATAACAAGCTAGCGACAGTACGAGCAGGTAAAACATAAAATTTATTTTTGAATTTACTTACTTTTGCTCTGGAGAATCAGGCATCCTGAAGTTGCCTACTTGCTTTTTTTGCCTGAGCTCCGCCAGGTGCTTTTTTTGAGCAGGAGACAACTTGGCCAGATTTTTAGCGTCCAAAGCCATTTTGACAGCTTTTAGTTGCTCTATCAAGGAAGTTGGACTAAAAGCATAAAGAGAATCAATGAATGCTGCTTGAACAATTTAATATAATAAAGGGTAATTATGTTGATTTTACCGCGATTGTTCTACGGACGGTCCTGGGGTAGGCTCGACAGCCTCCGCACTTCCACTCGCAGAGCTAAACATAAAAATGAAATTAGTCGAACTCTTTAGAGTAAAAAAATACTAAGTATAAAAAAAAAATGATTAGCAAGCAAAACTTACGTAAAAGACAAAGAGCGTGCACATCTTGGCTTACACACTCGTTCACCTCCCCAAGCAACTCCCCGGGCAACTCTCCCACCAGCTCCGCGACTTAAAACGATAAATTTTGTTTTGTTTATATTTTTTTAGAACCAACCTCATAAACGCATTCACCAATCGGTGAAACAAAATATCTTACTTCTTTCGAGGCGGGGTCCTTGCAGGAGGTACGGTCCCTAACTCCGCCTTTGGAGTCACAGGTAGTCCCATTATATGGGAGGGAGGGTACATTTCCTTGATCGCATCGGTGATATCTGGAATAAATAAAAAAGTACATAAAGTATTGCGTAAACCAGAACATAAAAGTAATTTCTGCTATAGTAGGAACTGTTAATCTTACCCATGACAGATTCCGGAGTGGTCCGTGAAGGCGTGCCCATAGACTGCATAACTCGGGCAATCATTTGCTGCGGGATTATGAAGGCGGGAGGTGTGCCCTCGATAACATCATTCTCCATCTTCTCGGTGATATCTGATATATAACAACGAGGATATATGTATAATGGATAAAAAAACAATGTGTTTGATAATATTTGGACATACATACCATGCGAACGTTGTAACTCCCACGGCTGAGGTACACGTGGGGGAGGAACAGGCGGTACCCCCGGTAAAAGTGGGCATGAGCCCCAGACCCGCGTATCTTTTTTCCTGTCTTTTGACTTTCCTTTTTCTTTTCTGTAAATAAATAAAACAATGCTGACCGGATAACAAGCTAGCGACAGTACGAGCAGGTAAACATTGAATTTATTTTTGAATTTACTTACTTTTGCTCTGGAGAATCAGGCATCCTGAAGTTGCCTACTTGCTTTTTTTGCCTGAGCTCCGCCAGGTGTTTGTTTTGAGCAAGAGACAAGTCCAAAGCCATTTTGACAGCTTTTAGTTGCTCTATCAAGGAAGTTGGACTAAAAGCATAAAGAGAATGAATGAATGCTGCTTGAACAATTTAATATAATAAAGGGTAATTATGTTGATTTTACCGCGATTGTTCTACGGACGGTCCTGGGGTAGGCTCGACAGCCTCCGCACTTCCACTCGCAGAGCTAAACATAAAAATGACATTAGTGTAACTCTTTAGAGTAAAAAAAATACTTAAGTATCAAAAAACAAATGATTAGCAAGCAAAACTTAGGGAAAAGACAAAGAGCGTGCACATCTTGGCTTAGACACTTGTTCACCTCCCCGGGCAACTCTCCCACCAGCTACGCGACTTAAATTACCTCTCCCTCTTGGCATTTTTACAGGACGTGCTACATGCAATACAAGTAAGCATAACAAACACACGCAAAGCCCAAAAAAAGCCACGCAATACAATTCGCCCGTTATTACAATTTACAAGTCCTAAAATACTTTATCTCCTTTTAACTCTGTTTCTATGCGTCGGACACAAAAAACGTACAAGCCCGATTTTGATAGCCGCATTAAGAATTGCACGTTCCGACCAAAAAAATAAATAAAAAAATGTTTAAAAAAAATAAAAAAAGAATTTTTTTTTTTTTTATTCTGGCAATTGAGTCTATGACGACTATTCTGCCAACGTCGAAGTGGGTTTGGACAAGACACTAGTAAATTGAAAGATGATTTTTACTTTCTAGCAGATAGGTTTTTAGTACCTGTAAAGACGAACACAATGTTAGTAAATAAATAAACAAAATAACTTTAAGGTAAAACGAGAATTATATAAATATTATTTAAATAAGCCCAATTTTATTATAATTTAATGTTATTGTAATTGAGAAAAGATGATAATATTTGGACAATTTTGGGGGAGAAATGGGTTAGCAAGGATCTAAAGTTAATGGGAAGAGGGATTTTAATTTCTGACAGAGAGGAGTATAAATCAAAAGAGTTATTATTAAGTGGACAGCAGAAAAATATGTGTTCAAGAATATACCAAGCTCCCTTGCGTTTTGAACTGTTACACCATACAGTATCCCAAGTGGTATACAGCTTCTCTTTAGTGCTGTTTTGAAGATCATAGTTATGAATAGTAAAATGTTTCATATCCACTGAGGCTGTTGTGGCATATTTTGCTAAGTTAGTAGGGATATTTTTGAGTTCTGATAATAAACTCCCACTCCAGTATATCCTGACTTCGACTGCTTTGAAGTGTCTGTGTAAAAATAATTCCAGCCTAGCCAATAGTTCTCAATAGCTAATGTGAATTCCTGTCGGGCAGTAGGGGAATTTTTATTAATGCCTAAATTAAGGATAGCATTAGGGGCAAAGAGGACTGTTTCATATGAGGCTGCATACACTGGATGGGATATTGGCTCACAGGATGAGGTTGGCTCTTAAGTTCCCTATACCTTTTTGATAGTAATGGTATGGGTTTGTTATTCCAGTAGGGAGAGGTGTTGATAACTGAGTCCAGTACATCTAATATAGGGAGTAAGGGATGGGAGGACAAGGAGAATAGTTTCGATAAAAATCGGTCAGCCATTGTCTTTGAATATTCAAAGGAGGGTCTGCACATTCTACCTGAAGGGCGTTTACAGGGGAAGATTTCATGGCACCCAGAACAATCCTGAGACATTTGGATTGGATTTTATCAAGCTTTTTCAATGCTGCTTTGTTACACGGCTCCAAAATAAAGCAACAGTAGTCTAAGACGCTTCTAACTAGAGCGTTATAGATGAGCTTTAGGGTGTATGGGTGAGCTCCCCACCAAACACCAGCCAAAGCCTTAAGTACTGATACCGACCTCTCACATTTTTGGACAGTGTTATTGATGTGATCTACACCAGTTAATTTAGAATCTAAGGTAACACCCAAAAATTTGGCTTTTACATGAATAGGGATAGGCATTCCCTCAATATTAATATTAAGTTGTGGGATGAGCCATTTCCGTGTGAAAATAACGGCAGAGCTTTTTGGGGCGCTAAGCGACAACCCATATCTTACAAGCCATCGGTTCAGTGAAGCCAGGGAGATATTTATGGACGAAACGGCATCATCAATTGACTCATTAGAGGAAAAAACTGCTATATCATCAGCATATTGAAGTGACTTACAATTGTAATTTAAACATGAAGCAAGGTTATGGGTATAAATATTAAAAAGCAATGGACTGAGAACAGAACCCTGAGGCAGCCCCCTCCAAACTGAACGATGTACAGGGTCAGCCCCAGGAGCCCTCAATTAAATAGAGCGATTATAAAAAAGGTTGCATATAATCTGACATAACCTAGCCGGGATTCTCAGCTCTTGCAATTTTTGCCTGAGAATAGGAAGGAGGACAGAATCATAACATAATCTAAATAACATAATCAGGACAGAAACCACCGACTCACCCCGACTAAAGGATAAACAGATTTCAGACGTGAGGAGGCTGACACTGTCAGCCGTACCCAATCCCCTCCTGAAGCCAAACTGAGTCCGCGGCAGGAGCTCCCTATGTTCCACAAACCATTCAAGGCGATTTTTGATAAGGTGGGTTTGATAAGGGTTCGAAGATTTTTAGTAATATGGATGATAAAGCAATTGGTCTAAAAGATGAAGAGAGAGAGAGATGAGAGTGGGGACAACTATTTGAACTTTCCATTCAGGAGGTATAAAACCAGTATGTAAACAGAAATTAATGAGTTCAATATAATGTGCACGGCATTTAGAACCAGACTTGGCCAGAAAAGAATAAGGGAATCCATCCTCTCCCGGGGCAGAGTCTTTAACATGTTTTAAAACTAATTCTAATTCCCTGATGGAGAATGGCTGATCCAATGGGTCTGATGACATTATTGACCCACTAGGGCTAGATCCACATTCCTCAATAGAGGGTACATAGTCAGGGGCAATTTTTGACATAAATTGAGATCCAATTTCTCTGGACATAGCGGGAGATGATGTTGATGAGAAACTTTTTCGGAAAAGTATAAGTTTCTTCCAAACGACTCCAGGAGGGGAACAAGGACTCAAAGAATGGCAAAAAGACCTCCAGCCTTCTCTTTTTTTTTTTCTAAATAGTTTACGTGATTTGGCCATAATCAAATTAAAAGCAGATAGGTTTTCTAAGGTCATGTTGAGGTTAAAGGCCCTTTCAGCATCCTTTCTAGCTTTGACCATTAGGGAACACTCACTATGCCACCATGGTGGGGAAGGTATTTTGCCAGTTGTGGAATTTTTCTGTGGAATGCACTCATCTGCTGAGTGGGATATGCTATCTGAGGTGTTGTTAGCACTGATTGGGGGAAGGGATGAAACAAGGGTATCTAGCAGTTTGGATCCCAGTCTGCAGAGTCTAGTTTGTATTTTAACAAAGGTGTTAAGGTCTCATTAGGAATGAATGTGGATGGGATTTTGACAATGATAGGATAGTGGTCGCTACCAAATGTTACATCTAACCGGATCCAATAGAATAAACTGGCAAAATTAGAGGAGGAGATACTTAAGTCCACACAGCTACTATTGCCCAAGAGAAGATCTGCGTGTGGCGCTACCATCATTTATAATACATAAATTGAGGTCATCTAATATATTGTTACGAATGGACCTTATGTCGATGGCATAAGGTTCAATATCGCGTGACAAGCAGTGTGTCACTTTTAAGTCCTATTTCGGCAGATCTAGACATTTTCTAGGTACAATAATAAAACGCATTGCTAGACTTAGGACGGCCTATCGAATGGTACAGGTCTCAACAGTTTTGTCAACAAAGTGTCGACATCGAAATTCCTAGAAACCCGTTTCCGGGAATTATCGTAGGTACTTACTTGGCCGGTGACCTCGAAGTTATGCAGTATTATTATTACGCCTAGAGGATTCTGGAATGTTCGATCAGCTGGCCTATATATAGGCGGCGCGACGCCGGCGGACAGTCAGTCTACACTCGACTAGCGATACGAAAACAGCGACAGTTAAGAAGCAATCTTAAAGAAGACCTACTGCGACAATTATAACGAGAACTGTAAGTACTACGTGAAGAAACATCTGTAGCGTTATTGTGTGTTTACAACACGGACTTCGTGGACGTAAGAGAAGACTTCGGTACGACATCAGCTACGTTCTACTTGTCATTGCCTACAATCGACTGTACCTTCGTTGCCAATAAACTTCGTAACCCTTAACCGGCGTTTAAGTACCCCTAGCCCGTAACAATTGGTGTCAGAAGCGGCATGCCGGTCACGCCAAGGGAAGACGAAAGAATTCGCACGCGACGACAAGCAGCGATGGATTTGGCGCGTCAAGAGGAAGTATCACTTGGTGTCCCTGCACCCGTAGAAGATGCGGCCGTCGTAACACCGACGAATGTGAGTGCGCCTACTACCACCACCACTGCCGGTGGCAGCGGATCCGATTTATCGGTGTTACTGGCTCACTTGACGGCGCAAATAAAGTTGAGTATAGCAGAATCCCAGGCGCAAATAAAAGGCATAGTAGCAGAATCACAGGCAAAATCCCAGGCAGAAATCCAGGCAAAAATAGATAGATCCCAGGCAGAAACCCAGGCACAAATAAAACAATCCCAGGCAGCAACCCAGTCACAAATAAAGGAATCCCAGCAACTGGTATTACAATTAAATGAAAAGTGGAAAAAGACCAAAGAAGAGGTCAATGAACTTAGAATTAAAACAGCTCAACAAGATGCCCGTCTGGACCAGCAAGACACGCGCATAGACAAACAAGATACACGTATGGACCAGCAAGATACGCGCATAGACAAACAAGATGCGCGTATGGAGAAATTAAACAGTACCATCATGGAGTTTGGGAAGGAAGTAGAATTTTTACATGAGAAGGTACAAAAAGGAGTTATTAAAGGTGTGGTACCGGTACCCAGTGCTTTGCCGACTTTCAAGGTACCTCATTTTGACGGGACAACGTCATGGGTGGCCTTCCGTCTACAGTTTGAAAAGGTCGCAAAAGGCAACAATTGGGACGACGATCAAGCCGTAACCGCGCTTACGCTTGCTCTGCGTGGTGAGGCGGTCCAAATCCTCGAAAATATTTCCGGCGATTGCAATACCCTAGCCTGTCTGTTAGAAGCGTTGGAGTCTAGATATGGAGAGAAACACCTGGAACATGTCTACAGGGCTCAACTCCGCGACCGCACACAGAAAAGCAGTGAGGGTTTGCAACAATGGGCATCGGAAATAGAACGTATTGTTCGGAGGGCGTATGCTTCAACGCCGGGAGTAATTGATGCTAGCACGGTGCAAGCTTTTACTGATGGAATTCGAGATGCGGAAGTCAGGGCTGCGGTTCGTCTGGGGCACCATCAGACTCTGAAGGCAGCCTTGACACACGCTCTGGAGGTGGAAGCAGTACGCCAAGATGGCCGACCACACCACCGTATTCGTGAGGTAACCGCACAAATGAAACCCCGACAAGGGCCAACATGCTATGACTGCGGTGAAAAAGGGCATATTCGGATCAATTGTCCCAGGAAGGCTAAGGGAAGAAGCACTTCTGGGACACAGGTGGAAGCCGAGGATTTAAACTAGGGACAGCCAGGGCTATGGGGCGAGTACTGGCTGGTCGACATGTAGCCCCCATTATAACAGTATCACAAGTGGGTGACGGAAACAGTCTCATTATAGAAGGAGAACTGAATGGTAAATCCTGCAGTTTCACATTGGATACTGGTGCATCAAGAACCATTGCACGACCGGAGCTATTTCCTCGGACCATAGTATGGAAAAGAGGATCTTCACAATGCCGATTACAAACCGCCACTGGCCAACCAGTACTCGTCCTTGGTGAAACGAATGTGACTTTGAAAATGGGTGATAAGACATTCACGCACCCTGTTTTAGTAGCGAATATTACAGATGATTGCATAATAGGACTGGACTTTTTGAAGCAGTGCGTCCTTAATGTAGCAAAAGGAGTATTGAGTTTTCCAGAACAAGAAGTATTTCTTCAAGGTGGAAAACAGGGGTCAGTGTACTGTTTAAGGAGAACGGTATTACCACCAAGATCAGAAACCTTAGTAGATATTAGATTATCACCAACAGGATGCCGTAAACGTTGCATTATAATAGAAGATTCTGGAGATCACCCAGACTGGATAACAGCAAGGACACTGATGATGATTTCCGATAAACCAAAAGTACGCATTATCAACGTTAGTAACAAAGAAATCATTCTTGATAAGAATTGCATGGTGGGTGTGTGCGATCATGTAGCATCTTTGAGAAAAAGGATGGCAGCACAAGGTTTTGCGTTGACTACAGGATGTTGAATGATGCCACGAAAAAGGATAGTTATCCTCTGCCACGTATAGATGACACTTTGGACTTGCTAAGTGGCATGAAATGGTTCTCCACAGTTGACCTCAAAAGTGGATACTGGCAGGTGGAAATCTGTCAGCAGGATAAGGAAAAGACCGCTTTCACCACTGGTCCTGGGAACGGTCTCTGGCAATTCAATGTCATGCCTTTTGGACTGTGCAATGCTCCAGCTACATTTGAGCGCCTAATGGAGCGCATCTTGGTGGGGTTACTTGGTGATGCATGCCTGGTCTATTTGGATGACATCATCATTATGGGACGAAACTTCGCAGAACACCTACGCAATTTGGAGAAAGTCTTTCAGAAACTGCGTGAAGCGAATTTAAAACTCAGTCCTAGTAAGTGTACACTATTCCAGAAAGAGGTTGGATACTTGGGACACATTATTTCGGCGCAAGGAATTCGAACAGACCCTGAGAAAATAAAAGCCGTGTCGAAGTGGCCTACGCCTCGTAATAAAACTGAGGTACGCTCTTTCTTGGGTCTGTGTGCATATTACCGTCGGTTTGTGAAGAACTTCTCCGAGTTAGCGAAGCCGTTGCATCGTTTAACAGAGGAAAAGTGTCAATTTGAATGGAACTCTGACTGCGAACAGGCATTTGCGCTACTGAAAACTCACTTGTGTGAGGCTCCTGTATTAGGTTACCCTAGTAGGGAAGGCCAATTTTTGGTAGACACAGATGCCAGCAATGTTGGTATTGGAGGAGTTCTCTCTCAAACACAAGGAGATAGGCAGGTCGTTATCGCATATTTCAGCAAATGCCTTTCCAAGCCAGAAAGAAATTATTGTGTTACCCGCCGAGAACTTCTAGCCGTTGTTAAGACCTTACAACACTTCAAGAAATATTTGATTGGGAGGCAGTTTACACTTCGTACCGATCACGCTGCCTTACAGTGGCTCCTCCAGTTCAAAGACCCAGAAGGACAAGTAGCAAGGTGGATAGAGCAGCTGCAAGAATTTGACTTTGTCACTGAACATCGGAAAGGCAAGTCACACAATAATGCTGATGCTTTGTCTAGACGACCTTGCGAAGAATCTTGCCGACATTGTGCCAAACAGGAAAAGAAAGAGAACGTAAGGATTATCCAGGTGAACGCTTTGGACGAAGACTGGGATAATCAATCATTGGAAGACGCACAAAAGGAAGATAGTGACTTGAAGACAGTAATCGAATGGAAACAACGTGGCCAGAGGCCCGCTTGGAGTGAAATATCAGCGCTTAGCCCAACAGTAAAAAGTTACTGGGCTCAGTGGGACAGCCTGATAATTGATAATGGAGTTCTCAAGAGGAAATGGGAATCACCCAGTGGACAGGAGGTCACCTTACAGATAGTTGTTCCCGGTGATAAAGTCGCGTCAGTGCTACGACAGGTGCACGACGGAGTATCCGGAGGACATCTTGGAGCAAAGAAAACCCTGGAAAAGGTGAGAAAAAGATTCTATTGGGTGCATTGCCGCGAAGACGTAGAGGACTGGTGTAGAAAATGTGTAGCCTGCTCGTCAGTAAAGGGACCGCAAACGAGGGCCAGAGGTCGGCTGAAAGTGTACAATGTTGGTGCACCATGGGAAAGAGTTGCTGTCGATATAGCTGGGCCATTCCCTGTTACTGAAGAAGGGAATAGGTATATCATCGTCATGCAAGACTATTTCAGCAAATGGCCAGAAGCTTTTGCAGTACCTAACCAAGAAGCCCATACAGTCGCCAAAAAGCTAGTTCACGAGGTGTTCTGTCGATTTGGCATTCCTTTGGAGTTACACTCTGACCAGGGTAGAAACTTCGAGTCTTCACTATTTCGAGAGGTTTGCCAACTGCTCGGGATACACAAGACTCGTACAACACCATATCACCCACAGTCAGATGGAATGGTCGAAAGATTCAATCAGACGTTGGAGAATCATTTGGCCAAAGTAGTGGAAGAACATCAAAGGGATTGGGACCAATACATTCCACTCTTTTTAATGTCATACCGCTCAGCAACACATGACAGCACAAACTGCACACCGGCGAAAGTCAACTTCGGCCGAGAAATTAGGCTACCCATAGATGCACTAACCGGAACACCTCCCGATACTCCTATCCTAGCCGTCGACTATGTGGCCGACCTGCGGCGTAAATTAGATGGAATACATGAGCTAGTGAGGGAGAATGGTCTGAAAACCAGTGAGAAGATGAAGATCCGATACGACCGCAAAGCTAACGTGCCCGGATTTGAAGAGGGAACTTTAGTATGGTTACATAATCCCATTAGAAGGAAAGGAAAGAGTCCAAAGTTCCAAGCCAAATGGGAGGGTCCGTACACGATAGTAACCAGAATAAACGATGTCACCTACCGGATTAAGAAAGGACCTAGAGGGAAGCTGAAGGTCGTACACGTTGACCGCCTAGCTCGCTATTATGGATCAAATCATGCTCGGGACGAGCATGACTAAGAAGGGAGGCAATGTTACGAATGGACCTTATGTCGATGGCATAAGGTTCAATATCGCGTGACAAGCAGTGTGTCACTTTTAAGTCCTATTTCGGCAGATCTAGACATTTTCTAGGTACAATAATAAAACGCATTGCTAGACTTAGGACGGCCTATCGAATGGTACAGGTCTCAACAGTTTTGTCAACAAAGTGTCGACATCGAAATTTCTAGAAACCCGTTTCCGGGAATTATCGTAGGTACTTACTTGGCCGGTGACCTCGAAGTTATGCAGTATTATTATTACGCCTAGAGGATTCTGGAATGTTCGATCAGCTGGCCTATATATAGGCGGCGCGACGCCGGCGGACAGTCAGTCTACACTCGACTAGCGATACGAAAACAGCGACAGTTAAGAAGCAATCTTAAAGAAGACCTACTGCGACAATTATAACGAGAACTGTAAGTACTACGTGAAGAAACATCTGTAGCGTTATTGTGTGTTTACAACACGGACTTCGTGGACGTAAGAGAAGACTTCGGTACGACATCAGCTACGTTCTACTTGTCATTGCCTACAATCGACTGTACCTTCGTTGCCAATAAACTTCGTAACCCTTAACCGGCGTTTAAGTACCCCTAGCCCGTAACAATATTTACTAGCCCTAGTCCAAAATTATCACAGGAATTTGAACCCCAACGGAAGTGAGGACAATTGAAATCCCCTAATATAAGCGAAGGGCCCTTAACACTACTTAAAATATTTTTTATCAGACAATTGAAATCCCCTAATATAAGCGAAGGGCCCTTAACACTACTTAAAATATTTTTTATCAAACTAAGGTAATTCAATTGAGGGTGAGCAACATAAAAAGAGAAAAAATTTATATCCTCAGCCCTTATGGCCACAACATTTATGTTGTCTCCGACAGGGGGAAGAGGAATTTGTGTGAATGCAACTTTGCTATTGATGAGCAGAGCGCATCCTCCATAACCATCCGGGCGATCATGCCGGATACAATTAAAATAAGGAATATTAAAATTACTGTTTGGGGACAACCATGTCTCAGCAATGCTGCAGACAGAGGGTTTATATTTGTTAATAAGGTGTATAAGATCTTGCTTTTTATGTGTAACACTCCTCGCGTTCCACTGTAGACAAGTCAATGGGAGAGCCATTATTTAAAAATTCAAGAACAGATATAAGTTTCAAGGCAACGTGGTCAGGTATATTTGATTGTGGATTGGATATTACTTTGTTTAAAAGGTTTGATAATAAATCAAGTAAGTTGAGGGTGTTGGACTGTTTACTTTTATTAATGTTTTCATTATATTGGTTTGCATCCTCTGGGAATGCACAACCATTTCTAGATGGAGAGAAGGAATAATTTTGAATGAGTGCTTGGTGGGCTTTAACATCAAAACTTGGGGAGAGGGGGGCATATGTTTTGGGTTTGAGGAAAACGGGTTTACGGACGGGGGCCCTAGACTGTGAGAGTGGTGGTGGAGGAGATTGTGGGGAGGAAAAGGATGTGGTTTAAAGGGTGTGGTTTACGGTCGGACTTGGTTACATTTGCGTAGGATCGTGTTACTGGAGGGAAGATCTTACTAGCCTCCATATAGGAAATGTTCCGTTCCGTCATTGCAGCCTTAATAGATTTTTGGCGGCCCAGTTCAAGACATCCATTATAGTTCGCAAAGTGGTTCCCGGAGCAAGAAATACAAAAGGCATTGTCCTGGTCCACATCACAACCATCCCCTGGATGATCATGTCCACACTTAAAACAACGGGGCTTAGATCGACATTTAGTCCGGGTATGACCAAAGCCGCAGCAGTTGTAGCACTGGATGGTGGGATATATATAAATCTCCACATTAAGGGCAGAATAGAAGCAGTACACCCTCTTAGGCAGAACTTGTCCATCAAAAGTTAAAACTACCGTTTGAGTGGGTTTCCATTCTATTATATTCTCTGTAACTTGTCTCCTATTCAACCTACGCACTTTAATAATTTGGCCACAGCCATCAGGGACTTTAATATTTTCTATGACTTCTTCATCTGTCCAGTCAGATGGGACATCCCTTACAATACCCATACGAGTAATGTGGAATTGGGGGATTGAGGTGTCGTAATTTTGGGAAATAGCCTGGTTAACTAAAAAACTGTTTGCATTCTCAACAGACCTAAACTGCACTGAGACTCTATTACGACCAATGCGTTTAACTCCATCTAGCAGAACACTTTTGATGTTAGTTTTTCTTAAGAAGCATGCCAAACTTAATGGGATGGAGAGTTGTACCGGTTGTCTGTCCTTCTTTAAGCGAGACGTGGACAATGTATGGTGGATTATCTCTGGCAGTATAATATTGACGAATAGTATTTTTAGACAATTTCGGAGGGATGGAAGTGGAGGATGCCGGGGGAGATTGAGCGGGTCTTTTTCTTTGGTTGGTTTCCAAGTCCATGTCTGATAATTGATCTCCATGGGGAGGAGTTATGGTCAAGACAGGAGTTAGGTCGAATAACTTATCAGGAGGGTCCGGGGGATCAGGGGGTTTTTAACCGTAGGCATGATGCCTACGGGAGAGACTTACCACAAAAATAGGAACACAAAACACACTTACAGAACAACACAAACAATATCTATCTTGATTGTAGATACACTTTTCAATGACACTAAAATCAAAATAAAAATATTACACAGAAAAAGCACATGTATATCCTTCACCACCTATCTGCTAGTCCGTAAAAAGTTTTGTATGTATATACAATAAAATAAAAAAATACACTCAGACGCACTTTCATTGAAAAATGTTATACAGTATGTTAAATAACAGAGGGCGTTCCCTTAAACTCGTTAATATATATCATTAATAGATTAAAATAAAAATATCAGCATAGAAAAATAAGCATAAAAAAATCCGAATAAAAAAAAAATCTAATTGGAAATAAATTTGAAACCTGTTTTAAATCAAAATAGTAGTCGTCATGTATAAATAAATTGCGACGTTGCCGTCTTTCATGTTCGCGTGTACAGTGTGTTTCTTTTACATGTCAATTTAAAATTTTTATTGAATATTTTCTTATTGGAAAAAAATTTAAAACATTTTGTTTTCGAATGGAAATATTTTTTTTAGCATGTATGTATGCTATACTATTTCGGGTTAACGGGAACGCCCTCTGTTAGTTAACATACTGTATTTAAAAATGCGTACAAAAAAAGGCCTTCGAAATTCGGACCTCCCAGTGTGCCCCAGCCCTATAGCGCCCAAGGACACTTCAAAAATTTCTTATTATTATTTCTTGACTTATTTGACACATTTTGTTCATGTTTTTTTTACTATTCCGGCTGGTGTTTATCGGATCTAACATATTAATTGCATCTATTATGATGAAACAGCCAAAAAATATCGAAATATTAAAGAAAAATTATCACGTCGCGAGCAAAGCAAATGCCAGAATGTACCACCAAATGTATCGGGTTCAGAAAGCTGAAATCCTTATTTCTATGTATTAGTAGATAACTTACCTTGTAAATAACAAAACACGACGTAAATATTACACGTATTAATTAATTCAATTTAATTCTTGATTAATGGACTTTGTGGGCAGTGGGAGAGACGCCTCGCCTAGGGACACGAAAAAAGTATAAAGTATCGAATTGAAATTACTCGATACCAAAAAGTATCGATACTTTTTGGTATCGAGTAATTTCCTTTCGATACCGATACTTTTGTACTCGATACTTTTACTTAACAAGTACTTTTGACCAGGTATCGTATCGCATAAATTACTTGTTTTTATTTATTCATTTTATAATTTATGGCAATATAAGCAACGCCAACTTGTTTAATCTTGCTGAAGCTTTTATTCATAAAATTAGCCGATTCACATTTCACTTGTTCAATTCGAATTCGTTCGTCCAGTACTCTATTTGTTCATTGGCTTTGGCTGTATGGACTTATAGAATATCCACTTTCAGGACGCCAAAGCCTGTGCAAAGGCAATTTCTTTACTGAGAAGATATAATATAACAAGAACAACGTCTGCTAGTGTTATCGGCAGTGAACATGACATTGATTCTTCTCTCTAAACCACATAGGATTTTTGGAGTCACTGCAAGAAATTGGCTCACACGAAAAAGGAAAGTAAAACCAGATCTTCATTACAGTTAAAAAATAAGGATGAATTAAACCATTATTTGTCTACACAGGTTTCGCCACTTTCTTTGGATCCTCTGAAACAATGGGAAGCCATGAAAGTTGTTTTCCCAAAATTATATAAATTGGCACGACAATTTTTATCTATTCCCGCTAATTTGTATTTTAAATTAAAATATTGTGGCTACTTATACCTAGGTTGTTTTTATTTATCTAACATTTTTTTTGTATCATTTGATAATGTTATATTTTCTCTTACTGAATGAAGGTACGGACGACAGCAGGTCAAGCTACCCGAAACTGATAAATATTTCCAATCAACCTTTGCCTTTCCGCTTATCCGCTTTAGCGGTAAGGTTTAAAATCTAATGAAGAAATCTGACAAATTGTAGTAGCTTGATGCGCTGTTGTCTGTATAGTCGCTACAGATGATATTGTCTTACTAACATTGACAAACTAACGTATGGCATTGGCCCTGCTTCAGAAAATCGATACTTTTGTGACGATACTTTTACGAGTATAGATCGCGCCAAACATTTAGTCCGCTCTGAAGTTGCTTCGCGTATTTGTACAGTCACGCATACAATTTAAATATAGGTATATATTTATACACATATATATATATATAAATATATACATATATATATAAAATTATTTTTATTGCGTATTTATACATATATTTAAATATGACACAATTTAAATATATGTATAAATACGCATACTCTGCCATTTCAAGTTTCTAATATTTAATTTCATGATGAAACGATTGTATTACTAAGACAGAACCGTTTCGCTGCGGGAAAACAACCATTAAAATTCCACGCTGTATATACAGTATGTTAATTAACATACTGTATATCTATATATTTATACATATATACATATGTATAAATACACTTGCTGCTTGCAATACAATTGCGCGAAGCAACTTCAGAGCGGACTAAATGTTTGGCACGATCTATAAGATACTTTTTTTTCGATACTACCTACTCATCAGTACAATATCGATACTTTCTATACGATACCGTGTCCCTAGAGACGCCACAATTTTGCCAAGCCAAGACGCGTGCGAACGATTAATTAACCATCAAACGCTGGAGAGTATTTAGCGCGAATTAAAATAATAATAAAATATTTCTTGTTATGTATGCTAAATATAAAATATTTCTTCGCAGATTGACAGTAAGAAGTATTATTAAGATCACAGATTATGGATACGAAAAAGACTTTATCACGATGGACAGAAATGAAATGAAATGAAATCGTTTATTAAGCAAGTAGGATCACTGATCACTTTTACACGTCATGTTTATTTTTTATTTTATTTTTTTAACTAGATGAAGCCGGCATTTTCTAACTGACTACCTCTGAGAAGAAATAGCCGAAACAAACTCAGGGATCATCGTCTTTTTTCAAGTCCAGACATTAAAAATGAAAATGTTTACAATAATTTACCTTATAATTACGCATATTGCTTAATAACAATTAACAATGCTTAACAGAGCAAGCAGCTCAGTCCCAAGCTTTTTTGTCTTCTAAATAATCTGTGATTTTATAATACCCCTTTTTGCAAAGTTTGGCCTTTATATGGTTCTTAAATCGTTTAATGGGTAAGTTTCGAACGTCCATGGGAAGCTTGTTGTAAAAGTGTATACATTGACCCATGAACGAGTTGCCTACTCTGTGGAGACGAGTGTGATGTAAAGCAAGATTGTGTTTGTTCCTGGTATTTATATTATGAATATCGCTTATCTTCTTAAAATTCGAGATATTTTTATGAACATACATAAGATTTTCAAATATATATTGTGAAGCTACAGTCAGAATGTTCACCTCTTTGAACTTTTCTCTAAGAGATTCTCTAGGACCAAGGTTATAAATGGCTCGAACAGCCCTCTTCTGTAAAACAAAGATGGTATTGAACAGTGAAGAAGAAGGGAGAGAGAGAGAAAAAAAAATTGTTACAGCTTAGAGTTACTACAGCTTAATTTTATTAATTTCAATAAATTTGCATATTTTGAATATAAAACGCGTAAACACAAAAGGAAGTAGACATTTGACCGAGGTAGGACGAGGAATATGAGGGGGAATGATTTCATGAAAGGAGAAGCGTAATTTAGGACAGGAGAAAAATAAATGGCCCACGTTTCCTTCATCTAAACCGCATTCACAAAGAGAGTTATCCTTAATCCTAAGTTTGGCCAAGAAATGGGGAGAGCAATTACCATGATTTAACCGTATACGACAGATAGTTGAGGTTGTGGGTTTTTTGCCCAATTGATACTTAAAAAACCAAGGTTTGTGAGGTATTTCAGGTTCAATATCTCCATAAAATTTACCTACGGTCTTAGAGATTTGCCAAACTTTGGACCAAGATTTAAATATCATGGGAATAAACTTCAGAGAGGGTAAGAGCGCCAGTGCGAACAGCCTTTTTTGGCGCAAGAGTCAGCTGACTCATTACCAAGAATACCGACATGACCAGGAATCCAGGCTATGACGACATGGATGCGAAGTTCATGACATTTCAACAGCAAATCTCTGATTTTAAGAATTATAGGGAATCTTGACTTAGATCTAAAAGGATTAGATAGAATGGCTTGAAGGCAACTTTTTGAGTCGGAGAAAATTATGGAGTTATTCAATTTATGAGACATAACAAAGGAAATGGCTTCGAAAATGGCAATAGATTCACCTGTAAAGACGGATGTAACTGAAGAACACTTATAATTTAGAAAAAAAATTGTATGAGGGATCCAAACAGCAACTCCTACCGGGCTATCATCAGAGAATTTGGAGGCGTCAGTGAATAAAGTAGTCCAGTTCTTATAATTAGAGGACATTTTTTGCACAAATATCTTACACGGTTCGAGGGTATTTTTGCTGATTTCAAAGTCCAAAACAACCTCTGGTTGGAATATAATAAAATAGGGTTTTGAAAAAGTGGACTAGGAAGACGCGTAAATTGAAGATAGGCACGAAGAAGACAAGGAAGCTCAATATTAGAACGATGACGACACGAGTCAAAGATGGATGATAATTGGTCCAGTTTATCAAGAAGAGGATGATTAGAATTTTCCACAAGTTTAAAAATAAATCTATTTGTCAAAAATTGTTCGAATTGAGAGGGGAGGTTCAACACACTCAATTTGCATGGCATTAATTGGGGACGACTTCATCGCCCCTAGAATAATACGTAAACATTTTGCCTGAATTTTATCGAATTTTTGGAGTCCAGATTTGTTACAAGGGTTTAATAGAAACATGCCATAGTCAAAATGACTACGAACTATAGCGATAAAGATCAGTTTTTGAGTATATGGGTGAGCACCCCACCAAACCCCAGAGAGTGAACGAAGAACATTAACGTTTCTTTCGCATTTTTGAGAAACAAAGTCAGTGTGGGGAATACCGGATAATTTTGTATCTAACCAAACTCCTAAAAATTTAACATTATCCATTCGAGAGATATTTTCATTATCTTTAATGTCAACAGGAGGAATATTCTTTTTTTTTTGTAAATACTACCACAGAGCTCTTAGAGGCTGCTAACTTCGAGCACCTGTGTTGCTCGAAGGCTGCTAAGGATAAGCCATGCTGTGAAAGCCAATCGGATAGATACCCCAGAGCGGAGTTTAGACGGGAACTAGCCTCATCTAGATTAGTTACTATTAGCATTTAGTTAGAAAGAGAGAAAGTGAATTTCTAACGAAATCAGAGATCGAGTGATTTTATTATCCATTCGTTTGGTGGTAGATCGTTAGCGTTTGGTTAGGAAAGGAATATTTTTGAATTCCAATCTTAAGTTCGAGTAATCGATACAAATCGATTTTTATACTATGTGAATTCGGATTGATATATCGGACCCATGACTAAGCAACTGTCAATGTCAATCAACTTGATTGACATTGTGACGAAGCTAACTGAGTAACTGACACTTGATTGAATCAAGTGTCAGTTAGCTCCGTCATAAATATGATTAATATTTAATAGTTATTTAAATTAGATGATGTTTTGGAGCTAATAAATAAACTAAATCGTACTAACTAGTACTAGCCCCGCACGATGATATTGCGATGGAACCTTGTCACAATAACAGCGTTGTGACGTCATCTGTCACACAAAAGGACAGCTAGCAAAAGAATGTTAAATGCAAAATTAATATTAGGGTTAAGGGTTTATTTGTATTTTATAATTTTATTACACTCTTTATAAAGAGTGTATGTATAATAAAATTAATATTAATTTTACATTTAACATTCTTTCGTAGGTATACCTACTCACCCATATTCTGACAAATAAACTTTCATTATTAAGAATTTCAAGGAAATAATTTTTGTAGACGTATGAAAAATATACTTATTCATATATCTTTCTTACATGTATACTATTTTTTTCTAACTACATTTCTGTTAATTTGCGAGCGGGAATTGAACCAGAGTCCACTGTGTAGTAGTCATGTTTTAATTACTACCTACATCTATCAGCTTATAAATAAAACCAGAATAATATGTAAAAAAATGTATATAGTCTTCCGAATCATAACTGCTTTCTGTGTCTGTCGTTTCCGATTCTCTATCGTCGCCGTATTTATGACAAATAACTCGTCAGTTATTCGATATTTATTCCAATATTTATTCCTCTTCAAGCCGTTTAACATGATTGACTTCCTTTCGCCAGTCATCTGGAGTTATTGACGCCAACGACTCCAACGTCAGAGCTTCAATGCGACTTTCCAACTGCTCCACATTCTTTTCTGACACCCTTATCTTTACCAGGTTCCAGATGTACTCAATGGGGTTGAGGTCGCAGTTGTAAGGTGGTAATCTAACGACTTCATGGCCATTGCCAGCTAATAAATTGCCAATTTTATAATTTTTCGGCCGTCTGTGCCGTTTAATTAATAAATACAGTTCAGGTTTTGTAGTGTCGTTGGGAAAGTCTCAACAATCAACTGTTTTTTATTGTTCATACTTGGTGGCCTATTCTCATCCCTACTGTGATAAAGGGCGTTGTCCATCACAATTTTAGAGTTGCGTGGTATGTTGGGTACTATTTTTTCTGTAAGCTACTTGGTGAAATTCTCAGCATTCATTTGATCATAGTAATCCCCCGTTTTGGTGTCTGCTTTAAACATTAAAAGGGCATTGTCAACAAAACCGCTTTAACTTCCCGCGTGAACTATTGTCCATCGGCGGCCGGGACTGTCGTTCCGTCTCACTCCATCGGTTGTTGTTTGCCAACATTTTTCTACCGTGTAGTGTGCATGTATCCACGTTTCGTCGAGATAAATAACGGGTCTTTTGTTATTACCAAGCGAGTCATTTTCTTTCATACGTCGTAAATATTTAGCCCTCCACGCTTGAATTTGGGGTCTTTGAATTAGGGCGTCTTTTTTGGTAGCATCGTTTAAATTAGTAGCCTAAATCACATTTAATTATTTTTCTTAATGTAGTTTCACTACCAGTATAATTAAGGTCTACTTTTGAAGCCGCCAAGATTTTGCGCATTGTGGGTATTTCTCTCCTCACCGTACACATTGAATCTATAATATTTCTTAAAGCTGTTATGGAAAACCCGTCGAAATATTTCTTCTTTTGTCTTTTTCCTTTAGTAGGAGTTCTCATTTTGCTGCCACTGGCTGTTGCTGACTCATGCTCTCGTCTCAATTTCGTCACAGTGTTTTTTGCAACGCCTGTGGCACATGCCACACACTCCGTGACTTTGATAGAATTTTGCAAAATATTTTTAATAACTGTAAGCAGTTGCTTCGGTATTAAAATGTCCGAAGCACTTCATAAAGCACGGTTTATACTTTCAAGAACTAACTTACAATCCTCTTTCTCTTTAACAAAATAATTGTCCACTTTAATTATAATTTCACGAGTACGACTATTAATTAATTTCTTACTCATTTTAACGAGTAACAGTTAACAAAACTAAACAACAAAACTCAAGAACAACAATAAAACAGGATAACAAAAACAAAAAGCTAACAAAAATATTCGATGTGCGTAAGTGGGTAAGCGCGGACTGAATTTGCGAACGGTACCGACGGTGCGAGTTCGACTACGTCACCAAGATGGCCGCCAATCGCAATATCATCGTGCGGGGCTTATAGGACTTATAAGTCTGCTGCTGCCGTCTTACTTAAGTTATTATGAGTTCAAAAATGAAAAAACTATCAAAGTGTAGAATATGTTCAGTGGAAAATGTAGGAATGCTTGTAGTGGACAACAAAAAATTGCACGAAGTCTACGAGAAGCTGACTGATATACCAGTAAGTGGGTTAATAATAAACATAGGTTTTTATTATGCAAATCATAGACGACGATATAAATGGACGCAGTTAAACATAAAGTACCCAAACCACAGTCTAACATAATGTACTTTGAGTCCTTTTTGTGTCTGAATCATCCAACATCCTCAACCTTTTTATAGTCCCATTGCTGGGCTCGGGCCTCCTCTCATACGGAGAAGGGAGGAAATTGGGAAAGGACGATAATTGTGTTAAAGTATTAAACAAAATAAAAAGTCTCCCAATCTCCCTTAGGCAAAAGTGATGATCAATATTTGTCTTCTTTAAATGATGCATACAGAAAACATTATTGACTAGCAAGTTATGCGTAGCCAGCCCTTACCTCGCATAGTAACAGTGACACAACATCATAACATGCCACCCAGTTGCTCCAGGTAGCCATTAAGTTCAAGTTTCATTCTTATGAAATCAGTGACAAACAAAGCAATAAGCATCGCCTAACAGATTCCTCTTGTGAGTCGCAAACACACAAGCAAACCTTCATTTAGTATATAAGCATATGTTTAGGTTTTATTTAAGCGTTCCTTAGATTTAAGCGTTCTTATTTTGTTCGATTTTAATCATTATAATTGTAAAGCTCATGCTGAGCAGACATGTATTTTTGAAATAAATATTTTTTTATTGTAAATCTCTAACGCTCATATTTGACTAGCAACTATTAGCATTACAGTTTAACATAATACATAGTAGGTAATGAAACATATTTTGTTACAGTTCGTAACTGAAGACAGTAGACCAATACGTACTTGTTTTGGTTGCCTCAATGAACTAAAGCAAAGCTACCAATTGCTGAAAAAATGTCTCAAAGCAGATGAGAGGTTTGCACAGATGATGCAGAAGGATTATGAGGTGAGGCTCTTTAACAGATAATTATTCTCTTAATGTTTGTAGCTCTGTGATCCATCAGCTCTGTTGCATGCTCGCTTACCACCCTGCAACAATTTCTTAATGTATTTGAAAAAAAAAATATTACATGGTGTAAACAAAAATGATTGGAATAAATTCAGTTTGCTTAATCTGAACAAACTATACTCAGGTTTCATATAAAAAATAACATATAATGCTGAATAGCTGATAATTGGTAATTTGTAATTAAAAAGGCTTAGGAACTTTTCATATCTGCACAATACTGCAAATAATATCCCGTAACTCCTATGACAAAGGTACAAAAGTTCAAACAATAACATTGTTATGAATTTTTATCTAGGAGTTTTATAGGTCTGTGATGATTTTTATTGATAACTAGCTTTCCGCCCGCGGCTTCGCCCGCGTAGAGTTCAGTTATATCGCGCTTTTTAGATTTCCCTCGGGAATATAAATTTTTTCCGGGATAAAAGGTAGCCAATGTCCTTTCTCAGGGTCTAAAGATTGTCTGTGCCAAATTTCATCTAAATCGGTTGAGAGGTTTAAGCGGGAAAGTGTAACAGACAGACAGAGTTACTTTCACATTTATAATATTAGTATGGATTGTGTTTTATGCTGGTGATCATAAGCTTTGAAGTATATAATATGTTCAATTAGCGACCAGCCCCGGCTTTGCATGTGTGCAATGGTGATACTAAATACAGTACAGAAAACCTCTGAATGTTGTAAAAATGTGTTGTGAATGTTAAAAGACATAGCGGCACTCCCGCCGCCCTAGCTGGCCACTATATCCCACAATTTTTAAATCTGTCATGGTCTTTGAAAATATTAATTCAAATCATATGCATTAAAGGACCAATATAGACGTTTATTAAATCAACTACGTATTTAAGGTATTTAATGGGATAAAGATTAATGCTGTATTGGTTAAAATCACATCGAAAATTAGCCATTATTGACAAAAATTATATTGTGGGGTACCCATAAGAAATATTTTAAAGCACTACAATTTAATAAAGCTTCGGAGCTGATGATGGAGCAACTTTAATTTTTTGAACAATTAAGTAATCAAGCACAAACATAAGGTAGCTGCTGTGAATCATTGAAAAGTTCCCTCGGCTGTCTCCCGGCTCTTTTCAAGGCAACTTAGCTTTGATAAGAACTTTACACCTAAATGAATTGAAAAAAAAACAGCTCATGAATGAATGAATTCATGATTTTCAGAATGAATGAATATGATTTCGGGTTTCGCATATACAAAAAATAACGTTATACAAAGTGGTGCTGACAATACGACAATAAATTAAACATCATGTACCTCAACACATTCTTAGTCTACCCATAAAAAATCATATAAATATATCCATTAGTTTAGGTCACAGGAAATTAATTTTCATTTTTCACATTTTCTACGTGATGTACGTAAAGCGCTCGCGCGTAGTGCGTGTATGTGAAGGCGTATGTAAGGAAGCGCTTACAGGTTGATGACCGCCGCATCCAGCGGTACTAAACTTTAATAATAATGGCGCGAAAAAAGCAGGTCGATACAGAACCGCGCTGTCGCCGATCGGAGTTCAGTGAACTAAAACTTTATAAAGGATGTTTTATTCCGTTTCCAATTTTATGAGATTTAGTTTGAAATTTTCTTTTTTTATATTTGATGCTAGGTGTTTTTCTATGATTAAGGATTATTCCTATGAACCAGCATTGCCCGTGTTTTCTTCTGTTGTCGTATTATCAGCACCACTCTGTATAAATATTACGTGTTAGTCTTAAATTCTTATTCGTTTAACCGAGCTGGGGCTGGGGCTCAGTGGTAGGCCACAACATCGGCCGCCGGCATAAGTTACCACCCACCAGACAAAGTCATGCCGCCAAGCGCTTCGTCGTGTTCCGGCACGATGTCTGGTGAAGCCGTACGGAGGACGGGTCTGAGCAGTTGTGTTGCGATGTACGTGCCCGGTACGATGCGCGAAATGTTGTGTCGGGAGTTTGGTTGTGGAGGATGATAGAAGCAACATAAATATGTAACGAAGAAATGTAACCCATATATTATGATTTTAAAAGAGTGTTCATGGAGTTTCTTGCACGTTCTTCTCCATAGAGATCTACGCTTTGGAACGTGCAATTTAGCTTCACTTTTCTTGGACTAACCGACATTGACTATTCAAAAGTACCAAGTGATGGTTAATTTGAAATAAACGATTTTGATTTGATTTGATTTGAGGGCCTCTAGATCAATCTCCCTCTAGCGCAGCATCGTTGGTCGTGTTGTTGGGTTTAACATTGCATCACCGCGCTCAACTGCCGTCTTCCTTCCTATGTACTCAGTTCTTTTGAGTGAGTAGGCTTAATAAACTAGCGCGCCTTGCGATCAACGATTGCATCACTGCTTACCATCAGGCGGGATTGCAGTCAAGCGCTAGTTTGTAATTGATGAAAAAAACAACCGTTTAGCCATCTCTTTTATGTGTTTGCTGTTGCATTAACATTTTTTTTAATTATTTAAAGCACAGCCACATCACATACATTAAACTTATGCTAGAGTAATGTTAATATCTAAAGGACTAATGTACATGACAATTACGGCGTACATAGCATTGATTTATATGGTTATTTTGCTGCCTCGAAAAATATATTATGCTACACTAAGACTAATACAAATAAGACAGACTATAGTGAATCAGACAGTGACAAATATTTAGAACAAAGTTAAGAACATATAAAATACAAAAAATTAAATTTATAAATTTAAATTAAAAATAATAATGTATAAAACAAACTATATTGAAGAAAAAAAAAATCAATACTAAGTTGGCAAGGATAGTGTGTATTTTTTTTTTTTTAATACTGCTAGCTTGTCGCTTTCGCTTCAGCTTGTCGCTGAATAAATCAAAGTCTGGTGTGTTTATTAACATTTCACTGAGTGTCAAATCAAAATGATGATGCTTAAGATATATTCTTGGCTGACTTTCCAGGGTATATTATACATAATGAGCTTGACAGCCTCCGTGGCGTAGCGATAGCGAACGCGGCCGTTGCGCAAGGAGGCGCGGGTTCGATCCCCGCACAGTGCAAATATTTTTATGCATGAATATGAATATTTGCACTGGTCTGGTCGTGCCTCGGAAAGCACGTTAAGCCGTTAGTCCCGGTTGCCATACGGACATTTAGTGGCAGTCGTTACGGGTTGTTGGAGCCCTCAAAAGTCTAGCAATTGGTTTAACTGCAATGCTTAGATATCGCCTTCGGGTTGTGGAGGTCAGACGGCAGTCGCTTCACTGAAAATATCGAAGTTTAGCCAAAATCAGCAGTAAGACTGGTAAAGCGGACCCCAGACTCCATAGCTAAAAAGCTATGGATGCGACTGGGATTAACGCTGAGATAAAGGTAAAAGATAAAGATAATTTTATTTTGCAAACATGGGTAAAAAAGATCACAAAAAATAAATGTATAATGACAGGTTCAGCCATGCACCATTTAGGCATGCATTTTTTTTTTTTTTTGAGATGATGATGATTATACGTAATGAGCTGTTCTGTTAATGCTTCAAAGAGTGACTTTAGTGTAGAATAAAAAGATGGTCCATAGTGGACTGATCACTGGCATATTTTCCTAAAATTATAAATATCTTTTTACAGACCAATCCTTCAATAAACCAAGACCGTAATGAGCCTTGTAGTGGGTTTATTAAAACTCCTATAGAGCAGAAGATTATTGTTGAAGTATGTCAAGCAGAAAGCATTGCTATCAAAGAAGAGTTACCAGATGTTTGCGAGGAACTAGATGATATTGTTGAGGCAAAGGAGGAATATCAAAGGGATGGTATGTAATACCAAGATATTTATCTTCTTCTTAGAAGCAGAAGCTAGCATTCTACTTCTAAGAAGAAGAAGAAGACTTCTAAGTGTTCTCGGTGGTAGGCCATAACATCGGCTGCCGGTAGAGAAAGTCAACAAAGTCATGCCGCCAAGCGATCCGTCGTGTTCCGGCATGATGTCTGGTGAAGCCGTACGGAGGACGGGCCTGAGCAGTTGTGTTGCGATGTGTGGCGGATATGATGCGCCAAATGTTGTTGTGTCGGGAGTTGGTCGTGGAGAGTCTCCAGATCAATCTCCCTCTAGCGCAGCATCGTTTGGTCGTGTTGGTCTTGGGTTTAACATTGCATCACCTCGCTCAACTGCCGCCATCCTTCCTATTCCTAAGTTTTTTAAGTGAATAGGCTTAATAAACTTGTGCGCTTTACCATCAACGATTGCATCACTGCTTACCATCAGGCGGGATTGCAGTCAAGCACTGGTTTATAATTATTTAGAAAAAAAAAAGAAACTTCAGACCGAGATAATATTATTCTTCTTTTTAGCATATTGATGCCTGTCTAAATGGTCTCGATCCAGATTTAGACTATGTTTTTTGTGCCATCACTAGCACCCATCAGTTCCTGTAACGTAAAAAAAGGTTTTTATCAATAAAAATACTAAACATTGGTTATACAATATGTAAAGAAAACCTCTTCTGACCTATGAGGAAAATAAAGGTTCGGTAAGCACATTTATTTATTTATTTTTTTATTTATGTTAATACGGCTTCCAAAAGCCAATTACATTAACATACACACAAAATTAAATAACACAAATAGGTACATAATAAAATTCAAATAATTATATAAACAAAATAAAAAAGAAAAAAAAAACAAATCAAATCAGAGGAACAATAAAAACGGGAATATTATTAAAACTAAAAATTAAAACAGTAAACGAACTAATTAAATTTTGTTTTCGCAGAACGGTAAGCAAGCGCGCATTAAAATTTTAAATTCATCAGCGAATATATCACAGTTCGGGTTAGCTACCATGAGGCTATGCAGCGTGGAATGAACCCGAGGAATAGGGGATGACGCACGGGCTACCGTGCGACATGTAGGCACAGCTAGCAGACGGTATCTGTCACATGACCATTATAAGATATGAAATTTTACATAACCATCATAGTAACAATACTAATGAATTTTGAAATATTCTTTTTTTTGAGCAAATTAATTCCAATTTCCCCAAAAATTTGGTATTTTTATAAAAAGTGACAACACCATTTTCGATGTGTTATTATGAGCAATGCGACCACGTGCCGCGTGCCCTGATCCCCTTCGCCCGCGGTTGTAATGTCTACCACACATGTATTAAATTACCTACCTCCTTTTGAGAAATAATATTTATTTTTAGCGAGATTTTTTTTTAAAGTTTAGCTGGCTTTGTAGGTATTAGTAGAATCAGTTATCGATACCTAACAATACCTTCACGGATCGGACAGGGTTTTCTTTACATATTGTATACACACTGGACTACAAGCTGCTAAAGCGCCATTACACGACGACACGGTTGGTGAAGTGACTGCGCGATCGACTGCTGCGCTGCGTGTGGCGGGTTCGATTCCCGCACGGAACTTATATTTGTATGACCTACAAGTAGTTCTTCCGGGTCTGGCTGTTTGTGTATGTGAGTTTAAATG
Organism: Sesamia nonagrioides; assembly: GCA_017933935.1. Taxonomy (NCBI): domain Eukaryota; kingdom Metazoa; phylum Arthropoda; class Insecta; order Lepidoptera; family Noctuidae; genus Sesamia; species Sesamia nonagrioides. Next base: position 799,027 of record JADWQK010001864.1, read on the forward strand.
TTTGTAAAAGGACCCACTATACAGGCACAGTATAAAAATCATACAGTAGGTCGACGCTTTTGATCTCGTGTAAAATGCCGACATCGTCTAGACAGTAACGCATCGGCCAGGGTTGTCACAAATAAACAATATTTATAAAATTATTTATTTATTGCAGATCAACATCGATAGCTGTATTATATTTAATTAATTTGCTATTTTTACTACGGGAACAACTCGAGACAGATTTAAGTTATTTAGATGGCATTTTCGTAACCAGCACCCCAATGCACCTCGGAATTAACACCCATATACATTTAATATACATTTAAATTGGCGTCCGCCGTCTTGGATTTCAAAAAAGGTGGCTTTTTTCGTAATAAGCACCCCAATTATACTGAAAATTGACACTCATATCAAATTATAAAAAAAATTACGTCCGCCATTTTTGGTGTCAAAAAGGATGGCTTTTTCGTAACAAGCACCCCAATTATACTCAAAATTGACACTCATGTCAAATTATAAAACAAACAAATAAAAAAACAAACACGCGTTAGCCCTTAATGATAGATACCGAGCTACGAACATCGTGTTGTTCGCAGCTCGGGTGCCGCTTACCCCCGTCTCGTCCCTCACACCCCGCACGATTGCTCTGTCTAGACGTCTTCGTTGGACGACTGTATGATTTTTAGACTGTGATACAGGAGTGATTCCACTGGATTCTGAATCTTATTCAGAAAGTGATGTACATTTTATGGAGGTTATGGTTATGGAGGTTGGGTGCATTAGCAGGCGAAGATTCGTGTCGCGTTGGCGCGCAAAATATCCGTTGTCGGACATACACAATGTTCTTGTCTACATTGGCGGACGAAGATTCAGAAAGCGGCCTACGGCGAATATTCGTTGTTTAGTTGTGCTTTGCATTATGTGTCAATAGATTATTATTTGTTAGATGTTTAAAAAAACAATGAAAGAAACACGTCAGGCCCGCGACAAAGTCTGGATGACACTGAAGTGACGTAGGTGTGGCACTGTGGCCACTACAGCGAGAATTGTCGCGACATTTCCTTTGAAGCGCGCCACTTTACCGACAGTACCCCGATGCTACATCGTCGTCGCACGAATACCTACATTCCGTTGCAACGATGTACCCGGCCACATACATTGCCGAATATTCGCCGTAGCCCGCTAATGTAGCCCCGGCATAAGAAGTAACTTAAGCTACTATTCGCAAGTCGCGAGTAGGTACAGCCAGTTAAAAAGATAATAAAACTATTTTCTTCTTGACTGTTTATATTAATGCTCTTTTTTGCGTTTGCTTACAGAGATAAAAGTGGAAAATATAGACGATAACTATCCCCTTGATATAGATAAAGAACCACAGCATTCTAAATCTTATTCAGAGTATGATGTACATTTTATGGAGGTCAAAATTGAAGTGGAAGAAGAAGATGTATCGAAGAAGATACAAAAAGCCGAGGAGATAAGTAAGTGTTAGCTTATTAAACTACTAGCTATGCCCCGCGGTTTCACCGCATAAGGTTAGATTTTGTTATCAATAAAAAAAGTGTTTATATGTGCAAATTCACACGTGGTAAAAGTGAAGCTTTAAAAAATCTTGTTTTCATGGTAATGAGAGGAATATAAAAATTTGCTGTCGCTTTTTCGTTTCATTGATTTTCAAATCACAATGATGCTAAAGATTTCATAAAGTTTCCTGTTACCTCTAATACCTCCAATAAAATGTGTAGTATACTAACGAAGTTAAAAGTGCATGGAAAATTTCAAACTGAAATCGTTTGTACAGAGTTTCATCGCTTTAGTAATATGTCTTGAATGACATAGATGGCCCTAGTAAGTAGTTGGATTGGAAAATATACATCTCCTGTTAAAGTCTTTCATGATTGGTTAAGTAGTTTTTGGGTGAAAGCATAACAAACATACTTACATTCGCATTTATAATAGTAATATACATACAAAGTTATTTTTTCTTTATGCGAAACCTGAATTTATTCTTTAGCAGAATAAGCAACTGAATTGATGCAAATTATTTTTACACCGTGATATATTTTATCCCAAAAATATTTAAATACATAGTTACTGTTTGGTTACACAATTAACTGCACATCATAGCGGTCATTAGGCGCGTGCGCACAGCGGGACGGGGCCCCGCGTCCCGCTGCGCCATACAATCTCTTTAGTCGCCCGGAAGCAACAAGTTGATTTGCACGTTATGCGCACTACACACCTTCAGTTTTATCTGTACGATTTATCTGTACCTACGGTCAAACTGTACAGATAAATCGTAGGTCCATACAGCCTACACACTTTCAAGTAAACTGCGCGATCTTTCAGTTTTTATCATCATGGCCTCCATAGACGACGCTTTAGCGACTAATTTGTGTGTTACAAGAAAATAGACGAAAACGAAAAAAGCGGGAATTGTGGTGTATACACTGGCTTCTGTTGAGAAAATCGTATTCATCTTGGATAAACGAATTGAGAATTACTCCAAAAAACTACAATAATTATTTGAGAATGAATGAGGAAACTTATTTGCAGCTGCTGTCTTTAGTGACACCATTAATAAAAAGGCAAGATACCATATTGAGAAATGCTATAACGCCTCATGAAAGATTAACGGCTACTTTCACGTAGTTTCAAAATAAGCTTCTCCTAAGCTGAATCTTTTTTTACTCGATTATGGTATTCCTTGCTTTTGATTTACCATAATGAAGGCTCCGATTGGTGTAGTTGTATAAACTCTTCCAGCCATTCGCCTTGGGCCATGGTCGACGAGTTTTCGTTGAGGCGGAGAGCAAGGAAAAATACTTATAAGACGTGTTCACTTTACGCTCGCTGCGATAAAACTGACAAAACTGCGCAGTTTTCGACTACACACTCTCAGTTTTAACTGTACAGTTCTATCTGTACAGATTTATCTATTCATATTTTGATTAGATCACAGTTTAACTGTACAGTTCAACTATTTGTTCTACACACCTAACGACTTATCGGTATGGTTCGACTGTACTTACAGATAAATCGTACAGATAAAACTGAAGGTGTGTAGGGTGCATTAAGTATCTCACGGTATAATACGTTACGCGATCTCGCGCGGTTTCAGTGTACAGTTGTGTTATTGTATTTATAAAAACTTAATCGGGTAACGTGTAAGGATATCGTTTTCATACACAAACGTCCTATAGGTACACAATAGTACGTACTTGTAGTAATAACGTATCCGTAGGAGTGCGGCGGTACGGAGCAATTCGGCGTCAGGATATCATAGAATACAATGCTCCCCGCCAAGCAAAAGTGTAGGGATTACGGTACTTTTCCACCTTCTAAAGCCGTTGATAGAGCTGTGAGTCGAATGCCTACTACGATCCAATAAGTAACTTGGAACTACATGGCTAACGATTCGAGAGACGCACAAAAAAGACCGCCAAGGAGTTTAACGTCATCCAGACCTACGCATGGCGCACGATGCGAGACAATGGACAATATCCATACCACTACTGTTGTACCCAAGAAGTTAGTGTGAGTGATAATTTAGAAAGAATATCTTTTTGCCGTTGGTGGCTAAAAAATAACCGCGACGCCAGCATTTTATGGCCAGATATGTGTACTTTTACGCGTCGTGGACTATACAATATCCATAAGTCACTACGGGGCCCATGAAAATCCACACTTAGGTCCGTATTACAGAACTTCATTCAAAACTCAAGCTTTACTTAAGTCTCGTTTCAAGCCATTTGATGGGTTGAAACTAGTTTTAAGTAATGCTTAAGCAGAGATCGATGCTTGAGTTTCCTTCTGGAATACGCACCTTAGCGCGCGCCGACAGGTTTCAGCACCAGTTGGACAGGCATGGTAAGCTGTTTTTTTGATAAGACCAATTTTCTTGCAAAGGTTAAATAGTGCATCATATTTTAATTTTCTTACCATTATTAATAATAATATATGTAATAAGTAGCTGTTGCCCAAGACTCCGTCCGTGCGAACTTCAGTTTATAAGCGCCTGGTAAAATAATGGGAGCAATATGACGTCCGCGTTCGCTCCCATTTTCGCAACATTTTTTGTTACTGCTCTGCTCCTTTTGGTCATAGCGGAATGTTATATAGCCTATGTCCTTTCTTAGGCTCTAGACTATCTTTGTACCAAATTTCATTACAATCGGTACAGTAGTTTTGGCGTGAAAGCCGGACAGACAGAGATACTTTCGTATTTATGTATAATATTAGTATGGATAAAGACATTTATTCCATATTTCTACATATTTCAAGTGTTGTTAGTAGTATGTTAATAAGTTTGCATATATTATATTAATAGTTTTAGTATCTGAGTATGAAATATGGACCCCTGTAAGGGTAAAGGCCTCCTCCATCTTCTTCCATAGCTCTCTGTCTTTACCAAGTTTCATCCAATCGTTTTCGACTACTTTGGATGATATCGTCAACCCACGGTGGGTTGACGATATCATCCAATCCTCATTGGCCTTCCAACACTTCTTTTTCTGGATGGACCTTTCTATAGCGTGTTTTCGATGGTCCATCTTTTGTCTGTGTACCGTGAGATACGTCCGCCCTGCTTCCACTTAAGTGGGAGTGCATATTTAAGAGCATCTGTAACTTTGGATTTTGTCTATTGGTTACATTCTTCACTTTGTGAATTTTCTTGATCTTCAACATGCTCCTTTCTATTGCTGTTTAAGTGGATTTAATTTGTTGTCTTGCTTTGTTTGTGTATATCAAGGTTTGGCAACCGTTAAGTAAGCATGGTCAGAGGCATGTATCGAAAACAACTTTTTTTAGATGTTGTCACCTTTTATTTCTATGGGTCTTTTATGGTTCTTGGTCATTATTTTTGTTTTGTTTACATTCATTTCTAGACCTATTTCAAAACTTTCATCATCAAGTGATCTCATCGTTTCCTCTACGTCTTTCGAGGTTTCATCAATTATGACTATGTCGTCTGCGAACCTTAGATGTTTAAGATAGCATCCGTTTATTAGCACTCCTTTGCTTGACCAGTCTTTCTTCTTAAACACATTTTCGAGAACAGCGATAAAGAGCTTCGGTGACAGAGGATCCTCATGTCTAACTCCCCTTTCTGCGTTTATCTCTTTTCCTCTTTTCTAATTTGACTTTATTCGTGCTATGTGAATATATATTTTTGTTAACATTTAGATATTGTAGTGCATTCCATAATGAGCAGTGGCTGATACTGTCGAAGGCCTTGCTGTAATCAACGAAGGCTATACACAGGGGTCTATTAAATTTTCGGTATTTTTCAATAATTTGTTCTAGTGTCTGTAAATGGTCCATTGTGCTGAAATCCGACCTAAAGCCTGCTTGTTAATTTGGTTGTAGACAATCAATATCATGTGTTAATCTTTCCAGAAGTATAGATGAGAATAATTTGTAAATGCTAGGTAATAGGCTTATGGGTTTCTCTTCTTGTAAAGCAGGATTATGTCTGATGTCCACCATTGTTTAGGTACTGCTTCTGTGTCCAGCACCATGTTAAATAGATGTAGCAGATGTTGTATTAAAACAAGTGCTCCTACTTTGAGCACTTTGTTGCATAGCCCATCTGAGCCAGGGCTCTTTTCAGATTTTAGCCGCTTTATGTGTTCCTATATTTCTAAGTCTTCAATAGGGATGTTTCCTGTGTAAAAAAATGATTCTATTTAGTCCGTCGTTCAGATTATAGAAAAATATTGGATACGTATATCTTGTTTTATCAAATCAATAAAAATTTACAAATATAAAAGGCATCAAAGATCAGGAGTGGTGGCTGGTGACGTTACTGGTCGCTAAAAAGTGTAGCAGGTTTTCACACGAGTTTTCAACGCGCTGTGTCGTCTTCATTTTTTCTTTACGTATATGAAAAAAAAATACGTTTCTAGTATTTTTTGGAAATCTGAGTGACTGACTAATTAGTTTTTTTTTTAGTCAAATACCCTATTGACTTGATATGATCAGAATCTGATTAGTCCCATCTCTTATTTGTATTACAATTTCCCCGTTGTTTCTTTTTTGGCACAGATTCCTGTAGTAGTCTGTTGCAAGAAGTATTATGTCGTTTCTCGATTTAGTTCCTATTGAGTTTTGTTCCAGTTTTTGTATCCAAGTTTTGTGTGTAATTATTTTTTTATACTAGCTGACCCGGCGAACTTTGTTCCGCCTTAAAGGCAAGATCACATGATCAATTTTTTTACTTTTTAAATTAGGATAATCCATACTAATATTATAAATGCGAATGTAACTCTGTCTGTCTGTTACGCTTTCCCGCTTAAACCTCTCAACCGATTTTGATGATATTTGGCACAGACAATCTTTAGACCCTGAGAAAGGGCATAGGCTACCTTTTATTGGCATCATCGAGATCTTGAATGGGAACTTCCTCACCTTTAATTTTTTCTTTGAGTATTGTAGCATAAATCAAATTGTTCATCAATTTACTTACCACCGTGTTCCGTTGCACAGTAATGGTTGGTTTAAGTTTCGAATCATGATTACTACGGAACCAATCTTTAGTCGTAAAGTGTGCGGTGGTAAGCCAGGTACATCCAAGGAGTTTAAAAATTCCATTAGATAGTTGGTGGCATCATGTTCATTTGTTACACAGTCAATAGATTTGAAAGAATGCAGTGTACCAATGATCTAATTCTGAATTATGTAGTTTTAGTCACCTACGTCTTTATTTTCAGCTGCTGATATTGCTTGCTTATTCAACCATTCATTATTTTTGAGGTTAGTCATGATGTTTGGGAATACTTTGTTCATGAGTTCGTCTTACGATAAGACAAAGTTACAGAAATTCTGACGTAATGAAATTAGTCCGCTCGATTCGTCGACAGGTACCCGACCATTACCGATATTCAGCAATTTTTTAGAGAAATCTTCAGCAGATGTATCGTTCAGCAATGCAACTCTCATGTTTGTTGTCAGCTGAAGTTTCTTAACATAGCGCCATAGACTCGATGATTTGAGGCAAGCGTTTATTGCGTTGGCAGCAGTCGATCTGGGAATTACTGGCAATGTTTAGAGGAAATCGCCAGACAGTAAAATATTTGCGCCTCCAAAACATCTCAAGTCATTACCTACCTAGATTACCTACCTTGCAATGTTCGGTTAAATGCTTCCAATGCACGTTTATGCGCCATTTTGCATTCGTCCCAGATCATGATCTTCGATTCGGATAAAACTTTGGCCATAGCGGAGCGCTTTGTAATGTTACATGTTGGTTCTTCAATAGATTGAAGATTTAACGGAAATTTCAATGCAGAATATGCCTTCTAGCAATGTGGCTGTTATTCCAGAAGAAGCAACTGCAACGGCAATGTTGGATCTTGCGTGAACAGTGGCTAAAATACTGACATGAGAAATGTCTTACCAGTTCCACCAAACGCTAGTATGCAAGCAGTAATCATTGCTGCAATCGTATTGAAATGCTGCCTGAATCAAATCAGTATTTGATGAATTTCTTCTTGTGTTTCGTAAATTATCTAGCTGTTAATTTCTGAGGTTTACTCGACCATTTCGCATTGTTAACCAAGCCGTTTCACGGACTGCTTCCCTTTGCTCTTGTGAGTCAGAAGCACGCAGTCAAGCCATACTAAGGCGGCGCCCTTCACGTGCAATTTCTTGCTCTTCTTCAGTGCTAATCTAGTCAGGAGTGTTCTTCGGTATGACTGAGTAACTTTCGGGTGCGTTTTTGTAGAAATATTGTTTTAAGATAATATACGGTTTTATTATTCATTAATTATGCTTTTTTTCGGACAAATTTAGCGTTATTTCTGTGTGGTCTATGAAAATGGTAAAAAAGCTGAACGCAAATATTAGGGTGTTATAATATTTTTAATAGCATGACGTTATGCTATATTATATAAATATAGCTGATCCGCGCACCTACACGTTGTATCCATGGACGTATTTAAATATTTTTGAGAGTTGGTAACACTGTAAGGTTGGCACCCGTCAAACATGTCAACCCATTAATTATTTTTATATTTTGAAATTTAAATACACGATGTTATGAGCAAAGTTGATATTATGTTGTCGATTCAAAAGTCTTGTTTTAATGCGTTCTCCAATTCGAGTGGAACTGAGAGTACAAATACTATCAAATGTTTGACAGAAAGTAAGTGGTCAATTTTGATATGGGAAAATGGAATTGTCGTTTTACTTTTATCTTACTCGCAATTTTTCCTTATTTGCTGACCGTATAGACCTACCCTGGACTACGACAAATATTTTAAAACGAAAATCAGCTCAATCGGCCCAGCCGTTCTCGAGTTTTAACCATACTAACGAACAACAATTCATTTTTATTTAGGTATATATATGCTCTTTTAGTACTTCTAATCTTTTCGATGTTTCTTGTAATGATTACTCTGTGGTTTCTGTAAACTTGCTTTATTGATCTTTGTCGTTGACTTGGTCGTTGTTATTATCAGCCCGACGCACTATGGGAAAATCGCGTATGTTTCGTCTCAAAACTCCGTATCTCAGTTATTTCAAAACTAAATGATCTGTAATTTTGCATACATATACGTGAATGTATAAGGTTTAAAAGAAAAAATAATAATTTTGAAAATTATGTTTATTAATTTATTTAAAAAATAAAAAATTAAAAAAATACATGCATTTATAAGAAAATATACTTTTTTTTAAATTTACTTACATAAAATAGAATTAAATATCATTGTATAAACAGTGTCTAACGAGAAAAAAATAATGTACAAAATTCAACAATCTCCTACAGATTTTCGTTGACAGCAAGAAGGGACTTGGCTTCATCGAAAAGTTCTTTCGATATTGTTTCTGAGGTATTTCTCAAACTTGATATATATGGATCAGAAGTGTACAATAAGGTATGGAACACGTCTGTATTGGTAGCCGCTCTTGAACATTTTCTAGAATGATGAAGTCTAAACTTTTTGTAATCCTTGTTGCGGGATTCTTGAGCGTCTTCGGACAATTGTCCGATAGGTAATATAGCATAGTACTCAATGATTTTTTCTCCGTGAATAAGTATTTTATGTACGGAGGAAGGCATATAATACCAATTATAATTATTTACGTACAGTTGGGCGGTACTATATGCGTATTCACCGAACTTTTTGAATCAATAGCCATTCCAGATGACATAGTTTGTAGTATAATGTACATTCGTTTTATAAGTTCTACGTCTACACCTGTAATGTCTGCAGAGCAAGAGTAATTCTGAAAAAATCTCCGAGCTGTGTTGCCGTCATTACTATTTCCAGTGCCTTGTCGAGGTTTATCGATATGCAGTCCCATTTCCTCCCTAAACCGCTTTTGTACCAGTTTTATCTTTTCGTCTTTGTTTTTTTTATTTTCTGGTGTAGTGGCTGACCACTTTTGGAAAGACAAGTTATAGGAAATGTGTAAAATCATCTCCATACTTCCTTAATCCAAGCGTGTAGTGTTGACAGTCCATATTGAAATGAACTTTCATTCACATCTCGTGTCCTAACTGCCTCTAAGTTATTCATTTGCCGAGGAGTAGCACCACAAATTGTACAAGAAGCGCTCGAAGGAGTTTCAGTTAAAACTTGTGCTACTTTACCATCAATCATGGTTAAAAATAGGTTATGAGTAATTTCGATTACTTCACCATTCTTATTTATCATGGAAGGAGACAGGTTTTCAATTTGATTTTTGATATCAGCCACAACAGAAGCGGTTTTTTCAGGAGTTTCTTTGGCAAATTCTATCAATATAGGTCTGCAATATCTTACGGATGAGCAAGTTTCATTTTTCCAAATAACAATATTAGTTGTCTCATCTATGAGTTTAATGGGTACAAGTGAAGCAATAAAAAGGTTCGCATCTGATGTGAAATCGCTTTCTTCGGGCAAAACTTACTTGTATTCACTTTGCCCTGATGACCCGTCACAACCCCATTTGCAGAATAGTTTCAACTGTCTTAAACCGTTTTTGTAAACTGAACCAATTAGTAATATACGTGCCACAGTATGATCCAATAAGTCTTGCAGATTGACTTTTGCACTTATGTTAGTAATGGTTATGCTCGAATCTGGTGGGTAACACATCTTCTTCGCTTCGGCTAAAGTTGGATAAGAAGGAAACACTGAGCAGTTTTTGTCCGCCAAACAAATACGAAGTTTCCCATACTGTTCTTTGTTAAGGTCTAAGTCAATAAATATCCGCAGTGCTTCTTCCTTTGTAAAAGGTATAACATCTTCAGGGTTCTCAGTTATGAATTTAAGAAACTTTTTCTTATCATTTTTTGACGCAGTTCGTATAATATTAACAATTGTGGCCTCCTCCGTCTCACCCATAGACCGCAACTCCTGAGTATATGCATTGAGCACACAGTCCAGTCCGTACTCTTGTATTAATTGCATGTTTTTCCGTTTCTTTGTTTTTTCTGAAGATGCTTCGTATGGTTTCGATGGTCTGCCACCTGCACTGCTTCCAGACGTATTAGGGTCATTAACTGTGACTCGACACTCCAGTGGAACACGAAATTCACCATTTAACCAGTCGACGTTATTACTTTCAAAGCGTTCTCTTTTCCGGGATGCATTTCTCCAGCGTTCGTTACATTTAGATACCAAGTTTCTTTGAATGTAGGAGACCACAGTATTCATATCCTCTGGTGACAAATTGAAATTTTCTTGCAAGTAGTTTTCTATATTATTCCCATTTATCAACAAATTGCACAACTCTCGTTTACTACAAACAAATTCACCCATTATTTTCAAATCAGATAACTTCTGTGAATATTTGAAAATAGGTATTAACTGCTTTTTTAAGGCAACTGAATTTCTGATGAACAACTGTGGATGTTTCAGGGTTCGCCTTTCTTTTATAGGCCAATGAATTAGTGCTATGTGCAAAAAGATAAGAAACTAATATTTGCACTCTTCCCATAACCAACCTGTTTTTAATTTGACCCTAATTGATATAGTGACCATATTTTATCAAATATGGTGGTCAAAACTATATCAAAACCACAAATAACTATAAATAATAATGACCATTTTATCAATTTGACCTTAATAGATAACAGATGATTATGTGAGCAGTAAAAAGATATTGGAAAAAAGTTATCTCGCGATATGTTTTGGTACCGTGTCAGAAAAGGCGCAAGTATGCGCAACTTTTTTTTTTCTCCTTGTGTAAACTAATGTATAAAGATCGTAATACAACAAATATCTCGACAGCGGCAAACAGCGGTAAACGGGTAAGTCTCGTTAAAAAAAAAGTAACCTGAAAATTATACCATCTTAAACTACATTGGTTAATTTTAATTTATTTATTTATTATATATAATATTATTTAAGAAACGTTATGAGGAGATTATAAGCATTTCAAAAATGTATAATACTTATACATTTATAAGAAAAACTTTCGAGTAATGTCTCGTTGAATTGTAGTAATGTATTGTGCCAAAATCACATCATTGAACATGAGTTAGCTTTGATGCCTTTTTATATACATTATGGTTAGCAAAAAATAATTAAAAAAATATAGAAAAGTAAGCTTATTTATAAGACTAAATTAATTAATTAGTTCTACTCCATAACGACTTTCACGTGAAACGGTTTTGAGACGGCCTTGTATGGGGCTTTCCCATAGTGGCCCCCCAAGAAAAAGACTAATACGAGAATTCATGAACGAAAAATAGGGTGAGCAATGGATTGGTCGTCGCGGACCAGTGCAGTGGCCACCAAGGTAACCAGATCTGACTCCCTTCGATTTTTATTTCTGGGTTCACGTAAAAGACCTTGTGTACTCTCAAATGTGTGTCATCATCATCATGTCAGCGTTAATCCCAGTCGCATCTGAAGCTTTTTCAGCTTTTGAGTCTGAGGTCCGCTTTACCAGTCTAATTGTTGGTTTTGGCTAAACTTCGATATTTTCCGTGAAGCGACTGCCGTCTGACCTCCACAGCCCGAAGGCGATATCGAAGCATTGCAGTTAGACCAATTGTTGGACTTTTGAGGGCTCCAACAACCCGTAACGATTGCCACTAGATGTTCGTGTGGCAACGAAGAGCAACGGCTTAACGTGCTTTCCGAGGCACGGCCAGACCAGTGCAAATGATCATATTCAGGCATACAAATATTTGCACTGCGCGGGGATCGAAGCCGCGCCTCCTAGCGCAGCGGCCGAGTTCTCTACCGCTTCGCCACAGATGCTGTCCTCTGACTCTCAAATGTATGTGTAGCCTCAAAATGAAACGGACTTAAAAATGACATTGGAAATGCATTTGACATAGTCAAAAACCCAAAAATAATCGTGATGTTTTAAGAACGTTAAATAGAAATTTGTGCAAACGGGCACATCTGTGCATAAGATGAAACAGTGGACATTTCTAACAATTATTAACTTATGTTTGAAGATAGAGAGTGATTAGAAACATTGAAGATAGAGATTAATTAAATTATTGTAAATAGTGATGATTAACATTTTTATAGCCCGCTGTGGTTAAGTTCGATGTGCAACACATTTCATCCACTTTGAACGTAAGTGGTTGGCGTAAGGTGCAACAAATCGCACTGACTACATTTATCCCTTACGGCTGTATTTACGAGTAATTATTGTTAGTGCAATAAAGTTCAAAAGTGGTAACGCACTTTTGACACTTCAATACATAGTATAAAACAAAGTCGCTTTCGCTGTATGTCCGTATGTATGCTTAGATCTTTAAAACTACGCAACGGATTTTGACGCGGTTTTTTTTAATAGATAGAGTGATTCTTAAGGAAGGTTTGTATGTATAATAAATTCATAATATAGTAGAGAAACACTGATAAATTTAAAGGTTTCTAATGTGATGTCGTAAATAAGCACGTTTTTTTGCGCTTATATTGCAAACGCTGGCTGAACCCTACGAGATAGACCAAAATAATGTACTACAGTATTGTTCACCTTAAAAAGTTCAACAAAAAAGTCCGGATGGTATATGTCTATCTCTTAGGGATAACCCAGCATAACCATTTTTATTCTTTACTAAAAAATGGTTATTTACGAAGTGATTTTAAACAATACAGCATTAATCCTTATCCATTTAAGTACCTTAAATAAATTGTGCATTTATTATAGATCAATATGCTTTTTACAGCATGTAGTTTAAGTGAATATTACCGAAGATATTACAAATTTAAAATGCAGGGTCGTAGAAAACATGTTTGTATTGGCTAATGACAAAAAAGCTGTGAACGTTGTGTATAAGGACATTCTGTAGTAGGTATATTTTGCATTGCACCCGTGCGAAGCCGGGGCGGGTCGCTAGTACTGTATATAATAATATCACCTAAACTTGATCGTTATAACTTTTGATTTTTCATGATCATCATCAACCTTTTTATCTTCCCACTGCTGGGCACAGGTCTCCTCTCATACAGAGAAGGTTTATTATTATACGTTATTTTTCATTATACCTGTTTGAAATTTCCTACATAAATTCTTTACTTAAAAATACAACACGTTTCGGGTTTCGCATATACAAAAAATACCGTTATACAAAGTGGTGCTGACAATACGGCAATAAATTAAACATCGTGTACCTCAACATATTCTCAGTCTACACGTAGAAAATCATATAAATATACCTATATAGTTTAGTCACAGGGAATTATTTTTCATTTTTCACATTTTCTACAACTACATGTACATGTTGATAAGGAAGCGCTTTAGCGCTTACAGGTTGATGACCGCCGCATCCAGTGGTACTAAACTTTAATAATGATAGCGCGAAAAAAACAGGTCGATACAGGACCGCGCTGTCGCCGATCGTAGGTCAGTGAACCAATATTTTAAAGGATGTTCTATTCTGTTTCCAATTTTATGCCATTTAGTTTGATTTTTTTATGCTAGGTTTTTTCTATGGTTTAGGATTATTCCTATGAACCAGCATTGTCCGTATTTTCATTTATTGTCGTATTACCAGCACCACTCTGTATTGGATAGATGGGTAGTTGTTACGACCCCGTGGAAATATCTGGATAAAAAGTATTCTATAAGTATATCCTGGTTAATACAATTTTGAACTTTCATCTCTAGTGTGCGATTCCCTGTTTTCTGTCCTTGTGTGAATAAAACATATTGCTATTGTTTTGATTCTAATGGTCCTTTTGTGAATGATACAAATCGCTATTGTTATGATTCGTGTGCATGCGAATTTAGTTTCAACATTGTACTCACCTACTTGATCATAATCTTAATCATTTTATATTTCAAACTTAGGGGCGACCGTTGCGAAGAAGCCGAAACTAGAACCATCAACACCACAGCAAGATAATGAAATAAAAACTGAGCATCCGGAAAAACAAAAAGCAGACCCGAAAGTTATCCGACCATCTCAAAAACTTATGCAAGAACCCGAGACTCACTTCAAAGAGGCATACAAATGTAATCAACCAGCAAAAATCAGGAAACAACGAACTCGTTCGCAAATTGTTAAAAAACAATACAAGTGTGATATATGTCATAGTAGTTTTAAGCAAAAGATTAATTTGTCAGACCATATTCGAATACACACTGGTGAAAAGCCTTATAAGTGTGAAGTATGCCAACTTAGCTTTAGTCGAAATACTTTTTTGAAAAATCATAGTCGAATACACACTGGTGAAAAACCTTACAAGTGTGACATATGTGAGCGTAGTTTTGCTCGAAGTGATACTTTAAAAATACATACTCGAATACACACTGGTGAAAAGCCGTTTAAGTGTGTTATATGTCCGCGTAGTTTTTATCAAAACGGTCATTTGAAAGACCATAGTCGTGTACACACTGGTGAAAAACCTTACAAGTGTGACATTTGCGAAAAATGTTATACCCAAAAGAAAAACTTAAAGAACCATATTCGTGTACACGACCACACTGGCGAATAATCTTTAAAATATGGTTACTTTGGTTTGGTCATAGGTTACTTTTAGCATAACGACGTTCGCGCGATCAGATGATTGTAGTCTTTAAAATACTCAGAGGGATTACGGATGATCCTGATCTGCAATATGTTTGTCCCTGACAATTACTGTCGTGGCAGAAAACATCGGCTACTGGTTGTTCCGACCAGCCGAACTATTGGTCACTCCAAGTCGCCTATTCCTCGGACATTAGCAGCTATTAACACTCTCCTGAACTCAAACACTGATCTCGATATTTTCATGGATGAATGGAAGACGATACTGTCAGAATGTTTGAAGTTTTGTGAGAAGAATTCATGACTGAATTAAATAAGTGTGTATTTAAAGTGTCAGTTTAATGATTTTATTGTATTGTCTGTTATATGTTTCTCTTCTTTTTTATTAATATTTAGTGTAGTTAGTGTTTAAATAGTGTAGTAATTGGCTTCTACCTTTCTATTTAAATAAATAAATAACTTTCAAAATTTATTTTGTAAATAAAATATGTGCTCTACTATATTGTAATTAAAACAACTTTAAAGTGTCTTTGGGCAAATAAATGTGATTCTGTTTGTAATGATCATTTCTTTGCGAAACCTACCATAGAGAAGATCTCATTGTGAAATGTTAATACATATTGAATATTCTGTGTCTTATTGATTTCATTTTTAGAATAGGTAACGTTTTTAGAATTCGTAACGTTACAAGAGCGACGTCCTCGGTGTCTCAAGTTAAGATGGGCATGTCTTAAGGTTCAATTCTTGGCCCTTTCTTATTTCATGTATATCAGGGAACTGTTCTCTCTTCCTACTGCATATTAACGATCTGTTGACTCCCGGTATCTTTGGGTTTGCAGATGACAGCACACTTGTGGAGAGATACGAGGTAAGGCAGCAATACGATCGGAAAGAGAGGCTATGGCAGAGCGCATGGGCGTACCCACCTTCTGGCCTAGGAGGGCGCAAATCAGGCCTACCCAGCCCGGCCCTATGGAGGGTCTATTGAGGGCCCGCCTTTAGGCGGTCATCACCCGCGGGGGATTGGTAGCGCAGGCTCTGCCGGATTCCCATGACCCCGCCACTAAGGGGACGACGGTGTGCCGCTGTGGTTTTAAGTGGGTATACCGGGGGGCTATCTCCCGGAGAGTCCCACATATCCCTCGGGGATGCATAATTGTCATTTTCCACAGCAACAAAAAAAAGCAGGTTACGGAAGAAAACAAGATTACATGAAATAGCTCAAAAGTCTTAGCAACCAAGCCAAAACTCCAAAAAAAAAACATACATGAAATGTGATTTCTTGACAGCTGTCAATTCATATTATCTGTTATCAGTTAGTGGCAGAACGGCAGAGAGTTTATTTATTTATAATGTAGACGATGTTTTGGAGCTAATAAACTAAATCCTATGAACTAGTTGGACTTAGTCTGTTGCCGTTTTACTGTTCGATAAATTCGTATATTCATATGCCACGCTTGTTTTTTTTCAACAGTATTTACGTACGTTAATATGAGTTCAAAAATGAAAAAACTATCTATGTGTAGAATATGTCTAGTGGAGAATGTAGGAATGCTTGTAGTGGACAACAAAAAATTGCACGAAGTCTTCGAGAAGCTGACTAATATACCAGTAAGTGGGTTAATAATTAACATAGGTTTTAATGCAAATCATAGACGAGGATATAAATGGACGTAGTTAAACATAAAGTACCCAAACCGCAGTCTAACTTAATGTACTTTTTTCTGTGTCTGAATCATCCAACATCCTCAACCTTTTTATAGTCCCGTTGCTGGGCCCGGGCCTCCTCCCAAACAGAGAAAGAAGGTAATTGTGTCCAAATATTAAACATAACATAAAGTCTCCCAATCTCCTTTAAGCAAGAGTGATAATCAATATTCATGTCTTCTCTGAATGATGTATACAAAGGCATTATTGACTCCCAACTTTACAGTTTAACATAATACATAATAATGAAACATATTTTGTTACAGTTTGTAACTGAAGACAGTAGACCAATACGTACTTGTTTTGGTTGCCTCAATGAACTAAAGCAAAGCTACCAATTGCTGAAAAAATGTCTAGAAGCAGATGAGAGGTTTGCACAGATGATGCATAAGGATTGTGAGGTGAGGTTCTTTAAGAGATTATTATTCTCTTAATGTTTGTAGGTGTGTGTTCCATCAGCTCTGTTGCATGCTCGCTAATCACATTGCAACAATTTCTAAATGTATTTGGGAAAAAAATATTACATGGTGTAAAAATGATTGGAATACATTCAGTTGCTTATTCTGAACAAACTATATTCTGGTTTCGTATAAAGAAAAAATAACGTTGTAAAATGCTGAATAGCTGAAAATTGGTAATTTGTATTTTAAAATGTTTACGGAGTTTTCGTATCTGCACAGTACTGAAAATTATATCCGGTAACTCCTACGATAATGATATAAGACTTCAAACAATAACATTGCTATGAACTTTTATCTAGGCATTTTAAAGGTCTGCAATGATTTTTATTGATAATTGTGGTTTTTTTGTGTCCAGAAGGAAACTCAAGCATTGATCTCTGTTTAAACATTCACCATCATCATTATCAATCTTTTTATTGTCCCACTGCTGGGCACAGGTCTCCTTTCATACAGAGAAGGATTGAGCGTAATCCCCACACTTGCTCAATGTTTAAACATTACTTAAAAGTAATTTCAACCATTCAAATAGATTGAAAGGAGTTTAAAAGAAATGCTTGAGTTTTGAGTGAGCTTCTGGAATATGGGCTTTAGGTCCGTATTACAGAACTTCACTCAAAATTCAAGCTTTACTTAAATCTCGATTGAAGCATTTTGATTGGTTGAAATTAGTTTAAAGTAATGCTCGAGTTTTAAGTGAGCATCTGTACTAAGCATGCATCTGTAGTAAGCATTGATCTCTGTAGTCTGTTTAAACATTACTTAAAACTACTTTCAACCAATCAAATGGCTTGAAACGAGTTTAAAAATAATGCTTGAGTTTTGATTGAGCTTCTGGAATACAGGCCTTAGAGTGTCTTTGTTATTGACTCTTGTTTTGGTGTTAGTTTTTTTAACCGACTTCTAAAAGGAGGAGGTTGCTCAATTCAACCGTATATGTATATGTTTTTTCTTATGTTTGTTTGCGGAACACTTCATCGTTTATGAGCTGCTTTTGATGGTTTTTTTTTTTTTTGTTGGATAGAAAATATCTGGTTGTCCCATGATTAGGAAGTCAGGGTTTGATGATGAAAAACCAGGGAAATCAAGGAGAAATTTGAAAAAAATCGTAGGGGCGACTAGTGCATTTCTAACTTTTTCATTAGGTATTTTAAAGCACTACCATTGAATAAAGATTCGGAGCTGATGACGGGGCCGGGAGACTCCTTAACAATTCAAAGCATCTACCTTGTGTTTGTGCTTGATTAATTTGCTTTGATAAGAACTTTACACCTAAATGAGTTGTGATTGTCATTAAGGCTCTGCTGATGAAGAAAAACCTTGTGTTTGGACTTGATTAATTTATATTGATGAAAACTGCACCCACATGGGTTATAATGAAGGGCTGCAGTAGATCTGATGACAGAACCGAAAGACAGTTGGGGAATTCCTCTTTCACAGAATTCATGATTCACAGCAGCTACCTTGTGTTTATGCTTGATTAATTTGTATTGATAAGAGCTTTACACCTAGATGGATTGTGATGATCATTAGGGGTCTGTTTATGAAGACGAAGGACAGTTGAAGGAACTCCCCAAAGTTTAACAGTAGTTAGTTTGTGTTTGGGCTTAATTCATTTATATTGATGAGAACTTTGCATGCATACCTATGGGTAAAAATCAAGGTCTGAAGTAAATCTGATGACGAAGACCATAGACAGTCGAGGTAATTCCTCATAAATTTACAGCATTGGAGTTTAACATAGGACAAACACTACCTAATCGTCATGCTTATGCAACAATTAATTAAAATCAAGAGACAGAATTTAATTTGTTTGATCGGGACATCTCTAGCATTGCTCATCTAACTTTCATTCTGGTCGAACAGGAATTTTATAGAAATTGGTTCAGTAGTAGTAAACAAAAATTACGGGTAAAAATTAAAGTAAACAAAATTACGTCGTTTGCTTGTAGGCCTTTTCCCAAATATGTTGGCGTCAGCGTCCAGTCTGACCAAATTTTGTATTAGTCAGATGTTTATTGTTTTGCTGCAAAAAGAAGCTGTGTTTAAATAATATAGTATGTGTATTGTTTTGACAAAGTAAGATATAACTTTATCAGAATCTTTATAACTGATATTTGAAAAAAAAAATCGTATTTATTGTAATTAACGAGAATAATAATATAATTTCTCAGTTTTTCCTAAACTCAAAAAATCATCAAATCTTTTTTTTATGTTAGTTTCACTTCTGCAGTAATTTATTTGACCCTGAATACGTTTGACCTTAACCCTAGAAAGATAACGTGCGCCTCAGAGGCGCCCGCAAAATACATATTTCGCCGCAATTTTGTTACCGACGCGTGTACAAGCTTGTGTTTCCTAGCCAATACAGTCATAGATCAACACTTCTAAGAGACGGTGGCTACTGTTCGGTAAGTACCATAGTTTTGCTGTTAGAACGATGTGTTGCGCTCGGGAGGCGCATGTTTATCTTTTGTGTAACTTTTGCCACTTTCATAGTGAATTTGTTTTTGTTATTTTTACTAATGTAAGGTAAGTAATAAAGGTTGTTTTTTTTATTAGTGAATACTTATTGTCATTAATTGTTTTTAGGAGTGTTTTATCACCATGTCCTGCAGAAGAGTGTTGGATGAAACGGAAATTGCTTCTTTATTTACTGAAGAAGTTGAAGGCGCTGATGAGGGCAGTGACAGTGAGATCGAGAACCATGTCAATGACTAATGTTGATGGGCTAGAAGGAGTGATGATCTAAGAAAATTCCAATGATACTTAATCGCAGAATGTCACTGAAAATACTGGAAATGATCAACGCATAATGATTCCGCCTAATGATGTGATCAGGGGCAAGAATAGGTGATGTTTGGTCTACTGCCAAAGGACAAAATACCAGAAAAACGTCTGCAATTAATATGGTTCATTAAAATTGTGCCTAGTTGCATGTGACAAAATATTTTTGCACTGTGTTTGAAAACTAGGTTGGAAATTCCTACTTTATCAAGACGCTTTAGAGAAAGTATTGAATATCCCCCCACAAAGTAACAGAAAGATGTCCGAAGAAGCTGATGAGAAACCACTAGCTGAAATTCGACGGTACTTATGCTTATGTAAAAAAAAAAGAATTATTCAAAATAACGTGCATAAAATGTAAAAAGTCATTGTGTGTTGTACATAAAAAGTTGTTTACAATGATTGTCATTATCCGTTGATTTGTCCAGTATTTTTTTTAAATTTGAGACTGTTTATATTATAATTAATTAGGTAATAAGAAAGAACACTATAAAAGTTGCCTGTTTTTTAAATTTTTTATCTAAGTACAGAAGACTTCCAATTTTTGTTCATTTTTGTTAAGGGTTTATAAAATCCTACAAATTTTAATATTTTAAATAAAAAATAATGATAATACGTATGTATATTATTTACTTATTAATCATTCAGCAATTTACAGTAGTAAATGAAACAAAAATAATAGACATTCGTCAAAAAATATCGGCTATTAAAACGGTGCGCCTCTGAGGCGCATGTTTATCTTTTCAGTACAAAAAAATAACGTTATCTTTCTACGGTTAAAATTATAAATAATGACAAGATAAACTTTATTATATTATTTTTCTATCCTTTTCGCCATCTGACTTAGCTAACTTTCAAACTACAAAACCGATTTCCAACCCTGAAGTTTGGAAATCGGTTTTGTAGCTTGAAAGTTTAATTTATTATTATTTATTATTTTGAGGTAAAACGTAATCAGGGTCAAATAAATTACTACAGAAGTAATAGTTACACTAAAAAAAAATGGTTTTTTTTGGGCTCAGGCAAGACTGAGAAATTATATTATTATTCTCGTTCATTAAAACAAATACATAAATTAAATTTCATACACATAAATAACATACATAATTAGTTGTAAAGGTCTAATAAATACAAATTAAATAAGCCCAAACACGTGACAGTTCAGTTCAGGTCCGAACCTTCATGGTTTTATAGTATCACCATTGGCTGTATGATGATGATGATGACCGATTGCGGCCACGGCGACCACTTCGAAGATGGCTTATGTAGCCTATCTTGGCGGCGAAACTTCGTGCACACTGAGGGCACGTAAGCACGCCGTCGACGTAGTTGTATGCGATGGCAGCAGGTGGGCGGGCCTTTAATTGGTCGCGTTTGGCATCGAGGTCAGCTTTGCGCTGTTCCTTAAACTCGCGAACTTGTCCGTACACCATTCTACGCCATTCTGGCCGTTTTGCTGCCAAACGCTCCCATTCAGAGGGTTCTATATTGCGTCTCTTCATGTGCCGTTTTAAGACATCCTTGAACCGGAGGAGTTGTCCGCCATGCTTTCGCTTGCCCTCCTCCAGCTCAGAGAAGAAGATGCGCTTCGTCACCCTTTCGTCCGCCATACGTGATACGTGCCCGCACCACCGAAGCTGTCGACGCATTAAATAAGCCTCAATGCCACCAACATTGGCTCATCGCAGGACTTCGGTATTTCGCACTCTGTCAGACCATTTGATCTTCATAATGGATCGGAGACATTTAAGGTGAAAACGATCTAGAGTACGTATGTGGTGGCGGTACACACACCATCCCTCAGCGGAATATAGAAGGTTTGGCTGCACAATTGCCATATATACGGATATTTTCGAAGTTGCTTAAGGTCATGTGAGCAGAAGACCTTGGAACACAACTTGCCAAACGCTGCAGCTGCAGCTCCGACTCTGCTGATGATTGGCTGTATATCGATACACACGAGTATTAAGTTTGCACCCGAAGGGTGCTCAATTTCTCAGAATTTCCAGCATCAGATCCTGACGTGGTAGCAATGGGATTATGGGACTACCTCGGCAGCATACCCTTCCATATAATGGTCAAAATCGGTTCATAAACGATGAAGTTATCAGCGAACACACAAATCAAATTGAGAACCACCTTTTTGGGAAGTCTTTAAAAACAAACACCGCATGATTTTTATTTATATATATCCTCCAATAGTTAGTGTTGAATTCTTATTCGTTTAACTGAGCTAGGGCAACCGTTTAGCCATCTCTTTTATGTGTTTACTGTTGCATTTACATTTCACTGAGTGTCAATTCAAAATGATGCTTAAGATATTTTCTTGGCTGACTTTCCAGGGTATATTATACGTCATGAACTAGCCTGTTAAGGCTTTAAAGAGCGAGTTTAGTGTAGAATAAAAAGATGGTCTATATTGGACTGATCACTGGCATCTTTTCCTAAACCTATAAATATCTTTTTACAGACCAATCCTTCAATAAACCGAGACCGTAATGAGCCTTATAGTGGGTTTATTAAAACTCCTATAGACCAGATGATTATTGTTGAAGTATGTCAAGCAAAAAGCATTGCTATCAAAGAAGAGTTACCAGATGTTTGCGAGGAACTAGATGATATTGTTGAGGCAAAGGAGGAATATCAAAGAGATGGTATGTTTTTAAAACCAAGATATTATTCTTCCTCTTGGAAGCAGAAGGCTAGGCAGACTATGATGTAATTATGCTTGTTTTTATCATATTGATGGCTGTATAAATAGTCTTGATCCAGAATTAGACTACGTTTTTTGTGCCATCACTAGCACCCATCAATTCCTGTAGCGTAAAAAAAGGTTTTTATGTTATTAAGTGCATTGCTTTAGAAGATTTGTATGTCGTAGGACAATTCGTGCTAAAATTAAGTATTATTGTAAACTGCCCAAAAACAAGTTAATATTCTTTAAGAAGGGATGTACAGCTTGGCAAAAAAAGAGTCTGACGCGGTGACAGTTGGAACTAAAAATTGATAAAACATTGCTCACTTGTCAATTTTTAGTACATTCTGTGTCAACAGTGCGTATATTTTAACAATCTTTTTATAATTTTCAAAAACTATAAATTATCATTGCATAATTATCCATTTAAAATGCCACAGGTGCGATACTAGTGACCTCATTTATTCCACACTCTTTTTTGCCAAGCTGTATATTTTCCAATCCATCTACTATACTAGCGCCATCTATGTCATTCAAGACGTACTTATTACTAAAGCGATGAAACCACAACTGGAGATGCCAAAGTGGCTTCGCGGGGATTATTACCTTCCTTCGATCTAGACTGTAACCCTTTTATATGGAAAAGAAAAAATGGCGTCACTGTCGCGCTGTGAACTCTTAACCTAGGAATGGGTTATGGAAATATCATGCACCTTACCAATCTTGACGGGCTCTCGTCGTCTCGTAGGAGTTCAATCAGTTGGCTCCGTCTTCGGCTTTCTTCACCCTCGCGGTTCGGCACAAACTTCACACAACACCCACGTGGATATAAAGTTCCCCGCTAACAGCTTCGGTTTCTTTTCTTGAAGCCACAAAGACACGTCTCCAATTTGAGCGGATGGTTACAACTTATAATCGAATGATTATATCGTTCAGCGATAAATTAACACAGCAGAACTGTGCAAATGCGGGTTTTTAAACAGCGGTTAGCGCGCGGTACGGAGTGCTGCATAGTATAACATAGCAAGTATAACAGCGGGTAAATATATATAATAGTACCTATTTAGTGTAAAGCGGTATCGAATGAATTAATTACCTACACGTCAGCGCTTACTTGCGTAATGGTGTATGTAGGTGACAGCGAAATATAGGATAACAAACCTACAAACGGCGGGTTTTACCACTAATCTAATAGGTGCCCTAAAAAGGGGAGGCGGAAACTGGATAATCCGAGGTTAGAAGGACCACAATGGTCCGGCTCGAAAGGACCACAAATGGAGGGGCCAAAGTGGCTTCGCGGGGATTATTACCTTCCTTCGATCTAGACTGTAACCCTTTTATATGGAAAAGAAAAAATGGCGTCACTGTCGCGCTGTGAACTCTTAACCTAGGAATGGGTTATGGAAATATCATGCACCTTACCAATCTTCGACGGGCTCTCGTCGTCTCGTGGGAGTTCAATCAGTTGGCTCCGTCTTCGACTTTCTTCACCCTCGCGGTTCGGCACAAACTTCACACAACACCCACGTGGATATAAAGTTCCCCGCTAACAGCTTCGGTTTCTTTTCTTGAAGCCACAAAGACACGTCTCCAATTTGAGCGGATGGTTACAACTTATAATCGAATGATTATATCGTTCAGCGATAAATTAACACAGCAGAACTGTGCAAATGCGGGTTTTTAAACAGCGGTTAGCGCGCGGTACGGAGTGCGCACACGCGGAGGGTCCAGGAGACACACTGACTTCTCTCTTTTCTCGTATGATCAAGGCGCTGTGTTCGATCAATAACGAAACAGCGCCATCTCACGGGCAGCAGGTGCATGACATGACGTAGAGGGTTACGGGGACCGGGACATTAGTTATGAGAATACAGCGCGACAGTTCCATTTTATAAACGCCAATAGATGGCGTCAACAACAACCGTTATTAACAACCGATTTTAGTTTCGAATTCTCCATGGACTTTTGACTTCCTTAGTAAACTACCACTGCATTCTGAATCTTATTCAGAAAATGATATACATTTTATGGAGGTTCTGGAGCTATTTTATGAAATAACTTCAGCTAATATCGAGCGCGAGTACAGCCAGTTATAATAATACTGTTACAATAATAATAACTGTTATAATAACTGTTATTGTGTTAACTGTTATAATAATAATAATACTGTTTTCTTCTTGACTGTTTATATTAATGTTCTTCTTTGTTTTTGCTTGCAGTGCTAAACGCGGAAAATAGGGGTGATAGCTGTTTACTTGATACAGATATAGAAGCACAGCGTTCTGAATCTTATTCAAAAAAATTTGTACAGTTTGTGGAGGTCAAAATTGAAGTGGAAGAAGAAGATGTATCGAAGAAGATACAAGAAGCCGAGGAGATGATAAGTAAGTGTCAGCATATTAAACTACTAGCCGTGCCCCGCAGTTCCACCCGCATAAGGTTCGATTTTGTTTCTGACCTCCACAACCTGAAGGCGATATCAAAGCATTGCAGTTAGACCAGTTGTTGGAGTTTTGAGGGCTCCAACAACCCGTAACGACTGCCATTCGATGTTCGTATGGCAACCGGGACCAACGACTTAACTTGCTTTCCGATGCACGACCAGACCAGTGCAAATATTCATATTCGTGCATACAAATATTTGCACTGCGTGGGAATCGAACCCGAAGAGAAGTAAATAAAGATTAATTTAATAATTGTAAATAGTGATGATTAACATTTTATACACGCCAAGATGGTTACTTGTAGAAATGTATTAGTTGTACCTAAAGCCTGCTGTGGTACAGTGCGATGTGCAACGTTTCATCCACTTTAAACTTTAAGGCCGCTGCCTCGAATCTTGCGGGCAGTGGGGCGGCGGCGGCGGCGGCGCGGAAGCCGGGCGAGCATCGAAGACCCGTTCTCTAAACTAGCGGGCAGATCGCGCGTCACTATAGCCGCGTAGTGTTGTGTTCACGATTGTGTCGACGAGATATTTGTTTTTATTAGGGAAAAATGAAATGTCTGAACAATGACGGCAACATCTTTTTGGTTCAAATTTATTGCTAACGCTCGATCACGGCTGGCTGCCCGCAAGATTCGAGCGCGAGAAGTACACCGCCCCGCTCCCGCGCCGCTGTTTTCAAGAACCGGTCCGTTTGATTTTACGCATAAGACCCTGCCGCTCACTCGCCGCCGCCGCCGCCTCCCCGCTGCCCGTAATATTCGAGGCAGCGGCCTAAGTGGCTGGCGTAAGTTGCAACAAATCACACTACCTACATTTTTATCCCTTACGGCTGCATTTACGAGTAATGTATATCACAGGTGTAAGTAGGGTTGCCAGATAGGAACTTACCAAATCCGGGACAGTTGTCGACAGGGACAACTCTGAAAGAACGTCTAAAAAAAAGCTCGCTCATTCGTCAAAGTACAACAGAGCCCATGATGAAACAGTCAGACAGAGAGGAGGCAGCCATGTCATTTCATTCGTTGCTAGTTTGTTTTGTTACAAAATTATGGGTTTTTAAAATCTGGGACAAGAGGCAAGATTCCGGGACTTTCCCGGATTTCCCGGCGGTCTGGCAACCCTAGGTGTAAGGCAGCCCCCGAGGAAATCTCGTAGAACACGTATGAACTCCCCTAACGACTAAACAAAGTATAAACGAGGACTTATCTCTGACTTTTAAATAAACCACGCAGTTGACACTAACAAAATGTACGGTGAAATTGACCGAAAACCTCATGCTACTATAGCGCACAAAGATAAAACACTCATCAACCTTTCTATCGTCCCACTGCTGTGTAAAAGTATAGGTACAGAGAAGGATTAATTATTTTTATATTTTATTTTTACGTAAATACAACACGCTTCGGGTTTTGCATATACAAAAAATAACCTTAGGAGTAGTAACAGGGGAATATCTGGATAAAAAGTATTCTATAATGACTGGGCTACAGCGAATATTCGGGCTACGGCGATGTATGTGGCCGGGTACGTCGTTGCAACGCAATGTGTTCGTGGGCAGACGATGTAGCATCGGGGCACTGTCGGTAAAGTGGCGCGCTTCAAAAGACTTGTCGCGACAATATTCGCTGGAGTGGCCACACCTACGTCACTTCAGTGTCGTCCAGACTTAGAAGTGGGACTGACGTTCTTTTTACATATTTTTTTCATTGTTTTTTTTTTCTGTTTGTTTTGTAAACATGTAATAAATAACAATTTATTGACATATAATGCAAAGCCACTGCTTCCACCATCGTCACGGCCGCAGAACTATACAACTAATATTCGCCGTAGGCCGCTTTCTGAATCTTCGCCCGCCAATGGTAGACAAGAACATCGTGTATGTCCGACAACAAATATTTTGCGCGCCAACGCGACAGGAATGTTCGCCTACTAATGTAGCAATAAGTCATCATCATCATCCCAGCGTTAATCCCAGTCGTATCCGCAGCCTTTTCAGCTTTGGAGTCTGTCGGTCCGCTTTACCAGTCCAACTGCTGATATGGCTAAACTTCGACATTTTCCGTGAAGCGACTGCCGTCTGACCTCCACAACCCGAAGGCGACATCGAAGCATTGCAGTTAGACCAATTGTTGGATTTTTGAGGGCTCCAACAACCCGTAACGACTGCAACTAGATGTTCGTATGGCAACCGGGACCAACGGCTTAACGTGCTTTCCGAGGCACGACCAGACCAGTGCAAATATTCATATTCATGCATACAAATACTTGCACTGTGCGGGGATCGAACCCGCGCCACCTTGCGCAGCGGCCGCGTCCGCTACCGCTACGCCACGGAGGCTGTCGACTAATGTAGCAATAAGTGTATCCTGGTTAATAGAATTTTGTATTTTCATCTCTAATGTTAAGACCAGCGATTCCCTGTTTTCGGTCCTTTTCTGAACAATTCGCTATTGTTATGATTCGTGTGCATGCGAATTTAGTTTCAACATTGTACTTACCAATTTGACCATAATCTTAATCATTTTATAGGGGCGACCGTTGCGAAGAACCCGAAACTAGAACCATCAACACCAGAGCAAGATAATGAAATAAGAACTGAGCATCCTGAAAAACAAAACTCGGACTCGAAAGTTATTCGACCATCTCAAAAACTTATGCAAGAACCCGAGACTCACTTCAAAGAGGGATACAAATGTAATCAACCAGCAAAAATCAGGAAACAACGAACTCGTTCGCAAATTGTTAAGAAACAATACAAGTGTGATGTATGTCATACTAATTTTAAGCAAAAGATTCATTTGACAAACCATATTCGTATTCACACTGGTGAAAAGCCTTTTGAGTGTGAAATATGCCAACGTAGCTTTAATCGAAATACTGTTTTAAAAAAACATATGCGAATACACACTGGTGAAAAACCTTACAAGTGTGACATATGTGAGCGTACGTTTACTCGAAATGATAGTTTAAAAAAACATACTCGAATACACACTGGTGAAAAGCCGTTTCAGTGTGGTTTATGTCAGCGTAGTTTTAATCAAAAGATTCATTTGAAAGACCATAGTCGAGTAGTACACACTGGTGAAAAACCTTATAAGTGTGATATTTGCGAGAAAAGTTTTGGTCAAAAGAAAAACTTAACAAACCATATGCGGATACACGTGGTTAAGTGATAAGGTATTATTTTCGTATTCATGTACGAACACACTGGCGAATAATCTTTCAAATATGATAAATATAGGTTACTTTTAGCATATCCGTCGGAAATAATATACAATATGTAAAAAAATCCCTGTCCGATCCGTGAAGGTATTGCTAGGTATCGATAACTGATTCTACTAATGGACACAAAGCCGGGTTAAACTTAAAAAAAATCCCCCTAAAAAAATAAATATTATTTCGCAAAAAGAGATATATAACTTAATACATGTGCGGTAAGCAACCCTTCCACGGGCGGCGGGGGGCAGGGCACGCGGCGCGTGGTCGCATCGCTATTCGCTCATAATAATACCGGTGTTGTCACTTTTATAAAAATTACCAAATTTCGGGGAAGTTGGAATTAATTCGCGAGAAAATAGATTATTTCAAAATTCATTAGTATTGTTACTATGATGATTACGTAAAATTTTATATTATACTAGCTTTCCGCCCGCGTGGAGTTCGGTTATATCGCGCTTTTTAGATTTCCCTCGGGAACATCAAATTTTTCCGGGATAAAAGGAAGCCTATGTTCTTTCTCAGGGTCTAAAGATTGTCTGTGTCAAATTTCAACTAAATCGGTTGAGAGGTTTAAGCGGGAAAGCGTAACAGACAGACAGACAGACAGAGTTACTTTCGCATTTATAATATTAGTATGGATTTGGTCAAGTGTTTACCTAACCTTTATTATCCTTATGGGTCGGACAGGGTTTTCTTTACGTATTGTATACTCTATATTGCAATTAAAACAACTTTATATACAGTGTCTTAGGGCAAATATATGTGATTCTTTTTGTAATGATCATTTCTTTGCGAAACCTACCATCTAAGTTCTCTTTGTGAAATGTGAATAAATATTGAATATTCTGTGTCTTAATGATTTTTTTTTTTTGAATTGGTACTCTGTATTATATTTCGTAACGTTAAAAGAGCGACGTCCTCAGGATCTCAAGTTAAGATGGCCATCACTTAAGGCTCTATTATTGGCCCTTTCCTATTTATAGTATATCAGGGATCTGTTCTCTCTTCTTGGTGCATATTAACGATCTGTTGATGCCCGGTATCTATGGGTATGCAGATGACAGCACACTTGTGGAGAGATACTTGCCGGTTGCTCGGCTAGTAAGGCAGCAATCCGGTCCGAAAGAGAGGCTATGGTAGAGCGTACGATTGTTCTATTACAGGCAGTCTCCGAATGGGGCGAAGCCATTCTTGTAGCATTCCCGCCGAAACACAAGCGTGTTTATTCACCGCCAAAAGCAGCCCGTTCACCTTGGCTTTACCTCCTACTTTTCGGTATGTATCCTTGGGGTGCACCGACCGTCTTCTGCTTTTAGGAGTTGACATTTCCTCAAACCTAAACTTTGGGCAGTTCATTGAGTCCAAAGCCAAGATGGTTGGCAGGATACTTGGCGCTATTGCAAAGGTTGCGCTTTACTTCACACCGAGATAGCTTTTAATGTTATACAAAGCATCTCTTATTCTCTTCCCCCCGGAC
The DNA here is from genome assembly GCA_017933935.1 of Sesamia nonagrioides. Taxonomy (NCBI): domain Eukaryota; kingdom Metazoa; phylum Arthropoda; class Insecta; order Lepidoptera; family Noctuidae; genus Sesamia; species Sesamia nonagrioides. Next base: position 828,730 of record JADWQK010001864.1, read on the forward strand.
CTCCGTTGAGATCGGACGCTCATTCCACTACCGCTTACCATATTTTTTAATTTATTTGAATTGATTTTTACTCAAAATAATAAGTTTACGAAAATAGGAGTGCATAAACTGCGAGAGGTTTTACTTCGGGACTATACCGGAGCAACAGCGAGCGACACACGGCTGTGGAAAGGGACAGGTACGCATCGTTTTGTCTACGCTTACGCATTGCTGTCAACGCCTACGCATTTCTGTCAACGCCTACACACGGTTGTCTACGCCTACGCACTGTTGCTATCCTGCTTTGCCCCAGCCCTTGGCGTTATTTTCTATCTCTGTCGCTGGGCGGTAGCAATATCGCATACAGCTACATTGACAACGCCTGCAAATTGCTGCTGCCCTGGTACCTGGCTCCGAGTCAGTATTACCTACAAACGCTATCGTAATTTTCTCAACAACTTATTAAAAAAGCTAAAAATAGTTTATGATCGAAACCTACTTGAAGAGGCCAAGGGTGATCCCAGGGCAACCTGGGATGCCATCAAAACTATTATGGATACAAAGCAACAAAATACCTCACCAAAGGACTTATTGAGTTTGAGTGAAAATCCTATAGACTCAGTCGATATAGTTAATAAGTACTTCGCAAGCATAGGGAAATTATTAGCAGATCAAATCCCGAATTCCGTATCTCCCACGTCACAAAGCGTGAACGTCCCGTGCTGCTCTATGGGTGTTTTTGAGGTGTCCGAGCAGGAGCTGGAGATTGCTATACTGGGCCTGAAAAGTAACTGTGCTGTCGGTTGGGATGGTATATCTGCATCTGTCCTAAAATCAGACCGTCACCTCCTGATACCAGGGTTAAAACACATTTTTAACCTTGCAATAACTACTGGGACTTTTCCTAAAGTATTTAAGAAGGCCATTGTACACCCCATTTTTAAGAGTGGTGATCGACAATGTGTCGGAAATTATAGACCAATTTCAGTACTCACTACTATTTCTAAAGTTTTTGAAAAACTTATAAATAAACAATTAATAAGTTTTCTAACCAAAAATAATATAATTTCTCAAAACCAATACGGGTTTACTAAGGGTAGGTCTACTGAAGACGCTGTAATAGATTTAACAACTACTGTAATTCAGTCTTTAGATAACAAACTAAAAACCATAGCAGTATTTTTGGACCTGTCGAAGGCTTTCGACACGGTTTCGATTCCCATCCTTTTAAGTAAACTGGAAGCAGTAGGGGTAAGGGGCATGGTCCTGAAAATTTTTCATAGTTACCTCACTGAACGTAGTCAGCTTCTAAGGATTGGAAATTACACCAGCAATGAAGAATTTTTCACATATGAGTCCCTCAAGGCAGTGTGCTTGGTCCCACCTTATTTTTGGTGTATATCAACGATCTGTGTCAACTGATAATTAATAACTGCAGAATTATAACATATGCGGATGACACGGCGCTGATTGTGCAAGCAAGGGACTGGCAGCTAGCCTACAAAGAAACTGAAAAAGCCCTGTCAATCATAACATCCAGGACTTACTGCCGCTATTGTGGTGTGCCCAGCACTGGGTTGCCACAATCGCACTCTCCGTGTCGCCACGAGATCCCGCTGGAGCTTTGTCCGCCGTACCGCGATTTCTCGAAACAGCGCAGTTATGCCTCCTCTCACCGCTCCCACATGTGGGCGAGGGCTTTGGCATCCAGATCCGGTGGCGGCAATCCGGCAAGGAGACTCACTGCCTCAGCGGAGACCGTGCGGTATCCCCGGACCACCGAACGGCCATGACCCTCTGGGACGCGGTCAGGCATCGGGCTGGTTGCTTCTTTAGCGACCGCGCCCACACCGGTGCCCTGTAAAGGGCCATGGACCGCACGGCCCCCGCGTAGAGCCTCCGGCAGGAGGTGATAGTGCCATCAGGATGAAATTTTTTGTAGACAAATGTGCAGTCATGCATGTAAAGCGAGGGGAGATCATGGAATCCGAAAGAACTGCACTCTCGAATTCCATACACTTTAGATCTCTGTCCTCGTTCAAAAGCTATAAATATTTAGGTATATCGGAAACAGTCGTTGTAGGAGCGCTCTTTGGTCGCCTGAAGAAGGTATGGAATAGTCTTCTTTCGGGCGGAAATAAGGTGCGCGCCTTCAACAGGTGCTTCATACCGGTATTGATGTATTTGAGGGTATTCATATGGAGGTTTAACCTTTTGAACGCTACGCTAAAACGACATCTCCGTACCCTGTACGTCAATCCCGAAAAGCGATATAAATACCCACGTACAACGTAGGGATTCTAATTTTATATCGATAACCATTTTTACCAACTTTATTATATAAAATCTATCACGACTTTTGTTGACTTCTTTTCTGTCGACTATTGACGACCGTGGCGCACAGGACACGCTTGTGCTTATCGAATATAGCCGATATTGGCGTTCAAAAGGTTAAATATAAATAAATCACTAAACACTATTATGATCTAGAAGGTTTATTCTTCATCATACAGCGCAGATGTACAGTTCCTGCTAGCACAGATATGAAGATAACTACATGAAGTAAATGATAGTGATATTAGCGAAGTAAGAAGTCAAAAGAGCAGAGTTCCCAATTGCCTTTATTTTTTTGTTGTGAAACTGCCCCTATCGCCACATTCAAAGCATCGATAGCAATGCTCAGTTCAGCATTTGGGTCGGGATGTACTGGCAGCGTGTAGTTTGACAAAGATTTTTGACTATTATCAAATGCCTGTATTAAATTCCGAGTCATTTGGATTGGGCGTGAACCCTTAATATTTGAGCCTACTAAAAGTGAATGTAGAGGCACCCGTCATTTTGTTGCTTCTGGCACGAAACGACGGTAAAATTTAGCAATCCTTAATACCTTTTTAATTGTCACAGTTCTCGGGACAGGATAGTCTAAGTAGACTTGTACCTTGTTCTCCAAGGTTCTAGTGCCTGATGCAAAGATTTTATACCCGAGGAAGCTCAGCTCTGGTTTTCCCAGAACACATTTAGACGTGATGAGAACACCGTAGTATGTGAGGCGCTCGAGAACTTGCTGTAAATGATTTTTATGGTGATCTTCTGTAGAAGCGACGATCAGAATATCGTCATAATATCCGTAAATAAAGTCCACCAGACCGTGCAGTACTTCGTCTCTAAATCGCTGGAACAACTATGCAGCGTTACGTAAACCAAATGTCATGAAGGCAAATTCAAATAGGCCAAAGTTTATCGCTATGGCGGTCTTCATATTGTCCTCTGGGTTGACTGGAATCTAATTATAGGCTTTAATCAAATATATTTTTGAGAATATTGTGCATCCTGAAAGCTGGTACGAGAAATCGTGAATGTGACGAACTGGATATCTATCTGGAGTAGTCCTTCCATTGAGTGCCCTGTCGTCTCCTTTCATGTTTTCCTTTTCGTCAGCCGTCATCTTTCTTCTTGAGCATATGTGTGACCTTTACACAGCTTACTAACAGCTTTCAGAAAGCTTAGCGGTGCCATTAGCAAGAATTTCGCCAAACTCCTTCTTGGCCGCTTTTAGTCGAACTGGATCCAAACGTCGCGGCTTGAACGCAATAGGCGGGCCTGGTGTGGTTGTTACAGTTTTGTATTTAATCGTACGTAACACTCCAGTGGGCCGCGTGACCTCTGGGAACTCGCGTAGTATATTATGATACTCCGTCTCACCTCTGACAGTTTTGATGGACACAATATTCCCTGGGATGTTAAGTTTTGGTATGACCACTGACAATGATGTGTTTTGTTTCCATTTAAGAGCCGCTGGTTTCTACAATCCACAAAAAATTTAGTGAATTTCTTAATTCACTAAATTTTTTGGGTTTTTTTCTGATTTTATGTGGCAATTTATAATACAGACGTATCTAAGCCAATCTGAATTCTTATTCAAATTGGCTTAGATACGTCTGCTATTATAAATTGCCACATTAAAATATAAACTTGTGGATTCTGAGGTACCGTAGTAAAAGTATGTGCCCGAACCAGTTCTTGAAAATAACCATGACACATCCATCATTATTGATATCGCAAATAAGCCTGATCTAGATTATCAGGCCGCACAATGATTGTCGATGTTACCATTCCACATGACGGGAATCTCGTGAAATCTGAGAAAGAGAAGCAAATGAAATGACTCGACTTAGCACATGAGGTTGTTGACATGTGGACTCGGATGTAATTTTACCGATTGTCCAATAGCCCATGGTCTGATAGCCAAAAGGCAGTTCTCTTCCATACGGCCTGCATCGTGAAGAGGTTCTTCTCTCTCTGGAGCCGTAACCACCGGTAGCTTAGACACTGCTCCCGACGTCGGGAGATCACTATTTTTAATATTTTTGTATCAAAACATTTAAAAATGTAACTTAATATTAATTTAGAAAAATAAACGAAATAATCATAACAAAATTAATTTTATTTGATTTGCTAGTAGGTACTTAATGAAGATGTTCAGTCATACAACGATGTTTTACTAACTACATCAAATTATGTATGCAAAACAGTTTTCAGTTTAATTATAAATGTTGTTGATGGGCTACAAAAATAATGTGGTATAATAAGGTGAAATAAAATTACAGAGATATATAAAAAAATATATATTTTGTCGTTACACGCAACTACGTTACACTGACGTTACGCACAACGCAACTGCAAAAAGCCTCTGCGACACTGTTCACACATAATCACAGCTTGACGACATTTTGTCGCTGCGACGTGGTTTTAATAATAATTATAAACTAGTTCTTGACTGCAATCCCGCCTGATGGTAAGCAGTGATGCAATCGTTGATGGTAAAGCGCACTAGTTTATTAAGCCTATTCACTTAAAAAACTAAGGAATAGGAAGGATGACGGCAGTTAAGCGAGGTGACGCAATGTTAAACGCAAGACCAACACGACCAAACGAAGCTGCGCTAGAGGGAGATTGATCTGGAGACTCTCCACGACCAAACTCCCGACACAACAACATTTGGCGCACCGTACCCGCCACACATCGCAACACAACTGCTAAGACCCGTCCTCCATACGGCTTCACCAGACATCATGCCGGAGCATATATATATATTATCACAGATTACAGAATACTCCATACAGATACCTTAACGTGAACAACAAAATGAGTCCAGCTCAAGTCGAGCAAACAAAGTTCCTTAAAGAGATCACTAGATGGCCACCAGGGAGCGCTTGACCGGTCGGCCACTACCGCCATATATGTCTTGTCTACATTGTGTACATATATACATCCATGCGTCGTGCATCGAGAAATACTCATTCTAAAAGAAGATAACAGCAATATAATGGTTAGAAGACATCTTATCTTAACCTAAAAAAAATATGTTATGACAGGATTAATTGAGTACACTGCCATCTATTGTCCCGAGTGTAAAATAAAAATCATTGTCAGTACTGGGCCCATTTTACCGTTTTGTTTAATTACGTTATTTATACGTGTAAATATACAGAGTAGCATTAAATAAGTAAATTCAAATAGTTAAAAATATTTAAAAGGCTACAAACTGCACATAAGAGGTTTAAAATCGTTCCTAAGTTTTGGACCGCAACCTATGCTGCCATTTATTATCTTTTGATAAGAACTGAGAGTCTGTTGTACGGGATGATACCCCATGATATTATGTTATAAGAAAGTTTTTTATTTTAAATATAAGTAGTACGAAGAATCGCTTGGCGGCAAGACTTTGTCTGGTGGGTGGTAACTTCTGCTGCCTGAGAAGGTTTCGTCTGTATGAATGAAGTTATATTGTCGAATTACTACCGGAGATATATTACGAAGGGACAGAACGATTGACGTGTGTCGGGAATGACACCATCCGGGGAGTCCATCAGACATTCTATCTGGACGGACGTGTATGACTCCCCTTGAGACGTCTAAGAGCGGCGCGCGTAGAACACTTCGCGCCGCCACCTCGGGTCCTAAACCAACCAGCAACCCTGACCCAGGGCATTTTAATACCCTTAGCCCGTAACAGTTCGTTAATTCATTCTTTTCACTAAAACTATGCTCACATAAATCACACTTGTAAGTTTATTCACCAGTGTGTACACGAATATGCATAGTTAAGGCAGCTTTTCTCATATAAGTACGCTCACATATATCACATTTGTAAGGTTTTTCACCAGTATGTATTCGAGAATGGTCTGTCAAATGAATCTTTTGTTTAAAACTACGCTGACATAAAACACACTTATAAGGTTTTTCGCCAGTGTGAATACGTACATGTCTATTTAAATCACCACTTTGAGTAAAACTTCGTTGGCATACTTTACACTTATAAGGCTGTTCACCAGTGTGAATACGACTATGATTTGTTAAAGTTCGTATTTGGGTAAAACTACGCTCACATATATCACATTTGTAAGGTTTTTCACCAGTGTGTACACGAAAATGGTCCGTTAATTGACCCCTTTGTCTAAAACTACGCTCACATAGCTCACACTTGTAAGGTTTTTCACCAGAGTGTGTACGAATATGGCACATTAATGCAGTCTTTTGGCTAAAACTACGCTCACATATGTCACATTTGTAAGGTTTTTGACCAGTGTGTGTTCGAATATGGCTGGTCAAATTAAACTTTTGAATAAAACTTCGCTGACATAAAACACACTTATAAGGTTTATCGCCAGTGTGAATGCGAATATGTTTTCTTAAACCACTGTCTCGAGTAAAACTACGTCGGCATACTTTACACTTAAAAGGCTTTTCACCAGTGTGAATACGAATATGTTGTCTTAAACCAGAATATCGAGTAAAACTACATTGGCATACATCACACTTATAATCTTTTTTGCCAGTGTGTTTGCGAATGTGGTTCGTAAATTCACGCTTTTCTTTAAAACAACAGTGACATATGTCACACTCGAAAGGTTTTTCACCAGTGTGAATACGACTATGAGTTGTTAAAGTTTGTATTTGCTTAAAACTACGCTCACATATGTCACATTTGTAAGGTTCTTCAATGTGTGTACGAATATGTCTTGATAAACTGCCTTTTGCATTAAAACTACGCTGACATACATCACACTTGTAAAGTTTTTTAGCAATTTGCGTATGAGTATGTTGTATCATCATTTTTGCTTGTTGATTACATTTGTAAGCCTCTTTGAAGCAAGTCTTAGTTTCTGGCGTATGTTTTTGAACTTTTGAACCTGACTTTTCCATTTGCACATGTTCCGCTGTTATTTCATTTTGTTGCTCTGGTCTTGGTACGCCTAGTTTTGGTTTCTTCGCATCAGTCGCATCTATAATCAAAATATATGATGATTAAGATAATGATATAATCTGGAAAGTACATTGATAAAAGAAAATTCGCATGCACACGAATGGGGATATGTATTATTCACACAACTACCGAAAACAGAGAATTGGCGGTGATATTGAATAATACACCTTAACACCAGTCACAAAATTGTCCTACTTCGACATGTGGCTTGTTCCATAACTTGCCAAAGACAAACGATAAGATGATATTAAACGATGCCCGTTAAAGGGACTTTTTCGAAATTAATTGAAGTAAAAGGTGTTAATCCTGTATTCCAACAGCTTCTCTTTCCTTTCGAAGAGAGCGACATCTGTATGCCAGCAATGGGAATGCTATAGGCAGAATAGTTACGGTAGTAAAGTACATGGCGAAGGTGCTGCGTGGATTGGTGCTCCACACTGACGTACTGGAGGCGTTGCGGCTGCGTGTCTCGGACTGGTATATCTAGGACCAATTTACTTAAATGTGCCCATGGTCAAGGGCCGCGCGTATTAGAAATACCTAGCTGCCACGGCTACACCCGCATAAGCTTCGATCCCGAGGGATTATCCGTTTAAAAAGTTGTGATCCTGGTTATAAACCACCTGTGTGTCAAATTTCATATAAAATTCCTTCAGTAGTTTTTGCTCGAAATATTAACAAACATACATACTTATAACTGTAACAGACCTGTTCGGTGAAGGAGGCAACCAAATAAAATTAACTACGCGTAAATTTAGATTTCATGGGAATTTCGGGATGAAAGTTATCCAACTCTTTATCCCGATATTCCCACGAGATGGAATCGATGTACGTATATATATGATCTTCCTCTTTCAGGCAAAAACTACTGAACAGATTTGGATGAACATAGATTGTTTATAACCAGGATTAACATATAGGATATTTTGTACCCAGATATTCCCAGGAGATACTAGGAAACTTAGACGGGTCAAATTAGCTCAGCTAGCTTTAGTCCTACGGATATGGATAGAATATTGAACATGTAATCGTGTACTGTACGCTCTTGACATAATGCTAATCACTTTCCATTAGCCTAATAATTGGTATACTTAAAGATTAATTATAACCTAACACTTACTTCTCATCTCCCCGGCTCTTCGTTTCTTGTTTGATACTTCTTCTTCTTCCACTTCAATTTTGAACTCCATAAAAGGTACATCATTTTCTGAACTAGATTCAGAATGCTGTGATTGTGCTACATCTGTATTAAGTGGACGGCTATCATCGATATTTTCCGCTACTGACTCTGTAAGTAAACGCAATAAACAGTCAAGAAGAAACCAGTTTTATTTTAATCTTTTTAACTGGCTGTGCTCGCGACTCGTGAGAAGTAGCTTAAGTTCCTTCTTATAATAGCAGCTACCTGCTTATGAAAATTCTGTCAAAATTGGTCCAGCCGTTTCAGAGTTTACCCAAAGCAAACAGCCATTTTTTTTTAAAAAGGTTCCTTTTATAAAGAAGATAAAGAAAGAAAAAGTACTTATTGTGCATTTAGTAAAAAGTTACTAATTTTGACACAACAGACACTTCAATTTTCTGTATTTGTGTGTATGTATGATTATAAATATTTGTTTTATTTCACAACATTAGTGGTTTAGCTACATTTTTGACTGTGTTTATATTTATAACCAATGTTTAGTTAATTGATAAAAACCTTTTTTGATCAATGAATTAAATCCTTAAATTATTTCATATATAGGTACATAGACAACTCTGGCTTATGGCTTAGTTAGAGAAGCCATACAGGTTAAAAGATCTGGTTAATCTATGCTTGCCATGGTCAGTCTGTAGATTGGCAACCATTTTTATAAATCAAGACCCCTCTGTGTCTTCGAATCCCAGCGGTTATTTGGTGTAACTTTGATATTCATTGTGGGACCTCAGAAGACTTAATGTGTTCGACAATCACTTTTATAATTTACTAGCTTTCCGCCCGCGGCTCCGCCCACGTGGAGTTCGGTTATATCGCGCTTTTTAGATTTCCCTCGGGAATATCGAATTTTTCCGGGATAAAAGGTAGCCTATGTTCTTTCTCAGGGTCTCAAGATTGTCTGTGCCAAATTTCATCAAAATCGGTTGAGAGGTTTAGGCGGGAAAGCGTAACAGACAGACAGACAGAGAGACAGAGTTACTTTCGCATTTATAATATAAGTAAGTATGGATAGGTTTTGTGTAATTACCCAAGTGATCCGACAGAGGACCAGTCACCGACATAGCTGAGAGGATTAGCAAGCTGAAGTGGCAATGGGCTGGTCACATATGTCGCAGGACCGACAACCGTTGGGGTAAACGAGTCCTCGAGTGGAGACCGCGTCACGGCAAACGTAGCGTAGGACGCCCTTGGGCGAGATAGAGCGACGACATCAAAAAGGTGGCTGGTAGTGGCTGGCGGAGAACTGCTCAGGATCGAGCTTGTTGGCGTGCCATGGAGAAGGCCTATGTCCAGCAGTGGACGAGAAGAGGCTGATGATGATGACGACCCAGTAATCGAGTTGTGGAGGTTAGATAGGCATCCATTGTGAAATACTAGTAGACTGTACATGTAAGTTAGCAAGAGATTTTGTAGTCGGGGAAGTTAACACATTTTTTTTTTTTATTGGGACAAAACCCGCCACACTGTTCCCAACCCACTGCAACTTCTGAAGGCCAGAATCAACAGTGGAGACCGCCAGAAAAACGCCGAGCAATGAAGCTCGACGAGTCCCGGAGAAACGATTCAACTGTCTTGGGTCCCGCAACGAAATTAATCAGAAAAGAATAGCGGAGGAGTAAGAAAAAAAGATATTTTTTCCACTTCCCTCCATAATAAGCAGGAGACAGAACAGAACTAGGCCAATCGGCACAAAGGGACATTATTGCAACTGGGAGAAGCCCAGATTGCCAAGCACCAAGGAATAACATTTGATTAACTTAATGGGTCCTAAGTAGGTATTTGCTGTTACAATTGATTCCAATAATAGGTATGGCAAAAGCTCCTGAACGCACGGAAATTAGTTCTAGTTTCTACAAGGTCCGTATAATAAACAACTCCGGATGTAACTTGTACACTATCCAACATAATATTGCGTTCATTCTGCCAAAGAATACACTCCCACAAGAGGTGATGTGCGGACTGTTCAAATTCACAGTTCGATGTAGAACACTGACACAAAGGCGAAGGAACAAGTTTAAAAGAATACAATTTACTTTTAAAGTTGCCATGACCTGAGAGAAATTGGGCAACGTAGTGGTCAACCTCCAGCCATGTCTTAGCCAGCCGATCGTCAACGGATGGAAAGAACAGATGGAGGTCCTTGATGGAATTATCCCACCTACTTTGCCATTCGTATAAGAGGTCCTCCCAGACGTCAGTCTGAAGTTAGTGTCCATGGCATCCCCCCTCGCGGAATAGTACATTGAAGCACGTCGCTGTACTTCAAGATCGACTGGAAGTACACCTGCCAAAACGGGTAAGGCTTCAGTACTGACTGTTCTATACGCCTTGCATAAAAATATCAATGCCAAACGTTGGCTTTGAAGCAGTTTACGTCGCGCCGCCCCTATGCTGGCCCTATCGGCCCAAACAGGTGCACCGTAGCACATACATCCTAAGTAGGTAGCTCCATATATAGTTTTTAAAGTTAGGAATGATAGACCCCAAGTTGCTTTGGATATCTAGAATATCATAAAAGGGCATAAAAGTTTTTTTCGCCAACTATTTTTATATGTTCGATAAATGGAAGATTCCTTTCTAAGACCATACCAAGGTAGCATACGGATTGCTGTTTTTTAACGGGAACGTTATTAAATTTAATAGTAGGCAATGATTTAAGATTACCTTTTAGTAGAAGTTGATAGGTTTTATGCGGCGCAAACGCTAGGCGGTTACGATCACCCCACTGAGATATTAGATTTAGGCAAGTATGGGCCAAGTTCTCAAGTCCAGCTCGGGTACTTGACTGAATGAGCAGTAGGCCATCGTGCGCGTAACCAGTAAGTGAACAGCCGCAAGGAAGCGGGATCGCGAGGAAATCATCAAAACCCAAATTCCATAAATAAGGACCGACAACTGAACCCTGAGGACATCCCATGGTTAGTGCTTTAGTACTAGAAAAATGACCGAGCTGAAGTACCGCGGAACCGTTTATAAAGTACGAGCAAACGAGATTATATATGTTTCTATAGCAACCGCGGGTTTTCAATTTTAACAACAGCATAGGCCACCAAGCGTTATCAAAAGCCCCAGAAATATCAAAAAAATACCAATCACGTACTTGTGTTCCGATTGGTTAACGGTTCTTCTGACAGAAAGCGCCGCGTCGACTGTTGATTTACCGATGGTGAAGCCATATTGATTACTATGAAATTTTGGACCGTTCGGTAGTAAACGTGGAACAATGAGGCGCTCAAGAAGTTTCCCCAAAGATAGTAGAAGTGTGATAGGCCGATATGACTTCGGATCATCCGGTAGTTTATCACCACACTTTGGTATTATTCGTATGAAACCGCGTCGCCATTTACGAGGAAAAACGCCTTCAGCAATGCATCGGTTATATACAGTTAAGATGGCATCATCCGCTGTTTTACACGTTTCTTTAATCATCCTATTAGATATTTTATCTTCCTCTGATGATTTGTTGACCGGTAGTTTTCTAACAATATTTATAAATTCGTCATTAGATGGTACGTCTGACATTGGTGATTCAGGTGGCACAGGAGCCCACGCTCGAATCTGTTGGTGGTAGTCGCTATCGTTAGCCGGTGAATCATCAGGGATAAGTGTATTATTAAGTACTTCTGTTGTTTCCTCTATGCCCGTGGTATGCTTATCATTGACTTTAATGTTTTGAACGTATGCAAGGTCGACCGATCTGTTAGCTTTAAATTCGTGATATAAGGGAGACCACGGACCCTCCCTGTCAAGTTTGTCAACGATTTTCCGCAACAAGTTACCCTTAGATTTTTCCACCGATGCTTTGTAGCGTGACTTGGCAACTCTGAAAGCATTTAAAGCGAACGTAAGAAGATCTCCCGTAATCTTTCGGCTCTTGAGTTTATTTAACTGTCTACGCGCTCTGCGATATCTTTTACGCTGTTCAACTAAATAATCACTCCACCAGTCACATCTACGAATATTGGTCATAGATCCACGACCAATGGCGATGTCAGCACAGTAGGTAAAGGTTTCTGATATAATGTCAGCACTTTCTTCGTGCTGACAGCCCGTCCCGAGTGAATTCTTTGGCGTGACACGCAAAAAGCGAGCCAAAAAATTCCCAGTTCGCGCCTTTACATCTATATCTGAAATTACCAGGAATATGAGACGGACCCTGAATATAACCAGGAACAAATTCGTACACGATCAGGCGATGATCACTACAAGACGCGTCCGGTAGGACACGCCACCTATCCAAAGGTACGTCGGCACTAGAAAGTGTGACGTCAATACAAGATTCGCCTATTTGGCTGCAAAAAATAGGTGGTGCATCAGGGGTATTATGAATCGATAGGTTCATCCCAGCAATGAAATCCTCAACAGCGCAGCGTCGTTCGGTATCGGTTGCCAGAACCTTGCCATACCACAGAGACGATGACGCGTTGACATCCGCGCCAACGATCACTTTGCAGCCCGCGAGTGACCGCAAGACATGACGGAGATTATGTATATGAGGAGTAACAGGATCTGAATATTGAAAGTAACAGCTTACAACGAATACTCTAAAAGAAGCTGATGAGACTTCAGCAACCGCACAGTGAGGCGTCATGAGGTCACGTATAGACGTTACCGTAAAGTTAGAAGACCGCGCAACATAAATTCCGATGACAATACGCGCAACGAACTACCTCGATATCATCAACAAAACGGCAAGTGGCCTAGTCAATAAATAGCTTATTCTTGGTAGACACAAGATGTTTCCGTACCTCAGGTTCAATCTCTATTCCTAACCATTTCCGACCGTTATTGGTAGAACGCCTACGGACTATTTTCGTGGATTTAATGAAGTCGTCTTCTTTTATTGGCAACTCATTTTTATTATTTTGGCGGTATATAGCTTGCAAAAAATTGTTGTCTTCCATAGAGGCGGGAATGTCCTTGACTAATAGACGGGGGCGGCGACCCTTTGGTTTTTCTAAACGAAGACCCGCAGACTTTATAGCGTCTACCGATTCTAGTCTTTTCAATTGTTTTTCATTTGCAACGCGCAGTACAACGCCTGATTTGGCGGTTTTTTTAATACCGACTATTTGAAAACCACCGTCGTCATTGTCGTCCTCCGTGGCGCAGCGGTCAAGACGCCTGTCTGCGACGTGGAGGCCCCGGGTTCGATCCCCGGCCAGGTCATGATGGAAAACGATCTTTTCTTGATTGGCCTGGGTCTTGGATGTTTATCTATATACGTATCTATTATATATATAGTATCGTTGAGTTAGTATCCCATAACACAAGTCTCGAGCTTACTTTGGGGCTAGCTCAATCTGTGTGATTTGTCCGTATATATTTATTTATTATTTATCGTCACTCGGTCTAATCGCCTTCATAAGAGCTTGTTTAGTGGCGGAAGATGACGCATAGTCAGCTGATCGCTCCTGGGTCGGATAGGCGACGAGACAAGGAAGAGGTACTCTAGATTCAATAGCCGGGGTAACTTTAGGCAACCGCAGTTTTAAAGAATCCGCGTACGACATGTTTTTGTCCTCATTAGCGGTTTTAGCGTAGGATTTTAATTTAATTATTTCCAATTCGCGCTCGGTGAACAAGCTTTGTCTCGTTACACGCAGATTTTAAAGCTAACAAAGACACGATACTTGTAACTCGTTGAGTCATATCCATAATTGCTGATTTGTTCGCGACATTTATACGAGAACCGTTATCATTAACCAGCTCGTTGATTTTGGCCAGGTACACAGACGCCTCGGTCATCAAATCGCAATAATTACTGTTCCCGTCGCTACTATTGGAAATATTTAATGTAGGCGACTTTTCGGGAGAATTGGGTGCAGTTTGTAAACGCTTCGACCTATCATCTATTAAATTGTCGGTCGGAGACATTTCACAAAACAAACGCTTAGCGGAGGTTTGCAGCGACGGCGATCTTAGCGTCTTATTATTTCTGCGGAAAATGTCTCCCCCACGATCAGGCGGGTCATTATTGGAAGTTGACATAGCTAATTAATTAACAAGAAAAACAAATCTAAGTTAACGAAAAGAAAAAAATAAAACCGTCGCGCGGAGAGAAAAAAAAAATTACGTTACCCTCACAAGTAAGAAAATAAATGTACTCACCAAAATTAATTGATTTACAATAAATACGAAACAAACACTAAGAATAAACTTACGATACCAAACCAGACACAATTTCAGTCTAGAATGAAAACACGAGCCGGAAACTGACAATCGGAACGCGATATTCGTAAATATACCAGGAGCGTATTAATTTCACACCACACGGCTCGGAGGCGCAAAGGGAAGTTTACGCATGTATAAAAAAATGAAATTGTGCTTGCGCGAACTTCCTCCACTACAAATTATCTTGCCAACTTACGTACCGGTAACTATACTCAGCTCCAGTAAGACTGGAAGCCAACCTCAAATATAGTTGGGAAAAGACTAGGCAGTTTGTGATGACACAGCCTCCGTGGCGTAGCGGTAGCGGACGCGGCCGCTGCGCAAGGTGGTGCGGGTTCGATCCCCGCACAGTGCAAGTATTTGTATGCATGAATATGAATATTTGCACTGGTCTGGTCGTGCCTCGGAAAGCACGTTAAGCCGTTGGTCCCGGTTGCCATACGAACATCTAGTGGCAGTCGTTACGGGTTCTTGGAGCCCGCCATACGAACATCTAGTGGCAGTCGTTACGGGTTCTTGGAGCCCCCAAAAATCCAACAATTAATCTAACTGCAATGCTTCGATGTCGCCTTCGGGTTGTGGAGGTCAGACGGCAGTCGCTTCACGGAAAATGTCTAAGTTTAGCCATATCAGCAGTTGGACTGGTAAAGCGGACCCCAGACTCCAAAGCTGAAAAGGCTTCAGATGCGACTGGGATTTCCGCTGGGATGATGATGATGAGTTTGTGATGACATAGACCACTCCGCCTCCTAAGTGGAACAGCATCACGTTCCACATACGATGGGACACTTAAACGCATTTGCTGTGTTGTAAGCTGCATGTTACAGGAACTGACCGATGCTCGAATTCTAGGTCAAGCACGTTTAGATAGCCATCAATATGTAAAAAAAATCATATCTTGTTCTTAAAAACATACCATCATTTTGATATTCCTCCTTTGTCTCAACAATATCATCTAGTTCCTCGCAAACATCTGGTAACTCCTCTTTGATACCAATGCTTTCGGTGTGACATACTTCACCAATACTTATCTGCTCTATAGGAGTTTTAATTAACCCACTACAAAGCTCATTACGGTCTTGGTTTATTGAAGGATTGGTCTGTAAAAAGATATTTATAATTTTAGGAAAATATGCCAGTGATCAGTCCAAAATGCACAAAAGCTCATTACGGTCTCGGTTTATTGAAGGATTGGTCTGTAAAAAGATATTTATAATTTTAGGAAAATATGCCAGTGATCAGTCCAAAATGCACAATCTGTTTAATTTACACTAAAGTCACTCTTAGAGCCTTCACTGGACAGTTCAGTAAGTATAATTAACCCTAAAAAGTCAGACAATTATTTTTTTTAAATTTATAAATAATTTTTGACCATGATCCTGCCTGCATGATCCTCCCTAACTTTAAGCAATGTTTATGAATAAGGGGAAAATGTCAAAAACGTATGGTTAAAGAATCGCTAATCACTAGTTAATTTTAAACAACATTTATGAATAAGGGGGTGAAAGAATAATAAAATTGTCTGATTAATGAATACCTTACCTCATAATTACCATTCAACATCTGTGTAAACAGCTCTTCGGCTTTCAGACATGTTTTCTGCAATTGGTAGCATTGCTTTAGTTTATAGCAGCAGATAAAACAAGCGAGTATTGGTCTACTGTCTTCAGTTACAAACTGAAACAAAACAGGTCTTAAATTAAACTATAAGGTAACAATTGGCAGTAATGCTGCTTCCTGTACTCCACTCAGCCTCCGCGGTGTAGCGGTAGCGAACACGGCTGCTGCCCAAGGAGGTGCGGATTAGATCCCCGAGCAGTGCAAATATTTGTATGCATGAATATGAATATTTGCACTGGACTGGTTGTGCCTCAGAAAGAGTGTTAAGTCATTAGTCCCGGATGCCATACTAACATCTAATGGCAGTTGTTACGGGTTGTTGGGAGTCCTCGAAAAGTCCAATCAATTGGTCCAACTGCAATGCTTTGATATTAGCAGTCGCTTCACGGAAAATTTGTCGTCCTCTGTGGTGCAGCGGTTAACACGCCTGCCTGCGATGTGGGGGCCCCGGGTTCGATCCCCGGCCTGGTCATGATGGAAAACAATCGTTTCCTGGTTGGCCTGGGTCTTGGATGTTTATCTATATATGTATCTATTATAAATATAGTATCGTTGAGTTAGTATCCCATAACACAAGTTTCAAACTTACTTTGGGGCTAGCTCAATCTGTGTGCTTTGTCCATAAAAAATATAAAAGAAAATAAGTTTAGCCAAAATCAGCAGCTAGACTGCTGAAAAAGGTTTGGATGCAACTAAGCTTAACGCTGAGATGATGATGATGATGATAATGATGATGATCTTGTCCAAGGCAGATTAGAGACTGGTCCATATTACAGAATGTTACTCAAGACTCAAGCATTACTTAAAACTAGATTCAACCAATCGAAAGGCTTGAATCGAGACTTTGAGTTATGAGTGAGGTGCGTATTACAGAACCTCACTCAAAACTCAAATTTTATTTAAATCTCATTTGAAGCTATTTGATTGGTTGAAACTAGTTTTAAGTAATGCGTAAATCTTGAGTAAGGTTCTGTAATACGGTCCTTAAAGATTCATTTATTTATTTATCACTTTACAGCTGTCCTTACAGGTTTTACCCTAATGCGACAGTGCAATTATACACTAATACTTTACTATACATACACTAATTCATAAACATAACTAACAATACATATTTAATAAACCTCTTGCGAGTTCACTTAGGGGCCATCCATAAAGTACGTCACACGAATTTCATGATTTTTTGAGCCCTCCCCCGTCCTTGTCACAGGTGTTCACATTTCTGAAACCCCCCCTCCCTAGTGTGACGTCACATGTTTTGCAATTTCACATCGATAAATTATTAAATTAAAACATCGTAAACAAAACAATTTAAACCGTATTGTCCCAAAAATAGAGTTGGATATATTTTTTAGTTTATAATTAATATTTCAAATTACGCGATTACTACCTCTAGGTATATTAGATTTTGAAATGTGATGTCACGAAACTTACTACCCCACCCACCCCTTGTCACACCATGTCACACTTTGTCGACACCCCCTCCCCCCTTTATGTGTACACTTAGAGAACATGAGATCTACATATGAAAGAAAGAAAAAACGTTTATTTGCAGTAAAGATGACGTAAAAGTTTACAAAAACAGTAAAGTGAAAATAGCTGCGGAAACATGCGTCACATCCAAGCAAAACGGCTGTCCCTCAGCATTATGCTGCCCTATGCAAAACAGAGTCCAGCGCTGGTGTTCAGCTACTTTTATTACCTATATGTTCAGTATTTACATAATAGTCTATGATTCGCTAAAAAATGTTACTTAGCCTACTTACCGGAACTTCAGTCAGCTTCTCATAGAGATCGTGCAAGTTTTCGTTGACCACTACAAACATTCCTACATTCTCCACTAAACATATTCTACACATAGATAGTTTTTGCATTTTTGAACTCTTAATGTATTAAATTGAGAATCTAGCCTGGCATAAAATAACATGAATATTTGAGTAATCTTCGAATGAGTATAAAAGTTTGTAAATAACGTGTACTTCCCTATAGAATAAATAGTCCAATATTAGTTCATAGGATTTAGTTTAACAGTCTGATTCAGTCTTTAAACACATTACCGATTGTACACTTTACCACTCCACCCTCATAGAAAACATACATTAAACAACAACTTGAAGTGACTACAGGGGGGCACACTTAGTACTTCATCAATTTTTACAGTCGACAGCGACACCTGAACTCTTGCGAGTGAACAATTTGGCAGCCATCTTGTCTAGAGTTGTTCAAAACGGCTATAAAAAAATAGCACGCTACAGACTATAAACTATTAATTTATAGCGCGCTATTAAATGCGCTATGTTATAGCGCGCTATAAATAAGAAAGCACGTGGACGTCCAGCAGGCGCGATAATTCTTGCAACACGCTACATTTCGTAGCGTGTTACTTTACATAGCGTTCTTCGATACATAGACCGCATGCTATAACGGAACGCTAATAAAAGCAATATAAAAAGATATCAATGAACTCTCTTTCATACTTTTCAGGTTTAGGACTGTCTATAATTGGTAAAGGTTATTCTAACATTAATTTTAATAAATCGTAAATCAAATATAGGCGTATTTAAAAGTTCATTGATTGTATATATACAAAAAAAAACAACTATTTACATTATACACAGATATATACAGTGGTTCTTCTTTAATTTATATTTTATTTACATTTAAAAACATTAGTTGAACTACTTTTGTAGTAGACAACCGTGTTCCTCGATTACTGATAATATATCCTGATTTCGAAAAAATAAATTTAACGGACAACTGTCAGTGACAATAATTACAAATAGCAGTCTTGCTGCCGTCTGCAGATTTTTCAAAAAAGTTCCAGATTGGCAAACCACCACCTTTGCGATTAGACATTTTTACATAGAGTACACACTAAATAATATCCAGTAGTTCGTTTTGCAACAGAATTATATATTAATATTTACACACACTAATAATACCTTTGCAGCCACTAAATAATCGTCACTAGTTCGTTTTTCAACAGAACTTTATACTAATATTTACACTAACAATTAAGATCGCGCAGGATGAAAATAGCGTGCTCCGACAACAAACATACATTTATAGTCCACATAATATATCCTGATTTCGAAAAAATAAATTTAAAGGACAACTGTCAGTGACAATAATTACAAATAGCAGTCTTGCTGCCGTCTGCAGATTTTTCAAAAAAGTTCCAGATTGGCAAACCACCACCTTTGCGATTAGACATTTTTACATAGAGTACACACTAAATAATATCCAGTAGTTCGTTTTGCAACAGAATTATATATTAATATTTACACACACTAATAATACCTTTGCAGACACTAAATAATCGTCACTAGTTCGTTTTTCAACAGAACTTTATACTAATATTTACACTAACAATTAAGATCGCGCGCGATGAAAATAGCGTGCTCCGACAACAAACATACATTTATAGTCCACAGCGCTCACGCGATTACTGACTGCCCGTATAGCGCATAGCGCCATTCTATAGCACGCTATTTTTTCATAGCGCATAGCGCAGATAGCGCGCAGCGTCCGCGGAGAGCAGGCGCGCGCTGTGCGAGTCGTTAGATCAATTTCATTCATAGCGTAAATAGCGTTATAGCGTCATAGCGTCTTAACGTCCACCTACATAGCGTGCGCTATGCGCTATGAAAAAATAGCGTGCTATAGAATGGCGCTATGCGCTATATTAACCACCTCTAATCTTGTCCCTAGACAATGCCATATTTTTTCATTTTAATTTCATGAAAGAAGTAAGATGGCGGATAGAGAATCAAACAATTTTATTTTATTTAGACTTGTGTTGAATTAATGTAACAAGTGCACGTGTTATTGCCAAAATTGTGGTGTCTCTTCATGACGACAGGATGCAGATGGATAAATTACCATGGTTATGTGTTATTACAAAATAATAGGTATACTTATAAGTAATCCATACAAACTTTCAACCCCAAACTGTTAATTTGTGACACTTTCGGCTAATTTGTAATATTATTTCTGTGTGTGTCAGCTGTGAAGTTTCCACTCATAAAATAAATGAATTACTGAATACTTTTTTTTTATTCATCTGAAAACCCAGACCTTTAATATACATAGCTACGTACGCATAGGTACGTAGCAATAATATACATAGCTACATATGCATAGGTATGTAGCTATAGTATACATAGCTACATATGCATAGCTACCTATATCACTCACTAGTAGTTGTTCACGCACAAAATGTAAGGGGGCAGCACTTTCCATACATGCAAATTTTACCACAGAGTTGTCACTCTTTATTATATACTTACCAAATACTTACTATACTCTTTGAGTGACTACATTTCCTACACTACAGACTACAGTATTACATAATTTAACTTTCGCAGTGTTACCAACTCTCAAAAATATTTATCCCTAAAGTTTGTGTCAAAAACCCCTAAAATCGCCTTAATTCATCTGTTTTCCCCCTAAAAAATACATATACTTAAATTCATAATGATTTAGAAATAATATAGGTACTGTAATATGATGTTTCAATGTGCGGTTGTATAATATTCGTATGCATGAATATGAATGTTTTCAGTGGGCTGGTCGTGTCTCGGAAAGCACGTTAAGCCGTTGCCATACGAACATCTAGTGGCCATAGAAGTATGTAATATAGCTCAATGCTAGTGGCAGTCGTTACGGGTTGTTGGAGCCCTCAAAAGTCTAACAATTGGTATAACTGCAATGTTTAAATATCGCCTTCGGATTGTGAAGGTCAGACGGCAGTCGCTTCACTGAAAATATCGAAGATTACCTAAAAACGGCAGTTAGACTGGTAAAGCGGACCCCAGACTCCAAAGCTGAAAAAAGCTTCGGATGCGACTGGGATTAACGCTGAGATGATGATGTCTGTAATATGTTTCAAAATCTTTATTCGCAGGTTATTTAATACATTAAATATTTCGTCTTCGTGTGAAGAGTCAGATTTTTTTGAATCATACATATTGATATTGAATATTAACATTTTATTGCATGGATTAAATGTTACACAAGATCCATCATTTCGATTTAATATAAATCGGACCAGCAGTCACTAGGCAAGAAATAAATATTAATACAGTAAATTTCAAAAATAACAAAGAGTCAAAAAATCCCTGAAAATACCCCTAAACATTTCAGACCCCTAAAAAAAATCCCATCTCACTTATTTACCCCCTAAATCTGGGGGGAAAACCCCTAAGTTGGGAACACTGAACTTTCGATTTTTCGAATACCGGCGGACGGATAATCATATTAAATAGATCATCATACAAATTACAATGCCACAGAGCCTGTGGCAAAAGCACAAATTAATAATTATTGTCTGTGGCACGGAGGTTTGGCGGGAATGTCAAGATGAGTGTCACGCTCATTTTTCATTGGACTTTTAAAATTATTTATAGTGTCGTTTACTAAATAAAAACGCGTGATTTATGTAGTATAAAGTGCATTCAGTGAATAATTCAAAAAGAACAGTGAAATATTGTAGCATAGTGGCCTCATCATGTCTTTACGCTAAACCGCTCCTTATCGTCCAAACGCGTAAAACGAAAGGAGTTAGGTTAGATTAAGTTAAGCTAGGATAAATTAGGATAAGTTAGGATAGATATTTAATGAAGAAAAAAAAATTACTGAAGACTTGGCTGTATGGCGTACTATGCCTTTGCCTTTTCCATTCGCCCGAACGGAAAGAAATGAACCAAAAAAAAAAATGTCTGTGGCACAGACATTATTTATTATTTTGTGTTTGTGGCAAGCTCAATGGGCAAGTTCTACAATGAATAGAGCAAAGAATTAAAAACAAATTCTTTGGAATAGAGCAAGCATGAAGCAAGTCAGTTCCATTTTCACAAATGACAATGCAAATGACGTTTTGCAATTTGCAAGCAAATCCCGTTTTTTTTTTTCTCCTTTTGGCATGACGCGGCTTGCGTATTGCCATTTTCGAGTCGGTACCCTATTTTGTTTGAGTCGATTTTAGTATATCGTGTCTATAAAGTCTTGAAATTAATGTTTCTGTAACTAAAATTTTACAAGTACGGTAACACTAAATTATAGTACATCGAATGTCATCGGCTGTCGTTTAAGTATTTGTTTTGTAACTCGACATCCATTGCATTTATTATTGCTTTTCAAATCTACATTGATAAAACATCAAAGAAACGTATTAAAAATGAGCAAACCAATTAAAAGTGGAGCTCGGGAAATAATCCATACTAATATTATAAATGTGAAAGTAACTCTGTCTGTCTGTCTGTCTGTTACGGTTTCCCGCTTAAACCTCTCAATCGATTTTGATGAAATTTGGCACAGACAATCTTTAGACCCTGAGAAAGAACATGGGCTACCTTTTATCCCGGAAAAATTTGATGTTCCCGAGGGAAATCTAAAAAGCGCGATATAACCGAACTCCACGCGGGCGGAAAGCTAGTTTTTAAAGTATATAGGCGATGTTTGCTAGAACACGAAGCTGGACAAATTTGATCAAATATGAATGATATTTATGCTTGAACAGTTGGTAGAACAGGTATGCAATAATGTTACTGTTTGTTTTTATCTACTAGAAGTTTCAAAGTAACTAAGTAAACGATTTAAGACTAAAATGAGGATTGTTTACATTGCGCATTTATAGGTTAGGTGGCAAATATAAGTAGACCATATTGTAGTGCGGCTAGCACAGTCTTGACTCTTGACACTTTAGGTGATTTAATTAACCCCTGATTTTAAAAATAAGTTATATCATGTTCGGAATTAAAATTAGTGCTATTCTTCTTCTGATTGAGAATAGGTACATATTATTATTTTTAATCTTTCAGGAAAATGTGAGAGTAAACTCTTTATCAAGATATATACACAAATTATAGAATACTACATATACAGTATGTACCAGAAACTATGTTATTCGTTCTACCTACGTTTTAAGAATCGGTATAAATACGTAATAAATCAAGTCATTTATAAAAAACGTTCAATAAAAACAATGACGCGAAATTAGAAATAGGTACAATGTTCCCGCTCATTTCTTTGATAGATGCCGCCGCGCCGGCGTAGGTATCACCTGCGCCGCGCCGATTTCCTTTGTGACGTCGACGCATGGTGCGTAGGTATCTCTATCTACCTATGTTTTTCTAAACAAGTGCATGACCTTGTTAGCTGTTGTTTGTCACTCTCGAAATCTTTAAAATGTTTGTTTACACGGTATTTTTATGCACAATTGATAGTAGTTGTTCAAACTGCATATTGACACTTTACACGAAAACAAAGTCGCCACGACTACATCACATACCTATTGCATTAATTTATTACGATGTCTACTTGATGGCCGCGGAGATGGTGTTCGATATGACCACCTTGAACCTCTACACATTTATTGCAACGCTTAATAATATTCTCGCGCACTCCACGCAGAACGGAGGTATCATTCCTGAATCCTGACGTGTTCAAATGCTGCTACTATGCGTGAACGCATTTCGACTTCCGTATCGCACGATTTTTTGAAGAAATGTTGATTAATAGTACCCCAAAGGAAAAAATCTAAAGGTGTCAGATCGGGTGATCTTGCTGGCCAGTTGATGGGTCCACCGCGACCTATCCATCTCTCTCGGTATTCAGCATCTAAATAGCTTCTCACAAGGTGGGCGAAGTGTGGTGGTGCACCGTCATGTTGGAACCACATACGTCGCACGATATGGAGGCTTAATTCGTGAAGTTCGTCACTCAGCTGTTCTTGCAGGAAACGAAGATAGTTGGCGCCACTCATTGTCGGTCTAAAAAACAAGGTCCAATAATTTTGTCTCCAATAATTCCACCCTAAACATTAATTCTCCACTGATGCTGAAAGTGACTAGGTTTAATAGCATATGGGTTTGTGATCGACCACACGTGCTCATTGTGCGAATTTAATACACCTGTTCTAACAAATGAGCACTCGTCGGTAAACAGTATCCAATTTAAAAAATCACTATCTTATTCAATATTGTCGAGTCTACGATCTACAATAATCTAACCTTGGCTCATATTCGGAGGAAAGGAGTGATTGTACGCGACGATAGTGAAATGGATGCTGGCCATCTTCTTTGAATACCCTCCAAACGCGCATATGGTTGACTCCGAGTTCATGTCCCACTGAGCGCGTACATCTCGTCGGATCGTGATCAAACAAGTCCAAGACTTGTTCCTCGATGTCACTGATGCGAGTCTTCGGTCTGCCTGCGTCGATACGATTTTGGTCACGTCCATGGACACTACCGGTATTGTACGTACGCATGTGCAAACGTTGGAATGCCATCGCTGACGGTAGTGGTATGCGAGAAAATCGTTCTTGGTATAGTCTGCGTGCTTCTGCATAATTGCAGTCACATTTTCTAAGACACATCAACATATTAAAGTATTCCGAGTTAGTATAATACGACATGGTGAATGTTTACGTAACCAAAACACAAATCACTCGCGTAGGTCAACAATTACATCCGTTCGGAAGTTGCGCGGGAGACTAATAAGAAAATAAAAATTAATATGCAACTTCGCAAGGCGTCCGCGGTGGTCGCGGGGGTGGTAGCGGTCGCGGGGAGTGGTAGCGGTCGCGGGAGGTGGCGGATAAAAGCAATAACTTTGTCGCTTTGAAGAAAGCCGCCGTGCCGCATTGCAAGTAGGCTATTTAGCAAAATAAAAATGTACTTGTAAAGTATTCAGGTATTCTAAACATTTTTTTGGAATGTGACGATTTTAATAATTATTTGATTATGAGCCCTCGAGTAGCCAATTATTATTATTTTCAAATTATTATGTCACTAATGTTAGGCCTGTAGTTAAATGTATACAATATGTTAAGAAAACCCTGTCCGACCCGTAGGTAAGGATAATAAAGGTTAGGTAAACACGTGGCCAAATAAAATATGAAATTTTACATAATCATCATAGTAACAATACTAGTGAATTTTGAAATTATCTTTTTTTCCCGCGAACTTCCCCAATATTAGGTAAATTTTTAAAATGTGACAACACCATTTTCGGGGGTATCATCGTTTGATTTATTGTTGAATATTAAATGTATAAACTTATGTTCAACATTTGGCGGCTCCGTTTGTGATTGCGCGCGGCGAGCTTGTCGGTGTCCTCAAAGAAAAAAGTAGGTGAAACTAAGGATGTACTATTTTTTGGGTAAAAACGTTTTTTTATCGCTATTAATCGAAACTTGTATCTGGTTGAATGATTTGTTGTAAAAACACAGATTACCCAATGGTAAAAGTACTTTTGTTTGTTTATCGATTAATTACTAATAACATTATTATAACACAAGTATTAGTAAACAGAAACGAGAAAGACTTATGAAACACAATTTTAGTAAAGTTTTACAAATATTTTATCGATCAATATCATCGATATTGAGACAGAAACTGAAATTAAAACTTTGGCATGATTTTCATTTACAGCAGTGTACCTCGCTAATTTGAGTCTTGTAAAAGATCTAAACAATTCCATGCGATGTTGAATCGAGAATAAGAATGAGAAACTACAATACTAAATCGATACCAAAAATAGACGAGTATCAATCGATAAAAAAAATCAATATTTTGATTACTTACACATCTCTACCAAAGCATGCCGCGAGGCCAGCCGCGTAGGTACCTATTTTTATAAAATAAAAATAATTTTTACTTTAAATTATTAGTTGCGCGTAAACATTGCAGGTGTAGACTATTCGTGTATTGTGTGATCATGTCGTTTTCTAACGTAGAGTAATGTAACATGCTGATGGAGGTAGTAACTGCAATTAGCTGTGTTGTGATCAGGTGTTAGACGATTTGGAAGTGGGTACTTATCGGTCAATGCAAGAGGGTTCCAGCATGACGGTGCCTCACGATATTTTTGCCGACCTGTACGTGAGTACCTCCAATATCAGTTCGGCGAGCAGTGGATTGGTAGGGGCCAACTGTGGCCAGCGCGGATTTGACACCACTTGATTTTTATTTGTGTGCATGTCCGTGCTAATCTCGTGCGACGGTGCCAGGCCTGTATCGTTCTTAGTGAACGCAATATGGAACATTTCCGCCACCGCCATTGTGCTCATCCAATGAAATGATACATTCGAAGAGTCAGAGGACCTTCCTACTTAAAAAAAGTTCTTTTCTCCAGGTGCCTAAGTATCATTGTTTCTTTCGAGAGTCGATAAACGTGAACAAGCTACCTATACCTACAAGCATTAGGTCAACTGCGGTCATGACCTGTTCCTGTTTTGCCATGAAATTACCTATTTATTTTATTTAAGTTATTTATTTTTTAGGGGGTATTTTTTTTTAAGTTTAGCCAGGTTTTGCAGGCATTAGTAGAATCAGTTATCGATACCTAACAATACCTTCACGGGTCGGACAGGGTTTTCTTAACATATTGTATACCCCTAAAAGGAACAACAGTGTTTCAGTTACGTATAGTATATGAGTTAATTATTCGCTTAAGTGAAGATACCGGGCTGATGAAGTGATCACAGCAGTAGCGGAGACCTTGTTAGTGACGCAGGTGACAATGAAAATACTTTTTAACGAAGAATATTTGGAATCAGATGATGAAAGCAAGTATTATGTTTTGGAATACTTCTCATTGGTAAAAACACATTAAAACATTTTTTTTTTATTGGGACAAAACCCGCCACACATTTCCCACCCACTGCAACTCCTGAAAGCCAGAATCAACAGTGGAGACCGCCAGAAAAACGCCGAGCAATGAAGCTCGACGAGTCCCGGAGAAACGATTCAACTGTCTTGGGTCCCACAACGAACTAATTCAGAAAAGAATAGCGGAGGAGTAAGAAAAAAGATATATTTTCCACTTCCCTCCATAACAAGCAGGAGACAGAACAAAACTAGGCCAATCGGCACAAAGGGACATTATTGCAACTGGGAGAAGCCCAGATTGCCAAGCACCACGGAATAAAATTTGATTAAGTTAATGGGTCCTAAGTAGATATGTGCTGTTAAAATTGATTCCAATAATAGGTATAGCAAAAGCGCCGGAAATTGGTTCTAGTTTCTACAACGTCCGTATAATAAACGACTCCGGATGTAACTTGTAGACTATCTAACATAATATTGTGTTCATTCTGCCAAAGAACACACTCCCACAAGATGTGATGTGCGGACTGTTCAAATTCACAGTTCGATGTAGAACATTGACACAAAGGCGAAGGAACAAGTTTAAAAGAATACAGTTTACATTAAAACATAGTAATAATAGGTATGTATGTTTTTTTTTTTGTTTTACTCATTTTATTTAACGCTAGAGACCATAGATTTGTGTTTTCATTAAAACCAGTTTTGCATCTAGTACAAAATAATTTGCTAGTATCAAAATTATTTCGGTCACACTAACAGTGTTGCTAAATGCACGACCGCAGCACCCTCATTTATTTTCACGACTTTTTAGACACAATATGTACGGTGTGGAATCGGTGACTATGCTAAGTTTAGTTAAATAAATATGCAGGAGTTGAAACATGACCCAATCTTAGGTCCGACTCCTTATTGCAGAACGTTACTCAAGACTCAAGAATTAGTTATGTCTCGTTTGAAGCCTTTTCATTGGTTGAAATTAGTTTTAAGTAATGCTTGAGTCTTGAGTAACGTTCTGTAATATGAATTAATCATAAGATACAACTAGTAGCATGTTTACTCAGCTATAAAATAAAGAACCAGGGTTGCCGAGGCTACTGTTCTTATAAGGTACTATAAAATTTTCCCTTTTTTTTTGCTAGTTCGTGATAAATTCTCGCTCCATGATTGATAAAGAGCGACATTAGGCAGTGATGCTAAATCGTGACAATAATTTTTGTTTGGAATCATGTCACCACATTCCACAGCTTCATTTGCTAGACGATCACTCGTGTATCCGTGATCCCCGAGATATTAGGTACAGTGACTCGGAATCCAGGCAAAAGTCACAGAAACATTCATTCGCTGACATTTGAGCAGCAATTCCCGATTTCAACTGGAGTTTTTGACGGGAAAGCTAAGCAGAATGTCACGCTCATTTTTCATTGGACTTTTAAAATTATTTATAGTGTCGTTTACTAAATAAAAGCGCGTGACTTATGTAGTAAAAATTGCATTCAGTAAATAATGCATAAAGAACATTGAAATATTGCAGCATAGTGGCCACATCATGGCTTTGCTTCAAATCTCCTAGTAGTCGGTTCACGCGGCCGTTTTTTCAACTGTCATTGGCGATATCCGCCATTATTGTGAAATAAAATTTTTAAAGAATTTTTATTATTTGTTACACGTGTTATTGGCATAATTGTGGTATCTAACCACAGAGGCAATTGAAGAGTTGAAGTAGTATTCTCTAGGCAAGAAATAAATATTAATATAGTAAATTTCAAAAATAACAAAGAGTCAAAAAATCCCTGAAAATACCCCTAAACATTTCAGACCCCTAAAAAAATCCTATCTCACTTATTTACCCCCTAAATCTGGGGGGAAAACCCCTAAGTTGGGAACACTGCGTTTTGAGCTAAATCTGCATCACCAATTAGCCTCTTCGCACGCCTCTCCACTGAATCCAAAGTAGCCAGGTGGCATTCGTCATTTCAACACAGTAAACTCCGATGACGTCTTAGAGAAACTGAATCATGACGTGTTATTCAGACTCACTGTCGCTGCAGTTTGCATTGCCAATCAAATAGGGTTTGGGGGCGGGGTTTCGTCTAGGATTGGCTATTTTTTTGCGAGTTCACTTGATAAGCGAACGCCTCTTTCTTATTGTTTTGACAAGAACGGTGCCTACTAATGGTTCGCACTATTTATTCACTCATGCGAGAAGTTATATTTTTAGGGTCGAATCATCCCCGGCTACTTTGCCTTACAATCTAAACAAGCACATCTGCATGAAACATTAGGTATTTGTAGTGTAGTGTTGTAGGGCAAATAGACGCAAATGGTCCTGTATATGTCACCGTTTATACCTTGATTAGCAATTAGGGGACTTCAAACATGTTCTGCGAGATATCGCACCTGCCCTCCCCCGTCCCGCACCTGGGTCTGCCACCCATGATAAACATTACTCGTAAACGCAGCCGCCAGGGATAAAAATTGTAGGTAAAAAAAGGAGAAAAATACAAAAAAAAATAGACATTAAATTTTCTACACAATTTTAATTACTGTTTTTTTTTTTTAAATAATCAACATCTTATATTGCCTCCGCGGGCTGTTATTACAGCTGGGATACTGCTGCAGTCTGCCCATGCTCCTAATGACATTTCCAATAATTTCTTGGGTCAAATTGTCCCACTCCTCAACCAGAGCCTATTTTAACTCTTCAACATTCCTAGGAGCTGAAATCTTCTCCCGTACTCTCCGCCGAATCATGTTCCAGACATGCTCCGCTGGATTCATGTCTGGTGATCGTGCTGCCACGACGGCCAGTTCATTTGGGTTATTCCGACTTCATTAAGGTAATCAGTAACCACGTGAGCAGTATGGGGTCTTGCGTTATCGTGCATAAACACACAATTTGGGCCTATAAATAGGGCAAAAGGCATTACATGGGGTTCTAAGATTTCTTTGACAGCTCACAGGCACATAGCCTGTGAGCTGTCAAAGAACCCCCCTCAATTAAGTTATGTCACCTCAAACCATAATTGACCCTCCACCGTATGATACTGTTTCGGTGGAATTTGCTTGATGACAGCGTTCTCGTCGATACCTCCACATCCTTTCCCTGCCGTTACGCAAAACCGGCTTTCTGACTCCATTCATCAGACCAATCTTGGTGTTGACGAGCGATCGCTAATCTTGCAACTCAACGTCATACCTCGAGCTTGGGCACGTACGACTTTAAGCCGGGTTCGTTTAACCTTCTCACTGTCCGTTTACTAACACGCACAATACGCATTTCTTCCAAGATATTTCGGGTTCTAAACAGCAGTCTGACGACGATTTCTCCAACTTAGGACCCTTATAACACGGTCGTTTACGGCATTGGCTGCACGATTTCTGCCTTGTCCCGGCCTCTGCGCGTAAGATCCTGTTTGTCCAAAACCGTTTTACATTACGGTGGATCACAGAAACCGACACACCCAACCTTGGACTCACTGAACGGTATATGTGACCTTTCTCAATCATTGTCGCAGCTCTGCCGACTTCGGTTGCGGTTATATCACTAATTTTCTATGCGATACAATGTTAATTCTCCGAACAACAACAACAAAATGAGCTAAGGCCACCATGGACTGCTTAACGAAATTTCTCATCGGAAACACTTAAACGCCCTAATTGCCATGAATCACTTAGGAGGGTCTAATTTGTGACTTTTTGACATTATTAGTGTCAAAAAGTCTCAATATGGTATGCCTTATGAGGGCAATAAATTAAATAAAGGAGCCACATGTCCAAATTGTCACAAATTAAATTTTTTTGTTTGGTTGTGTTCCCCCGCTGTGAAGTCTCATGTTCTGGCGTACGTTTTTGAGATGATCGGATAACTTTCTAATCTGTCTTTTTTTTTCCAGAAGTTTCGCTGTTATTTCATTATCTTGTTCTGGTTTTATGGTCCTAGTTTTGGTTTTTTTGCATCAGTCGCACCTATGATCAAAATATGTAATGATTAAGATTACGATCAAGTTGGAGAGTACGTAGCTAAAAAAGTTTAAGGGACTTTATCCAAAAATAATTGTAGTAAAGCTACTCTTCCCTTTCGAAGAGGGGACATCTGTCCCCCCTTCAGCGGGGAAGTTACAGGGTGATTAGGTATGATGATAGTACATAGCGAAGGTGCTATGCGGGCTGGTGCACCACCCTGGAATACTTATAATATAATAGGGAATCAGAGTGGTATAATAGGGAATCGGGATGAACGTTATGCTATAACTTTTCATCTCGATATTCCCACAAGATCGAAAAGATGTACGTATATCACGCAAAACTACTGAACTGTATTGGATAAAATTTGGCACACGGATTGTATACAGAGTGGTGCTGACAATACGACAATAAATTAAACATCGTGTACCTCAACACATTCTCAGTCTACCCATAAAAAATCATATAAATATGTCCATTAGTTTAGTCACAGGAAATTATTTTTCACATTTTCTACATGATGTACGTGTTGATAAGGAAGCGCTTACAGGTTAATGAGCGCCGCATCCTGCGGTACCAAACTTTAAATAATAATGACGCGAAAACAGCAAGTCGATACAGGATCGCGCTGTCGCCGATCGGAGGTCGATGACCGATTTTTATAGATTTTTTTATATTATTAAAGGATGTTCTATTCCGTTTGCAATTTTATGCGATTTAGTTTGTTTGAAATATATACATATATATTTTTTATATTTGATGCTAGGTTTTTTTCTATGGTTTAGGATTATTCCTATGAACCAGCATTGTTCGTGTTTTCATTTATTGTCGTATTTTCAGCACCACTCTGTATAATAAAGATTAACATACTTATAGGATATTTTTTAACCAGATATTCTCAGGAGGAGGTGAAGTCGTGGTGGCCTAGTGGTTAAAACACCAGCCTCTCAAGTATGAGTGTGCGGGTTCGATTCCAGGTCAGGCAAGTACCAATGTAACTTTTCTAAA
The DNA here is from genome assembly GCA_017933935.1 of Sesamia nonagrioides. Taxonomy (NCBI): domain Eukaryota; kingdom Metazoa; phylum Arthropoda; class Insecta; order Lepidoptera; family Noctuidae; genus Sesamia; species Sesamia nonagrioides. Next base: position 860,549 of record JADWQK010001864.1, read on the forward strand.
GTTATACAATATGTAAAGAAAACCCTGTCCGACCCATAAGGATAATAAAGGTTAGGTAAACACTTGACCAAATATAATATAAAATTTTACATAATCATCACAGTAACAATAATAATGAATTTTGAAATTATCTTTTTTTCCCGGGTATTAATTCCAATTTCCCCGAAATTTAGTAATTTTTAAAAAACTGACAACACCATTTGTGGCGGAGCGAATAGCGATGCGACCACGTGCCGCATGCCCCGCCCCCTTTCACCCGCGCATGTATGCGCGGGTGAAGGGGGCGGGGCTATCGGGTTGCCTACCGCACATGCATTAAGTTACCTCGCTTTTTCGAAATAATATTTATTTTTTTTGGGGGATTTTTTTTTAAGTTTAGCCCGGCTTTATAGGCATTATTAGAATCAGTTAACGATACCTAACAATACCTTCACGGATCGGACAGGGTTTTCTTTACATATTGTATGTACTTTCTAAGTATATCTTGGACACCAATGAGTGAAGGTGAAGGAAAACATCTTGAGGAAACCTGGACTTTCAAGTCTGAAATCGCCAACCCGCATTGAGCAAGCGTGGTGATTACGCTCAATCCTTCTCTGTATGAGAGGAGACCTGTGCCCAGCAGTGGGACAATAAAAGGTTGATGATGAATTCTCAGGAGATAGGGACTTATACGGGTCAAAATAGCTCAGCTAGCTTTATTCATATGGACAGAATAGAATATTGAACATGTAATCGTGTACTGTACGCCTTTGACGTAAAGCTAATCACTTCCTATCAGGTGGACCATTAGCCTATTGGCATCTTCTTCTTCTCAGCCTAAGAGGTCCACTACTGGACAAAGGCCTCCCCCAAGGCTTTCATTCCATTGGGGGGTTTGCCATAATCCCCACGCTTGGGAGGCGGGTTGGGATCGCAGTAATTTGATATTCCACAAGAGAAGCGCTGCTGCCCGCTTCCCTGGTGAGAGTTCCCTTTGTCCCCTCTTACGACACCCACAGGAGGATGGTTGGTACTATAGGGATGTATCCAAGGTACGGAAATCAAAAAAATAATTAGTCCGTCTTATAGATAATAAAAAAATATAAGACCCGTATTTTTTATTTTGTCAAAATTACCAAAAACTACTGAGATATAGCGTATTAAAGTTACGGAGTGGGGGCTAATTACGTCACGTCGTAGTATATTTTGTACCACGGCGTGACGTCATGCGACATTTCAAATCAATATATTTTCCTAAGTATTTGAATGAAAGAAAAAATAAAAAATACGTGTTCAATATTTTTTATAAATCTATCTGATGGACATTCAATTGTTTTTTAGGATACAACCCAATTCTAAGCCCGGTACCACACAGGATTATTGCTTATTAGCATACTTATAGATTAATAAGCTAACACTTACTTCTCATGTCCACGGCTCTTTGTTTCTTATTTGATACATCTTCTTCTTTGACTTCAATTTTGAACTCCATAAAAGGTACATCATTTTCTAAATAAGATTCAGAACGCTGTGCTACTACAGCTGTATCAAGAAGACAGCTGTCATCTATATTTTCCGCTTTTATCTCTGTAAGTAAACACAAAATAGAGTATTAATATGAACTGTCAAAAAGAAAACAGTTTTTTACCCCATTATCATCAACCTCTACTCGTCCACTACTAGACATAGGCCTCTTCCATGGCACGCCAACAAGGTCGATCCTGAGCAGTTCTCCGAAAGCCACTACCAGCCACCTTTTTGATGTCGTTGCTCCATCTCGCCCAAGGTTTGGGCGAGATGGAGGCCACAATAATCCACCTACTATAATATTTTTAACTGGCTGTGCACACGACTCGCGAATAGTAGCAAGTTACTTCCTATAAACGCAGCCAGACGGTTGCCATACGAACATCTAATGGCAGTCGTTACGGGTTGTTGGAGCCCTCAAAATTTCAACAATGGGTCTAACTGCAAAGTTTCGATATCGCCTTCGGGTTGTGGAGGTCAGTCGGGAGCGGCTTCAAGGAAAACATCGAAGCTTAGCCAAATCAGCAGTAACGACTGGTAAAGCGGACCCCAGACTCCAAAGCTGAGAAGCTTCGGATGCGACTGAGTTTAACGCTGAGATGATGATGATGACTTAATAGTAGAGATGTACCGACTACCACTTTGGCCGACTAGCCGACTAGCCGACTAGTCGGCTGTAAATAGGCCGACTAGTCGGCTAGTCGGCCTCTTTACAGTCGTAGTAAAGAGATTTTGCTATGTTTTATTATAGAAATATGACATTTTGTTTTGGGTTGTGTCCGGTTAATCATATAAATTCATATGTTTCTTTTTTATTTTTCTTGAAACAGTTCGTGTTTAAAATATTGAATGTTTATTTTTTAATCTGTTGGTAATTATAAAATACCTACATTTTCATTTGATTAACAATTAATAAATGTTTATTTAACTTAAGCAGAAATTCTTTTGTTTGTTAATTAATACCAATTTTAAGAAGGTAATACTTTTGTTTTGTTGGTGTTACAGATATTAGGTCCTTACATATGAAATTGGCGTTTTGTATCATACTCACTGTGCTTTCTCTAGCGACACCACTCCCATACACAACATTAATTCTTCGACCCGTTTCTGCAGCACTGGTGCCACGGCGGAACCTATGGCGGAACTCATATTCGTGAATAACGCGAAACTTTAAATTTTCCATTTTGTAAACTCAATCATCATCATCATCACAGCGTTAATCCCAGTCGCATGCAAAGCCTTTTCAGCTTTGGAGTCTGGGGTCCGCTTTACCAGTCCAACTGCTGATATGGCTAAACTTCAACATTTTCCGTGAAGCGACTGCCGTCTGACCTCCACAACCCGAAGGCGACATCGAAGCATTGCAGTTCAACATTTTGTAAACTCAATGACGCAGAGAAAAATCCAAAAGAAAAAAAAAACAAAAGAAATAGGTTTTCAAGACACAAATTGATGAGTAAATAGCTGAATAATTTTGAATTTGGAATTCTAAACCAATTACCAAAGAGGAGATATTTGAAATCAAAGTGGCCAGTGCCTACGACAAAACGCCAATTTCATATGTAAGGACCTAAGTTAGTAAGTTAGAAGTCGGGATTAAACAATAGGATACTTTTCATCCCGGAATAAATTGATAATCCCGAGATTTCCAAAAAGCGCGATATAACCCACGCGGGCGAAGCCGCGGGCGGAAAGCTAGTAATGAATAGTTAAGGTTTTATTTCATTTCAGTTCCCCTGATATAGTACATATTAATGAGAAATACATACAAAGTAAAAAGCCGACTAGTCGGCGTTTTTTGCCGACTATTCGCCGACTACAAAAGCGGCCGAATAGTCGGCGACTAGTCGGCACATCTCTACTTAATAGCAATACCCGATGTGTCTTGTAAGCTGCTTGAGACTCGGATTCTGGGTCGAACACATGTAGCCATCAATATACAGAGTGGTGCCAACAATACGACAATAAATTAAACATCTTGTACCTCAACACATTCTCAGTCTACCCATAAAAAAACATATAAATATGTCCTTTAATTTAGTCACAGCAAATTATTTTTCTTTTTTCACATTTTCAATATGATGTACATGTTGATAGGAAGCGCTTACAGGTTAATGACCGCCGCATCCTGCGGTACCAAACTTTAATAATAAGGCGCGAAAAAAACAAGTCGCTACAGGATCACGCTGTCGATGATCGGAGGTCAGTGAACCAATATATATTATGCGATTTAGATTGTTTGAAATTAACATTTTTTTTAAGCTATGTCGTTTTCTATGGTTTAGGAATAATCCTATGAACCAGCATTGTTTGTATTTTCATTTATTGACGTATTGTCAGCACCACTCTGTATAAGAAGAATCACATCTTGTTCTTAAAAACATACCATCACTTTGACATTCCTCCTTAATCTCAACGATATCATCTAGTTCTTCACTTACATCTGGTAACTCTTCTTTGATAGCAATACTTTCCGTTGGACATACTTCAACAATAATCATCTGGTCTATAGGAGTTTTATTGAACCCACTCAGCTCATTGCGGTCTTGATTTATTGATGATTTGGTCTGTAAAAAGACATTCATAGAATTAGGAAAAAACGCCAGTGATCAGTCAGAAAAGCATAATCTTTTTAGATTATACTAAAGTCACTTTGTACAGCCTTCACTGGACAGTTCAATAAATATATTTAACCCTGAAGAGTCAGTCATATAATTTTTTTTATTGATAAGAATAGCTGGTCGCTCTGATTAACTCAAGACAATGTTTGTGTTCTTTCTCCGGAATTAGCTTACTGACACATTATATGAGTTCATATAATTTACTTTTTTACAATGCATAAATATGTGAGAAAAACTTATTACCTAAATAAAAGACCTTTATCTTGTCTTTTATTTAGGTAATAAGTTTTTACTTATTTACATTTCCATTTTAATGATATTTTATTTTTTCGTTTTGCTTTGCTGGTCTTTTGGCGTGGCTAGCTGGCATATGCAATTTCATTGTTGTTGTGTTCATTACTATACATAGTATTGTATGATGTCATGTATTTTTTTTAAATAAAAAAACAGCTGTGCCGCTGGGGAATCTGTTCCGCCACTTCTGCTTCCCAGCGAAAGCACTAGGAAGTGTCAATGGGTGTGCGTTTTGGGGGGACTGTCTTATGTAATATTGATGTTCAAAAAGTGCTGATTCTCAGCCTAATTTGAATAAATGACTTTTGATTTTGATAAACTAATGTTTGACCATGAATCATGACCCTGCCTGATGGGAGCTTTTTACACACTCAAAAGCTCCCATTCAGAACTGCAGTCTCCATCAATACCTTCACGGGTCGGACAGGGTTTAATTAAGGAACATAATTAATAAATAAATATATGAAAATCACATATTGTATTTACTGAACTGTCAGGACACATTGTTATGTGTTCCGACAGTTCAGTAAATCCAATATGTAAAGAAAACCCTGTCCGACCCGTGAAGGTATTGTTAGGTATCGATAACTGATTCAACTATTGCCTACAAAGCCGGGCTTAACTTATCCCCTAAAAGAATAAATATTATTTCGCAAAAACAGCAATACATGCGCGGGCGAAGGGTGGTAGGGACGCGGCACGTGGTCGCATCACTATTCGCTCATAAAAATACCGTTAAAATGTTGTTGTCACTTTTTGAAAAAATACCTAATTGATATTATACATAAAGTTGGATTTAATGCGCGATAAAAAAAAATATTTCAAAATTCATTACTATTGTTACTATGATGACTAGGTAAAATGTCATATTTTATTTGGTCATGTGTTTACCTAACCTTTATTATCCTTATGGGTTGGACGGGGTTTTCTTTACATATTGTATAATTTAAAATGAAGAGTCAATATAACTCATTGATTTAATATTATTAAACTAGTGTTTGACCGCATTGGCAGTGGATGACGCCCTTCCCTTCCACCCAGTGCAGGAGGTTGGAGCAGTGGCTGACCGATAGACTGCTACAATGCATGTTGCAGGTTAGAGTCCAGTAGATAGTTGTTCCAGGTTTGGCGGTTTGTCTCCTCATCGTCATTTCAGCCGAAAGACGTCCACTGTTGGAACTAGGTCTCCCCCATGGTTCTCGACGACCGGTCCTGCGCCTCCCGCATCCAGCGGTTTCCCGCACCAGGTCGTCAGTCCACCTTGTCGGGGGCCTATCCACACTGCGTCTTCCGGAGCGTGCTCGCCACTCGACAACCCGTCGATCCCATCGGGCATCGGTCCTACGGGCAATGTGCCCAGCCCACTGCCACTTTAGTGTTGCAATTCTTCGGGCTATGTCGGTTACTCTCGTTCTTCTGCGGATTTCCTCATTCCTGATTCGATCGCGCAGTGAAACCCCAAGAATAGCCCTCTCCATTGCCCTTTGAGTGACTTTGAGCCTTCTTATAAGACTCATTGTTAGCGAATTGCCTAGCGGTTTATATAAGTGAGTTTAAATGTTTACAAATTCACTGAAAGTACTTCCTTGTGTGTAAAAAAACCAAAATGACTAGGGAACAACAGGACAGCCTCCGTGGCGTAGCGGCAGCGAACGCAGCCGCTGCGCGCAAGGAGGCTGTAAAGTTATGGACTAGTCTGACCGTTAGTGTCCACGTCTCGGCTCCGTAAGTCATGACGGGTAGGACGCACTGGTTGAAGATTTTAGTCTTCAAACATTGGGGTATGTGCGACGAAAATACCCGACGAAGTTTACCAAATGCTACCCATCCCAGCTGAATCCTAAGCTGATTATAATATAATGTGAATGATGGGAATAAAAACATTATTTACAATTGATATTTCAATATAATTCTAATTTTTAGCAATAGCAATACTTACGTGCAATAATTCATTTTCAACACGGCAATCAGAATTTTTCTTTTTTAAAAAAAATATTTCTTTTCTCAATTCTCTTTCGCGTTGTTGCATTCTCTGAACTGTCTGTTGTAAATTAGCAATTATTGTATTCTTTTGCATTAATAGAGCTTGTAATTTTTGAAGTGCAGCTGTGTCAATGATATGAACCATATTATGAGAGGCGGTATTGCTATCAACTATCAAAGATGGTGAAACGTCTGATTTTCTGAAAGAATTATGTCATCGAAAATAAATTTTGTAACAATTGAGCTAATAATGTATGAATACAATAGAACCTCGATAACTCAAACCTCAGAAACTGAAAAAAATAATATGTCCCTTTCCCATCAGAACCCAAAACCTCAATAACTTAAATATGCCACCTCTATGGTCCGTATTCCAGAAGGAAACTCAAGCATTGATCTCTCTCTCTCTGCATAGAGGCTGACGAGACAGTTGTGCATGTACTCTTCGAGTGTACAGGCGTTACCCAAATTAGAAACGAAATCATAGGAGCACCAAGATCTTACACAGATGTTCTCAACAGGCTAGGAGACCTGGTGGGCTTCTGGAGGGAGGTGGGCTGGTTGGAATAACCGCCAAAAGCCGCCATGGTCCACGCACAATGGTCCGCTGGAGGAACTGAGTGCGGAAACCAAACCAATAACATAGAATTGATCTCTGTTTAAGCACTACTTAAAACTAGTTTCAACCAATCAAAGGCTTCAAACGAGATTTAAGTAAAGCTTGAGTTTTGAGTGACGTTCTGTAATACGGACCTATAACTTAAATAAGTAATCTCTGTATTGGCCCTCAGTAACTTAAAGAAATATTTCCACAACCTCTATAGCGTAAAATTGTTTCTCAATGAGTCATTTAGAAAGAGTGTGCAAAACAAAAGGTTTTGTTAAATTATTAACATAAACAATACATATGTCACCTACTGTTTGCTTCTTCAAAATTCTTTAAAGCTTTGCGGAAGTTAGCCTTAAGACAACAGCTTACTTGGATCATAGGTTTTTGATCATTGTTCTAGAAACATGGCCTACACCTACTGTGTCATAAAACTGGCTTAAAATAAGTTCAAAAAGAAAACTAACAACACTCACATACGGTGATTAATTAAAAGCTATAGAAGCAGTGAAACATGGATTCAAAAGGAAAAAAGTTGCGGCTCAGTTTGGGACACATGAGAGTACACTATGATGTTAGCAAGCACGCTAAATCGACACTATACATATTACACCAAAAGCGATAAACAAAACACTGACGGACGGGGCATTGGTTCGTGCATGACAGCCCGCACCTACCCTTGCCGACTTCCCCCGCGAATCCCATTGCCAGGACAATTTAGAGCGATCACCAAACAAAAAGGAGTCCAGATAACCAAGGTCCTATTATAATTTCAAAATAGGAACAAGACTACATCCATTCATATGAACATATGTAACTATATTAACCTATCCCTAACATAGACCGTTGAGAACTTAAAACCTCTATAACTCAAAATATTTTGTGTTTCTATTGGACTTTAACTTATCGAGGTCCTACGGTATTATTACTTCCTACATTTATAGAATTTAAGAAATATCTACAATAAAAAACTTGTAAATCCTTACTTTGTTAAAATCATTGATACATCATTTGATTGTAATTCTTCATATGTACTCGCTGTAATGTCACTATAGTTTTCATTAATACAATCTTGTAGGGATGACTCGGTTACAGAAAGCTCAGTTGGGTTATCCATTACTAGTTTTGAAGTTTCTGTAACAAAAATTAACATAAAACATCTTTTTCATACTATTTTTTTTTATCTATACTAATATAATAAAGCTGAAGAGTTTGTCTGTTTGTTTGAACGCGATAATCTCAAGAACTACTGGTCCGATTTGAAAAATTCTCCATTAATCCAGGAAGACTTTAGACCATATAACATCACGCTGCGACTAGTAGGAGCGGAGCATAACTAACTCCACGCGAACGAAGTCGCTGGCGGCCGCTAGTTGTAAATAAAAAAAAAAGTTCAATTATCACCTGTTGTTTTAGTCAAATATAAAGATGGAACGCAATCAGGTTTGAGCATTTCTCTGTTGTTGACTAATCCATAGCGAAAACAAGACTTCTCGAAATGAATGGAACAGACTGATGTCCTTTTACCTATATTTACACCACTTTTTCCAATAATGCTTAGCCATTTTTGTATATCTGATTCTTTCGACGGAAATCTAAAATAATTAAGAAACTATTATAAAAATTTTCAGACAATATAATATTAATAATTAATAACTATAAATAATAAATGTACATAAATTAAAAACTTCTAAATACTTGTGAAAAGATCTTCGCGGTTCTTTATCAGCTCTCCATTTGCATATAAAACAACACTGAACCATTTTCATATGTTTTTATTTTCACAAAATAACCTAATAAATAAATTAAAACAACAAAAACAATCATAGAAAAACCTAACACATCGGACGCCAACAAATAGCAGTACAGAACATTGACATGTACAGGAACTACAGAAGTACAGACCACAGAACACAATTACTCCTAGGTACAGACCATTGAGTTAAAAATATAGGGAGATGCTGTTGTCAATTATATATACAATTTTTCATTATACATATATATGTAATTTAGGGTACAAAACCGTAATACATTATTTTGTCTCTTTTTTCAACAGTACATTTGCATTTGGCAAAAGAGACAAATATATTTTTGTTACTGCGGAATTATGGTAACACTATTAAAATGAACTGACAGTTGTTGGCAGCGTGCCAACGCCGGCCATCTTAGGTGACAATTTCGTGGTAGTTGTGCTGTCAACGGTATACGTAACTTAACGAAAATTAAGTTTTTTAATAATATACAAGACATTTTAAAGTGGATTTGTTGTGTACCGTGTGACAAAACTATTACTTAATATGCCTGCGTGCTGTATTGTTATGTGTGGTGCCAGAAACAACAGAAATCAAGCTCAATTGACGTTTCATAGGTTAGTTACCTCTTTTCTAGCTAAATCACCATTTATCATTCTAATTTTCAAACTAAAATGAACCATGATTACTTATTAGTCGTTAAATTACTAAATACACACTTATTTACACTATATAAGCACGTTTCTCTTTATTGTAAATGTTTATTTGTTTACGTAATTTGCTGACATATGTTAGGGTTGTCCAAAATTTTTTTTAACCGACTTCATAAAAAGGAGGTTTTCATTTCGAACTGTTATGTATGTAATATTTTCAAAAATGCCTTGTTTTCGGATATGTTAGTCTATACCAGCGTTTGAACAAATGTGCCGAATTGTTTAAGTGTAGTATGTAAATATGTATGTATGTTTTTATGTTTGTGTTCGCATATCTCTGGAACTATTAGTCCGATTTCGGTATTCTTTTTTTTATATTAGACATTGTTCAACTTAGTGAATACTGCAAGTTTCAACAAAATCAGTTCAGTAGTTTTTGAGATAGGGAATTTTAACTATTTCGCTTAAAATGAAGAAATAAATTATTTTAAATAAAAATAAAACAGCTTTCAAAGTCGGTGCCAATATGTTAGATGCGCCGGGTGTAGCGGGGACCAACATATGTACTTGGCTTAGCACCGATTTCAATTATCTATTATTGGGTGTGTTTTGAAGGCGGTTTTATTTTTATTTAATTTTTTTTTTAATTTGTCACTTTAAAGGAAGAAATATGATATTTTAAATAAAAATAATTTAATTATCTATCTACTCAATTTAGATTCAGGGTACCTCGTGATGTGCTGTGGTGGGCCCTGAAAGAGAAAGGTTTGCCTGGGAAGTATGTAGAGTTAATTCGTGCTATGTACAGTCGATCTCGTACCTACGTCCGGTCGGCTGCTGGCAATACCGACGAGTTCAGTGTGGCGGTAGGCTTGCACCAGGGATCGGCTTTAAGTCCGTACCTCTTCCTGTTGATTATGGACGCTCTTACGTCGGACATCCAGGAGGAGGCACCCTGGTGCATGCTGTTCGCCGATGACATTGTTCTCGTCGGTGAAGATGGACCTGAGATCCAGAGCAGATTGGAGAAATGGCAACAGAAGCTGGAGAATGTTGGCTTGAAAATCAGCAGAACCAAAACCGAATATATGTTCTGCGATTTCGGCGGTCTCTCCACTTCTGGAGCCATAGCCCTTGATGGCGCACTCCTACCAATCTGCTCTGACTTTCGGTATCTCGGTTCACTCGTGCAAAGCGATGGCGAAATAGATCGGACGGTTAAGCACAGAATTAACACTGGGTGGATGAAATGGCGGCAGGTCACGGGAACAATCTGCGACTCCCGCATTCCCCTTAAACTTATGGGGAAAATATATAAAACCATGATCCGACCTGCTGTCTTGTATGGATCAGAATGTTGGGCTACGAAAGGGATGAATGAAAGGCAATTGCATGCAGCCGAGATGAGAATGCTAAGAGGGATGTGTGGTGTTACACGAATGGATAGAATAAGAAATGAGTACATAAGAGGAAGTCTGAAAGTGGCACCGGTAGCTGAAAAGTTGTGTGGAAATCGGTTGTCATGGTACGGGCATGTGTTACGGAGAACTGAGGAGAATGTCGTGAGGAGAGTCTTAATTATGAATGTTGATGGCTATAAGAGTAGGGGAAGACCAAAGAAACGATGGATGGAATGTGTGAAGGATGATATAGCTAAGAAGGGGGTGACTGCCGAGATGGTTTCTGATAGGGATGCATGGAAGAAAAAGACATGTTGCGCCGACCCCAAATAAATTGAGATAAGGGCAGGAGAATGAAATGAATGATCTACTCAATTATTTTGATAATAGATATTGATTTTATCTTTTGTTTATAGATTCCCTAAAAATGAGCGGCTAAGAACCTAAGAAGAACATATAATACATGTTTACCACATGCAAGAACATTGTGCAAGCGGCATGTTACGTGGGTAACAAATGTTTTGCCATGGCGCCTCCGCCGGGCCGGAACAAGCGGGTTAGACCAAAGAAGTGCTGGCTTGACGTTGTAAGAGATGACATGCGTGCCAACAAGCTCTTACCACAGGATGCTAAAGATCGTGCGAAATGGAGGAGAATGTGCAGGAAAGCAGACCCCGGGCTGCAACGCGAAAGCCGCGGATGCAACCGGGATAAACGCTGAGATGATGATGATGATGACGACGGGATACAAATGACGTCATAGATCACCTTTTAAAGGCGGGCGAACCCGCCTATGGAAGCTAGTAGTTTAATGAACGAATATATTTAAAAAATATAAATGTATTTTATTATTATTGCACCTTTTGCACTTAATAATGTCTATACAATATAATTACACTTAGATACTTTCAACCAAGGATCATAATTGAGAGGAGGGAGGGAGAGGACCCTTTTATCTAGTAACCCAGTCAAAATAGACATTTGACTTAGCCAAAATTCAAACTTTCTTTATTACAATAGATCGTGGAGTATAGCTACGGGGGAAACCACGTTATAAAAATGCGCCAAGTACACACATTTCCGCACCACTTATGAGTTAATCATAGGTGGTGCGGAAATGTGTGCATATTATGTAAAATATGAATTTTCTAATGCTGCTTCTCATCCCATGCAGACTGTAAAAACCGGTCGAGGGAATTGGCCAAGTTTAAGAATCATTTCATTAAGCGATGAGGTTAGCAACCCATCACTACTTTGATTCCATTTTCTATCTATGTCTATGCACCTACCAACGCGCTAAACGTGGCTTTTGTTCTTATAACCTCAAGCTCTGTCTACCCCGTAAGGGATAAAGACGTGACGTTATGAGTAAATGAATAAGTACTTTATCTAAGAAGCCGACAGAAAACGAGAGAATTAAAATAATTATATAACAAACAGACTATATTAATAAATTAAATAAAAAATAATAATATATTAAAATCTTTGGAAACAATAAACAGTGACAGCCCTAGAAAGAGGCGGCCATATTATGTTCGAAACAAATGTCAAACGATGGCACGTTTTTTTTGTACCTAGGTATTTCACGTCTATATACTAGAAGTCTATGGTACAGACCAAAGAGTTTTTTTCATTTTCTTCGCTGAACGGAAAAGGCAAAGGCATAATACGCCATACAGCCTAGTCTTCAGTAAATATTCTCTTGAGTAAACTTCTATCCTAACTTATCCTAATTAATCCTAACTTATCCTAGCTTATCCTAAACTTATCCTAACTAATCTAACTCCTTTCGTTTCCCGCGTTTGGAAAATAAGGAGCGGTTTAGCGTCAAGACATGATGTGGCTGCTATGCTACAATATTTCACTGTTCTTTTTGAATTATTCACTTAGTGCACTTTTTACTACATAAATCACGCGTTTTTATTTAGTAAACGACACTATAAATAATTTTAAAAGTCCAATGAAAAATGAGCGTGACACTCATCTTGACATTCCCGCCAAACCTCGACCAAAGAGTATAATAATAATACATTGAGATAGAATATACTAGAATAAACTAGAAGTCTATGAGACAGACCACAGAATTTTTTTTTTGTTTCATTCTTTTCGTTCATTTGAACGGAAAAGGCAAAGGCATAGTACGCCATACAGCCTAGTCTTCAGTATGTTTTTTCTTGAGTTTTTTAACCTAACATATACTATACTCTGTTTTTTAATCTCGTAGACTAAATTGACACATGCAAATGTCAAATTTACATTATTAATTTTGTATTATTACGTTTTTAATAAGTACCTACACATTATTTCAGGATAACTTATTGTAAAAAAACGATACTTGATTTTATGAACGCTAAGTTTCGGTTGTGCCACGTTACTATTTAAGAATTGCAATAAACTGCCAACACTCGTAATGTCAGTTTAGTCTACGAGATTAATAAACAGTGTATAGCTTAACTTAAACTAAACTATCTCCTTTCGTTTCCCGCGTGAGGCCGAGAAGGAGTAAGTTTGGGTGAGGTCATGATGTGGCCACTATACTACAATATTTCACTGTTCTTTACAAATTATTCACTGAATGCACTTTTTACTACAAAAATCACGCGCTTTTATTTAGTAAACAACACTATAAATAATTTTAAAAGTCCAATGAAAAATGAGCGCGTATTTTTTTTTTTTTTTTGATATGGCATCTCGTAGGTGGCTACTAAGAGACCGTAACTACTTAATCGGACTTTCCTGTGGATGCTTTAATTAAAATTAAAGCCTCCAGCCAGGGGCACTTAAAACTAAATTAAAATTAGGCGACTACGCACTAAGGGCACCCCCCGTGGGGTACGAACCTCGGCTTAGGGCGTCGCTAGAGAGGACAGCAAGGGGCGGCTGGATCGAAAGTTATACTTAATGGTTTGATGACCACGGCGTTTCCTAGTACTAGCTCTGAGAAGAAACGCCGAAACAAACTCAGAGGTCATTGTTGGGACATTATGATAATTACTGGCTCAGCTGCGGCGCGGGCTGGCCTTCATCGGACAGGGGACGGGGGAGGGGGTTGCTACGGGGAGCGCGTCGCGATGTACCTCGGCGGCGAGGTCGGTAGGTCGGTCTGTTTTTGTGTACTGTGCTGGTGGCCCTATTGGGCTCTTGGAGGAGGGTAATGGGGTCATCGGGGTCTGTGAGGGCATGCCGAGGACGGCGAAGTCGGGAGATGGTGGAGGAAGTGTAATTGGCGGCCGCTGCTATAAGAGGATTGCGGTGCTTGGTGGCAGTATCAAAGAAGCGTTTGGAGAGACGTTTCATGAACTGCTGGATGGTGGGGATTTTGAGATCAAGGTGGAGGATCTCATTACGGACGAACCAAGGGGCGTTTGTGGCTTTACGGAGGAATCGGTTTTGGACTACTTGCATCTTATGGATATGACGTGGCTTAGCATGTACGAAGACTGGACAAGCGTAGGTCATTATCGGGCGTATGCAAGCTGTGTACAAGCGCATTTTGCACCTGAGCGATAACTTGCTACGCGGGTTGAGGAGGGGGTGGAGTCGACCTAGAGCGAAGGCGGCGCAAGCGCGGACCGTCTCAATATGCTCTGAGAAGTTGAGGTTTTGATCGAGAATCACACCTAGGTACTTGGCTTGTTTCTCCCAAGGGATCGGCTTGCCGTCCATGGTGAGGGGTCGTGGAAGGGTGACACTGACCCGCGGTTTCCTGTAGAGTACCGCTTGGCTTTTTAGGGGGTTGACTTCAATTCTCCATTTTCTAAACTAGTCAGCGAGCTTGTTGACCGCGGATTGAAGATGGAGGCGAATCCAGTCTGGACTGCGTCCCGAGCAGTAGATGGCTGTGTCGTCTGCGAACAGAGCGAGTTGAGCCTTACTGCTTTTCGGGATATCGCTAGTGAAGAGCGTAAAAATGAGTGGGGCAAGTACAGAGCCCTGGGGAACACCTGCACGGATGTGACACTCATCTTGACATTCCCGCCAAAATCCCCACAGAGTACTATAATATGAGACAGACAATACAGAGCACAGACTGCTAAGAGAATCACAGAGCAAGTAATCCTCTAGATGGATTGGCGATATCCACCATTCATCATCATCATCATTTCAGCCGAAAACGTCCACTGCTGGACATAGGCCTCCCCCAAGGTTCTCCACGACGACCGGTCCTGCGCCTCCCGCATTCAGCGGTTTCCCGCGACCTTCACCAGGTCGTCGGACCACCTGGTCGGGGGCCTACCCACGCTACGTCTTCCGGTGCGTGGTCGCCACTCGAGAACCCGTCGGCCCCATCGGCATCGGTCCTACGGGCAATGTGTCCAACCCACTGCCACTTTAGTGTTGCAATTCTTCGGGCTATGTCGGTTAGTCTCGTTCTTCTGCGAATCTCCTATTATTATATCCGCCATTATTGTGAAATAATTTTTTTAAAGAATTTCTATAATTTGTTACATGTGTTATCTAACCAAGTAACCACAGAGGCCATTGAAGAGTTTAAGTAGTATTCACTCCAAAGAAAAGAAAAGAAGAGAGAAAGTCTATGGTTCAGCAATAAAATATTGTAGCGTGGCCACATCATGTCTTTACGCTAAACCCCTCCTAATCGGCCACACGCGGGAAACGAAAGGAGTTAGGTTAGGTTAGGATAAGTTACAAAAGAAGACAAGATATAATTTAAGACGAGGCTATCATGTTAGGATAGGATAGTTGAAAATTAATTATTGAAGACATGGCAGTATGGTCCTTAGCCTGTTCCAAATGGAACAAACAGAACAAAAAAAAAAGTCTATGGTTCAGTGACTTATGTCAAAAGACAAGACAAGAATAAAAAAATAATCGCTTTTTATGGGACTTCATTCTGGTGAGAGTTTGGCGGGAATGTCAAGATGGGAGTGTCACGCTCATTTTTCATTCGGAGTATGGCCCTTTATGGGGCCCACCGCTCTTTGGGCGCCCCAAAGGGCCATCACCCAGCGGGCAGCGCGGGCCTACCGCACGGTAGGCTTCGCTTCGGCATGCGCTCTGGCGGGCACCCCGCCTTGGGAGCTCGAGGCGTGGATGCTCGCCAGAGTGTACGAGTGGACGGCGGGGCGCAGGGCGCTGGGCGAGCGTCCGGCCTCAGAAGTGAGGGAGGCCGTCCGGCGGGAGGCGAGGGTCGCTCTTGTCCGGCATTGGACGCAGGACCTCGCCTCTGCGGTGTTTGGCCGCCGTACCCACGACGCTATCAGGCCGGTCCTGAAGGACTGGCTCGACAGGCGTCACGGGTTTCTCTCCTACCGTCTAATACAGGTACTCTCCGATCACGGCTGCTTCAGCAGGTACCGGATAGGACGAGAGGAGACACCGTCGTGCCACGGTTGCGGCGCGGCGGAGGACACGGCGGAACACATCCTCGCGGTGTGCCCGTCGTGGGCAGTGCCGCGCCGCGATCTTGTCACGGCGGTTGGAGGGGACCTCTCGCTGCCCGCCATCGTCAGAGCGATGGTGGGGAGCGAGGAGGCCTGGGCGGCGATGGCCTCCTTTTGCTAGGTCGTGATGTAGCAGAAGAAGGCCGCGGAGCGCGAGCGGGAGGAGGATCCCCTCGCTCCGGTGGTCCGCAGGCGGCGTAGGGGCAGGAGAAGGCGGGATTTCGCCCGCTTTCTCCCTCCCTGAGGTGAGCGGCGGGCGTGAGGCACTGGAAAGGTGCCGACGCCCGCCTTACATCGCTCACCACGTGGGTGGCTAAGCCACCAAATGAGGGCTCGCCGTGCTAGGCGGGTTTCGCCTGCGGGGGAGAGGTAGCTCAGGCTGCGCTAGTTTTCCGCTCCTCCACCACTATGGCGATGCCGGAGTGCCGCTGTGGTTTTTAGTGGGTATTCCCAGCTTCGGCTGGGCGAGTCCCAAACACGCCCTTCGGGGTACGGTGCGTAAATGCATTCCCAGAGCGTAAAAAAAGGATAAGTTAGGATATAAACTTACTCTCCGTGCGCAGTTTCTGGCCTGCCATCGAACGCGTCCCCAGATGGCGGATAGGGGAACGGCCCCCAGATAAGATATGGAAGTGTGGTCACACGTGCGGCGGGTCGGCCACCCCTCCAAGTGGCTGACGTGACCCGAACTCCGGATCATCGTCGAGCAACCCGGTCTCCTCATTGAAAGGAGCTGGGGTCCCGTTTGCCTCCGGGCAAATGAGTGGGGCTAAGGGGAAGGACACCTCGCTAAAAAAACACTTGGCTGCTGCGTCTTCTCGCACTAGAAGACGTACCCAGTCCGACCCCTCCGTATGGGGGACCATTGTGGGCCCGCCTTCTGGCGGGAATAGCCGGCGGGGGATTGGTTGTTCAGGCCGTGCCAATTTCCCATGACCCCGCCACTCAGGTGATATCGTTGTGCCGCTGTGGGTTTAGTGGGTATTTCCGGCTTTGGCTGGGCGAGTCCCACACACGCCCTTCGGGGTATGGTGCCTAAATGCATTACCAAAGCGAAAAAAAAGGATATAAACTTACTCAAGAAAAAAAATTACTGAAGGCTAGGCTGTATGGCGTACTATGCCTTTGCCTTTTCCGTTCAGAAGAACGGAAAGAAGCAAACCAAAAAAAAAAAACATTCCGTCGAAATGCAGAGGTTTTGTTCCAATAATACAAAAAAGCCTGGAAAATTCGATAAGACGACTTTCGTGCTCAAACAGCCCGGTCAGCAGTAACTTTCGCAGATCGGTGCTTTACCATCAGACAAGATCGCTCAAGCTATCGTCTTCTCGCTTCGCTGCCAACTACCGGTCGAGAACCTACGACTGTCAGATTGGAACGGATTTGTGGAGCACTGACGAGTGCAAGTTCGGCCTTGCACTATTCAAATTTCATAGCCCAAACATCTCAACTACAGTTCCGGTGCCGCTCAAACACCATACTATAGAGATAGAAGTGCGTATTATCTTCCTAAAGGACATTAGTGCCACTCAGGTGCTCTTTCAAGAAGAAGGATACGTTAGCATGCCAATGCCATATATCGACGCGTTCAACCGCAAAGCAGTCATGCAATATATTCATGAATCACGTCTTGTGGGCAATTTAATGCGTGATATTAATGAAAAGAAATCTACTAAAGATAGATGGATACCCAATTTTATTAATAATATATCTGAGATCGAGCATGTACTAAATAATCATGCATATCTAAGTTCCGGCCTTCCATCGATATTCCATTTTAATGATCATGAAATCAAGTTTACGACTATAGGACAATATCTGTTACTTGCAATGTGCGAACGCATGCGGAAGAGAATAACTCAAGGACCAGGGCTTAGATGCCTTTTTTACGCAATCTCATTAATTGCGCGCTTCGCATTGGACGGTAATTCCGTATCACTTAGCACTCTACTTACGCACGTCGCTATGTGGATAAGCGAGGGTACGTGCGATGACTGTCTCATAAAGCTGATGCGCTTGGTGAGAGGTAAAACTAGATGGGGATATAATCTATACCTTAGTGATTCTTTCTCAAAATTTATTAGTTTCAAGAATTGCTATACAATAGACATTAACTTCGGACTCGATTGCGCATCCCGCAGCATTTCGATGACAAAACCCGATCTCCAACGGATCTGTGTGAAGACAATAGGGGTTCATGGCTTCCTAATCTCACCTGAAGCTGGAAGGCGCACCATTGTTTACGTGCAGTTTACGAAGGATTATCCTGTGATTCAATTGTATATAACGATGAGACAAATCGTATCCCTACGATCAATACTTGACTTACACGCGCGCGTAATCAGAGCGCATTCATGGAATCAAAGTGTCCATGCATTCAATGCATGGTTTTCAGAAAGAAGAATTGATATAGATTCAAATGTTAATGATTTACTGGACGTCATGATAACGGATTTATCTGAGATAGGAAAGATCAATCAATCTACACTCGCACTAACTTCCCATCTAGTATGTCTTTTAGTAAAAGGCGTGCTACCCAGAGAGATGATTGTCGCATATTAAAGCAGACCACGAGATCAATGTGCGCATGAATTTCTGGTTCGATTCGTTTTCTACGTAGCTCCATCATGTTTAATTAAGAAGCATGCTGAGATATTGTTTAAAAGAATGGAAACCTGTACACCTGAAGAAAGAAGACTAGAAATCTCCTACACTCTAGAAAACCCTAGACACAGCTATTCTGTATGTCCACCACATGAAATCGGAGAGCTCGCTCAATATATACATAATTTGAATGGAAGCGCTGAAAGTGACATTTCTACTAACGCGACTCCCATCAATCCAGAATTTATCAGTGACAGTTCGACAGATAAAGCAGAATCTTCAGTCAATCCTTTACCTGAGCTACCCGCCTATATACGAGAAGCCACGCATTCGCGGGCAGATGACTCTTTGAATGTTGAGGAGGTTGCTGAAGCACTGGATTGTCTGCTAATACTAGGGTAAAAGAGGGTAATGAGGTCACTTAAGCGAGAACTCAAATAAAATTTTAATTAAGGAGAAAGTATTTATTGCTACCGCCTGTAAACATAATTTACTTATTAAGCTATCATTAGATATCAACTTCAGTCACTTTGGTAATCAATTTTGGAAATTATAAAAGTTTAATAAAAAAAAACAGATATGACTCCCATTACACCAACTTAAGGGTAATGGTGATCACCCTGGGGGCAATCGAAGTCAAGTAAATTCTAGCATACATCGCAAACATAACCTTTAGCTGACTCCCATCCAGTGCACTCCGCGTGAGCCCATAGTCCACACGAGGTACACCTGTACCACATCTCGTTGTTTCTTCCGAATTCGTCGCATACTAGGCATCTGTTTCCAGCATCTTCTGCGTCATCATCCTCATCGTCCTGGCATAAGTCGTCAGTGCCAACATCTGAAACAGATGTATCGTTCTGTTCTTGTAATACTTGGGCTTTACCTTTTCAAGACACTTCTTCTGTACTTTAGTCTTTTTTCCTTGCCATTTACCTTTCCATGTCTTCTCTTTTCCTTTACCTCCTTTTTTCTTCAAATTTTTAATTTCCTTTTAAGTTGAAGTTAAAATTTTAGCGTGTTGCTTCTTTTGGCCCTGCCTTGTTTTATTAACAGATGCTTTCTCGGGCATTTTTATTAAATCACTAGCTTTCTGCCCGCGGCTTCGCCCGCGTGGAGTTCGGTTATATCGCGCTCTTTAGATTTCCCTCGGCAATATCTTGTTTTATTAACAGATGCTTTCTCGGGCATTTTTATTAAATCACTAGCTTTCCGCCCGCGGCTTCGCCCGCGTGGATTTCGGTTATATCGCGCTCTTTAGATTTCCCTCCGGAATATCAATTTTTTCCGGGATAAAAGGTAGCCTATGTCCTTTCTAAGGGTCTAAGGATTGTCTGTGCCAAATTTCATCAAAATTGGTTGACAGGTTTAAGCGGAAAAGCGTAACAGACAGACAGAGTTACTTTCGCATTTATAATGTTAGTATGGATGCAATAGACTATATTTGTTAGTCGTGCTAGCAACTTGTGGTACCACCTCTGATTCAGAATCAAGTGGAACTTCTTGGTTAGACGTCATAAGATCTGGTGACTTAATTTGTGTTGACGTGCTCGGAACTGGTGAGGTTTCTTTTAATGTGCTGGGAATCACACAGGTAGCTGCGAGAGATTCATTGCAGTCTTGGATTACAACGGTATCAGATTGGAGAGTTTCTGTAGCGAGAAAATCTTCTTCTGTGAATACCTCCGGATTAAGTGGAAATATTCCAGTTGATCTGAACCCCGATTCTCCTTTACTAATAGAAGCAACGTTATTAAATGCTTTCCGCATCAAGGATTAGCATCCAACAGAAGAGCCATCTAACAGAAAAGATAACCCCTTACGACGGCTACGTCGGCGGTTATCTTTTCTGTTAGATGGCTTTTTAAAAACAAGTCTCATTCTTTTTTGTAGGCCATTTTGAGTGGGCCAAAAAAAGAAACGTCAAGGGGCTGCAATCTATGATACGTGTACATGGTGGCAGAGACAACATATGAATGTGATTGAACTTGCAATATTCGTAGATGGAAAGAGAAATGTGACTAGCATGGTTGTCTAGTATTAAAAGGATGGGTTCATCCGTAGACGGTTTAGCGTGCTGTTTAAAATGCACCAACCATTCAAGAAAGACATGCTCGTCGATCCAGCCTTTGTCTGAACATTTGTAAAGCGCGCCTGCTGGACCATCCTTCTCAAGTAGAGGAGTCATCGTTTTCCTAGGGAAGATAAACATAGGTGGAATGCACTGCTCATACTGCTCATAGCACACAACAAGGTGATGTTTTTTCCTCTCTCCCAACTGGTGATAGATCCTACTCAAGAGAGTAGGATAAAAAAAAAAGAAAAAAAGGGGAAAAAAAAAAAAGAAAAAAAAAAAAGAAAAAGAGAAAAAGGGGAAAAGTATAGCTGCAAAAGGACAGTCTTCTGTCCTTTTGCAGCTATACTTTTTCCCGGTGTTTGAACCGTTGAAATATTGGTTCCATCGCAATTATAAATATTTTATGCAACGAATCTGCGCTTTTCCATCAACTGCCCAAGTAGCTCAAAGAACAGACTTACCTCTTTTTTACGAAATGCCGTGATTCTGTTTATGCTGGTTGCCTCCGATTTTGTAATAGAAATTTTATTTCTAACCATAAAAGCATGCAACCAATCGCGTCCTTCCATTTTTGAAGCTTGATTAAAATTGTGCTTTAAAATTAATTTTTCAGCACATTCAAAGGCGACTTTACTGATTTTATTAGCAGTGCAACCATAGAAAATATTTGCCATATTCTTCACCAAATTCGCTAGCTCGGCTTTTGCCTCAGAACTAAAGACAGTGAATCATCCTAGATGTGGTCCTTTTGATGAACCTTTTTTTATCCTCTTCTGAAAGCTTGAAAAAGGGATTCCCATTTCTTTAGTAACATTTCTTATAGAAGAAGATATTATATAGAAGATCAGGAAACCTTTTCAGTTGTCCTTACTCGTACTTTCAGAATCTAGAAAGAAATAATAAAAACATGATTCAACAGTAACGCCCAGTTGTGGGCAATTGTAATCACTTGCGGGTAATGGGAGTCACCAGACTCTCATTTCTCACAACTACATACACTAGTGAGTAAAAATTAAAAATTAAAAAAATCTTTAATACACTGTTAAAATCTGAACTGCATATCACAATTTGATACGTCTAACTAAGTAAGCGTAAATGTCATAATCGCATACTGCAAGATATTTGGCACTTACCTTCTAATTTGCAATTACGTAAAATTACTTCAGCGGAGCGCAAAAACAAAATACGGTCGTTTCTCAGTGGCGCGGGCGTATGAGTCGACTGGCGCGAGTGACGGATATGACGGTGTGGCCATCAGGGGGGGTACACTTAACACTTCATCTATTTTTACAGTCGACAGCGACACCTGGCGTCTGGGGAGTGAACAACTTGGCAGCCATCTTATCCCAAGGGTCAAATAAAGGTCAATGACAATGTCATATTTTTTTGTTTCAATTTTCATGAAAGAAGTAAGAAGGCGGATAGAGAATCAAACAATTTTATTTTATTTAGATTTGTGTTGAATTAATGTAACAAGTGCACGTGTTATTGCCAAAATTGTGGTGTCTCTTCATGACGACAGGATGCAGATCGATAAATTACCATGGTTATGTGTTATTACAAAATAATATACATATAAGTAATCCATAAAAAGTTTCAACCCCAAACTGTTAATTTGTGACACTTTCGGCTAATTTGTAATATTATTTCTGTGTACTTCATAATTGGCGTAATGTTTTATCTAACGATTTTGTTTATATACTGTCGGCTGTGAAGTTTCCACTCATAAAATAAATGAATTACTGAATAATTTTTTTAATCAACTGAAAACCCAGACAGATATACATAGCTACGTACGCATAGGTACGTAGCTATAATATACATAGCTACATATGCATAGGTACGTAGCTATAAATACATAGCTACATAGACATACGCATAGCTACGTATATCACTCACTAGTAGTTGTTCACTCCCCAAACGCAAGGAGGCAACGCAAGGAGGCAACACTTTCCATACATGCAAATTTTACCACAGAGTTGTCACTCTTTCTCTTTAAACTTACTATACTCTTTGGTGGCCATACTGGTTATAACTTGATATCTGATTCCTGCTTGAAAATAATTTTAGTTATGTACATACTTTATAGTGTATTTATGATCATTGACTTATAAACATATGTATTTATATTTTATATCCTTTTTTACCTTTATAGCTACCTATAAAACATAATCACTATAGGTAATGTACAATTAAGTAATGCAAAATTTCAAACATCAAAAATAAAGTAAATAAAAAATAAAATAAGTATTTAGTAGTACGCCTGTCTCTGGGTCATTTATTTGTTTGTCAGTATATTAATCATTTAACAAATCAAACCTATTCGCAAATACGCTCAGGATAGTGTTGGATGTGATCCGGAGCCTGCACCCTAGAGACGCGCACCGCTTTCGCATCGTCGTGTAAAAGGAGTCGACACGAGCATTGGCAAACATTCCCGAGGCGCTGTAATGCCTGGGCAGCCCCAACAATAGCCTGAACGCATTATTATACTGTACACGGAGCACGCTGGACTGCTTCTGGGTATATGACACCCACAGGCCCGCCGCATACAGGGACATACAAAACGCTCTGAAAAGAGTTATTTTGACGGCCCCCGAGCAACGAACAAATCTGCGGGCGATCATATTGGCCCTCACAGACAACCCCCTCTGCTCGTTACGATATGCCAGAGATATTTGAACTGCTGAGCTCTATTCAACCCAACACCGTTCAACGTAATAGGTGGAACAGAATCCAAACAGCTCCAACCCCTGGCTAACTAATATTGTTAACACAAACACCATCAATATGGCAGCCAACACGGGTGCTACTGAGCTCCTCTATCAGTGCGTTTACGTACAGGTTGAACAGCTTCGGCGAGGTCAGCCCCAAGGGCGGATCCAGGGGGACCCAGCACAGGAGGATTTTATTTAAGTACTTTCAGTATTTAATCAATTTATGTAATACATACTTTCTTTGACGCAAACGCATTATTCGAGTATTAACGCATCCATAATTTGAGTTTTACCGCGTTACCGTCGCCACGGCCGCCAACATTCAAATGTCACATTTCGTATGACACTTGTGCGCGGTTTGTATATTAACCAGTAATTTCTTCATTATGCCACTCTCAAACTCAAATATTGTTGTTGTAATGTTCTTAAAGTACCTCGTAAATAGATACGTAGGTGCCTATTTACTCAAAGAGGGGATTTATATACGGACGATAGTAGGTCAAGCTACCGGAACCTGTCAAATATTCCCAATCAACCTCTAGCCTTCATAGTTTAGCAATAAAGATAAAAATCTAATAGACATTTGACAATTTTTAATAGCTTGATGTGCTGTCATCTGTACCTACGTTTTTTTTTTGGGCGAGGGACATTGAAGGTCCTTTTTTTTTTCGAAAGTGGAAAAATCCTCATGGACTATCCTCCGCTCGGGGACGCGGAGGGGTGTGCCGTACTCTTACCGGCTAAAAAACCACCCAAGCGTTCGTCATCTGCCTTTCCGGGGTACCGGGTCCTCCCAATTCTACGGTAGTCCTAACCTTATTTTTTTTGTTTTTGTTTCCGGGGTGGAAAATTCTCATGGACGTCCGCCGCCCTGAGGCGGGCGACGGGGTCTGTCAGACAGGTCAGACTCTTACTGACTAAAAACCACCCCGGTGTTCTATCTCACGGGTCTACACCGGGGGTTGCGAGAACGAACACTGCTTCCTCAACCCCTGATTGGTGCTGGCCCGCCACTGTAGGCCTCCTTGGGTCAGAGAGGGTAGTGAGGTGTATGACTCCCCCCTGACATCTAAGAGTGGCGTGCGTGGAACATTTCGCGCCGCCACCTCGAGTCCTGATATTTGGGGGGCGACAAATGTCCCCGAGTCTGTCGTCCCTGGACCCATTTAAGGGGGCTGGAAGAGGGCGTTATCCATCCGACGCCGACACCCGGTGCGCCTGCTGCGGGCCGGGTGAGAGGACGAGATCTCCCTTTCCGCAGCCTCCTTCTGCGATACAGTCATCTCGCATTCCAAGACTCTTCGCTGCCGACCATCGACTCGATTACGGCCGGCAGCGACAGGTCACTGCCTACTTCAGAGATGAGGTCAAGGCACACCTCGACCCAAGCGGCACACTTTGCCAGCGTATGCCACGCCGTGTCCTCCCGGCTATCGACGCAGTGGTGACACCGGGCGTCCGGTTCCTTGTTTATGTGACACGGGTACTTCCCGAAGCAACCATGCCCCAAAAGTACCTGTGTCATCCGAAATGTCAGGTAGCCGTGCCTAGAACTAGGCCTCAGATTAAACCATGCAAAGACGAAGGTAATGGTTGTCGATCGCTCAAATAAGCTGGTGATCACTGGGGCGCTGAATCTAGCTAGTAGACAATTTCATCTATCTGGGGTCTAGTATAAGCAACAATGGATCATGTGAATTGGAAATAAAGAGACGAATAGGAATGGCCAAAAATGCTATGTCTTTAGCTTCACAAATTGTGGCGTGACCGCAACATTTCACGGAAAACTAAGATTAAACTCGTCAGATCTCTCATCTTCTCTATCTTCAGAAAAGTTTCGGAAACGTGGACGATCAAGAAAGCTGATCGAGACCGCATTGACGCTTTCGAGATGTGGTACTGGAGGAAGATGCTTCAGATTCCTTGGACAGCATTCCGCACAAATGCATCAATCCTTCGAGAGCTGGGTGTCACAATAAGACTCTCCTCTATCTGCCTCCGAAGAATTTTGGAGTATTTTGGCCATATTGCCACAAAGGATCGAAACAACCTCGCATATCTGATGGTTAATGGGAAGGTGGATGGACGACGTTCCAGAGGTCGCAGTCCATTAAGGTGGACTGACCAAATTCGTTCCTCTCTGGACACCGGCCTGCATAATGCTACGAGTATACTCGCGGCCAGGGATCGTAACAAATGGCGAACTATTGTGAAGAATTAGATAATTCCACAGGGACATCACGACCCTCAGTAATGAGGAGAACGACTTGAGAAGGAGGAGGAGGGCGTGCCTTCTCCCGAGCCAGTCCGCCAGTACCGGCCGGATCGCTTCGATGGTGATGAGGCGTGGTAGAGCGTGAAAGCCTGTCCCGCCATTCCGCCACCAGGACCTCTCGAAGCTGCGACCGACGCTGTTCGAGCTGACAAAGCATCGACCGTTCGCCCTGCTCCCGCGCCTCCTCACGCCACCGGAACAGTGACGCGAGGACCTTCGCCTCCAGGTCCCAAGACGGGGATCCAGCCAGTAGGCAGGTCGCTTCATAGGAGATCGTGCGATACCCATGTATGACTCTGATGGCCATCGCTCTCTGCGGTTGTCGCAGTACAGCGATGCTGCCGGCCGTCAGGTCAGAGGCCCATACCGGAGCGCCATACATAGCCATCGATCGCACGATTCCCATGTAGAGCCGCCAGCAGGCGGCGTTTGGGCCCCCCAGATTGGGAAGGAACGTTGAAAGAGCCCCAGCTACTCTCAATAATTTGGGTACCAGCCGCCGGAAGTGGGGCCCGAAATCCCACCGGCTGTTGAGCACCAGTCCCAGGTACTTCATAGTGGACTCGACAGCGATCCGAACCCCCCCGACCACGATGTGTGAGCCGGGTGACGGCGCCCACCGGAGACCATGAAACACCATGGCCTCCGACTTGTTAAGGGCCACCTCCAGGCCTAGCTGACGTATGCGGCCCACCACCTGTGAATGCCTGTGATACCGCAGCCATTGCCAGCAATGTTGCTTCCTTGTGCGAGCTCCCCGCCGGTGACCATCATGTCGTCCGCATTACACGTCAGATCTACCCCCGGTCTGAGCTCGCCTCTCAGCACCCAGTCGTACGTCGTCTACGTTACGAAGAATCAAAGCATGGCAAAGAGAAATGGTTGAAGAACGTCTAAGCGGACTGGCACTTCTCCACGTCCATAAAAACTACTTACCCATTGAAGTAGATGAAGTGATAAGACGTTTCGGAAGAAGACGTAAAAGAAAAATATATTTCGTTATTTAATTAGGTATTTATAAGTTTAGTCCTATTAACTTATTAATAAAATACCTTCTTTTTAATTGTACCTATTATCAAAGTTTAAATAAAACTTCTTATGACTTAACCACGACTATGTGACCCTCCCCTGGCGCCAAATCTGGATCCGCCCTTGGTCAGCCCTCTCTGTTTCTTTTTTTTTTTGACGCTTTGGAAATGCCTTTACGCACCATACCCCGAAGGGCGTGTGTAGGACTCGCCCAGCGGAAGCCGGGAATTCCCACTAAAACCACAGCGGCACATCGACATCGCCTGAGTGGCGGGGTCATGGGAAATGGCAGAGCCTGCGCTACCAATCCCCCGCCGGCGATTCCCGCCAAAAGGCGGGCCCACAATGGCCCCTCCATAGGGAGGAGCCGGGCTGGGTACGTCTTCTTGTGCGAGAAGACGCAGCAGCCCAGGGTTTTTTTAGCGAGGTGTTCTTCCTCTTAGCCCAACTCGTTTGCACGGATGCAAACGGGGCCTCGAGCTCCTCTCATTGACTATTCAAAAGCACCAACAGATGGTTAATTTGAAATAAACAATTTTGATTTTGATTGACTTTTGATTTCTCAGTGAGGAGCCCCGGTTGTCCGACGGTGACCCGAAGTTCGGGTCACATCAGCCACCTGGAGTGGTGGCCGACCCGCCGCACGTGTGACCGCCGAAGCGGTCCCCACTTCTGGTTTTGGTGCGCGCCTGTAAACCGGTAACCCTCATACCTGGGGGCCGTTCCCCTATCCGCCACCTAGGGACGCGTCCGATGGCAGACTCGAAATTGCACACGGAGAGGTCAGCCCTCCCTGCCTTACCACTCCAATCCGGACGGCTCCGACAGAGCAGCCGACCATCGAACGACGTTGACCTGGTTAAAACACCAGTACCTAAAGATGTTTATTATTTCAAGGGGCATTGAGATGTTATTTAATTTTTGCGATAAGATGTCATAGTTATCCAGGTCGAACGCCCTCGACAGATCGAGAAAACAGCAATAAATAGGTTTGCTTCTATCGGAGAAGTACCTGATAGTTCAAACACAGGATAGCCGACTCGGTAAACAGTCCCGGTCTAAACCCAAATTGATTAGGATGAGGGACTAAATACCGGTCAAGCTGTGTATTAAGCAAACCGCCTCTGTACAATTTATGTGCGAAAGAATAAATAAACCTTAGCAAACACTGTTGCTAATGAAATTGGCCTGTAGTTGCTGGTGTCGCTAAGTCCCTGGTCTTACACTTCATTATTGGTACCACCACGGTCCTCATCATTTCTGCTGGTAGGTTTGCATGTCTTATACAGAATGTATAGGTATAGCATGGGAAGAACTCTGGGCAGGTGGACGCCAGCATTCCTCAGATGCTCAGACCATCATGGCCAGGAGACTTACCACTTACTTTACATATTATATATGGGCAATCCACCGGATTTAAACGCAGTGCTTTGGTGAACATCCAGAAAAAAATTGGGTCGATTAATTCACAGCACATTTTCTGGGACATTTCGTAGAATGAAACACAATAATAATCAGTATGTATATATGTATTTTATCTTGTCAAAAAGAGATCAAAAATTTAATATTTTTGTAAGGTTTTTTAAGACACATTGTTATCAGAGGGTTAATATTTAAACAAAAAGAGACCAAACAATATATACCGCGATGTTTACGAACACATCCAAATTAATCACATTTTTAAATATATACATGGTATACTATTATTAATAATATTCAGCGACTGTACTCATAATTGACGGTGTAGGCGATACATTTATCTCTTTTTACTGCTTAGAAATCTTTCCATTATTCCCAAAATATATATGACGGCGCGCTGATTATTAAGACTAATAAGAAAGATCATAACTCGATTGAATCAGTATTGTTTTAATCGACTCGATTCGAGTAAAATTTAAATTTCAGCGGGTAACCCCGAATAGAGTGGCGTGATTTGAAGGGGTGGCGACTGTACGGAAAAGCACGCGCTCTAACCTATTGGCTCTTATCTATTTTAATCTGAGATTATCATTGTAATCCCTTAATATTAAAGTGATCTAAGGTGCGTATCACTCAAAACTCAAGCTCTACTTATGTCTCGTTTCAAGCCATTTGATTGGTTGAAACTAGTTTTATGTAATGCTTAAGCAGAGATCAATGCTTGAGTTTCCTTCTGTAATACGGGCCTAAGTGTCTGTACAGATAAAATAATAAGAATCGATCATCACACTATAGTTATTATTCAACGTTTTATCAAAATACCGCCCACGATGGATGAGAAGAAACTTCAATTATTCGGAACTTCGGCCTCG
Organism: Sesamia nonagrioides; assembly: GCA_017933935.1. Taxonomy (NCBI): domain Eukaryota; kingdom Metazoa; phylum Arthropoda; class Insecta; order Lepidoptera; family Noctuidae; genus Sesamia; species Sesamia nonagrioides. The sequence goes on from JADWQK010001864.1 coordinate 889,765, forward strand.
CCTTCCTGACGGATTCACCCCGTCATATACATTATGAGCACCGTCGCTAAACTGACACGTACAATGTGAAAAAATGACTTAAAATAATAACCTTTGTAAACAGATTTCAAGACTTAAAACTACTTTTAAAAACCAACGTATTATTTTACTTCAAATAAAAATCTATAAAACCTAAGTTATACGTAACTATAATTTTTGTTTCAGTTTAAAACACTAAAACCGTTGTCCATGTCAAATACTTGCTTCTTAGAATAAGGCTTATATTCTAAAAGTATGTATCTATTTCTGACTCTTTGATATGTCCCTATGTTCATTAAAAATATAAACATTAAAAATTTTAAGATCATAATTTTGTTGGGACTTCATTTCTTTTTTGTTACACATTTAAATCGTATTATTACATAAAATCTATATACAACGTGTAACATAAAGGGTATATATATAACAAAAGTATGGCATCTTTACATGATATCAAACGATATTGGAAGGGTTTTTTAATCCTATCTCTTTATGTTAGGAAGTTATGAGGAAAAACACCGCCTGTGATAGGCTACTATTATACTAGTCGCACAGAGATATTGAAGACATTTATGGGATTTTGGCAAGTAACGTGACAGGTAACGAGTAGTTATTAACGTATGTAGTGTGCTGCCACGTTTGTTATGATTTTATTGTAAGAAACACACGAAGCCGAAAATTTGGTACCAAGTTTTTGAGTATTTTATTTTGAGTTGAAACCCTTCCGATATCGTTTGATATCATCTAAAGATGCCATGCCCTTGCTATGTATATACCCTTTTTGTTACACGTTGTATATGATCGAAAAATAGGCCGTTTAAGGAATTTTTGACGTCGATTAAAAAAAATAAACTCACTGGACAAATCAACTGGACTCACTTTTGTCTATGGTCCAGTGACTTATGTCAAAAGACAAAATAAGACAAGAAAAATAATTTTAAATATAAGACTGACCTTCTAACAACACATTAACCTAATACATTTTTAACAATTTTCAAAATAACAATTTCTACATCCTTAGTTTATTTTCGCGCAATTTGAATTCCACAGAAAAATAAAATGTCAAAACTACATTTTTTTTTGTCATTTTTTATCGTTGACTTTAAATTCCATTTCACTCATGTTTCATTAAGGCGCGAAATAATATCGATAACCTACCTATACTTAAAAAATGACGTGTTTAACACAACCATAGGAATATAATAATATATATTTATCAAAAATATTCTTTTATCAATTATATTTAATATATACAACTTAGTTTTACGCTAATACAGTATATTTCAGCTCGTTTTCGTTTTTAGGGAGCGTATTTTTCATATCATTAAATTTAAAATAACGATTATTTCATTTTTAAAATTACCCCTCTAAATATATTCTATTGTCATTTTCATTTGAATAAAGCTAGAGGGCTATATAATAATTATAGCTCCAAAAAATAATACAATCACTGAATATCGGTAAGCTTGGTATGATATAATGATATTAGAAGGTGGTTGATACGAACTGCCTCTACCAGACCTTCTGCACCCAGTCTTTATGTCCAACAGTGGACTGGGATGAGCGGACTTTATTGATAAGACTGTATAATAATGTAATCATTTCATTGCTAAACATTAAGTAATTACCAGGTATAGCATTTTTTTTCTGTGTGTATGCAAAACAGAATAATTAATTAGAAAAAAAGGAACCTTGTCCTTTTATCTTTTACGAAAAAACTAGTAGTAAAAAAAGGCATAACTATACAAATAAACATGAAAGAGACGAAACGATAATGGTTCTCTCAAATTAGGCAGAAAGTTTCATAGAATTACAGACTACATATAAGAAAATGGCGCCGAAAAACCTCTAGTATGACTGTGGTCTGACATATACCATACTACATCCGTGTCTATTGCATTCTGCCGATTAGAAAAAAAGATAGCATCATATGCTGATTTAAGTTTTGTCGGTACAAAAACAAAACTGCAAATGAATTAGTTACCTCCCATTTTTAATCTGTATTTCCTAAAGGATTATACAAAGGAGGTACTATTTAATGAAGGGCAAAGCTACTGCTTATACAAGTCTGAAAAATAATCGAGAACCTTATGCCCAACAGTTGAACTCGCGGCCAAGTAAACTCATTATGCCATAGACAAACATATTCGGCCACAAAAAAAAAATGTATATAACTTGCTTTCGAAATTGTAGGGTTTTCTCATAGAAAACCTATTGAAAGACATAGTTTTTTATACTAGTAGACCGATAAAAAAATGTTGTCTATTCGGGTAATTGGGCGATGTGGCTTCAAATCTGGGCCAACTAATGCGTCATACGTACTGTCGACCATTTTGAAAATGGCGGCCACACATGGGACCGGTAGTTAGAAGAATGTATTAAAATCTAAAAACTCCTTTATCTGAGAACGTTGTGTTTGACTATCGTTGTATTTAACGACATTTTTTGAGGAATTCCAACACTTCCTGTGGGTAGTTCTGTCTAGTAGAAGTTTTTGCCGCCAAACGGGCTAGGTCCAATGGAGTTTTCGTGCTGCGGACAAAAAAAGAAAAGGATTGTTTAAATAAAAAGAAAATTAATATGATTCTGGTAAAGCCGTACGGAGGACGGGTTTGAGCAGTTGTGTTGCGATGTGTGCCGAGTACGATGCGTCAAATGTTGTTGTGTCGGGAGTTTGGTCGTGGAGGGTCTCCACATCAATCTCCCTCTGGCGCAGCATCGTTAGTAGTGTTGTTGGGTTTAACATTTCACCACCTCGCTCTACTGCCGTCTTCCTTCCTATTCACTAATTTTTTTTAAGTAAATCGGCTTAATAAACTAGCGCGCTTTACCATCACGATTGCATCAATGCTTACCATCAGGCGGGATTGCAGTCAAGCGCTAGTTTATAATTATATAAAAAAAAATATTTGCGGATGAGAAGAAATCATCAAATGACCTCTCCTGGGAAGGGAGTCGAGCGGAAGGGCGTCTGAGACTTTCAGTGACTAAAGCCCACCCGTGTTCCTTCACTTGCCTGTGCGCCAGGGCCACGGTTTCTTTTTAACCCGTAACCCTGGCACAGGAGGCATCGGTCCTCGTGGACTATGTCAATGAAATGAAATGAAATCGTTTATTAAGCAAGTAGGTTCACTGATCACTTTTACACGTCATGTGTTTTTTTTTTTAAACTAGATGAAGCCGCCATTTCCTAACTGACTACCTCTGAGCAGAAATAGCCGAAACAAGCTCAGGGATCATCGTCTTTTTTTAAGTCCAGATATTAAAAATGAAAATGTTTACAATAATTTACCTTATAATTACGCATATTACTATGCCTAACAGAGCGAGCAGCTCAGTCCCAAGCTTTTTTGTCTTCAAAATAATCTGTGATTTTATAATACCCCTTTTTGCAAAGTTTGACCTTTATATAGTTTTTAAATCGTATAATGGGTAAGTTTCGAATGTTTTTTTTTATAAGTTATAAACTAGCGCTTGACCGCAATCCCGCCTGATGGTAAGCAGTGATGCGATCGTTGATGGTAAAGCGCGCTAGTTTATTAAGAGCCTATTCACTCTAGCCTTGAAGACACTCAAATTGAACAGGAGCAATGCAATGAATTGCATGCCCATGGGAAGCTTGTTGTAAAAGTGTATACATTGACCCATGAATGAGTTGCCTACTCTGTGGAGACGAGTGTGATGTACAGCAAGACTGTGTTCGTTCCAATGATCTCTTACCTTAAGTTAGGGTGGTGCGCCAGACTCTTCCACTCCTTTCGAGGCAGCTGGTTGAACATCAGAAGCACCAGTTGCAGGTCGCAGTTAGCTGAGTTGACAGCCAGGTGGAGCGCAGTGTCACCGCCTTTTAGTTCCTGTGGATACATATAATCAGCTATAATGTGTTTTTTTTTTATATTATAAACCAGCGATTTATCCAGGATTAAAATAAAATGTTACAGTTCCCAGCACGCAACGTAGCAAGAGGCGTTAGATATGCAGAAATCGTTTTTATGTTTAGATCTGTTTGGTGGTGCGCACGGGACGCGGGGTACGAGGTTCAGGTAGCGCCGATCTGAGCGCGCGATTGGTGCCGCACCAATCGCGCGCTCGAAGACCGTGAGCGGAGCGCGGTCGACGGTCGCGGTCGACGGTCGCGGTCGTGGTCAGTCGACCGCCACCCTCCGCACTGGGTCTACGTCCCGTTCGTACATTTGCATTAATTCGTTCTCAAGTGCACCATGCGCGAATTTACCCCCACTACGTCAAAATCTTGCCAACATACGTGCCGGGTACTGTATCTTCTATCCTTTTCTTAATTAAATTGAAAGAAAAAGACGCCATTACTAGTACCATAGAAGTTTTTTTTTAATAATTATAAACTAGTGCTTGACTGCAATCCCGCCTGATGGTAAGCAGTGATGCAATCGATGATGGTAAAGCGTTACTCACCCCGTCCGTGATATCGAAGCCGCCGTGTGCTAAAAGCACGTGTACGGTCTGCAGTCTAGAATTCGTGGCGCTATGTTGACTGCAGGCCACGTGCAACGCTGTACAGCCTGTTAAGAGGACATTATTATTAAATCTAAATCGAAAAATACACACACACACATACGCCCTCACACGCATACTTCTTCTTCAGCCTATAGAGGTCCACTGCTGGACAATGCCCTTGCCTAAAGCTTTCATTAAATGGGGGTGCTATAAATTTTGATATTCCACAGAAGAAGCGCTGCTGCCCGCTTCCCTGGTGAGAGTTCTCTAAGTCGCCTCTTACGACACCCGCGGAAGGATATGGGATGGAACGACACACGCATTCAATTAATCGTAATTTGTTGTTTTCTCTTTTTGTTGCTTACATATAGGTGCGTATTACAGAACGTCACTCAAAACTCAAGCTCTACTTAAGTCTCGTTTCAAGCTATTTGATTGGTTGATACTAGTTTTAAGTAATGCTTAAGCAGAGATCAATGCTTGAGTTTCGTTCTGTAACACGGACCATAGAGCGGAGCCTTCTACTACAGGCACTTCTGTTAACGCCATCTATTGGCGCTAAGTCGCCAACACGTGCCGCCCTCTATCGAAGAGTTAACTGAGGCTCGGCGAGACAGGATGGAAGCGACAACGGCGAAGGGTAGCGCTGATTGGTCGCCGCTGAAGATCTCAAACCATTGGTTCGTTCTACGGATCGATTTCCGTAATTAATTAATTTTCTCAACACTCCAGAAAAGTTATGGTACTCGGTTCATCATCAAATTTTGTTATTCGCAATTATTGTAATTTCTTGTGTGTAATAAACGTCTAAAACACAAATAGTAAAGGAACATCACTGAAGAAGCCTGACCCTCAAAAATCACTGGATGGGATGGTCTCTGACCTTAGCCTGTTCCAAATGAAACAAACAAAACCAAAAAAAAACTCTATAGCCACCCAGGCTGTATGGCATACCATGCCTTTGCCTTTTCCGTTCAGAAGAACGGAAAGAAGCAAACCAAGAAAAAAAAGCTATAGCCAATGACATTCCTACTCAAAACTTCCTCGTGGCATTATCCTCGTTCCTTCGTATCATATGCCAATAATACATGTCCATGTATAACTCGCACAAATTAATTGTGCACCTCGCTCTGTGACGTCATAATCATAAAAATATAAATCACAATTTTTTTAATGTTAATAAAAGGTTGTTTTGATGATAAAGCGTCATGATACTAGATCATTTTACTCATGACGTTTTGCAATTAAATTGATTTTTATATTTTAGTCCATATGTGGACTGAAATATAAAAATATAATGTTGGTACAACCAACAGGCTTCACTAAGGCGTCGAAAATGTAAAAAACAAACCTAATAAAAAAAAAACTTAACAAAGCAAAAAATCCACAGAAATACTAATAACAACAGGGGATTTAAACTGTATTTAGACAATTGTAACAAAGATGCTATCGCTACTCAGCGCTTACGGCGAATGAGGGCGCGCGCGGGAGATGGGTCGCATTCCAGCGAGGTGCACAGTTATGGTCAGATGCGCGCGAGTATTATTTCCTTTGTTAAGTAAAATTGAGGTCCTCACCATCAGCGTTGGTATGGTTCACTTTGAACAGCGGCGGTTGGTTCTCATGCGTGCGGACTAGCTCACTCAGCACGTCGGAGCAACGGTCACCGGCGCGTGCGCAGGCGATGACTAAATTGTCACCAAGAGCGTCTACCTGTGGGCGATAGGAAGTATAAATACATAAATCTTTAACAAAATGAAAGCCTACCAAATATACAACGTTATTTTACTTTATATACGAAACCTGAATATAGTTTGTTCAGAATAAGCAACTGAATCGATTCCAATCATTTTTACACCATGTTATATTTTGTCGGCGCATGACGTATGCGCGTGATTGACCGAGGGGACGGCGCGAGGTGCGGGGCAGCGAGCTCGGTACGCGCCGCCGGCGCGGTCGTCGCGCCTCGCCACCAGGTCCTTCGAGCCGGATCACTGGATGGGCTCAGTGGTGCAATAAGATAAGCGGACTGTATTAAAAATATGTGTATTTGTGCAATTAACAATAAAGAACGATGGAAATGCCCGTGGCGGAGCGCGTCTGTGAGCTAGTGTGGCGAGGCGCGACGACCGCGCCGGCGGCGCGTACCGAGCTCGCTGCCCCGCACCCCGCGCCGTCCCCTCTGCCAATCACGCGCATACGTCATGCGCCGACAATTTTTCCCAAATACATTTAGAAATTGTTGTAGTGTGGTTACCGAGCGCGCCTGCGCTACAGCTGACTCCAGAGGTCAACGCACTGCTCGCCCGCCCGCCGCGTTGACCATATTTTTGTTGGGACAATCAAGTAGTATAACAAGCTCATAGCTTTGTGGTTTTTCATGATATCTTTTTGAAATTTTTTCTTTACTTAAAAATACTGGACACGTGTTTCGGGTTTTGTATACACAAAAAAGTATGTTGTATAGGACACATGGGCTACAACAGATTCTGTAAAAATTTCACTACTAGCTTTCCGCCCGCGGCTTCGCCCGCGTGGAGTTCGGCTATATCGCGCTTTTTAGATTTCCCTCGGGAACATCAATTTTTCCGGGATAAAAGGTAGCCTATGTTCTTTCTCAGGGTCTAGAGATTCAGATTGTCTGTGCCAAATTTCATCAAAATCGGTTGAGAGGTTTAAGCGGGAAAGCGTAACAGACAGACAGACAGACAGACAGACAGACAGACAGACAGACAGACAGACAGACAGACAGACCGACAGACAGACAGACAGAGTTACTTTCGCATTTATAATATTAGTATGGATGATAAATTGGATGCAGTGAGCTAAAGCTAAAACGATCGCGGAACGTAAAGTGATCGCTTACAATGGGCCTCATACGAAGGTTCAACTTCACACAAAGGGCAATGGAAAGAGTTCGGAGTTTCGCTGCGCGATCGAATCAGAAATGAGGAGATCCGCAGAAGAACCAAAGTCACATAGCTCTTCGAGTCGCTAAAATTAAGTGGCAGTGGGCAGAGCACATTGCTCGTAGAACCGATGGCCGATGGGGCAGTAAGGTTCTGGAGTGGCGGCCACGTACTGGAAGACGTAGCGTAGGAAGGGCCCCAACAAAGTGGACCAATGAAGGTGACCTGGTGAAGGTCTGAAGTTAATTAGGAATTTTGCTTACCTCATTAAAGATTTGCTCCTTATTAGCAACGAGGGTAGCGTCTGAATTGATGGCAGTGCGGACACAATGTACGAGGTATCGAGTCAGGAACGGCCGATGAGGACAGCGCAGGGCAGCAGACTTCAGCAGACTTAGACATCCTGTGGACGAGGATTCATAACATAAATAAATAAAGAAAAAAAGATTTTTTAATTTTAATTCTTAATAAGCATATTATACAATCTAAATATAGTTTGTTCAGAATAAGCACACTGAATCGATTCCAATCATTTTTACACCATAATATATTTTTTCCCCAAATACATTTACAAATTGTAGGAGTGTGGTTACCGAGCGCGCCACGCAGTCTACGATAGATCATAGTACTTGGCGCGTGAGCACGCCCGCGCAACAGTAAAGCATCGCGCGCTCGAGCGGAGCGTGGACCATATTTATATTGGGACAGCCAAGTAGGATAAGCTCATAACTTTGTGGTTTTTCATTATATCTTTTTGAAATTTTGTACATAGATTCTTTACTTAAAAATACTGGACACGTGTGTCGGGTTTGGCAAAATCAAAATACAGTATGTTAAATAACAGACGGCGTTCCCTTAAACTCGTTAATATACAACGTGTAACATAAAGGGTATATACATAACAAAGGCATGGCATCTTTACATGATATTAAACGATATTGGAAGGGTTTTTTAATCGTATCTCTTTATGTTAGGAAGTTATGAGGAAAAACACCGCCTGTGATAGGCTGCTATCATACTAGTCACACAGAGAAATTGAAGACATTTAAAGGATTTTGGCAAGTAACGTGACGGGTAACGAGTAGTTATTAACGTATGTAGTGTGCTGCCACGTTTGTTATGATTTGATTTTAAGAAACACACGAAACCGAAAATTTGGTACCAATTTTTTGAGTATTTTATTTTGAGTGGAATCCCTTCCGACATCGTTTGATATCATCTAAAGATGCCATGCCCTTGGTATGTATATACCCTTTTTGTTACACGTTGTATATCATTAATAGATTAAAATAAAAATATCAGCATAGAAAAATAAGCATAAAAAAATCCGAATAAAAAAAATTCTAATTGGAAATAAATTTGAAACCTCCTGTTTTAAATCAAAATAGTAGTCGTCATGTATAAATAAATTGCGACGTTGCCGTCTTTCATGTTCACGTGTACAGTGTGTTTCTTTTACATGTCAATTTAAAATTTTTATTGAATATTTTCCTATTGGAAAAAATTTTAAAACATTTTGTTTTCGAATGGAAATATTTTTTTTAGCATGTATGTATGCTATACTATTTCGGGTTAACGGGAACGCCCTCTGTTAGTTAACATACTGTATAATGTTGTATATACTATAGTATATAATATTTAGTTATAAAATAAAAATAGATCAACATACCATCTCCTACGAAGAAAACTGGATCCTGAGCCAACATCCTCTCGCAGACGAGTCCAAACAGTGCGAAGTGTACATCTTCATTGTCAGAACTAGTCGCGAGATTGATCAGGATGTGATGGAGTACCCTGGAACATACAATACAAAGAGGTGTTATATTTTAGCCAAATTCGATAAAGAATAGAGGTAAACAAACCGTTGTTAAGCAACGAGTAGCTTTTTTTTTTTTAGTTCAATTTTTTCCGTTCTTCTGAACGGAAAAGGCAAAGGCATAGTACGCCATACAGCCTAGTCTTCAGTAAATATTTTCTGGGGTAAACTTCTATCCTAACTTATCCTAATTAATCCTAGCTTATCCTAAACTTATCCTAACTAATCTAACTCCTTTCGTTTCCCGCGTTTGGACGATAAGGAGCGGTTTAGCATAAAGACATGATGAGGCCACTATGCTACAATATTTCACTGTTCTTTTTGAATTATTCACTGAATGCACTTTTTACTACATAAATCCCGCGTTTTTATTTAGTAAACGACACTATAAATAATTTTAAAAGTCCAATGAAAAATGAGCGTGACACTCATCTTGACATTCCCGCCAAACCAGTCTACGCAATAAGTTTCAATGGCCGAAGCGCAACGAGTAGTTTACGCCTAAAAGACAGATGTTAACAACCTTTTCTACATAGATGATTTTCATAAAAGTAATAATCCTACTTTCTACTAAAGTAAACAGTTTATTTATGATTTGCATATAACGCTTAACCAATTTGAATGAAATATGACACGCATGTAGGTAAGCTAATTTCCTAATAGGTTAATTTTTTTGATACATATACAATATGTAAAGAAAACCCTGTACGATCCGTGAAGGTATTGTTAGGTATCGATAACTGATTCTATTAAAGCCTACAAAGCCGGGCTAAACTTAAAAATAAAATCCCTCTAAAAAAATAAATATTATTGCGCAAAAAGAGGTAACTTAAAGCATGTGCGGTAGGCCATCCAGGCGCGGGCGAGGAGGGGCAGGGCACGCGGCACGCGGTTGCATCGCTATTCGCTCAGAATTATACCGTCAAAAATAATGTTGCCACATTTTAAAAATAACCAAATTTTGGGGAAGTTGGAATTAATTCGCGGGAAAAAAAGATTATTTCAAAATTCACTAGTATTGTTGCTATGATGATTATGTAAAATTTCATATGTTATTTGGTCATGTGTTTACCTAACCTTTACTATCCTTACGGGTCGGACAGGGTTTTCTCAACATATTGTATATTATACTTAGTCCATACTTGAAGAAAGCTACACCGAAAGAAGGCTAACAGATTGTCCTTATGAATATAAAAAATTGATAAAAACCCATCATTAACATCAACCTTTTATTTTTCCACTGCTGGGCACAGGTGTCCTCTCATACAGAGAAGGATTGAGCGTAATCACCACGCTTGCTCAATGTGGGTTGGCGATTTCAGACTTATAAAGTCCAGGTTTCCTCAAGATGTTTTCCTTCACCTTCAGTCATTGGTGTCCAAGATATACTTAGAAAGTACATATAACTTAAGAAAAGTTATATTGGTGCTTGCCTGGCCTGGAATCGAACCCGCGCACTCATACTTGAGAGGCTGGTGTTTTAACCACTAGGCCACCACGACTATAAAAACCTATGCTCAGGCCTAACGAAAACCGTTTAGCTAAATCGGCTCAGTTTTAGGGGAGTACGAGGACAAACATTGTGACGGGAATTTTATACATTAGAATGAGCTACACTATTTCCTTCCTTCCTCAGCCTATAGATGTCCACTGCTGGACAAAGGCCTCCCCCAAGGCTTTCCACGATGACCGGTCTTGTGCTGCCCGCATCCATCGGCTTCTCGCGACCTTCACCAGGTCATCGGTCCACCTTGTTGGGGGTCTCCCTACACTATTTAATTAGAAAATTATTTGCTGATGATATTCTCGGCAAACGTAGCGTAGGACGCCCTTGGGCGAGATGCGGCCCGTCGTACGGCGAGTTTACGTTGTTAACACTACTACGATCCGGACGAAGCGTTTTGCCTCCTCCTTTATACCGCGTACATCAAGGGACTGGAACAACTTGCCGGCGGCGGTGTTTCCGTCGGACTACAATTTGAGTGTCTTCAAGGCTAGAGTGAATAGGCTCTTAATAAACCAGCGCGCTTTACCATCAACGATCGCATCACTGCTTACCATCAGGCGGGATTGCCGTCAAGCACTGGTTTATAATATATAAATATATGTATATAAAAAAAAAATGGAGCGACGACATCAAAAAGGTGGCTGGCGGAGAACTGCTCAGGATCGAGCTTGTTGGCGTGCCATGGAAGAGGCCTATGTCCAGCAGGACAAGTAGAGGCTGATGAGGATGATGATAATGATGACGAGTTAATAATAAATAAATAAATAATATTTTATTATATTGCAAGACATCTAGTAATTTCGCACAAGTTATCCTTTATAAAATTACGTGTTGTTCATATATTAATGAAATAATTTTAGAATAATATTTTCCTCGTAGCTCTAACAGTTGCGTCAATCATGTTATTTAAACATGTACTTTAATTTGACGAGAGGAACATAATATATAGAATGATCTACGTTGAAATGCTGTATGAAGAATAAAAAAAAAACAATATTAAAGTTAAGGACGAATAACGGTACGCCTTTGCGTCATTTTGAATCTTGATGCGTAAAAGGATAAAATAGGTTGCAGGAAACGGCTTTAGATCAACTTCTGATCGCGTCATTGAATAACTAAGTACTTATGTTTAAAGCAGTGGTCTCGAATGTCAAAAAGCGAGATCGGTAAAAATCGGTTTATTAGTACCTGTCGGTAATAAAAATCGGTATTTCTAAAACAAAAAGCCCGATATTCAATTATATCCGTCAATATAAAAAAAAAAAAACACGTATTGACTTGCTTAATTTTTACCAATCAGCAGTGGTCTCGAACGTCAAAGAGCGAGGTCGGTGAAGTAAAAATCGGTAGATTACTACCTAAAATCGGTATTTCAAAAAAAAAAAAAAAGCTCGCTAAATATTAATATTTAACAGAATTCAGAAATAAAAAAGGTCGCCATGTCACAAGCGTAAAATCGGTAGAAAAATCCGGCATTTCGTTATATCGGTAGGAACATATCCCATCATCATCATCCCAGCGTTAATCCCAGTCGTATCCGAAGCCTTTTTCAGCTTTTTGGAGTCTGGGGTCCGCTTTACCAGTCCAACTGCTGTTTTGGCTAAACTTCGACATTTTCCGTGAAGCGACTGCCGTCTGACCTCCACAACCCGAAGGCGACATCGAAGCATTGCAGTTAGACCAATTGTTGGACTTTTGAGGGCTCCAACAACCCGTAACGACTGCCACTAGATGTTCGTATGGCAACCGGGACCAACGGCTTAACCTGCTTTCCGAGGCACGACCAGACCAGTGCAAATATTCATATTCATGCATACAAATACTTGCACTGTGCGGGGATCGAACCCGCGCCACCTTGCGCAGCGGCCGCGTCCGCTACCGCTACGCCACGGAGGCTGTCCATAGGAACATATCCCATAACCATAGCCATATCGGTAGAAATACCGAAAAATCGGTAGGTTCGAGACCACTGGTTTAAAGCGTGAAAATTTTTGTATTGATGTATATTCGTTGACGATTTCGAGATGTCGTGCTGGAGAATGATGCTTCAAATTCCTTGGACAGCATTCCGCACAAATCAGTCAATCCTTCGAGAGCTGGGTGTCACATTAAAACTCTCCACTGTCTTGCCTCCGAAGAATTTTGGAATATTTTGGCCATATTGCCAGAAAGGATGGATGTGAAAGGAGGATGAAGGTGAATGGACGACGTTCTAGAGGTCGCAGACCAATAAGGTGGACTGACCAAATTCGTTCATCTCTGGACACCGGCCTGCATGATGCTATACTCGCGGCCAGGGATCATAACAAATGGTGAACTATGGTGAAGAAGAGGATAATTCCACAGGGACATCACGACCCTCAGTAATGAGGAGAACGACTTGAGGAGGAGGAGTATATTCGTTATTCTTCCACGCAAAAAATGCTTGACGGATATGGATGAAATTTCGTACACAGAAGGTTTTTAACCAAGATTAGCACAAAGGATAGTTTTTATTCGGATATGCCCACGGAATCAAAACTTATGCGGGTAAAACTGCGGGATGTAGTTAGTTTGAAAATAAATGATTTTTATTATTATAGCCTAGTCAGGTTAAGCAGAGACGACCTCATAATTCGATTCGTGTCGTGTCTAAGTCGTGGTGGCCTAGTGGTTAAAACACCAGCCTCTCTACGAGTATGAGTGCGCGGGTTCGATTCCAGGTCAGGCAAGTACCAACGTAACTTTTCGAAGTTATATGTACTTCATAAGTATATCTTGGACACCAATGACTGATTACAAAGTGAAGGAAAACATCTTGAGAAAACCTGAACTTTAAATCTGAATTCGCCAACCCGCATTGAGCAAGCGTGGTGATTACGCTCAATCTTTCTCTGTATGAGAGGAGGCCTGTGCCCAGTAGTGGGACGATAAAAGCTGTTCCACTGGCCCAGACCGATAGCAATATTATTTTGCAATTTGGCCTGCGATACTGCCGCATGTCTCCAACCAATTGTGGGTATGCCATGCATAGACAGATACATATTTTATACACTGAACACATATTTATTTACGATTTATGATTTATCACACAAACACAATCCATACTAATATTATAAATGCGAAAGTAACTCTGTCTGTCTGTCAGTCTGTTACGCTTTCCCGTTCAAACCTCTCAACCGGTTTTGATGAAATTAGGCACAGACAATCTTTAGACCCTGAGAAGGAACATAGGCTACCTTTTATCCCGGAAAAATTTTATATTCCCGAGGAAAATCTAAAAAGCGCGATATAACCAAACTCCACGCGGGCGAAGCCGCGGGCGGAAAGCTAGTAATTAAATAATTATACACTCATAACAAGGTTCAGTTGAAAACCAGCGTCAGGCAACTGCTACGTAGTTGTCTGACATTTATGCTGAACTGGACCTATTTGGCACAACCGTTGGACTCACATTTGTTGATTGTCTTTTGATCTGTTTCTCTTTTTTTTTTTGTTCTGTTTTCTTTGTTTACAACTACTATTAGTATACCACTATTGTCACTGTCACTACATATACTCATCATCATCATCTTAGCGTTAATCCCAGTCGCATCCGCAGCTTTTTCAGCTTTTGGAGTCTGGGGTCCGCTTTACCAGTCTAACTGCTGAATTTGGCTAAACTTCGATATTTTCCGTGAAGCGACTGCCGTCTGACCCCCACAACCCGAAGGCGATATCTAAGCATTGCAGTTAGACCAATTGTTAGACTTTTGAGGGCTCCAACAACCCGTAACTACTGCCACTAGATGTTCGTATGGCAGCCGGGACCAGCGGCTTAACGTGCTTTCCGAGGCACGACCAGACCAGTGCAAATATTCATATTCATGCATACAAATACTTGCACTGTGCGGGGATCGAACCCGCGCCTCCATGCGCAACGGCCGCGTTCGCTAGCGCTACGCCACGGAGGCTGTCACTACATATACTGTATGTATTTATAAGGGTGTGCGCCAAATACACGGTTTCCTACTTTCTTTCAATTATTATTATTCAAATAAATTACAAAAACAACTCACCCACACGCCTCTTTGAGATCCATCTTAGAGACTTCGATGCACATATTTTTCTTTACAGGTGTCTTAATCTTCTCTAAATGCTCCTGCAACAACTCCTTACAGCTTTTCCTCGTGACCTGACAACAATCCCTCTTTGCGAAACAGTAAGCGATATCTTTCTGAATATCCTTGTACTGTTTCATTGTTAGAGAGACAGTTGAGTTCGTCCGCTCCCGAAGTTTTTTATTGACTGCTTCTCTATCCTCATCGAAGTGCGGTATCTCCTGGTATTTCTCGTAGTCGCTCAAAGGCGATCTACTGGGAGAGAAGGTACAGAAGGATGCGGGAGATGGAACGGTGTCTGAACGAGGTGGTGTGGGAAAGGCGTAGTCAGCGCTGGCGTATTCATCACAGGAGGCATTATACTCCTTCTGTACAAAATTATGGAACATTTGAGTGAATTCGTCTTGACATATTTGGTCAACTGGATTCGTTAGGCTTTCTGGAGACGGCTGATAGCTTTCTTGAAGTAACTGCATGAGTTCACCATGATGTATCGACTCTTCGCAGTTGCTAAGATAACTATTGCCGCTGTCCAGCCTTTTTGGTGTCAGTTCGAGGTTCGTTTGTCCAAGATTCGGTACAGTATTGGTGTCCTCGTGGATGAGTTCCATGAGATCTTGCAAGTAAGTTTCGCTGTCGTTCTGCAGATATTGAGAGTTCCTCTGTACGCTTTCGAGGGCTAGCTTGACCTCGGAGAAGTTGTCAGTTTGGACTTGGTTGACGAGCACCTGGCCTCCGGATAGTGTGTGTTTATTGATGGAGCTGATCTGGAAAACAAAAGAATAAATATTTTAGAAAAAGATTATTGCATATGGTTTTATTAAGCTTCCTTGTAACATTTTTCTTCTTTTTACGAATTATAAATTAGTGCTTCACCGCAATTCCGCCTGATGGTAAGCAGTAATGCAATCGTTGATGGTAAAGCGCGTAAGTTTATTAAGAGCCTATTCACTCTAGCATTGAAGACACATAAATTAATTGTTCCAGTCCCTCAATCTACGCGGTATAAAAGAAGAGGCGAAAGGCTTCGGATTCGGAGGCGTTCGGATCGTTGTGGTGTCAACAACGTAAGGGTGAAAACTGGTCGTACGACAGGTCGTCTGATGATGGAACGGAGATGGGGGAATTAAATCATGCAATTCCTTCGCACACTCTCCAAAATATATTCTATAGAACACGGACAGGCTAGCTACTTTTCACCTGTGCTCCAGGCTTTGGAGACCGTTTTGAGCCATATCTAGGTCGCCAATAAGCCCCTTCGCACGCCTCTCCATTGTATCCACAACGATTGCACGGATTCCCTTTTTCCACAAACTAGAGGAGAATGGCGAAAAGTTATAGCAAGTTGGACCTGATGTGTTACAGTAACAATTTACTGCATTATTTACAGAAGAATCCCGATAATCCGAATATCTGATTATCTCGTAAATATGCAATTCAGGCATGGTTGATGTGAAACTTATAAAAATAAATAACGGGCAAGTGGACAAGAAGAAAGAGAAAAAGGTCCGGTATCTTCGAGAAAGAGGTGTCTCGTCACATCCAGCTCGGCTGGGCAGCGTTCGGGAAGCTACGCTATATCTTCTCGTCGTCCAAGATACCACAGTGTCTCAAGACTAAAGTCTTTGACCAGTGTGTGTTGCCAGTGATGACTTACGGAACTGAAACGTGATCACTCACAATGGGCCTCATACGAAGGCTCAGAGTCACACAAAGGGCAATGCAAAGAGCTATGCTCGAAGTTTCTCTGCGTGATCGAATCAGAAATGAGGAGATCCGCAGAAGAACCAAAGTCACCGACATAGTTCTGCGAGTCGCTAAACTTAAGTGGCAGTGGGCAGGGCACATTGCTCGTAGAACCGATGGCCGATGGGGCAGTAAGGTTCTGGAGTGGCGGCCACGTACTGGAAGACGCAGCGTAGGGAGGCCCCCAACAAGGTGGACCGATGACCTGGTGAACATCGCGGGAAGTCAATGGATGCGGGCAGCACAAGACCGGTCGGCGTGGAAAGCCTTGGGGGAGGCCTTTGTCCAGCAGTGGACATCTATAGGCTGAAGAAGAAGAAGAAGTGGACAAGAAACACTGTCTAATGCTTTCTATCTCTTTTTCTCTCACATTAAATCTTATCAATACATATATCTGTTTCTTTTTACCGACGTTTTTGCGTGTTATCTACTTTTAAAACCCAATCACTACAATTCTATAGAAGTGGTGACTTCAAAAAGAATTCTATTACCTAGACAGAATACAGTTCAGATTAAGTTAATGATTTCAACAGCGCTGATCACTTAAAAATCAACCTAATTACTATTATATTAAAGTCGATATTTGTTTAACTACAAATTGAAACATTACATAGTTTGAGTAGAATTTAAATATCCTTTTTTATGCATCAAGCTACCATAAGACCTTCACGAAAGAACCTGTACACACAAAACTGGTTACCTAAGTAGCCATTTAATCTTCAACCTACTTTTATTAACGCCGGTCGTAGAGCAAGAGGTAAGCTATACGAGCTAAACTATTAGCTCGCATAACTGACTCAGAAATGATCTGAATCAGGAATGAGGAGATTCGTAGAAGAACGAAAGTCGCCGACATTAAATTACGAAAGAAAATTTATTATGTACTAGCTTTCCGCCCGCGGCTTCGCCCGCGTGGAGTTCGGTTATATCGCGCTTTTTAGATTTCCTCGGGAACATCAAATTTTTCCGGGATAACAGGTAACCTATGTTCTTTCTCAGGGTCTAAAGATTGTCTGTGCCAAATTTCATCAAAATCGGTTGAGAGGTTTAAGCGGGAAAGCGTAACAGACAGACAGACAGACAGACAGACAGAGTTACTTTCGCATTTATAATATTAGTATGGATTTGGCCGCCGCATCAACATCAACCTTTTTTATCGTCCCACTTCTGGACACAGGTCTCCTCTCATACAGAGAAAAATTGAGCGTAATCACCACGCTTGCTCAATGCGGGTTGGCGATTTCAAACCATTGATTTCCCATTTCCCACGTTTATAATCGCGTCTAAACTGTCTATGGAGTATCTTATTTTGACAGGATTAAACTAAAATGTTATCTTCTATCCTTTTGCTTCATCCATACTAATATTATAAATGCGAAAGTAACTCTGTCTGTCTGTCTGTTACGCTTTCCCGCTTAAACCTCTCAACCGATTTTGATGAAATTTGGCACAGACAATCTTTAGACCCTGAGAAAGAACATAGGCTACCTTTTATCCCGAAAAAATTTGATGTTCCCGAGGGAAATCTAAAAAGCGCGATATAACCGAACTCCATGCGGGCGAAGCCGCGGGCGGAAAGCTAGTGATGTATAAAGAAAAAGATGCATTTACTTAACTTCAACTAGTTTAGATTGTGAAGAAGAAAATTCTCGCCATTTTTAGCTTAGCTTAGCTAAGCTGCTCTTTTTATTTTTATTTTAGCTTAGCTCTTGTTTAGCTTCGGAATAGCTTAGTTGTCGGTCTGCAACCGGCCTAAGTGTTAAACACTTTTAGTTTTGCCACATTTAGTCCAGATAAGTTTTTATAATCGCAAGGTTCCGTTGAGTTTTATGTATGTCTTACTAACCGTTGCCCTCGACTTAGTCTGCATTTCAGAGGTTCAATTGCAGAGCACACTAACTGTAGAAATGCTTTCTTTTTCATTTTAAACTCAACTTTCTAATTGATAGTAATAGTGTGTTACGCAATTTGTGCGAAATTTCATCAAAATTCATACAGCTGTTTTAGCGTGAACGATTAACAAAGAAACAAACTTCACTGTCATATTTATAATGTTTCAAGTTAGGATGAATGTTATTTTTATCTAGATCTTTTGTGGTTGAAACGGCTTGGCTTTTATGGGGAACGTTACACGAAAATGGCCATCTAGCCATTTTCGTGGTATGAAAAAGGAGTGGCTTTTTGACCATTTTCTATAGAAAAAAACCTAATAAAAAAACCACGTCGCCACTTACATACACGTACATTACATTTTTTTATAATTATAGACTTGTGCTTAACTGGACAGCCTCCGTGGCCTAGCGGTAGCGGACACGGCCGCTGCGCAAGGAGGCGCGGGTTCGATCCCCGCACAGTGCAAGTATTTGTATGCATGAATATGAATATTTGCACTGGTCTGGTCGTGCTTCGGAAAGCACGTTAAGCCGTTGGTCCCGGTTGCCATACGAACATCTAATGGCAGTCGTTACGGGTTGTTGGCCCTCAAAAGTCCAACAATTGATCTAGCTGCAATGCTTCGATGTCGCCTTCAGGTTGTGGAGGTCAGACGGGAGTCGCTTCACGGAAAATGTCGAAGTTTAGCCATATCAGCAGTTAGACTGGTAAAACGGACCCCAGACTCCAAAGCTGAGAAAGCTTCGGATGCGACTGGGATTAACGCTGAGATGATGATGATGGTGACTTGTGCTTTACCGCATTCCCGCCTGATGGTAAGCAGTGAAGCGATCGTTGATGGTAAAGCGCGCTAGTTTATTAAGAGCCTATTCACTCTAGCTTTGAAGACATGTGTTTATTTTTTTTAAAAGGTTGTCCCACACTAAGAATTTCTCCTGTCTAAGCACATATACTTACATACATGAACATCCAGACCCGGAACAACTACTTGTAGGTCATTCAAATATTTGTACCGTGCAGGAATCGAATCCGCGACACGCAGCACAGCAATCATTAGATGTGGAAACCGTGTAGTCAAAAATGCTTGCTATCATTACATGGCGGAACGGAATATTATGCCTTTGCATTGAAATTTTATACAAATAAATCCTAATAGGGTACTTGACTAAAAAAAAACTAATTAGTCCGTCAGTCAGATTTACAAAAAATACTAGACACGTATTTTTCTTTTTTCATATAAACAAAAAATGAAGACGACACAGCGCGTTGAAAACTCGTGTGACGTCACTGCACGCTACACTTTTTAGCGAGCAGTGACGTCACCAGCCACCACTCCTGATCTTTGATGCCTTTTATATCTGTAAATTTTTATTGATTTGATAAAACAAAATATGCGTATCCAATATTTTTCTATAATCTGAATGACGGACTAAATAGAATCTATTTTTTTTACCCAGGAAACATCCCTATTACGTAGCATACTATTATTATCAAATATGAATTTGAATAACTTTGAAGCATATTGCTAATCCATTGCTGTTCATTTGCTCAACAACATAAATAACGCAATGTATACTGTTGAACTGTCAAAATCAAACCTATTGCTACTGACAGCCATCATCTGCCCGCCTTTTTCCAACTATGTTGGGTCAGCTACCAGTCTAACGACCGGATGCCCAATAACCACGCAGGAAATAAAAGAACTACCGTTTAGTGTTTCCCATTTGCCGTTTGCGTCAAACAGACAGTTTGAAATCTTTAATTTAGTTTCCTTAAGACATTATATTTTACTAGCTTTCCGCCCGCGTGGAGTTCGGTTATATCGCGCTTTTTAGATTTCCCTCGGGAACATCAAATTTTTCCGGGATAAAAGGTAGCCTATGTTCTTTCTCAGGATCTAAAGATTGTCTGTGCCAAATTTCATCAAAATCGGTTGAGAGGTTTAAGCGGGAAAGCGTAACAGACAGACAGACAGACAGACAGCCAGACAGACAGAGTTACTTTCGCATTTATAATATTAGTATGGATAACACACGTATGGAATAAGTACAGGTAAAAGTGAATGACGTCTTTAACGGGTATAGGATTACGTCAAAGCGTTGTGAGATTGGGTAGCAGGGTTGGCAGTTTCTGAAGTCAAAACTTCTTTCAAAGATTCCCTCATTCACAAACTAAACTAAGTTTAGTGCATCTTTTTCTTTATATTTCACTAGCTTTCCGTCCGCGGCTTCGCCCGCGTGGAGTTCGGTTATATCGCGCTTTTTAGATTTCCCTCGGGAACATCAAATTTTTCCGGGATAAAAGGTAGCCTATGTTCTTTCTCAGGGTCTAATGATTGTCTGTGCCAAATTTCATCAAAATCGGTTAACAGGTTTAAGCGGGAAAGCGTAACAGACAGACAGACAGAGTTACTTTCGCATTTATAATATTAGTATGGATTAAGAAAAGGATAGAAGATAACATTTTAGTTTAGTCCTGTCAAATTAAGATATTCCATAGACAGCTTAGACGCGATTATAAACATGGCGACCAAAATTCATCAATTTACGTCAAGCGCGGACTAATTAGAATGAGCACTATTAAATAAAACAAAATAAAAGGATTGTTTTTTTTTTTTTTCTTTCTTTGGTTTCTTACTTGAGTGAGAAAATCTATTCTCTTTTGTTACCAACTACGTTTGGGAAGTTTTTTTTTAACACCTATTTAAGTCACTGCACTAACAAAACAACAAACGTTGTAGGTACTCCTAAAATTCCTTTTTTTTTTTTTAGTTTAATCTTATCATGATTAGGTATCGATTCTCATAACGATTTACTTGATAATTTACTAAACCTTGTTGTCTCTTTTGAGGGTTGGCAACCCTGATGTTTACTAAAAAGCGTCCCCCTGTCTGCAAATGTCAAAATACGGCCGTTTCTAATATGGCCACCTTCTACCTACGTCATACCATCGCGCAATAAAATACGCAGGTAAGTAACTGATCGTGTTTCGATTGCTAAACATATAAATATAAATGGAAATTATCTTTATTCAATAATTTATTCTTCATCTCAGCGTTAATCAAAGAAGCATCCGAAGCTTTTTCAGCTTCAGGCGTCTGGGGTCCGCTTTACCAGTACAACGGCTGATTTTGGCTAAACTTCAATATTTTCCGTGGCTATTGATCAAGAGTTGAGGTTAAAGTATGGGAATTTTTTTAAAACTTTGCCACAGACTGCGAAGTTCTCCTGTATTGTGGGTACATTTACAAGCATATAAACTCACATACATACACAAACAACCAGACCCAGAACCACTACTGGTAGGTCATAAATTTGTTCCGTGCGGGAATCGAACCCGTGACACGCAGCGCAGCAGTCAAACATGCCGTCATTTGCCTCTACCCAACCGTGCCGTCATTTTGTCAGTCGTCAGATTAGATTATTGAAATAGATATATTTCTAGCAACAGTAGCGTATCGACCTATTTATAAATATGATTCCGCGAACGATTCTCTAACAAATTCTGATTTGTTTCACTAATACATTACAGACATTAAGAAGTCTACACCTATCACTCTACTAAGAAAATGCGTTTATTTTTGATCATTCAAAAGCACTACGTAACGTTTCAAAAAATAACCGTTTTAAAATGAATCTTAACTTCTAATGTATACAGTCAATAACATATATGACACGCTAAATATAAGCAGTTTATATTTATAATTTAATTGCCTTGAACCTGTAAACCAATGTTTGGGAAATTACGCACCAAGGCATCATTCAATTTAGCGCCATCTAGTGCAGTGAAACTGCAAACTATGAATATAAATTAGCGCCATCTAGTTTCGAATAAAGGAAACTGACTAACCGGCCTTGTACGATAGTGGAGGTAAAATAAATAGTATAGTACTATATTGTTTGTATAATAGGAACTCGTTTTCCGTATAGAATGTGTTGTGCAAAAATCCAGCTTCACTACATGAATAATTGAATATTAACTCGGCATGCGCATTGTTGAATCGATTGTGTCCGTTTAGAAACGAATTAACGAGCTTAGAATCGATTTTGGCCTTCGCCGTGTTCCTATGAATGTTCAGTTGTTTTGCGAGTTGGCGCGAAAAGCGATTCGGATTTTTCTTGGAATTACATTATCGCTTACGTCACTGGTTGAATGTAAATAAAAATATAAATTTAAAATGACGGTTTTGTGGTAAGGCTGTACCTATCTAATCATTGTTTTTTTACGTATATTATATTTTATTGGGTCAGTTTAGTGAGTGTTCTCCATTCATAACAATGTTTGCCTAGTTTTTATAACTGTACCTACGTACTGCTGTGCTTCTGGGGAGTTTGTTACGCCGCTTCTTTCTAACACTAGGTAATGTTGAAAGACGCGAATGCTGGGGAACTGTCTTATGAAATTTTGACATCCGAAAAAAGGGTGATTCACAGTCTTATTATTTTATTTTAACATGGCAGGTTTACACTATTAGGTAGGTATTAAGCGTCTGTCCTTTTCTTAATGAAATGAAAAGAAAACATACTTAGATACTTAATAAAAAATAATATGATACGCAATAGACATTTTTTTTTTGTTCTCTTCTTTCCGTACTTCTGAACGGAAAAGGCAAAGGCATGGTACGCCATACAGCCTGGACTTCGTAAGTTTATCCTCTCCATAGACAGTTTCGAAGTGATTAAAAACATGGCGTCTTAAAATACGTCAATTTATAACAAATGCGGACTAATTTGACAGGACTAAATACTATTAATCTTCTGTCCTTTTTTTAATGAAATAGAAAGAAAGAGATGCGCTGAACATAAGTTTAGTAGTTTGTGAACATAGGGCAGGTCCACTGTCAGCTTTTCTTGTCATCTACCATCCAGAACAAAAAAAGGGAACTTCCCTGTATTTTTAAGGCTAAAATATAATTGGCAAAAAGACATTCGTGCGCCTCTTATCATTCAGGCCACTGTGCTTGTTTATTCTCAATCCATACTAATAGGTATTACAAATGCGAAAGTAACTCTGTCTGTCTCTTACGCTTTCCCGCTTACACCACTCAACCGATTTTGATGAAATTGGCACAGACAAACTTTAGACCCTGAGAAAAAGGACGCAGGCTACCTTTTATTGAAAAAAAAAATTGATACTTCCGAGGGAAATCTAAAAAGCGAGATATAACCGAATTCCACGCGGGCGAAGCCGCGGTCGGAAAGCTAGTTATAATATAAGACTGTGAGTCACCCACGTCGACGCGGCCATTTCAATTTGTCCACAATTCCACACATTAGCCCCTATAATTGACGAACAAATGAAATACTATATGTATTTGTGATTCTGAACATAAATAATATGTCTATTACTGCCTTGTTTCAAAGAGGAACAATTCTCGTAATTTCAAATGTTCAAAATCTATTCTTGGGTGAGCCCAAACAGCCCAAGAGCTTAAACACTACTACAATAGAGGGCCAATTCTACTAATTTTAATAACGTTCACAGTCTGATCTGTCTCAATCTGTAAAAAAATTGATCTAATTTCCCTATATTTTGACAAGATGAGACTCATCTCGGCGACAGTCAAAAACTTGTCAAAATATAGGGAAATTAGATCTATTTTTTGACAGATTGAGACAGATCAGTCTGATCTGTCTCGTTCGATCTGAATTGGCCCTCTATTGTAGTCGTGTTTAAGTCGATTTTAGAACCAGTTAAAAAAAAACAATTGAAGTTAGTTGTAATGAACTGATGGACGTTGGTGATAGCAAACACAAGGTCCATTTAGATTGCTAATATCACGCTAAGGAGAAGACTGGAATCACTTTGATATGTATACTAAAAATAAAGAAAAGCTGACAGTACACAAAGCAAACTAAAATCAAGTTCAGTGCTTCTCTTCCTTTCTATTTCATTAAGAAAAGGACAGAAGATGAATATTAGTTTAGTCCTGTCAAATTAGTCCGTGACTGACGTAAATTAACGTATGATAAAAAGTCGCTATGTTTTTAATCGCGGCTAAACTGTTTATGGAGTAGAAGGTTTGGCGGGAATGTCAAGATGAGTGTCACGCTCATTTTTCATTGGACTTTTAAAATTATTTATAGTGTCGTTTACTAAATAAAAACGCGTGATTTATGTAGTAAAAAGTGCATTCAGTGAATAATTCAAAAAGAACAGTGAAATATTGTAGCATAGTGGCCTCATCATGTCTTTACGCTAAACCGCTCCTTATCGTCCAAACGCGTAAAACGAAAGGAGTTAGTTTAGGTTAAGTTATGTTAGGATAAATTCCGTGTGCAGTTTCTGGCCTGCCATCGGACGCGTCCCCAGGTGGCGGATAGGGGAACGGCTCCCAGATATGGGGGTTACCGGTTTACCGGCGCGGACCAAAACCAGATGCGGGGACCGCTTCGGCGGTCACACGTGCGGCGGGTCGGCCACCACTTGAGGTGGCTGACGTGACCCGAACTCCGGGTCACCGTCGGGCAACCCGGTCTCCTCATTGAGAGGAGCTGGGGGCCCCGTTTGCCTCCGGGCAAACGAGTGGGGCTAAGAGGAAGGACACCTCGCTAAAAAACCCTTGGCTGCTGCGTCTTCTCGCACAAAAAGACGTACCCAGCCCGGCCCCTCCCTGTGGAGTGGAGGGACCACTGTGGGCCCGCCCTAGGCGGGAATCGCCGGCGGGGGATTGGTAGTTAGGCTGTGCCATTTTCCCATGACCCCGCCACTCAGGCGATGTCGTTGTGCCGCTGTGGGTTTAGTGGGTATTCCCGGCTTCGGCTGGGCGAGTCCCACACACGCCCTTCGGGGTATGGTGCGTAAATGCATTACCACAGTCAAAAAAAAAAAAAAAAAAAAAAAAAAAAAAAAAGATAAATTAGGATAAGTTAGGATAGATATTTAATGAAAAAAAATTACTGAAGACTTGGCTGAATGGCGTACTATGTCTTTGCCTTTTCCATTCGCCCGAAGGGAACTAAACGAACCAAAAAAAAAATGTTTATGGAGTATCTTAATTTGACAGGACTAAACTAATGTCATCTTCTATCCTTTTTCTAATGAAATAAAAAGAAAAGAATGCATTGAACTTTAGAATGTTATCAATAAAACTCACCTTGTTGTACTTATCCTGCTCCTGCGCAGGGTATGGTAACGCTGATGATGTGTAGGAGCTGACCTTCTTCCTTATAGGTGCCCTAGATATTATCACTGTTACGAATTTCTTTTTCCTTTTACCATCATCTTCTAGACCTAACTTCTCTAGATTTTCGACTAATTCGTCAGTTTGTTTAGTATTCTGCGAATTTTCTTCAGGCTTCTTCTGTCTGTCTTCATTCTCCGTTTTGTCAGGGTTCTCTGCGTCTTTGTTGTCGGAAAATCCACTATCTCCTGATGTAGTGGATGATTGAGAGTGTATTCTTTCATTTCGTGACTCTTCTATAACTTTGAAAGTGAAGTTTTCAAATTCATCTGCTGGTTCATTACTTTTTTCTGGTTGTTTTGGTTTCGCCTCTTCCAAATTTAATTTCGTATTGAAATTCTTTATAATAGTGTCGACAGTGTTCGCATTTTGAATTGGTTTTAAGTCTGTTCTCGTTTCTGATTTTTCTTCGAGAGTGTGCTTCTCGATCTTTGGTTTTTCCTTCTTTTTCCCGAATATTGATCTTAAAAAGGTTTTTATTGATTTTTTATCTGTGCCGTCCATAGGTTTTATATTGGTTACTCGTGCACTACCCATGTTTATTTTTGTCTTATTATGATCAGCGACTTGACATCTGTAACAAGAGAAAAATATACATTACCTTATTAATATTTTATAAGAGTCTAAAGGCACGACTGGCGATATTAATTCTATTTATTTACATAATACACTTCAAGAGCCCTAAAAATTGACAGCCTATGTATTAATATGAATATTTGCACTGGTCTGGTCGTGCCTCGGAAAGCAAGTTAAGCCGTTGGTCCCGGTTGCCATACGAACAACTAATAGCAGTCGTTACGGGTTGTTGGAGCCCTCAAAAGTCCAACAACTAGTCTAAATGCAATGCTTCGATATCGCCTTCGGGTTGTGAAGGTCAGACGGCAGTCGCTTCAAGGAAAATATCGAAGTTTAGCCAAAATCAGTAGTTACACTGGTAAAGCGGACCCCAGAATTTAAAGCTGAAAAAACTTTGGATGCGACTGGGATTAACGCCGAGATGATGATGACTTCAACAGCCACGAAAATATGATTTAGTATTTTTGCTCTATTCTTACGAAGAAGAACAGAAAAGAAACTCCATATTTAACTCTTCTAAATTAAATACAACATACAATTTATAAAAACGCTCTATTTTCAAAACTAACCTACATTGTAATTGGTAACACACAAAAAAAGGTAACGTCATTCATTTTGACACTTCAACAACATTCATTGCGTTACTAACGTTTTTGAACAGACAAATTATTGGAACATAGCAATGGATAAGCAATATACTTCAAAATGATTCAGAATATTGTGTGATGGCTGTATAAAAGTAATAATATTTTGCGCCAGAACTGAAGGATTATTATATTTATATTATTGATAAATTTCTATCAGAACGCACAGTGCTATTTGCCATGTAATTGATGCAATTCTGATAAATCATCACACATCTTCACTTTGTTTTTTTTAAACCAATTATGTTTTTGGATACGATCCAAGGCAGATTATTTCACATTACGTTCGGCTCATGATAGGTAAATTATATGCATATTATTATGTACTAGCTTTCCGCCCGCGGCTTCGCCCCCGTGGAGTTCTGTTATATCGCGCTTTTTAGATTTCCTTCGGGAACATCAAATTTTTCCGAGATAAAAGGTAGCCTATGTTTTTTCTCAGGGTCTAAAGATTGTCTGTGCCAAATTTCATCAAAATCGGTTGAGAGGTTTAAGCGGGAAAGCGTAACAAAGAAAGACAGACAGACCGAGTTACTTTCGCATTTATAATAGTACTAGCTTTCCGCCCGCGGCTTCGCCCGCGTGGAGTTCGGTTATATCGCGCTTTCTAGATTTCCCTCGGGAATATCAAATTTTTCCGGGATAAAAGGTAGCCTATGTTCTTTCTCAGGTTCTAAAGATAGTCTGTGCCAAATTTCATCAAAATCGGTTAAGAGGTTTAAGCGGGAAAGCGTAACAGACAGACAGACAGACAGACAGAGTTACTTTCGCATTTATAATATTAGTATTGATGGATTATTTAATCTATAATTATAGCGCATTGGTTCATTCAACTTAATTCAAAATTGTCTATGGTAATGTCACTAATAGCAACATATTTTTAACATTGGCCCCGATTCCCTTTATTGAAACTCGTTGGATGTAGGTAACAGACTAATTTTATTTTAAGGAGAACAAAAGACATACATTCCAATGTCAGTATAATACTTACTCACCACAGATGGTGTCAGTAGTAGGCAATAAGAGGAACTTTATTTTGATACAAAATACATTCCTATTTACTAACACCCCCACTTTTCAAAATAAGCTAAACATTATATACTTATTATAAACTTACAATACCAAGCATGTTCATGAATTTATAATTAAATGAAATTATTGTCTATGGAATATCTTAATTTGACAGGAATAAACTAAAATGTTATCTTCTATCCTTTTCTTACTGAAATCGAAATAAAAGGTTGCACTGAACTTAAAATTAGTTTAGTTTGTGAAAACGACAATTGGCGCCATTTTCGCCCACCTGTCAAAGTCAAAAGAAGCACTAAGTCTTTTTAGACAACTTCTGTGTTTGGCTAACATCCAAGCAATATTTGCAGGCAAAAGAGATAGGGTTATTTTAATAATATCAAATACAAAAAATAGTTTAACTAAAAATAATAATTTTGGAGACTATATATATAGTTGATAGTGTATTGCGCAAACTTCCACGAAATTTGTTTGGCCTTGATACGGATTCCTGTCCCATATACATGTTTTATGGGCTTCGAGATTCGTTGTTTTGTTAAGTATATGGACCATTGTCATTTGGGAAGGTCATTTTGGAATTTCGAAACGAGATGATTTATTTTTTCTAGAATTATTATACACTAGTGGCCGCCCGCGACTTCGTTCGCAATTCGCATGGAGTTAGTTATTTGAACATTTTATTTTAACCCCAAAAGAATTATTGTAGTAGTATCTCATAAGATGTTAATCGAAATTAAGTGATGTCAAGGACAATTTTGTTCAAAATTAAATAGGTACTATTAATTTATTTGGTTAAGGATTAATATTTGTTTTTTTATATCCCTCGCTCCTATTGGTCGCATCGTGATGTTATAATGCCTTCCTGGATTAATGGGTTATCAAAGGCAAACAGAATTTTTAAATCGGACCAGATGTTCCTGAGATTAGCGTGTGCAAACAAACAAACACACAAAAAACCCTTCAGTTTTATATATTAGTATAGAACTAAAGATAGAAAAAAAAACTGGTATTTACGAGGTACAAATGATATAGGGAAAAACGTTATTATTTTATCACTCATAATTACTATTATTCCCTATTTAACACATACCTACATAAAGGGTGTATCTCACATCGACGCACAAACGAGTACCATGGATCCAGTACATGATTCTGAACCCCCAGTGGTGGAATTTCTCGTCGGCTTTTTCATGATTTAAAAAAAATATTTATGTAGTTTTTTTCATTTTAGACTGTTCATAATTGCTATACTTTTATAACCCAATAAGATTTTAAAGTAAAAATTAATTAATTCGCTAATTACATAAAAAGAGCAATGAAAACAAAACTCGAAAAACTATCTTATCAGCTGATTTAATGGAGTTCACATGAAGGATCAACGTCATAATTACAAACCCGCACGGCGGCACGCTTGCAACGTTCAAAGGCCGAGCCGACACTTTTTTAAACATTGTTAATCATAATTTTATCAGTGGCATGCGGTATAGCCTTTTCGGGAAGTTTGCGTTGCGATGTCAGATACATCCTGTATGTCCCGTATTGACGCACACTATCAAACTTACCAATTACAATCACATATTTTAGTCTTGTATTAGCGTTGGTAGGCCATAACATCGGCTGCCGGCAGAAGTTGCTAACCACCAGACAAAGACATGTCGCCAAGCGATGTCTGGTGAACTGCGCTTTCTCTTTCCCTATGTTCGTCGTCCCTTTTTGGGATTGGAAATCATCAAATGACCTCTCCCGCTCTGGGCGGAGCGGAAGAGCGTGTCAGACTTTTACCGAGTAAAACCTACCCGTGTTTCTTCACTTGTCTATGCGCCAGGGCCTCGGTTTTTTTTAATCAACCCGCAACCCTGGGCCAGTAGGCGTCGGTCTTCGTGGACCCGGTCACGATGTGCTGACATCTCTTTGACGCGCGTGAAACACAAACGCCGTCGACTCGAGCGACTTTTTGGCGACTTTTTTACGACTAGTTGGCATCAGTTGGGATCGTTCGGACCGCTCATTGGTCCATTCGGTCTAAACGATCCCAACTAGTCGCAATCATTTGACAAAAATGTGTTCGCCGATTAGGGGGCTGGTCCTGACCTGGCGGCGAGCTGCCCACTGCTCACCGCCTTCGCTATGTCCCTATTTATTGATTAATCTTCAAAACTACGCAACGGATTTTGATGCGATTTGCTATTTTAGTGTTAGTTAGTGAGGGCCGATATGCTTTTTATACAACGTTCACAGTTTTTCTGTAGTGTATTTTAGTATCAGCATTGCACCCGTGCGACGCCGGGGCGAGTCGCTAGTATAACATAATTAACGCAAAGCCATAGAATTAATGAAGCCGATCGATGGCCCTAGTTGTTCTGGCACCCTAATTGTCCCACACTTATTATAAATTGGAATTATTTTGAAGCCAACTGTTAATCCATTGCACCATATGTTCGGAAAGTAAGACTGCTCAGCAACGTAAATAACGCAATGAATGTTGTTGAACTGTCAAAGTGAAACCCATTGCTATTAATACAATGTTACGCCCTGCTGGTCTGACTGTTTGTGTGTGTGGGTTTAAATGTATTTATAATTGGGGCTTATCCCCTTGTGAAGTTGTGACATGAGCTTCTTTTTTGCTTAATCGGGTAAAAAACTGGCCAAGTGTGAGTCGACCTCGTGTACGAATATTAGCCAAACCTATAGTATCTATAAAAACCTTGTAATTAATAAGAATACTGCTTTATACAACGTGTAACAAAAAGGGTATATACATACCAAGGGCATGGCATCTTTAGATGATATCAAACGATATCGGAAGGGTTTCAACTCAAAATAAAATACTCAAAAAATTTTCAGAGGCGGTGTTTTTCCTCATAACTTCCTAACATAAAGAGATAGGATTTAAACACCCTTCGAATATCGTTTGATATCATGTAAAGATGCCATGCCTTTGTTATGTATATACCTTTTATGTTACACGTTGTGTATGCCACTACCAGATCGGTTGAGGAAATATCTACGAAGAAACGTATGTACTATACATACTATTTTTCTAACGTATGTATAGATAAATCAGTCCATTTTAACACACAGGCTATCTATAAAAAAACGTAGATGACATCACCAAACATCGTAATTTAAAAAAAAAACAAGACAAGTATTTAAATAATATATGTGAATTCTTAAAACTGTTTTGTCTATAACTGTTGTTTTTTTTTTATACGCACACAGACAAACACGTCGCGACTCAAGCAGGATAATTTCTAAGAAAACTTCATGGAAATTATTTTACTAGTCGCGTCGCGTATTTTGCGGGAACACTTCTGCAAGGATTATTTGGAGCTCGAATGACGTTGATAAAGGGGCGCCGGGTAAACATTCATAATCACTACATATGTATGTATTAGGTATAATACTAAATCCTCCGGCTGCGGCTGAAACCGCGATAAACTTGAAACTGGCGAATGAATTTTCATACTGTTTTCGCTTATGAACGGAGTGATTCATAAGGAAGGATTAGGTGTATAATTCATTAGGGTCCTGTGTAATTTAATTGAAATATAACGATGTTTGTTGAAGAAGTCGGAAAAATCATACCGGTTTGAAGCTTTACGGGCATGCTCCGTATAAAGCAATAGAGTTATATTAAAATGGCGGTAAGACTCTTAGTATGTCGGAAAACGTGTTTTCCGTGTTCGCGTGGATGTGGATTCATGCTGGCAAAAGCTAGTACATACTATTTCCATGCATTTGAAACGCTACTTGGTGATGTATTCAATAAACAAGATGGCGGTGCTTGTTCCAATTTTTGCCGCGCGTAATCATGAAATGTTTATTTCTGTAAGTCGATGTTTAAAAGACATTTTTACACGGCAATATTTTAGTGTATTTTTTTCATTTTACAGCAGACTCAGCCCTGAGAAGAAATGCAGAGGTCCTACGATTTTATGTGAGTCTAACAATGCAGGGTCTACAGTAAGTCTAACAGCGGCGCAGATTCTCTTGTTTACAAACTAAACTAATTCAAAATCAAAATTGTTTATTTCAAATTAACTATCAGTTGGTGCTTTTGAATAGTCAATGTCGGTCAGTCCAAGAAAAGTGAAGCTAAAGTGCACGTTCCAAAGCGTAGATCTCTATGGAGAAGAACGTGCAAGAAACTCCATGGACACTCTTTTAAAATTATAATATGGGTTACATTTCTTCGTTACATATTTCTGTTGCTTCTATAATGTCAGCACAATGTATAATTAAATTTTAAGTTAAGTACATCTTTTTCTTCCCATTTCATAAAGAAAAGGATAGAAGATAACATTTTAGTTTAATCTTGTCAAATTAAGATATTCCATAGACATTTTTTTTTTGGTTCAATTCTTTCCGTTCTTCTGAACGGAAAAGGGAAAAGGAATAGTACGCTATACAGCCTAGTCTTCAGTAAACTTCTATCCTAACTTATCCTAACTAATCTAACTCCTTTCGTTTCCCGCGTTTGGACAATAAGGAGCGGTTTAGCGTAAAGACATGATGCGGCCACTATGCTACAATCTTTCACTGTTTTTTTGAATTATTCACTGAATGCACTTTTTACTACATAAATCACGCGTTTTTATTAAGTAAACGACACTATAAATAATTTTAAAAGTCCAATGAAAAATGAGCGTGACCCTCATCTTGACATTCCCGCCAAAACCCTATTCCATAGACAGTTTAGACGCGATTATAAACATGGCGACCAAAAATACGTCAATTTACGTCAGACGCGGACTAATTTGACAGATCTAAAGTAACATTTTATCTTCTGTCCTTATCATAATGAAGTCGAAAGAAAAAGATGCACTGAGCTTTAATTTAGTTTAGTTTGTGAACATGGGAATCAGGGCTACGGCTTTTTTTTTTTCTAAAATCCTTCCTAATCAATCAATACATAGTATAAAACAAAGTCGCTTTCGCTGTATGTCCGTATGTATGCTTAGATCTTTAAAACTACGCAACGGATTTTGACGCGGTTTTTTTTTAATAGATAGAGTGATTCTTAAGGAAGGTTTGTATGTATAATAAATGCATAATATAGTAGAGAAACACTGAGAAATCTAAAAAGCGCGATAAAACCAAACTCCACGCGGGCGAAGCCGCGGGCGGAAAGCTAGTATTATATAAATGGGAAAGTGTAATGTATAATAGGCTCTTAATAAACTAGTGCGCTTTACCATTAACGGTTGCGTCACTGCTTACCATCAGGCAGGATTGCGGTCAAGCGCTAGTTTATAATATGTAAAAAAAAAAAGTGAGTTTGTTCCGCTTTCACGCTGTAACTACTGAACCGATTATTTTGAAATTTTTCAGACATAAAGGTAGAAGTCCGGATTAAATAATAGGATACTTTTTATCCTGGCAAACTTTGATATCCGCGAGGGAAATATAAAAAGCGCGATATCCGTTCCACCATAGGACGACCCGTCGTACGGCGAGTTTCCACCCTTGCGTTGTTAACACTACTACTATCCGGACGAAGCGTTTTGCCTCCTCCTTTATACCGCGCACATCAAGGGACTGGAACAACTTGCCGGCGGCGGTGTTTCCGTCGGACTACAATTTGAGTGTCTTCAAGGCTAGAGTGAATAGGCTCTTAATAAACTAGCGCGCTTTACCATCAACGATCGCATCGCTGCTTACTATCAGGCGGGATTGAGGTCAAGCGCTGGTTTATAATTTAAAAAAAAAATACTTATAACCGAACTCCACGCGGGCGAAGCCGCGGGCGGAAAGCTAGTTAAGTATAAAATAACAGTGCAGTAAAACGCCTGCTTAGTTTTGAAAGTATGAACATCACGGTTTGAGGTCTACTCATAACTCATCTGGACAAGAGAACCTCGTTTCCATACTAATCTATACTAATGTATAAAGCTGAAGAGTTTGTTTGTTTGTTTGTGCGCGCTAATCTCAGGAACTACTGGTCCGATTTGAAAAACTCTTTGCGTTGGATAGCCTATTAATCCAGGAAGGCTTTAGGCTATATAACATCCGGCTATAACTAATAGGAGCAGAGCAGTAACTAAAAATGTTGCGAAAACTGAAGTCAAAGCGGAACATAACTAACTCTACGCGAACGAAGTCGCTGGCGGAGGCTAGTTAAAAATAACCTTGTAGACCAATACTTCTTCTAATAAACTAAGCCATTTATGAGCAGTGGTAGCCTAGTGGTATCGGCAGCGACTTACAAGTTGTAGGCCGTAGGTTCGAACCCCATCAGGCAAAACATTGGCAAATTATTTCATCACCACTGATCTCAAAACGGTGACGGAAAACATTATGAGGAAACTGATATGCCCTAGAGAAATGTGATATCTACCAAACTGCACTGGGACAGCGTGGTAGATTACGGCCCACTCCCTCTCATCGAGAAGAGGCCTGTGTCCTAGAAGTGAGAACTTTATATGTTTTTATGGTACACAGATAGTTTAACCAAGATGAACACATAAGATAATTACGTTTTATCATAATATCAAATTCTATGCAGGACAAACCACGGGACGCTGCTAGTACAGACGGATACAGATCTAGCATTTCCCAGTTTTAGCAGACCTTTGACTATACAATATGTAAAGAAAACTCCGTCCGATCGAAAAGGATAATAAATGTTAGGTATACACATGACCAAATAAAACATGAAATTTTTAATAATTATCATAGTGACAATACTAATGAATTTTGAAATAATCTTTTTTTTCCGGGAATTAATTCCAACTTCCCCAAAATTTGATATTTTTTAAAAAAGTGACAACATTGCATTCCATTTGTGACGGCACGAATAGCAATGCGATCACGTGCCGCCTGCCCTGCCCCCCTTCACCCGCGCATGTATGCCTAACGTGTTGCCTATCGCACAGGCATCAAGTTACCTCGCTTTTTCGAAATAATATTTATTTTTTTTAGGGATTTTTTTTTAAGGGTAGCCCGGCTTTGTATGTATTATTAGAATCAGTTAACGATACCTAACAATATCTTCTCGGATCGGACAGGGTTTTCATTACATATTGTATAGAGGTGTCGCACAATCAGAAGTCAGCTTGTACTGGTTTATTGCATATAAACTTGATGATTTTGACCATGAACTCTGGTGTCCCCACACGGACAACGTCGCGGACAGCGTCCGATAATAAGTCGATGATAAAAATAAAACTGCTTCTGGGATTTTACATAACACGTTATTTATGAACAAAAAATATCTATTATTAAAACCATAGAGTTAATTGGTTTTCCTAAATTATAAATCCTGCGCTATCTTTGACTAGCTTTTTCCGCGTTGAGGTCGGAAATTATCCCACGGAAACATATTGGCGCCAATTCTTTTATGAAATAAACTAATTTTAAGTTAAATGCAGCTTATTTCTTCATCATCATCATCAGCCCTTACTCGTCCACTGCAGGACATAGGCCTCCTGGCACGCCAACAAGCTCGATCCTGAGCAGTTCTCCGCCAGCCACTACCAGCCACCTTTTTGATGTCGTCGCTCTATCTCGCCCAAGGGCGTCCCACGCTACGTTTGCCGAGACGCGGTCTCCACTCGAGGACTCGTTTACCCCAACGGTTGTCAGTCCTGCGGCATATGTGACCAGCCCAGTGCCACTTCAGCTTGCTAATCCTCTCAGCTATGTCGGTGACTCTGGTCCTCTGTCGGATCACCTCATTTCTGATGCGGTCCTTCAGAGAGACGCCCAACATAGCCCGCTCCATAGCTCGCTAAGCGACTTTAAACTTATGGACTAGTCTGACCGTTAGTGTCCACGTCTCGGCTTATTTCTTATAAAACAAATTTATTTTTTGTTTAGACGAAACCTGAATATAGTTGGTTCAGAAAAAACAACTGAATCAATTCCAATAATTTTTACACCATGTTATATTTTTTTCCCAAATACATTTAGAAATTGTTGCAGTGTCGTTACCGAGTGGACAACACAGAACTTGAGGGTAGAGCATAATACTAGGCGCGGGTTTGACCACATTTTTGTTGAGACAACCAGATAAAATAAACAAGCTCATAACTTTGTGGTTTTTCATGATAACTTTTTGAAATTTTGTACATAGATTCTTCACTTAAAAATACTGGACGTGGACGCGTGTTTCGGGTTTCGCACATACGAAAAATGAATTTGTACATACATACAATATGTAAAGAAAACCCTGTCCGACCCGTAAGGATAATAAAGGTTAGGTAAACACATGGCCAAATGAAATATATTAAATTTTACATAATAATCAAAGTAACAATACTAATGAATTTTGAAATAATCTTTTTTTGTCGCGAATTAATTCCAACTTCCCCAAAATTTGTTAATTTTTAAAACGTTCAACACCATTTCTGACGGAGCGAATAGCGATGCGACCATGTGCCGCGTGCCCTGCCCCCCGTCACCCGCGGATGTATGCCTAACGTGTTGTCTACCGCACATGCATTAAGTTACCTCGCTTTTTCGAAATAATATTTATTTTTTTAGGGGGATTTTTTTTTAAGTTTTGACCGGCTTTTAAGGCATTATTATAATCAGTTATCGATACCTAACAATACCTTCACGGATCGGACAGGGTTTTCTTTACATATTGTATAAGTGATGAGTGCTGTTATCATTGTTATCAAGCTATTAGTTCGGTATAAGGATTACGGCTGTGTACGTATGAATGTGTCGATATCCGATACAATAAATGAACGATTTGCTCACGAGTTTGACAAAACATGAATTACGCCGCTTACATACCGAAACTAGATCAAAATCACAAAACTGCGCGTCTAAACCGTCTATGGGGTATCTTAATTTGACAGGATTAAATTAAAATGTTATCTTCTATCCTTTTCTTAACGAAGTGGAAAGAAAAAGATGCACATAACTTAATATTACTTTAGTTTGTGCACAACAGAATTGGCGCCAATATCTCCAATACCATTATCTAGAATCTAGATAAACTAAGTTTCATTATCAAAATCAAAAGTCATTTATTGCAAGTTAGGCTGAATCAGCACATTTGGAACGAAAAAAAAAATTGTCCTCCAAAACTGGGCGCTCGATTGGTGTTCACAAGATGGCGCTGAGCGTTTTTGGAATAAAAAAACATGGCGAGGTTAGCATAGAGGCAATTTTCTTTCTTTTTTTTATAACGTTCGCTATGTATTACGGTTGAATGCACTTATTTCTACAAATGGTACAGAAATAAATACCAAAAATCAACCAAAACTACCAAACCAAACTTCATTTCTCTACCTACTTATTAAAAAGTATTTTATTCAGATTGTCGATGAGATTGCGAGTTGAAAATAAACGTTTCTTAAGTACAGACGCCATCTACATTCAGCCACATCAAGCTACAACAAACTTTCTTTTTTAATATAGCGTGTCTTGTTTAATGTAACGTGACGTGTTTATGTCTAGAGTATTAACTTCAGGGTTGAATAGGAAAATATGACAGTTTCTGCACTTTTTGCCACACGCATTCTTTGCTACAGCTAAAGTTTCGACACTATATCCGCGATTATGTTGGCAACACTGCCTCAATCGATTCAAAAAGTTACTAGATCAGTTACCCGGAGACGGATGCAGTTACTTAATCCATCTTTTGATGGTCAACTTGCCCAGCAATACAACTGTGCATTTAGTATTACATAACAAGTACTATGTAATAACTTTGCGAATAAAAGACGCGAATTCACGAATAAAAACCACAGAAGGTTGGAGTATCAGTGGTGAAAGAAGTTTGACTTGTGATATTTTAACGTTCGAAAAGAGATTCTGAATTTGAATGAATGACAGACTGTGTCCGCAAAATTATTTTGTTTTTAATGTTTTTTTCTTTTTTCAATTTTCGGGCCAGTGTCATATTTTATGTGGATTGAAATATAATTTGCGAACGTAACACATACAGAACTATGTACACAACCTTATTTTTTGTTTATGCGAAATTTGAATAAGTACCTATAGTTTGTTCAGTATAAGCAACTGAATCGATTCCAATCCTTTTTACACCATGTTATATTTTTTCACAAATACATTTAGAAATTGTTACAGTGTGGTTACTACGCGCGCTACGCACGCAGCTTAGTGCGTGCGCTTGCCTGCGCTCAACTGACGCGACAGGTCAATGCACCCGGCTCGCCCGTCCGAACGGTTCGTGGACCATATTTTTGTTAGGACAACTAAGTACGATAACAAGATATAACTCATAAAGTGGTTTTTCATAATATCTTTTTGAAATTTTGTACATAGAGTCTTTACTTAAAAATATTGGGAAACGTGTTTCGGGTTTCGCATAAAAAAATGTTGTATACTATATAGACATTATACAGAATATGTGTAACTATAATGTATAAAATTATTATCATTAATACAACCCAAGTTCATCTAACCCAATTGATTGATTGATATTTCATAAAATATAATTATAATATTCTATGGATGGATTTGAATTTAATATGGTAATGCTTTGAATAAAAATGTGATATTTAATTTATGAGAGAAATGGACTGACATTAAAATAAATACGTTAACGTTACCAACGGGTTTTTATTATTGGAACCGGAATTAGCAATACTAAAAATAAGCAAATAATATAATTCTCAAGACAAAAAGGATGAAGTAAAAATAAAAAAAAAACATAGATAAAACGAAACTATAGCCATAAAAAACAAATTAACATTCGATTGAATATTTAAATTTTTAAATATTGGAATGGAAAGGCGCGTCGACACCAAGATGGCGCGTCCTGACTTTGACGTAATAGATGTCACTGAGGACAAGATTTATGTATTAACGCATTTAGGACGCGTTTCAAATTTATAACAGGCATTGTTGTTTAAGCACGTATTAAAGAACAGGCGACAGCACGTCAAGCTACTACAATCTGTCAGATTCCTTTATTAGATTTTCTACTTTATCTCTAAGACATTAAGGCTGTAGGTTGATTGGGAATATTGGTCAGTTTCGGGTAGCTTGACCTGCACCCTAATTACGTAACACACTATTAATATCAATTGGCATCATTTTGAAGCATATTGCTAGTCCATTGCTGCATAAGTTGTGTAAAAATTAGTTTTCCCAACAACGTAAATTAAACAATGAATGTTGTTGCTGCTGTCGCCCGTACCTTGAAGATAATGTATAAGAGGGTGTAAAAATATTTAAGAAACGTCTAGGGTTGCCACCCGTACTTTATTATAAAGTATTGTACGTTATTTTAGATAATTGTACTTTATACTTTACTAGCTTTCCGCCCGCGGCTTCGCCCGCGTGGAGTTCGGTTTTATCGCGCTTTTTAGATTTCTCAGTGTTTCTCTACTATATTATGCATTTATTATACATACAAACCTTCCTTAAGAATCACTCTATCTATTAAAAAAACCGCGTCAAAATCCGTTGCCTAGTTTTAAAGATCTAAGCATACATACGGACATACAGCGAAAGCGACTTTGTTTTATACTATGTATTGATGAGAACAATAAAGTACACGAAAATACTTTATTTCGCATGATTTAATTTCTTCGAGGTTTTGCTTTATCTGCAAAATGAAAAGGTGGCAACCCTAGATACGTCCCTCTTATACGTTACTAGCGGCCGCCAGCGACTTCGTTCGCGTGCAGTTAGTTATGCTCCGCTCCCACTGTATCGCAGCGTGATGTTATATTTATAGCTTAAAGCCTTCCTGGATTAATGGGCTATCCAAAGC
Source organism: Sesamia nonagrioides (assembly GCA_017933935.1). Taxonomy (NCBI): domain Eukaryota; kingdom Metazoa; phylum Arthropoda; class Insecta; order Lepidoptera; family Noctuidae; genus Sesamia; species Sesamia nonagrioides. Next base: position 929,336 of record JADWQK010001864.1, read on the forward strand.
AAGAAGATTATTTCAAATCGGACCAGTAGTTACTGAGATTAGCGCGTTCAAACAAACTCTTCAGCTTTATATATTAGTATAGATAGACTATAGATTAAAAAGCCGCATAGGTAGATCGATCAGGTTAAGCTATGCTTGCCGCGGTTAGTCCGAGGATGGTTGACCATCAATACGTTGTTGAGAATACTTTTTTTTTACGAACATATTCATCAGTGGATTGGCAAAATAAAATCAAGAAGTCTTTATAAGAAGTAACTGCTGCAGACAGCTTGAAAAGTGACCTAGTTTGTTATGAACTTCTTAATTTTTAGTCAAGAGGTCGTCGATAGATTTGTCAAAATACTCTTGCCATATTTTTTGTCTCACCACAAAAGCTTAAAAATCTTTGATAACACTGCGTTACAAATGAAAAAAAAAATTAAGTACCCGCTTTGAAATGTCATGTTTTCTCAAGAATACAAAATTTCCTTTCATCACGTCTCATTTTTCTTCCATAAGAATGTGCCAAATTGTACTAAAAATTTAAACGCTAAAACATATTTTAAAGAAAATTAGTTGATTATTAACCAGATGTTTTTCACATTAACTAAGTTTAATTGTATCATTAAGGTTAAAAAAAAGCATTAAGTACATAAAATTTTAACACAAAAGATCGCAAACCTTTAACTTTTTCTTTTGTGCTTTGAATGATATTCTCGTCTTAAACGCAAGCAGTAATCGCCTAGCATAGTTGTCCCAACGCCCTTGAAATCGTTTTTCAAGCTTCTTTACATCCTGGCTGAACCTCTCGCCCTGCTCATCACTGACTGCACCAAGATTAGATGGGAAAAACTAAAAAGATAAAAATAATTTTAAAGAAAGCGTGAGGCGCTTAATATACAAAAATTATGGCACTAAGCGCCATAATTTTTGTATATTAAGCGCCTCACGCTTTCTTTAAAATTATTTTTAACTTTTTAGTTTGATATTTTTTAAAAGCATGTTTTTTTTAGTTTTTTAAACTATATTTATTTTCAACTTTTTAATTCGATTTTCTTTTTTAATAAAAAACGAACGAACGAACGTATTGAAAACGGTGGGACATTTTACAGTAATGAGCCGCTCACTCGTAGTCCAAAGAGTTAGAGACGGACAAACAAACAAGCAAACATACAAGTGAAGCTAATAAAAAGCATGTAATAAAAAAGAAAATGGAGAACGAAGCAAGTGAATTTTTAATGACATTCTGCAACCCAACTTTTTATATATGCTTTTAACATGTCAACTAGCTTTTCCGCATTTTCGGCTCTGTAGTACCCTAAAACCCTTTAATAAAGCTGCTTTCAGTGATAAACAGGCATCAGATTCCCTGACAGTAGTATTTTTCAAAATTTGAGACTTTCATCAATGTGCGTATTTGTGGTAATAGGTATTCCTTCTTTGAGTTTTGCACCACTTAACTTTTAAAATAATATTTTTAAACATTGATAAAATATTAAACTAAGGTAGATAAGTCACTAGCGCACTGAAAATGAAGCGTACAAAAGGAGGTAAGTCCAGTATCTCGCTTTAGTCACTCTCGATACACTCGTAAAAACAAAAGACAAACACTAACAGCGCAAACGACAAACACTAGCCATCTTTTTCTTCTCTATGCTTTAGATTGCGCCCCATCTCATTCACACTGTACCAACGTGTGAAATGTACGCAGAATAAAAAATTTGCATGTGTGTACTGTTGCTCCGATCGGCACATTTATTTTGGTTAATTTGTTAGAGCATATCATATTTGTTTAATATTATATCACTGTTTTTAAATATAAAAAACCATCTCAATCTTTGTTTATAGCCTTCACAAAAAACTTGATCAAACCAAGTTTTATATGGAGTGGTGGTAAAATGACTGAGTCTAATTCTTTCCATTTAACCAAGATATCAGAGTGACACAAAAAACTTTGCTTTCCATGGTTTATTTTGATTAATAGCACCCCAAAATATAGTAAATATGTACTTCTCACTTTTGAGATATATTTTTTGTTTGTGAATTCACAATATACTGTCCGCAAACATGACAAAACTTATTTGGTGCATAAGCAGTTGCGATGACCACTTTTTCCAGTATTCATTATGGATTTCCAAAGAAAAATGTAAAATATGTCGATGTTATCGAATAAAAATGCCTTCTAAATAAAACAAAATAATTAAAAAAGTACAACACATCAAAAATGGTAACTATTTCGTTTACGCCTAACGTGAGTAATAGAAAAAATAATTTGGCAGGTACCTTGAAAACTAGACGCGATAGATACCAAATATGTTTGGAAAATTTAATCTCTGACGACGCTGACTCATTAGGTCATTCCAGCTAGCACATAAGAGGGTACCAAAATCGTGTATCACAGTGTAATTGACAAAAAGTTTACCAGAAATATAAAACACTTTAAGGCAAAGACACTGCATTCATAAATCCTAATAAAGTATGTCAATTGTCAGTATTAAACCTTTTTTCACAGAACTTGTGCAAGATTTTAGGCAAATATAGTCATGTTCTTGACTTAAAAAGAACTCAATTCTCAAGAAAATTTATAATCTGTTGATCTGCGTTATGTTAACATTGTTTCAAAAAGAAACATGTGTTTAAAAAAATACAGCTTGCAATCTGACGGCGCGTAGACGTTTCAGCATTTTACTAAACGGGCATAAAACAGTCGCATTTTTTTTTAAGTTTCTGCGTATCATTGAAGTTGACTGTCGGCCAAAAATTTGAAAATGGATTTACACACCAGCGAGAATTGTTTTTTTTTTTAATTTTGAACTTTATTTCTATAAAAATAAAACATTTATTTACTTTCAAGGTCTATGTCAAGCGCATGGGGCGTACCCAAGGAGGGTAGGGGGGTAAAAAATCCCCGGAAATCTCGCAGAAGATGTATGAACCCCGCTAATTACCAAACAAAGTATAAAAGAGGACTTATCTATTTCAAAATAAACCACGCAGTAGACACTAACAAAATGTACTGTTTAACTGCCAAAAATAGAAACCGACTTCAAAAAAACATTAAAAAGGAAAAAATATTTAACAATACTAATCTAATTTTTGAAGTCGGTTTCTATTTTTTTGCAAAAAGTTTTTATTTCACGTTTTCAGTATCTTAGTCGAAATTAAAAAATTACATTTTTTCACCTCATAACAATAGTGGCCATAAACTATGTTAGAATAAGTTCTCATCAATGCGAAAAAAATCCCTATTTCAAAAACTACTGAACCGATTTTGATGAAACTTATAGTATTCCTTAAGCATTATTAAAACTAGTTTCAACCAATCAAATCGCTTCAAACGAGACTTAAGTAGAGCTTGAGTTTTGAGTGATGTTCTGTGTCGCTACCATGAGTTTCCATTACGAGACTCGATCGTCGATATCGAGCGCGTTTGACTCATCGATTGGCCCGCTTTAAGACGCTGTGAATAGCAAACTTTTAGGTATTTGAGGGGGTGAAGCAGACGAAGTGGGACACGACTAGCCCCGCCCACTGCGGGGCGCGGGGCGCTCCGCGCGAGTACATCGATGCGTGAGGCGTCGTGCATCGAGAAATACGCACGTTCTATTAAATCTATACCAACCATTCTCTATTCCATCTACATTTAGAAGCCTAATTTCACAACCCAACCGCGAGCATGGCTGGCTCTGTTCGTCAGTCCCGGTTCGCATTAGACGAGCACCAGGTTCAAATCCCAACATCCGTTTACTTTACCTTGCGATTTTCGAAAATGTATATTTTATACATATTTTCATTTTTTATTATTTTTTTTTGTTTTCTTTTTTATTTTTATAATGCGCTTTGTCCGTTCTGCTTAAATTTTTTGTGTTATGTCCTTTTTTCATGAAACTGTTAGAAATATATCATTTCTAGAAATTACTATTTATAAACAGCTGTTTAAAGTAACTGTTAAAAAAAAATGCATTTTCGGATATTTAAAAAAATAAAAGATTTTTCTTCAAAACTGCAACTCTTATCGAAATCGGGTTTGTACGAGTGAAATAGATGGAGGCACTTGGAGGAGGCCTATACTGAAAGGGGCCATCCATGAATATTGCAACAAAATGAAATCTAAATTTATTGTTTTGAACTATTATCAAATTAACTGTTATTTTTATTGTTTTTCTTTTGTTAAATTATATTATGAACTAAGAAATTCATGGTTAAATAAAGGCTTATTATTATTATTTATTTCTAGAAATTTGTAGAAAGAAAATTATAACGAATTGATTTTAAATATTAGTTCGCATTATAATTGTTACAAAAAGAATGTATTTAAAAAGATGGAACAATTACTACAAAAAATACAGAAAATCGGATAAATTAATAATAATTAAAAAAACAAAAACAATTGCAAATAAGAAATCCAACAAAAAGCATACAACGTAAAGCTGGGGTTTGAACCCGAACACATACAGGTGAAGAAAAATTTGCCGCGAAAAAGTAAAAAGAATAATTACAGAAAAAAATCAAATAAAATATCGGCAAAAATACAACATTAAATTAAAAAGCGTTTATTTCAATTCAAATCTACAAAAAGCATATAATGTAGTAAACCTGGGGTTTGAACCCGGGCAAAAACGAAATATGATTATTCATCAACAAACAGACACGTAAATATAATTATTTTCTGTGCGGGGTAAAGCAAAAAGTGACATAGGTCCGACAAGCAGCGCGCCTCAGCGGTCACTCTCGCTAAGCATAGAAGTGAAAGAGAAGGCAATGGACGCCGCGATGGAGCGACGTTTCGTTCACGTTATTTATCATTAAATACATTATTTATTTTAGAATATCTTAGTTAAATCGATAAACAAAAACAATGGTTTCATTTACTATTATATTTTACATCGCTATTCTCAATTTTATTAAGATTTGATGATTAATAATACAGTTACAACTGTTATAAATTCAATTTTAGGGGTTACTTTAGGATTTTTTTCTATCGAGAAAATTAATTCAAAACGTGTTTTGAAAACAATGGTTTCCTGCTACATATAATCAAGATTAACATATAAATTTTTGGCTGCTCTGAAATGTATACATTTGGCTAAAAAATTGTTTTTTGAAGCCTATTTTTACTGAGCACAGCGCCTTAAGGTTGTAAAAACTCTCAACCAATGAGAGCGCCAAACGCGCTCGATATCGACGATCAAGTCTTGTAATGAAAACTCACTGTAATACGGACCTAAATCACGAATGTTAGGCGGGAGTGAGTTCCACAATCTTACAGCATGCACAGAGAAGGAGTAGGAATAAATAGTAAATCGTTTTATGAGTGTTTTATGATGATATTCTGTGTTTCTGTTTTTCTGTTTTTATTTTGCCTAACTATTTTGTTTTTTACCTTTTGTGTATTCTGTGTCTTTTAATGATTTCAGTTTTTACTCTGTCAGGCAGTACCGTGACTGTTATTTTTTTTTTAATTCGAAGAATTGAACGAAATGGTAAACTATTCCCTCTTGAGAGTTGAAAATACTAAAAAGTTGTTCATTTAATTGAAACTACTATATTAATGTCATACTTACAAGTCCTACTCAGTACGGTCGCGTAGGTTGGTGATATCAAACTGGAGTAGGCAAGTGCGTGGTTCGCTGACGCAGGACACCTATTTATAGACATACTAAGCCAGTCCATATGTATTAAGCTACATAAGCTGAATTGAGACTTGTTTAATTAATAATTGCCAAGGATTTAGGGACGCACACATCCAGCTATAATAACCAGTAAAACCTGACTTCTGATTCTACAAAAAACATATACAAAGAAAGGCCAGCTAAACTAGATTTGAGTGTGTACCTACCTCCATGGTACCATGCCATGTAACCATAGCTTCGGAATCACGGAGCTTAAGTATTTACTAATTCCATGCTTTGATCATATATTTTTCATATTATCATCATAATCTGTAACACTCAACATGGAAGTTGGAAGCGAGGAGCTAAGTACATACTAATTCCGTGTTTGGAACATTACAAAAGTGACTGTATACAGTTTGAAAGTAGAACACATTTGGTTTTTGTTTTTTAATGTAAATGATGGTGGATTCAAAACGAGACTCCGTTCAAAATGTTGTATACATATACAACATTTTGAACGGAGTCTCGTTTTGAATCCACCATCATCAAAGAAAAAAGATGAACGACATTATTTTGGCACATGGCAAAATAATGTCGTTCATCTTTTTTCTTTTTCTTTGTTAACGAGCGTCTGAATACTTCCTTATATTTTACTGGGCTTAAAGAAACAAGGAAATGTCTTGAAGAAGCCTCAATAATATTTACATTGTAGTCCCATAAAGAAGTGCCTATAAGTATGTACTTTTTAAATCCGTATCCAAAGGCTGTAATGAAAGTTGCTGCTCGAAATATCGCTATCCTTTTCTCACGTCATAGTATGGAAAGAGATGGAGTAGTAGTTAGTATGCAAGTGTAGTAGTCTATTTATTCAACTTGTCTGGACCATACCATCTAGATAGTATAATCTACATACAAAAACCACTTTTTGCGCGTCTTAAGCCAGAGCGTTCATTTTAAAAGAAAAAAAAAAAAACGCTTTACAACTAAGAACACAATCGTATTTAAAAGGGAAAACGTACTAAAACTTGTAAAACTTTCCACGAAGAAAACAGCGGAATACGTTTGTATAGAGAAAGCACCACTAGAGTTCCTCTCTGCCGTCCAACCTCAAATGTATGGTTAGATAATCGCTAGTCACTACTTAACTTTAGCAACGTTTATGAATAAGGGGCTAGTGTAACGTAATGATCGCGCCATTCTTTCGTTCTGTTAACACAGATCCTTTGATATAACAATATTTTGAATCAACTCTAGACCCGTTCCATTACATTCCTGGTTTTTCCCAATGACTCGAGCAACAGTCTATCCGATCTTGTAAGTCATGATTCACTAGATGTCCCTTGCGATTTCACCAGTATGTTTCGATCCCGTGTCAATATATTTATTAGAATCAGTGTTTAAAATCCTTCATTTTGATACCCCACTCGATATGCTTGGTAGATTTTTCGGGAGTTTTGGCGGGAAAGTCAAGCTGAGTGTCACGCTCATTTTTCATTGGACTTTTAATATTATTTATAGTGTTGTTTACTAAATAAAAGTGCGTGATTTATGTAGTAAAAAGTGCATTCAGTAAATAATTGATAAAGGGAGTAAACAGTGAAATATCGCAGCATAGTGGCCACATCATGACTTTTGACTCAAACCTCCCTCGTAAGAAGGTTAGACATGTCAAATTAATATAAACTTGATAGAACTTGATATAAACCTCTAAGCTAACACGACTTCACCACGTCTTCGATATTACACACATCAAAAGTGTCTAGGGATCAACATATATTTTTGCAATAACTTTTCTCCTGATTGATATTAATTAAAATTTTCTTTAAGGATTCATCAAATAAAGTGTTTTCGTTTGTCACAGTAACGATAAACCAAGTCACCTTTGCATTAATAAAGAAATTTGCCATTTTCCTAATAAAGGGATATTTGACATTTGAACCACTAACACAAAAGTTCGAAAAAAAGACTGAAATAACAGTTTTCTCTAAAATTTTATTGGGTAACTTAAACAATTAATAATCCGTGTTTCTACCGCGAACACTAACAACACAAGAACATCGGTTTGGCATACTCAAAATGAGTTCATCCAAATCACGCTGTGGAATGGCCGCCCATGTTCGTTGCAACAACAAAAAAAGGTCTTCTTGCGACTGGATACCCTCCATATTCGGCAGAGCTCTTCTCTGTAGCATATCCCATGCATGCTCAATCGGGTTCAAGTCTGGCGACTGAGCAGGCCAGGGCAGGACATTGATGTTAGCTGCGGCGAGAGTCTGTCTTACAACTCTTGCGGTGTGCGGTCGTGCATTATCATGCATTAACTGAAATAAGGGACCGATTTGCACTTGTAGAGGAACGATGACGTCTGATACAATCGTTTCAGCATAAATTTGAGCGTTGAGGTTGCCTCTGATCCAAATCAACTCAGTTCTTCCGCCGATCCAAATACCCGCCCATACCATGATGGTTCCACCACTATAAGGATGGACTTCCTGGCAGGATTTTAATCGCTGTTGGCGTCCAGGGGTTCTCCAGTGTCGTATACGTCTTGTATCCGGTCTCATACCAAAACGAGACTCATCAGAAAAGCACACGAAACGCCATTGTTCTTCTGCCCAATTTCTGTGTTCAAGAGCCCATTGATATCGAATCCTACGATTGTGCATTGCTATAGGTGGTACCCGTAGCGGTCTTCGGGAATGAAGGTTCACTTCATGCAAGCGGTTTCTGACTGTTTGGTCGCTAATTAAGTTCCCTGAAGAGTGATGAAGCCTCACGGCTAACATCATGGCGGTTATTGTTGGAGCTCTTCGAGTTAAGATTTGAATGTATCGGTCTTGTCTCCGTGTGGTGCAGCGATACCGTCCTCCATGGCGCTCAGCCACGGTACCAGTGCTTCGGTAACGTGTCCAAAGTCGACTGATAACACTCTGACTTGTATTCAGAGCTAAAGCCACAGTACGTTGCCGGGAACCAGCTTCTATCATTCCCACGGCTCTGAGCATTTCTTCCCTGCTTAAATGACGTCGCCGCTCCATAATAACGTTGGTTTTAATCAGTAGTAGGGAAACAGTAGCACTAATAATGTCTTCAATGCGTTGTATGTTTTTATAGGGAAAATATTGACAGCTGATTTTCATCTTTTACTCGAATTTGATTCACAGTTCCTGATTCAAATTATGAAATGCACCAAAAAGGATCCATATAAATTTATAAAATCATAAATTTATTACAAAGCCACATCTCAATCTCAAGAAATCCGCATAAAAATGCTTGATCCCTAGACACTTTTGATGTGTGTACTTGCTTTTTATTAGCTTCACTTATATGTTTTCTTGCTTGCTTGCTTGTTTGTTTGTCCGTCTCTAACTCTTTGGACTACGAATGAGCGGCTCATTACTGTAAAATGTTCCACCGTTTTCAATACGTTCGTTCGTTTTTTTTTTTTTAAAGAATATCGAACTAAAAAGTTAAAAATAAATATAGTTTAAAAAACTAAAAAAACATACTTTTAAAGAATATTAAACTAAAAAGTTAAAAATAATTTTAAAAAAATCGTGAGGTGCTGTGTGCCATAATTTTGACTATTAAGCGCCTCACGATTTTTTAAAAATTATTTTTAACTTTTTAGTTTAATATTGTTTAAACGCATGTATTTTTAGTTTTTAAAACTATATTTATTATTTTTAGGTCAAAGCAATTAAGTGTCGATTATGTTATCTACGAATTAAATGTTAATTTATTCTTAATATTTATTGTATAATTAATATCAGTGTGTTTACTGTGATTACCTCGATATCTTCTCGTCCTATATACGGCAGTATCTTAACACGGCAGTCTTTGACCCACCTCCTAATTTCGTTACACATTATTGCTTTCTATGTATTCGAATAATTTTGAAGCATATTGCTAATTCATTGCAACATATTATATGCAAAAAACTTGTGCTCAAAAACGTAAAAAAAAACGCAACGTATGTTGTTGCATTGTCAAAATGAAGCCGATTACAACTGATAGTGGGTAACGCAATTACCCAGCCGCACCCTAATTGTGTAACATAATTATTTGACTTCAATATAATAAATAAAAACTTATTACCTAAATAAAAACTTCCAAGCATAAAGGGCGTGACAGCTACCATGTCCAAAAAAAGCCAATGCATTGTTACATATTATGTTCGACAAATGTGTCTGCTCAACAACGTAAATAACGCAATGAATGCTGTTGAACTGTCAAAATGAAACCCATTGCTACTGATAGTGTGTTACGCAATTACCCTACTGTGCGTGTTGCCAGATGAAATTGTGCCATCGAAACGTGGTCGTTCTAATGGACCTTAAGAGGGGACTCTAGTGCCAAGGAATTTCGAAAATAGGTATTTGAAGAAACTATTGCCGTCGCACTGCTTCCATCCTATCCCAGTAAAGTGCGAAAAGGATAGTTGCAGCTCAGGCTTTACCTACAAAAATTTTGACCAAAAGACGTTTTGTATTCAGCTGTTTTTTTTTAAAGCACGACTGATCTCAATAATTTTTATATTAAAATTTAGAGGAAGAGTATACTTATGCTTCTATTATTTTCTTTGTTGTCAAAAAATTATTACGTTTGTCTTAGTAGACAAACGTAATAATTTTTTTGGTTTTTTTTGGTTTTTTTTTTTTTGGTCTAAACATCGCGGTAAAAATGGGTTATTTTTCGGGATTTTGAAGCATCATATTTCTTTTATTAATTAAGTTTCGGACAAAATGAAATGATAGGGGCACGTATAATCACGGTGTAAAATTGCAGAAAATAATTGCTTTAAAAGCATTATCCACGAAGAAAACAGCAGAATACGTTTGTATAGAGAAAACACCACAAGAGTTCCCTCTTAAGTGTAAAATAAAGCTAAACGTTCTCCATAAAAAGGTTGCTGGAGATTACTTGGAGATTCTCTGAGAGATCGAATTAGAATTGAAGAGATCTGCAAGAGAGTTAAGGTAACAGACATCATCATCATCTCAGCGTTAATCCCAGCCGCATCCAAAGATTTTCAGCTTTAGAGTCTGAGGTCCGCTTTATCAGTCTAACTGCTGATTTTGGCTAAACTTCGATATTTTCCGTGAAGCGAATGCCTTCTGTCCTCCACAACCCGAAGGCGATATCGAAGCATTGCAGTTAGACCAATTGTTGGACTTTTGAGGACTCCAACAACCCCTAACGACTGCCATTAGATGTTCGTATGGCAACCGGGACCAACGGCTTACCGTGCTTTCCGAGGCACGACCAGACCAGTGCAAATATTCATATTCATACAAATATTTGCAATGCGCGGGGAACGAACTCGCGCATCCTTGCGCGCTAGCTAGTTAGTTTTGATTAACACTAAATTTGTCGCCATCAGTAGTGGTTGGAGGACACGTTAATAGGGTATTTGACTAAAAAAAACAAATTAGTCCGTCAGTCAGATTTCCAAAAAATACTAGAAACGTATTTTTTCTTTTTTCATATAAACAAAAAATGAAGACAACTACAACAACTACAAAAAACGAAAACTCGTGTGACGTCACTGCACGCTACACTTTTAGCGGCCAGTGACGTCACCAGCCACCACTCCTGATCTTTGATGCCTTTTATATTTGTCAATTTTTATTGATTTGATAAAACAAAATATACGTATCCAATATTTTTCTTTAATCTGAATGACGGAAGATTAGTTTTTTTTTTTAAGTCAAATACCCTATTGTGAATTGCCTTAAGGTAATAGACATAGCCTTAAGAATTGCCAAACTAAAGTAGCAGTAGGCAAGACACACTTCTCCCAGAACAGATGGTGATGGTGTCGAATGTTTCCGGATCGTTGAGCACGTACCTGAAGCCGAAACCTCCTACAAGCTGAACCAGTGAGCTTGTGAAGGTCGCACGAAGACGCAGGAAGCTGGAATCACAACAGGAACAGGAAGTGGTAGCAGCGGCGGACTTCTTCCAGCTGTAAAGAGATAATTTAGTTTAAAAACAAATCAGTACGCTTTCAAAATGTTGAGAGAGTTACAATTACAAGTCTAAGTTTCTGTTTTTGGGGGTTGCAGCCAAAGTTTTTGACCGCATTTTCACCTGATGGTAACCAGTGATGCAATCGTTGATGGTAAAGCGCGCTAGTTTATTAACAGCCTATTCAATCTAGCTTTGAAGACACTTGTAGTCAGCTGATACCTGGACGTTACGAGAACTGGAAAAGAAAATGATAGACGCTCTTGAAATGTGGTGTTAGAGAAGAGTGCTTGGGGTATCATGGACTGAGTTTAGAACAAACGTTTCTTTATTCCAAGAACTCGGATCGAACCGCGTCTTTCAGGAATAGTACAGTCCCGTATACTCGGATTTTTCGGTCACGTATCTAGGCGCAATAATAACTCCATTGAGCGTTTGGTCGTCCAGGGCAGAGTAGAGGGGAACAGATCTCGTGGAAGGTCACCGATGAGGTGGACCGACCAAATAAAGTCGGCAGTGGGGGGACCTGTTAATGAATGCCCCAGATTGTCGTCCAACGGGGATAGATGGATAGAGACCGTGCCGGAAGTTACATCAATGTCTCGAATTCAGTCATAGTGACCACGACCGTTCTGTCAAGAGCGAAACGAAGAGGAAGAAGAAATTGTAGTCAAACGGAAAGACCGCCGCAGCCAAATTGATCCTACTGAGTCCTTCTTCTTCGCGGTATAAAAGACTAGCTGTGCCAAGAGGTTTTACCCGCGTAGATATGTTTTTTTTATATGCCCCGCTTCTATTGGTTGGCGGTTTGGTGTTATATAGCCAAAAGCCTTCCTGGATTAATGGGCTATCCAACGAAAAAAGAATTTTTCAAATCGGACCAGTAGTTCCTGAGATTAGCGCGTTCAAACAAACAAACTCTTCAGCTTTATATATTAGTACAGATGAGGCGAAACGCTTCGTCCAGATTCGTGTCCGATGAAGGCCAGCCCGCGCCGCAGCTGAGCAAGTAAATATAAATTCCCGACTATGACCTCTGAGTTTGTTTCGGCGTTTCTTCTTAGAGCTAGGAAATGGCATGGTCATCTAATCGAATTAATAAAATTTGGATCCAGCCGTCCTTTGCTGTTCTCTACAGCGACGCTCTAAGCCGAGGTTGGTACCCCACAGGGGGTGCCCTTAGCGTGTTGTCGCTTAGTTTTCAAGTGCCTCTGGCTGGAGGTTTTAAATTCTTCTTCTTCTTCTTCAGCCTATAGATGTCCACTGCTGAACAAAGGCCTCCCTCAAGGCTTTCAACGATGACCGGTCTTGTGCTGCCCGCATCCATCGGCTTCCCACGACCTTCACCGTCAACGGTCCACTTTGTTGGGGGCCTCCCTACGCTGCGTCTTCCGGTACGTGGCCGCCACTCCAGAACCTAAAAACTGCCCCATCGGCCATCTGTTCTACGAGCAATGTGCCCTGCCCACTGCCACTTAATTTTAGTGACTCAAAGAGCTATGTCGGTGACTTTGGTTCTTCTGCGGATCGCCTCATTTCTGATTCGATCACACAGAAGTTTTAAATTAATTTAAGGAAAAAACAGGATAGTCCTGTCAAGTAGTCTGGACCTCTCAAAACTACGAGATGCCATAACAAAAAAAAAAACTTCGTCCGAATCATAGCGATCTCAACAACTGAAGGTTTGGATACTCACCGTACGAGTGGTCGTCTGATGATAGAACGCATAAAAAACCGTAAATTGTTTATGTATTTAAAACAGACAATTGATCAACGTATGATTTTTTTTCACTGCTGCGACGCCAACACTCAGGAGCACAGAGCCTCTAAATAAAAATAAAAACTATTTAGCTGCATTTATAGTTACAGATTTGTGTTATCGCATAAGTAAATTGATATTTACATTAAATAACTATTTGTCGTGGATAACGATATCATTTTAATAAGAGTTGCTCATTTGACTTGTGTTATACATAGTGGGGCAACCGCTGTGACTTTATTGTGTAATGGCGGCACGTTGCCAGAGTCGTTTAGGAAAGTGGGGAATGTCGAACGGTGACTTCGCTTTGAGGCACGGACTAGTGTGGCTAAAATAAGTTTTCATTACGAGACTCGATCGTCGATATCTTTTGTTGACACCACAAAGATCTGAAGCGTTTCGCCTCGACTTTTATACCGCGTACATCGAGGATTTGCCAGAGACGGTGTTTCCATCGGACTACAATTTAAGTGTCTTCAAGGCTAGAGTGAATAGGCTCTTAATAAACTAGCGTGCTTTACCATCCGGCGGGATTGCGGTCAAACACTAGTTTATAATTTATTAAAAATAAGAAAAAAATAAGGGACTGGCAGCGCACTCTAAGATTAATTCACACAAATTTTAACGGTGTTTTTACATAATCGACCGGCTGCACTCAAGATGGCGGCGTATCAATTGACAGTTTGCAAAAAACGTCACGAATTGCACTATTCATCGGTTTGTCAATCAACGTTTTTGTGGACTTCGAATGTTATCAAATAAAATGAGAGAAACATTCAGGTAAGAAATGTTTTTAACTATGTCCGGATCAAGTGAGGATATTTTTTAAAGGCTATAATTATACAAACTGTAAAGAAAACCCTGTCCGATCCGTGAAGGTATTGTTAGGAATTGAACTACTGAACTGATTCTGCTAATGCCAACAAAGCCGGACTAAAGTTAAAAAAAATCCCCCTAAAAAAATAAATATTATTTTGAGGTAACTTAATACATGTGCGGTAGGACACCCTTCCGCGGGCGCCAGCAATGCTATCGAAAAAGTAGCAAAAAAGCCAGAGTGAACCTAATACGTGGAAAAAAAGCCTAAAGTTAAATTTAGATTATTGTGTACTTTTTTGAGTAAAACGTGGAGCAATTAAAAGCTAAATATTAGACACCAATTACATAAAAAGTTTGGAAAAAAAGCAGATTTGCAATGATTTTGCGTTGTCATTGTCAAATGCATTGTCGTTGACCTCTGTTTGCAAAGAGAGATCACCATAGACAACCAAAATATTTTATTCCTCATTAGCCTACATTTATGAATCGATTAGAAAGAAAGTCCACGGATATTTTTAAACAAATTGGATTTATGTATTAATATTTGAAAATAAACTTAGTGTCCACTGAGATTGTAGGCCTAGTATTATTTTTCATTACGAAACTTGCGCGCTTTTGGCGCTCTCATTGGTTAAGAGGGGACTCTAGTACCGAAGAATTTGGAAAATAGTATTTGAAGAAACTATTGCCGTTTCGCTGCTTCCAACCTCTTCCGGTAATGTGCGAAAAGGACAGTTGCAGTTCAGGCTGATTTTACCTACAAAAACGTTGAATAAAAGATGTTTCGTATTCCGCTGTTTTCTTTTTCAAAACATAAGAGATTTCAATTATTTTTATATCAAAATTTAGAAGAAAAGTATACCTATGCTTCTATTTTTTTCTTTTTTGTCAAAAACTTAACACGTTTGTCTAGTAGTCACGAACAACATCACGGTAAAAATGGGTTATTTATCGCGATTTTGAAGTATCGTTATTAATTAAGTTTCGGAAAAAAAAATCAAATGATAGGGGCACGTGTTACCAAGGTGTAAAATTGTAGAAAAAAAAATTGCTCTAAAAGCATTATCCACGAAGAAAATAGCGGAATACGTTTGTAGAGAGAAAACACCACTAGAGTTCCCTCTTAATATTTGAAAATAAACTTAGTGTCCATTGAGACTCTACAGTCTCAATGGACACTAAGTTTATTTGTTTTTTTATTTTATTTATTTTAAAATCATACTAGGCGTAGGCCTACATGGATACCACAAATGGAGGGGCCAAAGTGGCTTCGCGGGGATTATTACCTTCCTTCGATCTAGACTGTAACCCTTTTATATGGAAAAGAAAAAATGGCGTCACTGTCGCGCTGTGAACTCTTAACCTAGGAATGGGTTATGGAAATATCATGCACCTTACCAATCTTGACGGGCTCTCGTCGTATCGTAGGAGTTCAATCAGTTGGCTCCGTCTTCGACTTTCTTCACCCTCGCGGTTCGGCACAAACTTCACACAACACCCACGTGGATATAAAGTTCCCCGCTAACAGCTTCGGTTTCTTTTCTTGAAGCCACAAAGACACGTCTCCAATTACAAAACTTGCGCGCTTTTGGCGCTCTCATTGGCAAGAGTTCTTACAACCTTGAAGCGGGTCAATCGATGAGTCAAACGCACTCGATATCGACGACCGAGTTTCGTAATGAAAACTCATACTAGGCCTACTGATATGGATAACACTATTACTATCGATTTGAATCATATCCTAGCATATCGCCACCCCATTGGTCCATATGTTGGACAAATTTGTCTGCCTAATAACCTAAAAGCGCAATGAATGTTGTTGAACTGTCAAATATCCATTTCTAGTGTTAATGTGTTACGCAGTTACTGTGCCGGGATAGAATTTTTGTCTCTTGGCATGTCTACTTCAAATTACTGTACAAGTTGGTTAACAGGATAAAATATATGAAGTAAGTAAAAAATCAAAAGCACAGGTCCGTTCGTGTGTGGAGTACTGCAGCCACATTTGGGCTGCTTCACCTGGCCACTTTGGATTCAGTGGAGAGGCTTGCGAAGAGGCTGATTGGTGACCCTGATTTAACTCGAGATGGTCTCCAAAGCCTACAGCATAGGCGTAGAGTAGCCAGCCTTTCGGTGTTCTATAGGATGCATTTTGGTGAGTGTGCGAGGGAATTGCATGATTTAATTCCCCCATCTCCGTTCCACCATCGGACGACCCGTCGTACGGCGACTTTCCACCCTTACGTTGTTAACACCATCACGATCCGGACGAAGCGTTTCGCCTCCTCCTTTATACCGCGTACATCGAGGGACTGGAACAGTTTGCCAGCGGCGGTGTTTCCGCCGGACTACAATTTGAGTGTATACAAGGGTAGAGTGAATAGGCTCTTAGTAAACTAGTGCGCTTTACCATCAACAACTGCGTCACTACTTACCATCAGCGGGATTGCGGTCAAGCGCTAGTTTATTATTGTTTTTTTTTTAAATAGTTAAGTTAACAGGATAAATATAAAGTAAGCCAAAAATCTTTGGTATGTATGTTATGCGGGTAGTTTAAAAACTTATCTTTAAGCCCCTATGTTGGTATGGATACCTGTCCATATCTAGTCCAGAATATATGAAAGAAAGAAAAAACTTTTATTTGCAGTAAACATAACGCAAAAGTTTACACAAACGCAAAAAATAATAGGGAACATACGACACATCCACGCAAAACGGTTGTCGGTGAGCATTATGCTGCGACCGTATGTAATATAGAGTCCAACGTTGATTTTTTTTCTTTTTTTTTTTGACTTCGCACGGTTTGTGCATTTAGCCAATGTCACGTAATGAATTATTCATGTCGAAAAAGACGGCCGCGTGAACCGTCTTACGAGGGTGGTTTGAGTCAAAGTCATGATGTAGCCGTCAATACTGCGATATTTTACTGTTATTTATGAATTAGTTACTGAATGCACTTTTTACTTAGTAAACAACACTAAATAATTTCAAACCCCACATCAAAAAGATCAATCTCCTTCTGGCGCAGCATTGTTGGTCGTGTTGTTGGGTTTAACATTGCATCACCTCGCTCAACTGCCGTCTTCCTTCCTATTCACTCAGTTTTTTGAGTGAGTAGGACCCTCTTCATAAACTAGCGCGCTTTACCAGCAACTATTGCACCACTGCTTACCATCAGGCGGGATCGGGGTCAAGCATTACTTTATAACGTTAAAAAAAAAACTATTCATATCTTGGACCAACGGTTTATACTCTAACCCCCTTTTTAGTGACGTGGGAACTTCAAAAATGTATGGTTAAATCGTCACTGATCACTACAACTTTATGGAAGTCACTGATCACTACAACTTTATGGAAGTCACTGATCACTACAACTTTATGGAAGTCACTGATCACTACAACTTTATGGAAGTCACTGATCACTACAACTTTATGGAAGTCACTGATCACTACAACTTTATGGAAGTCACTGATCACTACAACTTTATGGAAGTCACTGATCACTACAACTTTATGGAAAAGTGGATACATTGCTAATCGATTGCTTAATATGTTAAAAAATATATCTGCCAAACAATGTAAATAGATGAGTGTAGATGTTATCTCCCCGAAACTGTTCACCGCTGCATTGGAGGATGTCTTCAAGGTTCTGGACTGGAAAGGACTGGGCATCAACATCAATGGCGAGTACATGACACACCTTCGGTTTGCTGATGATATCGTAGTCATGGCTGAGACCGCGGAGGACCTGAGTACAATGCTCGAAGACCTCAGTAGAGCCTCCGAGCGATTCGATCTTAAAATGAATATGGACAAGATGAAAGTCATGTCTAATGCCCATGTTGTACCGACTCCTATAAAGATTGGAGACTTTGTTCTCGAAGTTGTTGACAGTTACGTGTACCTGGGACAAACTAGCCAGTTAGGAAGGTCCAACTTCGAGAAAGAGGTCAATCGTCGAATCCAACTCGGCTGGGCTGCTTTCGGGAAGCTACGTAAAATCTTCTCGTCCGAAATACCGCAGTGTCTCAAGACACTCTTCGACCAGTGTGTGTTGCCAGTGATGACTTATGGAACTGAGACGTGGTTGCTAACAATGGGCCTTATAAGAAGGCTCAAAATCACTCAAATTGCAATGGAGAGGGCTATGCTTGGGGTTTCACTGCGCGATCGAATCAGGAATGAGGAGATCCGCAGAAGAACGAGAGTAACCGACATAGCCCGAAGAATTGCAACAATAAAGTGGCAGTGGGCTGGACACATTGCCCGTAGGATCGATGCTCGATGGGGCCGACGGGTTCTCGAGTGGCGACCACGCATCGGAAGACGTAGCGTGGGTAGGCCCCGACAAGGTGGACCGACGACCTGGTGAAGGTCGCGGGAAACCGCTGGATGCGGGAGGCGCAGGACCGGTCGTCGTGGAGAACATTGGGGAGGCCTATGTCCAGCAGTGGACGTCTTTCGGCTGAAATGATGATGAAACAATGTAAATAAAGCAATGAATATTGTTGAACTGTCAAAATGAGAGAGGTACTAATGTACGTTACGCTATTAAACGGCTAATACTTTTGTTCCATACTTGACGCACTTCTAAAACACCAAGGGCAAACAGATAAAAAAATATGATACCATATCTTGTGAAATTTATCTATTGATGTGGTCGAGTGCTAAAATATAAGCCGGATGTATAGATTAAGTTATGATTTGATAATAGTTAGGTAACTGCTGCGCAAGAAGCCGCCTCTTCGATCCCCGCACAGTGCAAATATTTGTATGCATGAATAAGAATATTTGCAGTGGTCTGGTCGTGCCTCGCGGTTGCCATACGAACATCTAGTGGCAGTCGTTACGGGTTGTTGGAGCCCTCAAAAGTCCAACAATTGGTCTAACTGCAATGCTTCGATATCTCCTTCGGGTTGTGGAGGTCAGACGGTAGTCGCTTCACGGAAAATATCGAAGTTTAGCCAAATCAGCAGTTAGAGTGGTAAAGCGGACACCAGACTGGGATTAACGCTGAGATGATGATGAATAGTTAGATAACGGATTGTGAAAGTCAGGGCATGGCTCCATTTTAAATCCTAGTATAAGTACAGAAGCATCATCGGACCACCGGTCGTACGGCGAGTTTCCACCCTTACGTTGTTAACACCACTACGATGCGGACGAAGCGTTTCGCCTCGGCTTTTATACCGCGTACATCTAAGGATTGAACAATTGGCAGTAGCGGCGTTTCCATCTAATTACAATTTAAATGTCTTCAAGGCTAGAGTGAATATGCTCTTAATAGACTAGCGCGCTTTACCATCAAAGATTGCCTCACCGCTTACCATCAGGCGGGATTGCGGTCAAACACTAGTTTATAATTAAAAAAAAAAACTCCATCTGTCTCTCGTTGTGGATGGGAAATCATCAAATGACCTCTCCCGCTCTGGGCGGAGCGGAAGGGCGTGTCAGACTTTTACTGACTAAAACCCACCCGTGTTCCTTCACTTGCCTGTGAGCCAGGGCCACGGTTTCTTTTTTAACCAACCCGCAACCCTGACGCAGGAGGCATCGGTCTTTGTGGACCCCATCACGATGTGCTGACATCTCTTTGGGGCGCCCGCGTCGACCCGGGCCAGGTCCTTAGCGGGCGGCGAGCTGCCCACTGCTCACAGCCCGCGCACGTAGACAGTGCCGCGCGAACAATTTTTTTTTTATTACTAAACTACATTGGATTAAGTCACGTAAACTAAACTCGTCTTAGGTCAAAGCCAATGAACCATAGACAAAAGAAGAAGATTATATAACCTCAAAATCTGTTAACATTTTCATGATGATACTGTTATTATACCTTTTGCTATCATGTTTAATCCAATCACGTAATTTACGGTTTATTTGCGATGAGACATCCGCTACAAATGATCAGTTGTACTTTCCAACCATCCAACTATTCTACCACCGGACAGTCTTGCCGCCAAGCTATTCGTCGTGTTCTGGCATGATACTTGGTGAAGCCTTACGAGGGTCGAGCAGCTGTGTTGCGATGTGTGCCGGGTACGATGTGCCAAATGTTGTTGTGTCGGGAGTTTGGTCGTGGAGCGTCTCCAGATCAATCTCCCTCTGGCGTAGCATCGTTGGTCGTGTTGTTGGGTTTAACATTGCATCACCTCGTTCAACTACCGTATTGCTTCCTATTCATTCGTTTTTTTTTTTTTTGAGTTAATGTGGGCTTAATAAACTAGCGCGCTTTACCATCAACGACAGCATCACTGGTTACCATCAGGCGGGATTGCGATACAGCACTAGTTTATAATCATAAAAAAACTACTAGTATGTATTATGAACGCAACGAAATTTAACAAAAGGCTGTATGCAGAGAAAACTCTGGCGTCAGCTATGCGCAGTACGTATCTATCGTAAGCTGCGTGGCGCGCTCGGTAACCACACTGCAACAATTTCTAAATGTATTTGGGAAAAATATTATATGGTATTCGAGTTTAATCGTATACTCAGCAAAAATGCATAATTGCATAGAAGGCAAATATGCACATTCGCTCGTTTACCAAAATGTAGGACAGTTCGGGTTAAGATCTCGTCAGAGACACCGCGTACTCATTACCATTTTACCATATTTTACCAGTAATTGTGTCTAAGTTTTATTACCATTGTTAATTTTTACCATTTCTTGTTACTAAGTAATATAGTGATTTAATATAGCTATTATAATACAAGACTTTAACTTTTACCATACATATCCTATTACCAGTAGAAGAGTGTGCTAGGTGACCATAACGCCAAGCCATACTCTTTTCATATGGTGTAAAAATGATTGGAATCGAATCAGTTGCATATTCTGAACAAACTATATTCAGGTTTCGATAAACAAAAAATGACGTTTTCTAATATTGTATTAATAACGAAGCTACTTGGTGCGACCACAGATAACATCAAGCAAGGTAAATATTATTGTTAATTATAATGAGTTCATATCGGAAATGAGGAACAGCCAGATGTTTATTGTTTTACAAATAATAACTGATTCCTCGTCTCAATCAATATTAATGAGGTCTTGTAAATGACATAAACTATGTATACGTATATACGTTTAATTTATTATTAGATAATAAGTGACATTAGACTTGTTCTTCTTTATGGCAGTGAAGCGTGGCCTGTGCTTGAGGGACACAAGTAGGAGCTGCGTGTCACGGAGTTGAATATGCTGCGGTGGATGTGTGGAGTTACGCGAAAAGACCGCATCAGGAACTCCCGCATCCGTGGCGGTCTTCGTGTCCGTGACATTGCAGACAAACTGCAGGAGGATCGCGCCTACGCTGTTACGGCCACGTCTTACGTAGACCGATGTTACGCGCCTCCGCCGGGCGGGAACAAGCGGGGTAGACCAAAGAAGTACTGGCTGGACGTTGTAAGAGATGACATGCATACCAACAATCTCTTACCACAGGATGCTAAAGATCGCGCGAAATGGAGGAGAATGTGCAGGAAAGCGGACCCCGGGCTCCAACGCGAAAGCCGCGCCGGGATAAACGCTAAGATGATGATGACATTTTAGCTAATAATATAATAAATGGTTTGGGAGAATCTGTCCATTCTTTGTTTGCCTGGAAGAGATTGCATTAGCGATAAGGCCGCCCTTTGTATGTTTTGATGTGTTGAATGTATTTTGTTCGATGTATGTTTTTGATGTTTTTGGTGTACAAAAGAATATATAAAAAATAAATAAGGATTATCGAAAGCACATTTACATTATTTTTTTAATTATGACAAGACGTCATCGCCATCATTTCAGCTGAAAGACGTCCACTGCTGGACATAGGCCTTCCCCAAGGATCTCGGGACGACCGGTCGTGCGCCTATGGCATCCAGCGGTTTCCCGCAACCTTTACTAGGTCGTCGGTCCACCTTGTCGGGGGCCTACCCACGCTGCGTCTTCGGTTCGTGGACGTTTTGAGAGCAGTGGTGATGAAATAATTTATACAAAGTAAACCCACCGCTGGTAGTTAATGTATACAAACAAACATCACATGTCACCTGACCTCTGAAGAATAGATAATCGAAGAGTTCAGTCCACGGGTTCAATTGCGAAGATAATAAATAAGCGACTTTGGAAAACCCGAAATGTTACAGATAAAAGTATCACGCGGAGGTCAGACGGCAGTGGCTTCACGGAAAATATCGAAGTTTAGCCAAAATCAGCAGTTAGACTGGTAAAGCGGACCCCAGGCTACAAAGCTGTAAAAGCTTCGGATGTGACTGGGATTAACGCTAAGACGATGATGATGAATAGTATCACGCGGTATAGTCGCATGTAGAAGATTATTCAGGACTGGAGTCACTTCCCCACTCCAAGTGCATTACATTGCAATGTGATTAACCAAGTCGTGAAATCTTAGTTGAAGTGGACGTGGTGTCTGTCAAGGATGTGGGTGGGTCGTAAGAGATACCATCATAGAATAAAGAGGGGAAGTAGGTTATCTGCGACCCAATCCGCGATTTAATTGCCTACTGTCTTAGGGTTGACGACTGTCCGCGCTTCGTCGGTTACGGTTGTCGCCCAAACCGCTAACAAATATTTATAGACTAAGGTCCGTATTACAGAACGTTACTCAAAACTCAAGCTCTACTTAAGTCTCGTTTCAAGCCATTTGATTGGTTGAAACTAGTTTCAAGTAATGCTTAAGCAGAGATCAATGCTTGAGTTTCCTTCTGTAATACGCACCTAAGAGCTTATGTTTAAATTATTTGCTTAGTATTTAGTTTACATATACTAGTCAGTTTTTTTTTTGTAATTTTTATTTTTAGTTTTGTACACATAAAGAACCATATTTATTTTTATTTTTAATTAATACAAATATAAATAATACAAACATAACATCTATTGAATCACACATTTAATACAAAATTACAAATTAGCTACAGAAAAATACCTACTTTCTTCGGTTTCGACTATTACGAAACGCGTTGTTATTAAACTTTAATGTGTAATATATCCGTATCCTTGTAAATAACTTTTAGAAATATAATTTGAAAAATATAAGTCTTTTATTTGTTCATAAATAGACATACCAACTTTGCAGTTTATGTGATCATTTTTTAAAAGCTAATGTGCCGAAAAGCCGTGACGCGCGAACCTCGTTCCGTGCTAGCCGCGACTAGCGCAGTCATAGGCACTCTAATATTGTGTTTAGGTGTGCGTGCGGCGACGCATAGATACTATGGCGCACACATACAAGCCGCGCGCGGTCTGTTTGTATGAAGATAACGTACTTCCCTCTCTTTATTCTATGATACCATGGCCCCTGGGGCACAGGCAAGTGAAGGAACACGGATGGGTTTTAGTCACTAATAGTCTTTCTTTCTTTTATGGCTTCGCACGGTTTGTGCATTTAGCCAATGTCACGTAATGCATTATTCATGTCGAAAAAGACGACCGCGTGAACCGTCTTACGAGGGAGGTTTGAGACAAAGTTATGATGTGGCCACTATGCTGCGATATTTCACTGTTCTTTATGAATTATTTACTGAATGCACTTTTTTCTACATAAATCACGCACTTTTATTTAGTAAACAACACTATAAATAATTTTAAAAGTCCAATGAAAAATGAGCGTGACACTCGACTTTCCCGCCAAAACTCCCCATTAATAGTCTGACACGCCCTTCCGCTCCACCCAAAGCGGAGGGGACATTATTTTGATGATTTCTCATCCTCAAAAAAAAAAGTCATAAGATGATTTGAAAAAAAAAAAGAATTGGCTGTATGGCGTACTATGCCTTTGCCTTTTCCATTCGCCCGATCGGAAAGAAATGAACCAATAAAAAAAAGAAAGGTTAATCTTTTACCATTAATTTATTTGAATGTGAAATCTCATCTTAACTTACAACACAAAAGGTCATACCAGGGTCAGCCAGGTCATACTCAATTATCCAAACGTTTTTGACCTGTAGCTGCCATTATTTTTAATAATTATAAAGTAGTGCTTGACCGCAATCCCGCCTGATGGTAACCAGTAATGCAATCGTTGATGGTAAAGCGCGCTAGTTTAATAATGAGCTATTCACTCTAGCCTTGAAGACATTTCTATTGTGATCAGACGGGAAGATGGCCGCAATGTCAAAGATGCTCTTATATATTCTTAGCAATAACAAATAAGGTTATATACCATATTTATTCTAAGAGAGACTTGTTAAACATTTATTATTAGTAATTTATAAGCACGTTAGGTGCAGAGTTTTCTAATCAGTTTCCTCCTAATACGTATTAGTTATTCTGTACTAATACATTGGCAAATAATACATACACAGATATAAAGGGTGTATCTGACATCGACGCACAAACGAGTACCATGGATCCAGTACATGATTCTGAACCCGTGGAATTTTTTGCCGGCTTTTTCATGATTTAAAAAAATAAATGTAGTTTTTTTTTTCACTTCAGTCCATTCACAATTGCTATACTTTTATAACCCAATAAGATTTTAAAGTGAAAATTATATAATTCGCTAATTATATAAAAAGCGCAATGAAAACAAAACCCGAAAAACGATCTTATCAGCTGATTTAATAGAGTTCACATCAGGGATCAACGACATACCTACAAACACGCACGGCGGCACGCTTGCAACGTACAAAAGCCGAGTCGCCACTTTTTTTTAAACACTGTGTATTCGGTAACCGTTCATTAACGACATAAATGACTATCATAATTATATCAGTGGCATGCGGTCTAGCCTTTTCGCGAAGTTTGCGTTACGATGTCAGATACACCCGTATCCATTAATATAAAGTGCGTATGTTTGTTTGTATGTCTGTCTGTATGTATGTGCCCGAAGTTGCTCAAAACCCTCACCACTATAGATAATCATATAGATCTGGAGGCGCTTTTGTTTTGTCTCGGTCCTAGTCTATACGCCCTGTGTTTCTTGAACTCTTTCGTTGATGTAACTAGAATCGTCTTGAGGAAACCTGTACTTTAAGTCTGAAATCGCCAACCCGCATTGAGCAAGCGCGGTGATTACGCTCAATCCTTCCCTGTATGAGAGGAGACCTGTGCCCAGCAGTGGGACGATAAAAAGGTTGATGATGATGAGGTATGTGTGTGAAAGTGACGTGGAGTATATAATTTGTGGTTCCGGACTCCAGTATTTTAATCGTAAACAATGATAATATAAAGGAAATAATTAGAGGGCACCAATATCCGTATCGCTATTAACAGGAAGTGTGCCCAAAAATAAAAAGTTATATAATGGCAATGCTGATTCTTTGGCCAAAAAATAAATACGGTAAGCTGTGCTGCGGTGGCTGTTGCAAGTGTGAAAAACCTCAAACGGCGCAAATTTACCACGAAGTTACCCCCCACCAGACAAGGTCTTGCCGCCAAGCGATTCGTCGTGTTCCGGCATGATGTCTGGTGAAGCCATACGGAGGACGGATCTGAGCAGTTGTGTTGCGATGTGTGCCGGGTACGATGCGCCAAATGTTGTTGAGTTGGGAATTTGGTCGTGGAGGGTCTCCAGATCAATCTCCCTCTGGCGCAGCATCGTTGGTCGTGTTGGTCTTGAGTTTAACATTGCATCACCTCGCTCAATTGCCGTCATTCTTCCTATTCCTAAGTTTTTTAGTGAAACGGGTTAATAAACTAGTGCGCTTTACCATCGACGATTGCATCACTGCTTACCATCAGGCGGGATTGCAGTCAAGCACTAGTTTATAATTATAAAAAAAAAATATGTTTGAGCCGTTTGGGGTTGAAACACTAGGGCCATGGGGTCCAAGTGCACACTTAGTGTTTCGAGATATCGCCAAACGTTTAGTAGACCTGTCGTTAGCAGAGAGGTTATATTTTGGCCAAAGAATCAGCATCACTCGCCGATTCAATTGCCAAATTACTTTGCATTTCTCATTCTGAGTATAAAACCCCAAAGAAGCTTAACTCTATCAATCTGCGTGGCTGTTCAAACTTAGCCACTAACCTAGCTTAAGGCCTAAAGTTTCCTCAAAGAGATGTCAGCACGTAGTGACGGGGTCCACGAAGACCGATGCCCACTGCAACTCTTGAAAGCCAGAATCAACAGTGGAGACCGTCAGAAAAACGCCGAGCAATGAAGCTCGACGAGTCCCGGAGAAACGATTCAACTGTCTTGGATCCCGCAACGAAATTAATTATAAAGAATAGCGGAGGAGTAAGAAAAAAGATATTTGTTCCACTTCCCTCCATAACAAACTGGAGACAGAACAGAACTAGGCCAATCGGCACAAAGGGACATTATTGCAACTAGGAGAAGTCCAGATTGCCAAGCACCACGGAATAAAATTTGATTAAGTTAATGGTTCCTAAATAGGGTGTCATTTGATGATTTACCCAACCCAAACAAAAAAGGCCTAAAGTTTGTAGCCGCTGGAGACGTCCTGGATGGGAGACAACATCGAACTCCCGGACACCGTAGGCGCGGGATTGCGACCAGCTTGTTGCCCGGTAAGGACCAGGCCTAGGTCGATGGCTGTGTTCCACGACTTCCACGTGAGCCTCAAAGAGATGTCAGCACACAGTGACGAGGTCCACAAGGACACCTTGACCTCTGGAGCAAAGGCAAGTGAAGGTTCACGGATGGTTTCAGCACCTAAAAGTCTGACACGGCCTTCCGCCCAGAGCAGGAGAGGTCATTTGATGATTTCCCAATAGGCACACAGATAATTTGCACCAGGAATAACACATTGGATAACTTTTTATCCTGATATTACTATGGAACCGAAACTTATTGCGGGTGAAACCGCGGGTGCAGCTAGTTAAAGAAAGAAAGATGATGATGATGTTCCCGACCGATTTCGGCCACGGCGACCACTTCGACTTCTAGCCGATGATTTGGCGCTCATGCGCCCGAAGATGTTTTAGGTAGCCTATCTTGGCGGCGGAACTTCGTGCACACTGAGGGCACGTAAGCACGCCGTCGACGTAGTTGTATGTGATGGCAGCAGGTGGGCGGGCCTTTAATTGGTCGCGTTTGGCATCGAGGTCAGCTTTGCGCTGCTCCTCAAACTCGCGTACTTGTCCGTACACCATTCTGCGCCCTTCTGACCGCTTTGCTGCCAAACGCTCCCATTCAGGGGGTACAAAACAGAATATGTAAAAAACCCCGTCCGACCCAAAAGGATAACAGAGTTTAGGTATACATATTACACATACGACCAAATAAAATATGAAATTCTACATAATCGTCATAGTAATAATACAAATGAATTTTGAAATAACCATTTTTTCCGCGAATTAATTCCAACTTGGGGAAGTTGGAATTAATTTGTTTTTTTTTTTAAGTGACAACACCATTTTGGGCAGTATTATTATGAGTGATGCGATCACGTGCCGCGTGCCCTGTCCCCTTCGCCCGCGCATTTATGCCTACCGTGTTGCCTACCGCACATGTATTGAGTTTTATTTTTAGGGGTATTTTTTTTTAAGTTTAGCCCGGCTTTGTAGGCATTAGTAGAATCAGTTATCTATACTTACCAATACCTTCACGGATCGGACAGGGTTTTCTTTACATACATTCATACTAATATTATAAATGCGAAAGTAACTCTGTCTGTCTGTCTGTTACGCTTTCCCGCTTAAACCTCTCAACCAATTTTGCTGAAATTTGGCATAGCCAATCTTTAGACCCTGAGAAAGGACACAGGCCAACTTTTATTGAAAAATTGATATTCCCGGCGGAAATCTAAAAAGCGCGATATAACCAAATTCCACGCGGGCGAAGCCGCGGGCGGAAAGCTAGTCTGAAATAAAAATACATCAGCTGGCAACAAATAAAAATCAAATAAAAGTAAAAACGCCGATGTAAAAAAATTGCAGTAAAGTGTGCCTCGCCGCTGCACAAAAATGCCAGACAACTTGTGTCTGACGCTGGTTTTCAAATAATAAATGTGACGGGTTACTTCATGTACCAGGTTCTGTACATAGCACTCAACGTAAAACGACATCAAAGATGTTATTGTCTTTGGTAAATCGGTTCTTTCCTTACGACACATTCTTGGCCGAATGCCACAGCGCGAGAGAATTTCCAACTGCATAGCCTATTTAAATTCCCCAGAGACAATGAACCGTTTTCATTATGTATTTATATTGTACTGGCTAAGATTACTGATTTGATCTGCCCCTTAATCGGCGAACACATTTTTGTCAAATGATTGCCGACTATTTGGGATCGTTCGGACCGCCCATTGGTCCGTTCGGTCCAAATGATCCCAACTAGTCGCAATCATTTGACAAAAATGTGTTCGCCGATTAGAGGGCCTGGTTAAGATATAAGATTGTGTGAATGTATTTTACTAACTTCTACACACAATTATTTTGAAGCGAAAAGCTACTACTCTAGGAAAGAGGAGGGAGTGGACCGTAATCTTCCACGCTGGCCCAGTGCGGATTGGTAGATGTCACATG
Source organism: Sesamia nonagrioides (assembly GCA_017933935.1). Lineage (NCBI taxonomy): Eukaryota > Metazoa > Arthropoda > Insecta > Lepidoptera > Noctuidae > Sesamia > Sesamia nonagrioides. The sequence goes on from JADWQK010001864.1 coordinate 957,912, forward strand.
TCATGTCTCAGATATTTTTTACGTTAGACGCTAGACTTAAATTGGCAAAGGGTGCGTTCAAGTATTACGTAACGCAATTTGTGAAGATTTGTGACCCCTCTTCCCCCCTTGTAACGCACCGTAACGTTTTCTGTACCCCCCCCCTCCCCTTCTCTAAACGTAACGTAACACTCAAGTGATCAATTTTATCCTAGTCGTGAAAAGTTATGTAATAGTTTTTACATTTGGTATAAGTTTTAATTTACTAAATAATATTTTTTAGAAACAATGTTACGTAACGTGTTGTAAGAAAGACCCCTCCCGCCCCTGTAACGCATCGTAACGTTTTATGAGATCCCCCCCCCCCCTCCCCCAAATTTCGTTACGTAATACTTGAACGCTCCCAAATTCGTCATGTTTTTAGTCACGTCTAAACAGTCTAGAGAGTATTATAATTTCTTCTTCTTCTGCCTGCAGTGTTGGACAGAGGCCTCCCCCGGGCTTCCATCAAATGGGGTTGCTATAATCCCCACGCTTGGCAGGCGTGTTGGGTATCGCAGTAATTTGTTATTCCACAGGAGAAGCGCTGCTGCCCGCTTCCCTGGTGAAAGTTCCCTTAGTCGCCTCTTACGACACCCACGGGAGGATATGGGATGGTACTATTCTAAACCCGGTACCACACAGCGAAATTCTATTTTTTTATTATAATTTGTCCTTTTCTTATAGAAATAGAAAGAATATAATGCACGGAACTTAGTTTAGTCGGTGTACACGGGAATCGGCGCCATTTTGTTAGGAGCTAGTGTGTTGACAATACTGAGTAAATGCGAAAGTGAGGTGGTTGTTCTGTTAAAAGGCAGCATTTGCATTCATGCAAGTAGCGTGTCAGTACGTACTTTTACATACTAAGCGGTGCCATGTTTGCCTTAGCCCACCTTAGCACGGACTTAAGAGGGACTCTAGTGCCAAGGAATTTGGAAAATAGGTATTTGAAAAAACTATTGCCGTCGCGCTGCTTCCAACCTCTGCCGGTAAAGTGCAAAAAGGACAGTTGCAGCTCAGGCTAAATTAAACTAAAAAAAAAAACCGGGGTGGAAATCCTCATAGGACGTCCGTCGCGCTGCTTCCAACCTCTGCCGGTAAAGTAAAAAGGACAGTTGCAGCTCAGGCTAAATTAACATAAAAAAAAATCTGGGGTGGAAATCATAGGATGTCCGTCGCGCTGCTTCCAACCTCTGCCGGTAAAGTGCAAAAGGACAGTTGCAGCTCAGGCTAAATTAACCTTAAAAAAAAAATCCGGGGTTGAAAACCTCATAGGATGTCCGTCGCGCTGCTTCCAACCTCTGCCGGTAAAGTGCAAAAGGACAGTTGCAGCTCAGGCTAAATTAACCTAAAAAAAAAAAATCCGGGGTGGAAATCCTCATAGGATGTCCGTCGCCCTGGGGTGGGCGACGGGGTCTGTCAGACTTTTACTGACTAAAACCACCCCGGTGTCTCTTCTATCACGAACGCGCGTGGGGCCGAGGGAGTCTAAATTCTTCCACGGCCCCACACCCTCGTGCTGGCCCGGTCTGTCCGGGCCTCGTCTCCTGCACGGGGTAGTGCGGTGTTAAACTACCCCGTGCATCGCCTCAGAGGCGCGCGCCGACACTCGCGCGCGCCTCCGCCTCGGGAGACTGATTTTACCTACGCACAGTGTTTTAAAAACCCAAAAAAAGTGACATCGTCTTTTTATTCCAGATTCGTATAGATTGATTTAAAAGAAATGCTAGAGTAAAATACCGAAGTTTCTAGTACATCTAGATGATGAGATATAAATTTTTGAAAATACGTAAATTATTATCCGGATTATTAAAAAAAAAATCATAATAAATTACTAGTTCAAATTATCAGCAAGCTGATTAAATACATACATGAAGATTTTAAAGGCGCAAATTACAAAGTTATCAAAAAATATTTAGGTTCATTTAAATCGACGTTATAATTTATTTTAATACTTTCGATTTTATTTTTTAACTCGATTAATCCTGATTTTCGCTACTTAATTTTTTTACATAAAATTGCTTTATATGTGGCCTATACACACAAAAAAAATCAAAGCCCGAATTCGTGGACTAACGAAGTTATGATTAATATTATGTTTATCCGGATCGAATCGAGGTTAGGGTTGTCAATTTTGTAAAATTATATTTCGGTTAGTTTTGTTTGTTTTGTTCATGAAAACGAAAAATGTTGAATTATTGTGATTTATAAATTCCAATTTAACTAATCTCCACTTATATTGTGAAAAATGAAAAATATTTTTGTAAAAATTATTTAGATACATCAATAAGTTTTCGGCATATAAAATATAAAAATTAGTGCCCGATGCAATTACTATAGTTCTGGCGCTTGATAACTAACGTCATAGTACAACGCTTGCTCAACTTCGAATTTTTAAATGTCTCTTGTATTTTTAAATTAAACAAATACTAGTGTGTAGCTACAATTACTAGAATAACGGATTGCGAGTAAGCAATTTTGCAAGTATTATTAGATTCTATAGTATGAATCAGCCAGTACACGTTTATGTATAATCCGTAAATGTGACAATTTCTGATGAAGGGATACGTGTGGTATGGGAAGAGGTCCACCCTCGATAGGCTTTTGCTAAAACCCCATATCATTACACGTAGCCTGGAGGAACGGGGGTGAGGCATCATGGAGCCGTCACAGACCCTTGATGCCACTTTGCCTCAGCAGCACCTGACCCATGCTGCTGAGGGATGTCCTTCTGAGCTCCGATCAGAGGACTTAATGCTAGGAGGGCGTGAGGGCGCCAACCCTCATGTTGGTCCACGAGTGGCAAGTGAAGTTGTGGATAGTGCCACAGCCGACATCCTTCAACCTCCGGGGGTGATCGCTCCAGTGCTAGGAGAGGCGTCTGGTGAAGGAACTTCAGGTTCAAAAATATTATCGAGGTTGGATATTTTCCAGCTCATGAAAGGGAAAAGCTATTTATCTCTTTCAGAACGAGTGAATTTGGTTGTCAACACAATTGGGCCTGACTATCAAATTTCTCGTACTGAAGATGAATTAAAATCAACTCTTCCTAGTTTGTTGTCCAAATGTGAAACCAAATATAAAAAATGTAAGAACATGACAATTTTTTTGAAAAAACATGGCAAGTGGCTCAGTGAAACTTTCATTAGCGGCTACATTAGCGCTCCACCTGAACACACTGACGATCATAGTTTTAGGAAACTTAGCAAACGACAGCAAATCCGTAGTCGCCAAAGATTAGAGTCTACACTGCAATGTGAGCCTCTACAGAAAAGAATAAAAGCCTTTGTAAATACCTTGCACATTGGTGGAGAGCAAGTCTCACATCAAACATCAACGGTATTTACAAATGTGATTGAGTCGTGCTTACAATCGAATGACACTATCACGGAAATAGCTAACAAAATGTCAACAACTACAAAACCTTACACAGCAGAAGAAGCGCTAGCAATATTAATTGACAGAAACATGACTGTTGAGACATATAATTTTATTCACCTAGATTTGCAGCAGCGGGGTTTTCCGGCATACCCACCTTATTACAAAATTTTGAAAGCCAAACAAAACTGTTACCCAGAATGCGTTCACATTACAGAACGAGAAGCGGTTGTTCCTTTACAATCACTTCTGCAGCACACTTTTGACCGCATTGTGCAATTGCAAGATGAAGTTTTCTCACAATACTGCAACAAAATAGGAACCAATATTTTAGACTGTGTCTTTGAAGGGGTTTGGGGTTTTGATGGTAGTTCGGGGCAAGCTTTGTACAAACAAGCTTTTGAGGATCAAGGTGAAAACGAAAGCAGTATTTTTGCTACAACTTTTGTACCCTTAAGAATTTACCATCAAAGCACCCAAAATGACAAGGTATTATTGTGGACAAATATTGCAGCTCAGTCTTACAGATCTTGCCGCCCATTGCGAATAATTTATAAAAAAGAATCTAAAGAACTGATTTTATCCGAAAAAGACAGAGTTAACCAAGAAATCGACCACCTTACTCCTTTCTATTATAAATTACCGAGTGGGCAGCAAATCAACGCTACCTGCAATTTATATTTAGCGGCAATTGACGGTAAAGTACTTAATACGATACTTGATACGCCATCGCAAATGCGTTGTCCATATTGTGCACTTACAGCAACACAATTTAATAACTTAGAAATTGTATTTTCGAAAACAGTGGACTCAGATACATTGACGCATGGTATCAATCCTCTACACGCCTGGATCCGAGTTTTGGAGTTTCTCCTCAAACTCGGGTACAAATGTGAAGTGAAAAAATGGCGTATCAAGCAATCTTCACAAGAAGGGCTTGCAGTACAGGAAAGAAAAAAACGTATCCAAAATGCTATACGTGATAAAATTGGTGTATTGGTAGATGTCGTTCTTCCTAATTCTGGAACCACTAATGATGGCAACACAAGTCGCACAGTTTTGGCAGATGAAAACCGAAAAACTTTTGCAGATATTTTGGGATTAGAACTTTGGCATCTTGATGGTTTATACATTATTTTAATCGTGATTTCTTGTGGAATTCCTGTAGACGCAGACAAATTTGGTGCATTCTGTAAAGACCTTGCCTACAAATATGTAAGTGTCTATGACTGGCATCCTATGACGGTTTCCATTCATAAAATTTTAATTCATGGGGCATCTATTATTGACAAAACACCACTACCGATTGGTATGCTTTCAGAGCAAGCCGCCGAATCACGGAACAAATATTGGCGATCTGATCGGGAGCACCACACACGAAAATTTGATCGTAAACAAACAATGTATGATTTGTTTCATAGAGCATTAGTGTCTTCCGATCCAATTATTGCTGCTCAAATGCAGCTCCAAAGAAGAAAACATTTAAAAAAACGTCCATTGCCTGCTGCTGCTTTGGCGTTACTTAAACCTACTCACAATGAGAAAGAATTTACTGATGATATAGACGACCACGAAATGTTGACTGTAGAAAATGATTAATGATTGATTGATTTATTTTTGGTTTTTGATGATTTTAATATTTAAAATATCTGCAATTAAAATTTAATGATTATATTAGTTATCTGTTTGATCAAAAGTTTCATCATTTAAATTCATCAAGTGTTGTTTATTATTATTCCTTAAAATATAAATTTTAGCAACTTCGTTTTGTTAAGTAAAATCAATATTAAAATTTTATTATGTAGCTGAATCCGTTATCTATACTAATATAATAAAGCCTGAAGAGTTCGTTTGTTTGGTTTAACGTGCTCATCTTGAGATGATGTGATGGACCTTATAGGTCCGATTTGACAAATTCTTTGTGAGATAGCCCATTTATTGAGGAAGGTTATAGGCTATATATAATATCACGCTACGACTAATAGAAGCGGGGCAGTAACCAAAGATGCGGGTGAAACCGCGGGGTACAGATAGTTAATAATAAACCCGCAAGGGAGTTGCGATCCCACGGAACTGATGACAAGGAATAAGGTTCTGATACTCTGTCAACAAAGGCAAGAGCCTTTTTCCTTCACTGACAGAATATCAGTAAAATGCTGATAGGGATATTGACCGTACTTCCGGTAAAGTCATGATAGCCATATACACACTTCCTCAGAGTAATATAATATTTATTCCCACATCTTGCTAACTCACTATGGGTATATATTATTGAATATACGAGTGTATTTATTGATTATGTGAATTACATCCAGTTATCCAAAAACTGTATACTATCACAGTCTTAGTACATCTTACGAGTAGCTACCTTAGTATTTACCCAATATACTTTATTTTCACACTTCGTAATACACCTGCGTCCACCGCGGTTTGTACTTGGAGACGTGTTAATGGAGCATACAGTCCAGGTATCTTCATTATATTTTCCTTTGTTCATATGTACTGTCCAAGTTTATTATAGACATGGCTAGTCTATATTAAACTTGGACAGTACATATGAATTTAAAAAGTCACATTTGTACTTGTTCGTTATGGAACCAGCAACCTCGTGCATGAAAAGTGGGCCTGAACCGCAGGACCATCACGACACAAACAGTTCGAATCAAATACAATATGTAAATATAATTTATTTCAGCGGAAATAATGTAAATCAACCATTTTTTTAAAGACTAACTATGGAGTTTCTTGCCGGTTCTTCTGCATAGGAAAACGATCAATTGGGAACCGTGCACTAGCTTCTGACGTATTGTAAGTGCCCATGTGGGCCTATGTGAAATAAAAAAAAATTGAATCAATTTATACCCGGTTTACATTGGTTGTAAGTGCCAACCCTAGCAATAAATTTCTAATGACTATAACTTTGTTAGTCCACGGATTCGGGCTTTGATTTTTGTTGTGTGTATAGGCCACATATAAAGCAATTTTATGTAGAAAAATTAAGTTGCGAAATTCAGGACTAATCGAGTTAAAAAATTAAATCGAAAATATTAAAAAAAATTATAACGTCGATTTAAATAAACCTAAATATTTTTTGATAACTTTGTAATTTGCGCCTTTAAAATTTTCATGTATGCATTTAATCAGCTTGCTAATAATTTTAACTAGTAATTTATTATTATTATTTTTTTAATAATCCGGATAAATATTTACGCATTTTCAAAAATTTATATCTCATCATCTATACTCCATTTATTATAACATTAGAAAAAAGAGGCTCGCAGAAGCAGGAGTACAAAACCTTTTATTTTGAAGTCAAGTTAGAACAATTTTAACAAATAATGTATGTGATTTTAATGTAAGTGTATGACTTCTATGTATGGCAAAGCGTATTCTATGTATCTACTCATGACGATGCTTGGAATAGATACATGAAATGAAAAAAAAATAGTAACAATCAGTTTATTAAAAACTATTATTTAAGGCTATTAAATAAGGGAAAAGGTTTTGCCACCTTAATGATATAATTAATGGATGTGATAGATATGTGAATTCTTTATTCATCATCCTCTGATGATGATGAAGAAGATTCACCAACGTTAATAATGAATCTTTCTACAACATTATCCATTATACCATCAAGTTGGCAAAATCTTTCCTCTTCTTTAATCGTAAGAGCAATGCAAGATTGCCATTTCTCTGCAGTTATATTTGTGAGTGCTTGAGGGAGCAACTGCTTCACTTCCTCTAATTTAAAACATTTATTGTTTTGTGCTACATATCCCTTCACTTGAGCCCATACTAATTCGATTGGGTTGAGCTCGCAGTGGTAAGGTGGGGGGCGCAACACTAACACATTTTTTTCTTTAGCCATCTCATCTACTACAAACTTTTGGTACAAATGTTTTACTTGTTTCACTTTCTCTAATAAAGTGGCCCTAAGGTCTTTTTCCTCAAAAGGAATACTTTTGTTTTTCAGCCACTCCTGAATATCTGCCTTTCGTGTGGCTGTAGTTGGCAGCTTCTCCACTTTTCTTGAATGATATGGCGCATTATCCATAACAATAACTGAACCACTCTCGATTTTAGATAATATTAGTTTGAACCACTTTTCAAAATTGTGTGCATCCATTTCAGAATGGTAGTCTCCATCACACTTTTTGGCTTCAAATATTAGTTCACCATCCATTAAAAACCCATCTGTTGATCCTGTGAAATGAAATAAAAACAAATCAATAATTGTGTACCGGTGGCATAGAATACTTGATTGCTTGAAATAGATTTTAACCTTTAAATAGCAACCGAAATTAATTGCATCATTAATGTCCTTGAACAGATGATTCTAAAACCATAAACATCTTTCTCCGAGGGAAAGTATTAAGACTTAACCAGTTTTAGTGACCGAAAATGCAGTGGTCATTTTATTAATGTTTTGGTAATGTGACAATTGTTAATGAATTAAAAATAAAATAAAAGTTTTACCAATATGGCCAATGATAAGACGTTTCCCTTTTCCAGTTGGGTTCTTTAAACCAGTTGATAAGCCTGCTCGGTGTGCTTCCTTTGAAGACTTAATAGTGGTGTCTTGCCATACCTTGCTTTTTGTGTGTCCTGTTTGTATAATTAAAGTTGTAGATGTAAATGCAATATTAATTCAACTTATGTTGAACTAATAATACTTCACTGTATTGTTTTGCATAAAGGAGGTTTTACATAACTTGATAAGCTATTTACCGAGTTATGTAAAGCCCCCTTCTTCCAGACTTCATAAATATTAGCAGCACTGTACCTTCATTTAGCCAAGTCTCATCTAAATAATATATTTTTTTTCCTTCATTCCTTAATTTCTTAATTTCATGAAGATATTTCACCCTCCATAACACAATCTCTTGTTTGTCGATAAGGGCACTTTTCTACTTCTTTTAATATATGTAAATTTTAATTTGTTCTTAATTAAATTATATAAAGTGCTTCTTTTAAAATCGGGTAGAGACTCATCACTATTTACGGCTTCCAGAATCTTATCCAATGTTGGTAATTCATTATCAAAGAAAAAAGAATGAATTTTTTTTTTTATTTCACTTAATGTTATATCATCATATTCATCAGATTTTGAGTATTTCCGTTGGCGAGGAGGGGGTGATTGCAGGCGACCTTTTATATTGTACTCTTTGAGGATATTATAGACCGTTGCACGAGATATGCCTATAAAATGATTAATAGTGTATATTAGTACCTCACAAAGCATGCTATTTTCAAATATATTTATTTTTTATATTAAAATCCTTAAATTCCTGCAATTTCTGCATTGGATATGATCTTTACCTGCAATTTCTGCAGTTTTATTAATTAACTGCGTCTTATAAGCAGGGGTACCTTCTTGCATGGATCCCTTGACGTCTTTATGAATATTTATAACTGTTGTTTTTTCTGCAGAACAAAGAGGTCTTTGCTTTGATCGCTTTTTCTTGGGAGACAATATTTTAACCTCATGATCAACGTTGGGGCCACGTTTTTTTCGCTGTTGACGTTGCTCAGCTTTACCAGCAGTTTCAGAACGTACATGTTGTGCTTGCAAGCCACTTGGACCTGCACCGAGATAGTCCGTGTTCATAATTCAACAAAACGTACTGTTTTGTATGTACAACACAAAACTAACACTAATAACAATAACAAAACAATAACAAACAGAAAAACAGTAACAAATGACAACTAAACCACGAATATTCAACAATAACAACGAGAGAAGGCGTAGCATTCACAAGTATCCACAAGCGAATAACGGTATGTCAATATTGACAATTGCAGATAGATGATATTATAAACCAACAAAATTAAAAAACACGTGCTGCCACAACTTAGGAAGGGAATAGGTAACATTTTAGATTTGGTTGAGTTATAGTTACATGAAAAAACGTTTCGGGCGTTGTCTGCCTCTGCTTCTTTTAGATTTTAAGCATTGACACGACATTATTTTATTTAAAAAATAAATAATATTAAATGAAGGACATGTAATTTAAGAACGTAGATGGCTTAAATAAGTACAAATTAGGTGTGACAGTTGCTATTTAAATTGATAATATTTAACTCTACATCAATCTTGACTGTAGGTTTTTTCGTGGGTAGTGGTGAAGGATTATTACGTGTTTTTCTTGGTGTTACGATTATTTTAATTATTAATTTGGTTTTAGTGGTTTTTATTAGTGTTAACTTAATCTAGATTTTGTTTTGTGTTTGTCTTTTATCAAAGGTTAGTTTAATTTTATATTTAGTATATTTTTTAAGATTTTAACCGGCATCCAGTATGGATGCCAAAAAGCCGCCTGACCCTGATCCCTTCGATTACACTCCGGTGTTAACTGTTTCCCTCCCCGATGACAATGTTTGTGAAGCAATGGACTCTGAATCTGCTATGAATAGAAAAAGATTAGCAACTTCCTCCCCAACTACCGTTATGAACCCTCCAAAAATACCCAAAAAAGAATTTGGAAGGCAATCATACACAATGAGGGATAATCCACCATACATTGTACATGTTTCATTGAAAGATGGCGAGACCCCTGGTACTGTTTTACACCCAGTGAAATTTGGTATGTTTCTGACCAAAAACAACTTTAACAACATTCTTCTGGGCAGTGTGAAACGTCTGGGAAGAAACAAAGTTTCAGTAGAGTTTAAGTCCCATCAGGATGCAAACAGCTTCTTGATAAGTCGGACATTAAGCCAACATAACTTCATTGCTATGATTCCTCAATATAATATCACTAGAATGGGTCTCGTTAGAGACGTCCCAACAGAATGGACCGAGGATGAAGTTATACAGAATATCAAGGTTCCTGCTGGATGTGGTCCTGTTATAAAGGCAAGAAGAATGAACCGCAAGGTAACTTCTCTGGGTGTTACAGAGTGGAAACCCACTCAAACAGTTGTATTGACGTTTGATGGACAGATATTACCACCGCGGGTTTATTGTTTTTATACCTCCCTCTCAGTTGAAAAGTATATGTATCCGACTATACAATGTTATAACTGCTGTCGTTTTGGTCACACACGTACAGTATGCCGCTCTAAACCTCGCTGCTTTAAGTGTGGTCAAGACCACCCTGGTGATGGTTGCCAAGTCCCCACTGATTCTTCCTTCTGTGCCTCTTGTTCTGGCAACCATTACGCTAACAACAAGGCTTGCCCCGAGCTTGGTCGGCAGAAGGGCATTAAGGCTCTTATGGCAGAGAAATGTATCTCTTATGCGGAAGCAAGTCAAGTTTTCCCTCCAGTGTCAAGATCGTATGCTGAAGTGTCTAGAGCATCCCAAAAAAATATCCCAAATCCTAGCTCCCCTCGTCATTCCTCTCCCACTTCTCAAACAAAGTCATACCGTAAAACGGTCTTTTTAAAACCCAAAACTCATGCTCCTCTTTCGCCTAGCTATGACAAGCTGACTCATCAGGCCCTTACTCAAGATTATTCCTTTTCCCCTTTCCAAAGTGGCTGTGCTTACCCCAAGGAAGGCACTAGCAGTCAAGATAAGTCCGAGAACATACTTAATGTCATTACCAATATGCTAATAACAGTATTATCAAACCCTACACAGTCTTTACCTGACCACGTTGCCCACAAACTGACATCAATTGTCAAATTTATTAGCAATGCTCCATCCCCTGACATTCCTACAATGGAACGTGAGGAGTATTACTCCCAGGAAATCTGACCTACTCTTTATTATAAATAAATTTAAACCATCGATCTGTAGCATCGCTGAGACATGGCTTCGTTCAGACAGTAACTTTAGGATTCCCTGCTTCAGCGGTGCTCGACATGATAGACCAGATGGCTATGGAGGATGTGCTTTGTTCATTAATAATAAAGTATCATTCTCCCCAATTCCTCTACCCTCTGTTGGTGACAACATCAGTGTTGTTGCTGTTAAGGCTGAGGATATAAACATCTTTAGTTTTTATATTGCACACCCGCACAATGAAGATCTTTCAACGATTAAAATGTTGCTAAGTAGTGTACAAGGTCCAGTACTTATCATGGGCGATTTTAATGGTCATCATTATAGATGGGGATCAGATAACTGCGACAACTTTGGCATAGGCTTAGTGGACATATTAGACGAGCTAAATTTATGCGTGATCAATGATGGCTGCCCGACACGTAGGTCTACACCAGGACACAATAACAGCTGTGTTGATCTGACGATCTGCTCGTCTAATTTAGCCAGTATTTTTAATTGGAGTCGCTTGAATATGACTTATGGGAGTGATCACTATCCCATCATGATTGAAGTCCCTTCCAAGACCGTCCTTGACAAAACCCCCCCTCTTTTAAAATACCAGCTGAACTCAGTAGATTGGGACCTATACTCAAAAATTTTAGATTTACGCGTCTCTTCTCTCCCATCAATTAATATTGAAACTGCTCACGGATGTTTTTCATCATTCTCCCACACTATATCCTCTACAGCAGATGATTGCTTTCGTCCAAAAAAACCGCCTATGGACAAAATTCCATCCCCGCCGTGGTGGGATAGGGAATGCTCTGCCGTGATCAGGGCCAGGAATGAGGCGGAAAGGAACTTTAACTATAATATGAACCTGGATAACCTCATTGCATTTCAACATATCTTGGCTAAGTCCAGAAAATTACTCAAAAACAAGAAGAGAGAAGGTTGGCGGAAATATTGTGATTCGCTAAGTCCATCCACCCCAGTGTCGGCCGTGTGGCGTAAGATCAAATCATTTAGGAACAGTTTAAGCCCTCCCACCAGGAACATATTAACCAAAGAACTGGGTAACCGGTTTCTTTCAAAACTGGCCCCAATCTATGTTCCTAATGTTAATGAGTGTGTCACTACAGGCTGTCGGTTGGCATCGAATGATCCTCTGGACAGGCCTTTCACTCTGGGGGAACTTAAATCGGTCCTCGCCCATGTTAAGGACTCTGCTCCTGGGGTGGATGGATTCCCATACTCCTTCATTACTAAAGCAGGTGAGAAGTCCCAACAGTATTATCTGGACTTGGTCAACTATTGTTTTTCTCACAGTTATATTCCTCCTGATTGGAAGGTTCAAGTCGTCATCCCTATTTTAAAACACGGTAAGGATCCCAGCGATCATTGTTCTTACAGGCCGATTGCTTTATCGTCCATACTAATTAAACTGCTAGAACATTTGATTAAAAACCGACTAGAATGGTTTGTAGAAAGTAGAAGACTGCTCCCACCGACTCAGTTCGGCTTCAGGAAAGGTCTGGGTACAACTGATAGTGTGGCTTCCCTCACATCAGTGATCCGACTGTCCCTCAGCAGGAATGAGTCGGTGGTAGCCGTTTTCCTAGACATTTCAGCTGCCTATGATTCTGTTCTCCTACCACTTCTCAGGCAAAAGATGCAAAAGCTGAGAATCCCGGCTAGGATTTGTCAAATCATATCCAGCATATTTTCAGATCGTAGCATCATACTCAGGATTTCTGGGGAGAACTCTGGGCCGAGGTTGGTTTGGAGAGGTCTTCCTCAGGGATCCGTGCTTAGTCCCATCCTATATAATATTTACACTTCTGATCTTCCTTCTTGTCTTAATTTTAACTGTAACGTCCTTCAGTATGCTGACGATATTGCATTATTGGTCTGTGACAAATCCATCCAGGATGCCGCCCATTCTATTAATATATCTCTGTCCTCCTTAAACCATTGGCTTTTAGGTCACGGGTTATCTTTAAGTGCTCCAAAAAGTTTAGCAGTTATTTTCAGTCGCAAACGCCTTATCCCCCAAGTCGACATTCATATTGACGGCCAAGCTATCCCAATCGAGAATAAGGCCAGGTTCTTGGGGGTTACCTTAGACTCCAAATTGACGGGAGTTGACCACATTGCTCATACAGTCAAAAAATGTCAGGGCTCAGTCTCGGTCCTTAAGGCATTAGCAGGTGTCTGGTGGGGCGCTCACCCTTCCACCTTGAAACTAGTCTACAATGCGCTGGTCAGAAGCGTGCTTGATTACTGCAGCTGCTTAATTGAGCCCTGCAACAAAGATGCTTTGCGTAGGCTGGATTCTGTCCAGGCCAAATGTTTGAGGATCATTTCCGGTGCCATGAAATCCTCCCCCATAAACGCGCTCCAGGTTGAATGTGCAGAACCCCCTCTTAACCTTCGTAGACAATACTTAGCCGATCGCTTTTTATCAAAAGTCTTCTCCCTATCGTCCCATCCTTTACTCCCCATTCTAGAACAAATCTACCTTTCTCTTAACTCATCTTCCTATTGGAATAATAAAACTATTCCATTGATGAGTAGGTACAGAGAGGTTAAACTCCTCTCCTCACCTGTTTGTCAATACCCTATTCTCCCGGTCTTTTCTTCCGCATATGAGGTAATTCATTATAGGCCAAAAGTTGTTTTGGGACTAGGTATTTCCAAAAATTCCCGGGATGTGAAAGGCGACTTTGATCGCGCCATTAAAAGATACTGGGGAGGTTGGAATTTGTTTTATACAGACGCATCGAAATTGTCCTCAACAGGCTGTACAGGGATTTCTACATATTTCCAAAATTCTAAAATTGCTCTCTTATTCCAATGTCCTCCTGAGACCTCAGTATTTACAGGGGAATGTATCGGTATCTTAGAAGCCGTAAATTTCATTTTAGCCCACAATATTAAAAACTCAGTAATTTTCTCAGATTCTCGCAGTAGTATTCAGGCTCTAGCTCAAAACCAACTTAAATCCAAACTTCACAGCAAAGTCATCTTTGATACCTTAAAATTACTATTTACTTGTTTTAACAATGGTTTAAACGTTGAATTAGCTTGGGTTCCGAGTCACTCGGGTATAGGTGGTAATGAGTGTGCAGATTCACTGGCAAAATTTGCTACATCTAACCCGGTCGATCGGAAGCACTACGTGATACATAGCTACGACTTACGGTCTGACACCAAACATAAGCTTTACAACTCGTGGTCAGCAGTGTGGCAGGTAAGTTCGAAGCTCAAGGGGGCGTACTACGCTAGTATTCAACCCAACATCCAGCGGAAACCTTGGTTTTTTAAATGTCCGAAATTGTCCAGAAAAGCTGTTGCTACCTTGTGTAGACTGAGACTAGGTCACTGCTGCAGCCCAGTATTTCTACACAAGATTCGTGTTCGCGACAGTTCCCTGTGCGAATGCGGTCTTGATGATGGTAATCTGGATCATTTATTCTTCTCTTGTTCTTTAAATTCCCATTCTCTCGACTTGTACCATAACCTTTCCAAAATTAAAATCCCTCTTCCTATTAACTTCCATTCCCTGTTGACCCACTTTTCTCCGAAATTAATCCACCTCCTATCAACTTTTATAAATTTAAATGAGGTCAAATTGTAGTTTGGTGTGTAGTAATAATAACTTTGTAAATATATATGTATATATTGTGTTGTTCTTTGTAAATATATATGTTGTATAGATAGTTATACTGTTGTTTATATTATTTATGATAGTTACTCCTGTGTTGTCCTATTATATATATACTAGTGAACTACCACGAAGTTCAAAGTTCGACGGCTCGTCTGTCTCCACATGACATTGGCAGAATAGTCGATACCGGCTCAGTTGCCAAAAATTAAAAAAAAAAAAAAAATCTTGACTGTAATAGTGTTTATTGTATTTTTTTGCAAACTGTGCACTTAAAAGAGCCTTTTTTAACTTCTGTCTAATGCTATAATAAATGGAGTATAGATGTACTAGAAACTTCGGTATTTTACTCTAGCGTTTCTTTTAAATCAATCTATACGAATCTGGAATAAAAAGACGATGTCACTTTTTTGGGTTTATAAAACACTGTGCTACGTTGACCAAAAGACGTTTTGTATTCCGCTGTTTTCTTTTTCAAAACATGACAGATCTCAATTATTTTTACATCAAAATTTAGACGAAAAGTATATCTATGCTTCTATTATTTTCTTTTTTGTCAAAAACTTATCACGTTTGTCTAATAGTCATCTGAACATCACGGTAAAAATGTGTGATTTTGAAGTATATAGTATTCTTTTATTAAGTTTCGGAAAAACATAAAAATAGGGGCCACGTATTATACATACGTCAGGGGCGGACTTCTTTGACAGGACTACACTAATATGCTATCTCCTATCCTTTTTTAAATGAAATGGAAAGAAAGAGATGCGGTGAACTTTAAGTTTAGTTTTTGAACAAGGGAATCGGATCAGTGGGTTGTTCTGAAGAGCTGGTAGGCCAGCTGGTGGATCTTTGGACTCTCGGTGGTAGGCCATAACATCGGCTGCCGGCAGAAGTTACCACCCACCAGACAAAGTCTTGCCGCCAAGCGATTCGTCGTGTTCCCCCATGATGTCTGGTGAAGCCGTACGGAAGACGGGTCTGAGCAGTTGTGTTGCGATGTGTGCCGGGTACACGCCAATTGTTGTTGGTCGTGGAGGGTCTCCAGATCAATCTCCCTCTGGCGCAGCATCGTTGGTCGTGTTGTTGGGTTTAATATTGCATCACCTCGCTCAACTGCCGTCTTCCTTCCTATCCTCTCAGTTCTTTTGAGAGTTAAACTAGCACTCTTTACCATCAACGACAGTATTAATCAGGTCAAGCGCTAATTTATTGTTATTAAAAAAAAGATCAGCACTGACAGCTGAATCAAGTACGCTATAAAATTCAATTTATACAAACGTGGCCTTATTGCGCAGAATTTAGTGCCCAAGTACTATGGAGGACGCATAGAGGTGACTTTGAAAAGACCTCTCCGCACCTCGAAGAACAGATCACAATATTGGTTGTAATATATGCACATTTATTAATTGTCCTTACATTGATACTGTCGATTTTTCCGGCGCATTTAGATTTATCAACCGTCCTGACTGATCAGGGTTTTGGGTCCCTCGTCCTTAATAATGCAATAAAGCTTATAATCGTGAATTTTAAGGTTATTTCGCGCTTATTAGTCGAGCATTTAGTACACGGTTAGCGGTCATAACGTATGCCTGGTCTTTGCTCTGGACAATATATTTATCATTACAAGTGTCTTCAAGAATAAAGTGAAAGGCCTCCTAACAAATTAGCGCGCTTTACCATCAACGATTGCATCACTGCTTACCATCAGGCAATATTTGAAGTCTAGAATAGAATGCATTTTTTTAAAATTTAATTCGTAAGTATTGTATATGTATAATTAATCTATAAACAGATTACACTATAAAATGAATGATTATTCCAGTGCGCGGCAAAGTCCACAGATAATATTTTTTTCAGCTTACGATGGCAGTTGCTAGATGGAGATATAATACTTTTCACATTTGGGCCAATAAACATCCGCAGTGTCATAGGGTCTATTACATGTAGTTGAAAGTATTGTTACTCAGTTTTTTCTTTAGAAGCCTATCTTGATCAATTTTCTAAGTAAGTTGTTCAAAAAAGAGTCATGACTGTTCTTAAGAGGGGACTTAAGTGGCGCGTTCTCTATATAAACGTATTCCGCTGTTTTCTTCGTGGATAACGCTTTTAGAGCATTTTTTTTTTCTACAGTTCCACACCTTGATTATACGTGCCCCTATCATTTGATTTTTCCAAAACTTAATTAACAAATGAAATAATCATATTTCTTCAACCAATCAAATCAATGTATCAATGTTGTGCATTGATAAAATATTAAACTAAGGTAGATATGTCATTAGCGCACTGAAAATGAAGCGTACAAAAGGAAGGAAAGTCCTGCATCTCGCCTTAGTCATTCTCGATACACTCGTAAAAACAAACGACAAACACTAACAGCGCAAACGACAAACACTAGCCATCTTTTTCTTCTCTATGCTTTAGATTGTGCCCCATCTCACTCACACTGTACCAATGTATGCCGAATAAAAATATGCATGTGTGCTGCTGCTGTGTTCGGCACATTTTTTTTGGTCAGTTTGTTAGAATATATCGTATCTGTTTAATATTTTATCAATGATGTTGTGTGTCAATGTATTTCGAAATTCCGAAAAATAACCCATTTTAACGGGATTTTCAGATGACTATTAGACAAGTGTGACAAGTTTTTGACAAAAAGAAAATAATAGAAGCATAGAGACACTTTTTCTCTAAATTCTGATATAAAAATTATTGAGATCAGTCGTATTTCGAAATAGAAAACAGCGGAATACGAAACGTCTTTTGGTCCACGTTTTTGTAGGTAAAATCAGTCTGGGCTGCAACTATCCCTTTCGCACTTAACGGGAAGAGGTTAGAAGCGGCGCGAAGGCAATAGTTTCTTCAAATACCTATTTTTCAAATTCCTCGGCACCAGAGTCACCTCTTAATAACCTAGACTAGGATCCAAATGACATAATACATACTTTCGCGTTGCGTTTAGGACAAACCAACGGTTTTCCGGCTGAGCTAAATCGACAGGAGCTTCGTAGGGACAATGTTTAAAACTATCTGTGTTATGCGTTGGATTTCCCAAAATAACATTACATGTGAGCTCGTGCAGGATAATTATATGCGCTAAATCGGCAGAACTTTATTAAGGACTGAACGGTAAAACTAAAAAAAAAACACCGTTTATTGCTAGGTAATTCCATCACATTTTTTTTTGTGTTGCGGTTGTAATTTTCATAGACTTCTTCCGACGGACGGGTGACAGAAGGGACTATTACCGGCTAAAACTTGCCTTGATATTTCACCTCTACCTATGGCTGGCGGTGCGGGATTCAACTAATTCCAAGTAAGTTTTCTACCAACTCTATTCTTTTGGGCTAGGAATAACACGGTATCATCTCTATAGACCTACCATTTGACAGCAGCTGTCAGTGTCAATAAAACGCGGGAAAGTAACTAACATTAGGGAAAGACCGGGAAAACTGAAGTATGCAAATATGGCCGCCGTGTTACATTGTGTATTCTAAATTTTTATTCCATCATTTATAAGGATGTATTTAGATGCGAAATACAAATAAGATTCAAATATTGTGTACGAACCTTTGACTTTCCTTATCACAAGGGGACAATTTGCATTCTTTTAGAAAAATATATTTTTCGTTTCTGACACACTACAGAATTATGAATGAATAATGTGAAGTACCTACGTTTATCTTTTTCAATATTTTATCTATGACAGTTTCATTGAATGAAAAAGATGATTTTGATAGCTACTTGAGATTAAAAAATAAAGTAGATTTTGCTTGTATGAATGGTACGTTTTTATCATTATTTTAGTTTTAAGTATTTTATCGTAACCAGCAGCTAGCTGCAGTATTTGCGTAACACACTATCAGTAGCAATGAGTTTCATTTTGACAGTTCAACAACATTCATTGCGTTATTTACGTTGTCGAGTAGACTACAACAGCAACTATAACGCAATGGATTAGCAATATGTGTAGGTACTTCAAAACTACTCAGAATGAGATCGATAGAGTGTTATTCAATTAGAGTACTTATTAGAATGAGGATAAAGAACACCATGATTTGTAAATCGATGAAAAATCCTTGCCTTGCCAACGGTTACGAGGAGATCGTAATAAAAATTAATGGAATATTAATTTAGAAGCTTTGTTGCTGCTGTGTTTACAAGCTCATTAATTGATTTGGAAGTTCTTTTTTGATTGATGAATTCTGGCCAGTGAACGTGTGAACTTAGCTTTAAGTACCCATAAGCTAATCTTTAAATTTTATGTTTCTCTTGAACGGAAACAGGACATACTAGGCTCCGTAGTATTAGATAATGCATACCACTCTACTAACCACTGGTAGGCCTATTCCTGCTTGTGAATCCAGCATTTGTACTGAGGTCTATGCGCTGGCACGCTGCAACGTTCTTAGGGATGAAGAGGCTCCGCATGCCAAACTATCCTCGAGTGTTTGCTCGGAGCCAGCGACGGCGTACCGAAGGATCCCGAAGCATCCTCAAAGCTGCCTATGCAGTAATCTCAAGCATACCGAAGTGGTATTTTTGTTACTACGATCATCATCATCATCATCAACCTTTTTATCGTCCCACTGCTGGGCACCGGTCTCCTCTCATACAGAGAAGGATTGAGCGTAATCACCACGCTTGCTCAATGCGTGTTGGCGATTTCAGACTTAAAAGTCCAGGTTTCCTCAAGATGTTTTCCTTCATCTTCAGTCATTGGTGTCCAAGATATACTTAGAAAGTACATATATATAACTTTAGAAAAGTTGCATTGGTACTTGCCTGACCTGTTATAATCGAACCCGCGCACTCATACTTGATAGGCTGGTGTTTTAACCACTAGGTCACCACGACTTTTTCTTTTTTTTTTGTATTTTTGTTACTACGACCATATAAATATCATGGAAACTACTTTATTGCCATGAAGTTAATACATAATGCTTATCACCTAAAATCCTCAGCCGCGCTGATAATGTTCGCCAGGCCTTAGGCACTGACGTATAAATTAGGCGTCCTGTGATGATTCAGCACTTTTCATTCAATATTAGCTTTGCATGGTATAATTACAGTATTCGTATTGAAGTTTAGAAAGAGTCTGTCACGCAGCGCAAGCGTGCAAAAAAAAAGTATGTACTAGCATACTTTTTTTGCACGCTTGGGTGGCGCTGCTTGTCAAAGGAAATGTCAAACTCAGAACATTTAAAGTTAGTTCCCAATTTTGCCACACGCATAGATAATGTGTATCGATCTGTGACGTGAATTCCCAAGGCCGATTGACTGACAAGGCCAAACGCTTCTTTGTTCCAGGTAGTTGTTTTGGAATGGCGAAACCTAGGTTAGCAATTAACAACGGTGGCGTCTTTATAGATACCGCAAAACAATTCTTTTTGGACTGATTTCTTTTTTAAGTTTTCAATATTGTACGGGCACGCTAGTATGAATAAAAGTTTGAATAAGGAACACAGTCGTGCGAAGCCAAAGAAAAAAAAAAGAAGTTTTTTTTTTAAAGGGGGATAATTCTAGTAATTTTAATTATCTACGTTTACAGGAAAGGTACAACACCACACACACAATAAATATAATAGGGTAGTTTAAGGTCTGATCAAAGTCTCTCTCTCTAATATAACTCTGATTTCTCCGCATTATTAACATGTCTTTGATATTTATTGTCGCTGCGACGATATTGGGAATACTTTTTAAAACACGATTACGAGAACAGCCGATCGGTTCTGAAAAAAATATGTGAAGTGAGTTCATAATTTTGTTTTAGTATTAGTTGGTTACATACTTTGTGGATGTATGAGGAACAGCGAGTAAAGTTCACTCCCACCTAGGGTTGCCAGACCGCCGGGAAATCTTACTTTTTTTTTTAGTTCGCCGTTCTTCCTCCGACTCTCGCTTTTTTTTTTAGCCGTTCTTTTTCCGAGAGAGTCTCTGTCGACGACTGTCCCGGATTTAATTTATAACTTCCTGTCTGGCAACCCTACTCCCACCAGACAAAGTCGTGCCGCCAAGCGATTCGTCTGGTGTTGTTGTGTCGGGAGTTTGGTCGTAGAGTCTCCAGATCAATCTCCCTCTAGCGCAGCTTCGTTTGGTCGTGTTGGTATTGGGTTTAACATTGCATCACCTCGCTCAACTGCCGTCATCCTTCCTATTCCTTAGTTTTTTAAGTGCATTGCATTACTGCTTACCATCAGGCGGGATTGCAGTCAAGCACTAGTTTATAATTATTAAAAAAAATCCTCCATAGATAAGGAAGGATCCTCCGGCCAGACGGGTGTTATGTCTAACGGGGACTGGCCCAACGGTTGATGTTGGGAAGTTGTATGTATGCTAATTGCACGGTAAACTCTGCTTGCGAGATGTAGAAGTCGTGTGACGACAGTATGACGCGTTTATTTGGGGCATTTGTAGGTATCGCTACAAGTTTTATTTAGAATCAGCCAGCTGGCCTTCTGGTGCAATTTGGTATTGCATTTGCACCGGAAGGTTTGATGTCAAGATGTTCAATGCTCAGTTAATTTTTACATCAGCATCAATAACTGTAAAACTGAAATAGTTTCGTATGGCCACCAATACCTACAGATAAGTAAGTAATCAATGTCGTCTGTAATTCGAGTGTAGTAAAAAATCGTTAGATGTTTTCGAATTAACAGTTTTTATTGGAAAATAAATTTTCATATAAAAACTTTTTTCTATTGCATTGAACATGAACACGCGACTGTATAATAAGATAAGAGTACATGATAGCTTTTTTGGCGACAGATAAGTTCGGCTATAGTAGGTACTTCCCCCAGTAAAAACTTTATGCAAATTTTTAGTTTTCAAAGGAAGTCTGATTTGCATCTATTACCATAAGCTACATATTATTTACTTATAAATTATATGATTATACAAAAAAAATGGACAAGTAAATATTTGATTACAATGTTACAACTACGCGTAAACATGCAAATGTCCAAAAATACTGAGTCTTGACTATACAAAAAAAACAACATGGCCGTTGATTGCTACGCTGAGCCCGCTTTGGCGCCAGTTTTTGCTTAATAATCTACCATCCTTCTCCCACGCGTTTGATGTTTATACTTTTGTCGCGCTCTTATATGCATCTAGCATTGTATGTTAATTATCTAGGGATTTGCTATTTTGTTGTGTTATGTCATAATGTAATAGCCTTCATTATTCATGATATGAGATTCTCAGAATCTCAGTAGGTACTCTAATATTTCATACTTTAAGAATATCTAACTACTGAGGAGTTTCTTGCACCACTTCTCAGCGAAAGTATTAAGAGGGGACTCTAGCTCTAGTGGCGCTTTCTCTATACAAACGTGTTCCGCTGTTTACTTCGTGGATACCGCTTATAGAGCAATTTTTTTTCTACCATTTCACACCTTGACTAATTGTCATTTCATTTTTTTGCAAAACTTTTTTTTTTATAAGTATAAATTAGTGCTTGACTGCAATCCCGCCTGATGGTAAGCCGTGATGCAATCGTTGATGGTAAAGCGCCCTAGTTTATTAAGCCTTTTACTTAGAAAACTTAGGAATAGGAAGGATGACGGCTTAATTTATAAATGAAATATTTCTTAATACCGAAAAATAACCCATTTTTACCGCGATATTCAGACGACTGTTAGATAAATGTGATAAGTTTTTGGCAAAAAAGAAAATAATAGAAGCATATTATGTATACTTAAAATTAGCCTGAGCTGCAACTGGCCCTCTCGCACTTTACGGGGAGAAGTTGGCAGCGGCGCGATGGCAATAGTTTCTTCAAATACCTATTTTCCAAATTCCTCAATTTTTTTTTTTGATATGGCCTCTCGTAGTTGACCTTGAGAGGTCGTGACTACTTAACCGGACTATCCTGTAGCTGCCTTAAATGAATTTAAAGCCTCCAGCCAGGGCAACTAAAAACTAAGCGACTACACGCTAAGGGCACCCCCTGTGGGGTATGAACCTCGGCTTAGGGCGTCGCTGGAGAGAACAGCAAGGGACAGCTGGATCTAAGTTTAATTCCTCAGCACTAGAGTCCCCTCTTAAATCTGGTGAAGGGTAGGCATTTTGGGGGACTGTCATTTAATTTTGATGTTCTAAAAATGCTGTTATTTTAATTTAAAAGGTGTGAGTTTTTTGTTATCACATTGAAGGTCAGTGCATCTTCATCTTTTTATTAATTAAGAATAAATTAAGATACAAATAGGACAAAAGAAAAATATTACTTTAGGCCAGAGACAAAATCAAATCATTATAAAAAAAAAAACAATCCATTAACCGTATCACAATTTGTTTGTGGTTCTCTCAAATATATTAGCTAATTATCATTTGTTGTTATAAAATAGTTGACAGTTTTTGTTAATATGTTAGAAACCTTGGCCCTGGAGAAACTACTGAAGGCACAAGGAAGAGGCAATTGAAAAAACACAGGTGGGTTTTAGTCAGTAACATGTCTGACATACCCTTCCGCTCCGCCACCGAGCGGGAGTGGCCATTTAATGATTTTCCATCCCAAAAAAAATAAAAGCACATTTTCTTAATATGAATTTCATTTACCTACATCAAAAGAATAGAATAAAAAAAGTATAAAGTAGAATTATTAATGTACACCATATAAATTACAGATTATAAATATGAAAATTAAAAATAAAAAGATTTATTATGAAAAAACAAAAGAAAAATGCATGTTACTAAACGGCTGAAGGGACTTAATTGCAGTTTGTATAAGGGTAAATGAACTGGATCAGATTTCCCATGCACAAGTCTCAATCCTGTTGGAATATGAGAAACAAAACGATCCTGCCCTAATCCAGATCATGGTAAGCATACAAACATGCAAAAAGCTTCAACCAGCAAATAAAGAAAATTTAATATTTCCTCTTTGTACCTAATAACAGATTAGATAAATCCACACATACACACATGCTTTTTCAGCTATATCAGTAATGTCAAAGATAATAATCACAGAAAATACATGTTTGTTGACAAGTACATCAGTAGACAATAAGTTTGAGTTTGAATCTGTCAAAAAAAAAAAGAAACTAATGGATGAATATGTACCTAATAAAAAAATAAATATTAGGAATATCTAACGAGGCTGTATTATAAGTATGTTATTGAGAAAGCGAATTCAACACATTTGGCTACCTTTTTCAAGTTTTATCTGATTCTTAAATCCAGACATGATAAATAACTAGATTTTGGTTGTTATCTACATTACTTTATATTCTGGCTGTTCTGCTTAATTCAGAATGATGTAAGCTTACATTTACAGGAATCAATAATATAATGTATACATATGTATATATCTTTGTATGTGTGGATGAAGTCAAGTATCTATCGATTCTTATCAAGGAGTATTTGTGTTGTATTATGATTATTTTGTCTGTTTAATTAGGAAAGTTGTAAGTATGGCATCGATTTACATTTGTTTACAAAGCTTGTTACCATATAATTCTGCTAAAAGTAGCATTAATATCCAGTTCTCAGAACTCTTTAGAAGCACATGACGCCTTTCACCGGTTTCTTCTCCAAAATACTTATTTGACGTATTTTTTTTTTAATCCGCGTCTTTACATACGTGTTAAAGCATCAATCCATACAGCCAATAGTACGTTCTATTTAGCATTTAAATTGCAAATATATGAGAAGGCTTATGTGGGGCACTCACCTCAGACAGCAATCGCGAATTACAGCAAAAAATCCAACGATGTTAACCACAGTTAATTATTATATCACTACACACAAATCCAATGAGGCACCAAACAAAGTTCGAGTTCATTCGTCTGCACGTAAGTCACCGATAATAAAAACAGGCGCGATTTTCATAGAATTACTTTGTTATTTTATTGCGAGCCATTTTCGCGAATGCGTCACAACACAGCGGTGCGCACGAGTCGAAGTGATGAACAATCTTGACTGCCCAGTTGCCCACCTGCTCGGAGTTGCCAATTTGCTAAATATAATTCGCCACGTTTTGACTTTTAGCGAGATACATAAAATTTGCAGAATAGAATGCATAAGATGTGTATTGTGTTGGTTGAGTAAGAGAGGGTAAAACTGTTTCTACTTCTTTCTTAGTTTTTATCCATCAACCGCGTTTTTACTGCTATTTTACCATATACGCAAATTAAATGTTTACATCGCAAGCCTTTTTTTTTGGACAAATAACACAGATTGAGCTAGCCCCAAAGTAAGTTCGAGACTTGTGTTATGGGATACTAACTCAACGATACTATATTTACTATAGATACATATATAGATAAACATCCAAGACCCAGGCTAATCAGGAAAATATCGTGTTACATCATGACCTGGCCGGGGATCGAACCTGGGGCCTCCACGTCGCAGGCTGGCGTATTGACCGCTGCGCCATGGAGGACGACATATTTAACCTGTTAAAATTATTATGTATATAAGAACACTATTTAGCTTTATTTATTAGACTAAGGGCTTTGTTTGGCTTTCGTTCCATAATGTCTGTTATTCTAAACATATATTTGCAAATGATCTACCTTAAAACATTAATGGTTATTTCCGTAGGTTTTCCGTAAGATTTTGAAGTACGGACGACAGCAGGTCAAGCTACCCCAAACTGTCAGATATTCCCAATCAACCTTGAGCCTTAACGCGTTAGAGATAAAGTTAAAAGTCTAATAAGGAAATCTGACAGATTGTAGTAGCTTGATGTGCTGTCTTCTGATCTTTGAAGTGAAGACTTCTTTAGCGACGTTGTGTACTTATTTGGGATAGTAAAACAAAATTTAAACTCGCGCCAAGACACGTGATCCTGATAAAAAAAAATCTTAAGAAGGTGGAAAAGCAAATTGCGGGGCGTACGAGAGGAATTCATTTACCCAGGCCTTGACTTTTTACCGCGTGGCTAAAATGTATGCCCTTTCTTGCTGTTTTAAGCGGCGCAGGTCGCTTACGTGAGTATGCCTGTGTGTTTGTATGGAAGACAGCAGGCCAAGCTACCCGAAACTGTTAAATATTTCCAAATTTCCAACTTGAGCCATAACGTTTTAAAAATAATGTTGTAAATCTAATAAAGAAATCTGTCAGACTGTAGTAGCTCGATGTACTGTCGTCTGTACTATCATATATCGTGTCATCTTTACTCGGTGGTAGGCCATAACATCGGCTGCCGGCAGAAGTTACCACCCACCAGACAAAGTCTTGCCGCCAAGGGATTCGTCGTGTTCCGGCATGATGTTTGGTGAAGCCGTACGGAGCACGGGTTTGAGCAGTAGTGTTGCGATGTGTGGCGGGCACGATGCGCCAAATGTTGTTGTGTCGGGAGTTTGGTCGCGGAAAGTCTCCAGATCAATCTCCCTCTAGCGCAGCATCATTTGGTCGTGTCGGTCGTCTTGGGTTTAACATTGCATCACCTCGCTCAACTGCCGTCATTCTTCCTATTCCTAAGTTTTTAAGTGAATAGGCTTAATAAACTAGTGGGCTTTACCATCAACGATTGCATTACTGCTTACCATCAGGCGGGATTGTAGTCAAGCACTAGTTTAAAATTATAAAAAAAAAAATACTACAGTTTGCTACGCACATTTACGGATGTTGATTGCTGATAACTCGACAGTTTGTATATTTGTAAACTTCGTGTAATAGCTTTACTACCTAGAAAGGCAACTCGTTCCAAATTATTCCCCATTTTAATATAATTAAGTAATCAAAAATACATAACTTTAATATTCAAGTTTTCACTTCTATCGGCATCTCGCAGTGCAAACCTTATTTATTTTTCATTCGGCCTATATTGACCCGTTGTTTCGTTCGTTGTTTTGTTAAGCGATTCGTCGTGTTCCGG
The DNA here is from genome assembly GCA_017933935.1 of Sesamia nonagrioides. Taxonomy (NCBI): domain Eukaryota; kingdom Metazoa; phylum Arthropoda; class Insecta; order Lepidoptera; family Noctuidae; genus Sesamia; species Sesamia nonagrioides. Next base: position 984,516 of record JADWQK010001864.1, read on the forward strand.
CATGATGTCTGGTGAAGCCGTACGGGGGACGGATCTGAACAGCTGTGTTGTAATATGAGCCAGGTACGATGCGCTAAATGTTGTTGTGTAGGGAGTTCGGTCGTGGAAGGTCTCCAGGTGAATTTCCCTCTGGCGCAGTAACTTTGGTCGTGTTAATGGGTTTAACATTGCATCACCTCGCTCAACTGCCGTCTTCCTTCCTATTCAATCGGTTAAAGTGAATAGGCTCCTAATAAACTAGCGCACTTTAATATCAACAATTGCATCACTGCTTACCACTTGGTGGGATTGCAGTCAAGCACTAGTTTATAATTATATAAAAAAAAAATTAGAAGCAGATGGGTGCTCATATAACGTCAACCTACCAACCTTGTACTTTATCCTATGATTAATATTATTGTCAAAAATGATTCAAAAACAAACAGAATTTCTACCCAAAATCTCCTCAGATTAAAAATATTCGCAATAATTTGGCAACACTCTTCAGAATTACCTACCCGATATAGAAATAGTCATGCGTCATTGAGTAGAAGAGACGGCAGTAACTCTGATAACAGTTGTGCGAAAGAGATAAAACACACATATAGAAAAAATATAAAATATATACGCATAATATTATGGTAATGTTACTTTACAATGAGAAAACGAGCCGAAATGCTGTACAGTTAAACAATTTAGTAATTCAAGCTTATTTGTACAATGCACATTGATAATCGTTATTTATATATGCCTGTAAAGTTATGGAGTACTGCAGCCATATTTGGGCTGGTGCTGCTAAGTGTCACCTAGCCACTTTGGATTCGGTAGAGAGGCGTGCGAAGAGGTTGATTGGTGACCCTGATTTAACTCGAGACGGTCTCCAAAGCCTGGAGCACAGCCGTAGAATTGCCAGCCTTTCGGTGTTCTATAGGATGCATTTTGGGGAGTGTGCGAGGGAATTGCATGATTTAATTCCCCCATCTCCGTTCCACCATCGGACGACCCGTCGCACGGCGAGTTTCCACCCTTACGTTGTTAAGACGAAGAGTTTCTTTCATTCAAATACTTAGGAAGATAAATTGATTTGAAATGTCGCATGACGTCACGCCGTGGCACATAATATACCACGGCGTGACGTAATTAGCCCCCACTCCGGAACTTTAATACGCTATATCTGAGTAGTTTTTGTTAATTTCGACAAAATAAAAAACTACGGGTCTTAATATTTTTTATTATTTATAAGACGGACTATTTTTTTTTATTTTCATACCTTGGATTTATCTCTATATCGACTCACTTGCGACAAATCAATAAAAAAAAAAAAATGTGCCTCATGATTTGATTGATCTGCAAAAAGAAACGTGTGTTGAAACTTGTGTTGCCTTATTGAATCGGTACAGAAATGAAGGAATATTGGATCGAATTGTGACATGTCATGAAAAGTGGATTCTGTATGATAATCGTCGTCATGACCTTAAGCTAGCTACGAAAATATCCGTATATATGGCAATTATGCTGCCAAACCTTCTATATTCTGCTAAGACATGGTGTGTGTACCGCCACCACATACGTACTCTAGATCGTTTTCACCTTAAATGTCTCCGATCCATTATGAAGAACAAATGGTCTGACAGAGTGCGAAATACCGAAGTCCTGCGACGAGCCAATGTTCGTGGCATTGAGGCTTATTCAATGCGTCGACAGCTTCGGTGGTGCGGACACGTATCACGTATGGCGGACGAAAGAGTGGCGAAGCGCATCTTCTTCTCCGAGCTGGAGCAGGGCAAGCGAAAGCATGGCGGACAACTCCTCCGGTTCAAGGAAGTCTTAATACGACATATGAAGAGATGCAATATAGAACCCTCTGAATGGGAGCGTTTGGCAGCAAAACGGTCAGAATGGCGCAGAATGGTGTACGGACAAGTGCGCGAGTTTGAGGAGCAGCGCAAAGCTGACCTCGATGCCAAACGCGAACAATTAAATGCTCGCCCACTTGCTGCCATTAAATGCAACTACGTCGACGGCGTGCTTACGTGCTCTCAGTGTGCACGAAGTTTCGCCGCCAAGATAGGCTACATAAGCCATCTTCGGGCGCATGAGCCCCAAATCATCGGCTAGGAGTCGAAGTGGTCGCCGTGGCCGAAATCGGTGGGGAACATCATCATGATAATCGTAAAAGAAAAATGCAATGGCAAACCCCAGCAATCCAAGTTACCCGAAACTGTGAAATATTCCCAATCAAGCTTATCATCAACCTTTTTTTTGTCGTCCCACTGCTGGGCACAGGTCTCCTCTCATATAGAGAAGGATTGAGCGTAATCACTACGCTTGCTCAATGCGGGTTGGCGGTTTCCTCAAGATGTCTTCCTTCACCTTCAGTCATTGGTGTCGAAGATATACTTAGACAGTTCATTTAACTTTAGAAAAGTTATATTGGTACTTGCCTGACCTGGAATCGAACCTGCACACTCATACTTGAGAGGCTGTTGTTTTAACCACTAGGCCACCACAACTTCTATGATGATAATATACAGTATGTTAAATAACAGAGGGCGTTCCCTTAAACTCGTTAATATACAGTATGTTAAATAACAGAGGGCGTTCCCTTAAACTCGTTAATATATATCATTAATAGATTAAAATAAAAATATCAGCATAGAAAAATAAGCATAAAAAAATCCGATAAAAAAAAAATTCTAATTGGAAATAAATTTGAAACCTCCTGTTTTAAATCAAAATAGTAGTCGTCATGTATAAACAAATTGCGACGTTGCCGTTTTTCATGTTCGCGTGTACAGTGTGTTTCTTTTACATGTCAATTTAAAATTTTTATTGAATATTTTCTTATTGGAATTTTTTTTTATTATTTTGTTTTCGAATGAAAATATTTTTTTTAGCATGTATGTATGCTATACTACTTCGGGTTAACGGGAACGCCCTCTGTTAGTTAACATACTGTATATCATTAATAGATTAAAATAAAAATATCAGCATAGAAAAATAAGCATAAAAAATCCGAATAAAAAAAAATTCTAATTGGAAATAAATTTGAAACCTCCTGTTTTAAATCAAAATAGTAGCGTAGTATCATAAACAAATTGCGACCTTGCCGTCTTTCAAGTTCGCGTGTACAGTGTGTTTCTTTTACATGTCAATTTAAAAATTTTATTGAATTTTTTCTTATTGGAAAAATTAAAAAAAAAATTGTTTTCGAATGGAAATATTTTTTTTAGCATGTATGTATGCTATACTATTTCGGGTTAACGGGAACGCCCTCTGTTAGTTAACATACTGTATATCTAATAATGAACTTCTTTATTGATCTTCTTGTATGATAATCGTAAAAGAAAAATGCAATGGCTAACCCCAGCAGCCCAAGTTACCCGAAACTGTCAAATATTATTAATCAAGCTTGATCTTTAACGCTTTAGTGATATAGCTGAAAAGGTAATAAATAAATCTGACAGATTGTAGTAGCTTGACCTTGATGTGCTGTCGTTTGTTCATACTTAAAGATTACCTGATTGGAACTTGTTTGAATATTCTGCCATACTTGGCAAACTGGTACAATATCGGTTGGGAACATCCACCCGTTTTCCTTGATATTGTTGTTTGCTGTTTGTTTTTAGGGTTCCGTAGCCAAATGGCAAAAAACGGAACCCTTATAGATTCGTCATGTCTGCCTGTCCGTCTGTCCGTCCGTATGTCACAGCCATTTTTTTCCGAAACTATAAGAGCTATACTATTGAAACTTGGTAGGTAGATGCATTCTGTGAACCGCATTAAGATTTTGATGCAAAAATAAAAAAATAATAATAAATATTGGGGGCATATTGGGGGCTCCCCATACTTAGAACTGAAACTCAAATTATTTTTTCATCAAACGCATACGTGTCGGGATCTATGGATAAGTCTTCAAAAATGATATAATTTTTTTTTCTAAACCGAATAGTTTGCGTGACAGACGCTTCCAAAGTCCCCCCCCCCCTCTAACTTCTAAAATAAGAAGATGAAAAATCTAAAAAAAAATATATATGATGTACATTACTATAAAAACTACCAACGAAAATTGTTTTGAACGAGATCTAGTAAGTTGGTATTTTTTAATACTTCGTAAATCATAAACCGCTTATTACCGCGTAATCTTTCATACAAATAACTTAAATCCTTTAATTTTATAAATCAATGGTACGGAACCTTTGTGCGTGAGTCCGACACGCACTTGGCCGGTTTAAGACTGGGACTGGGACTTATCATCAGGCGGGATCGCAGCCAAGCACTAGTTTATAATTATTTAAAAAAATAAATCTGCAGCACACACATATTTACACATAAAATATTGTTAAAATCAAGGTTGTGCATGATTTTCATTTTGTAACATATGGACTATGGTACCCTATTACATAACACTGTTTTTTGACGTATTTATTTATCTACCTTTTAAATTAGAACAACAAAAGATTTGCCTTAGATACCATTTATCTTATCAAAAATTCTAGCTATTTTCGTCGGGTTTTGCCAACAATACTATGAATCCGTCATCGGATTATCATGTAGGGACGACAGCAGGTCAAGCTACTTACACCAAACTGTCAAATATTTCCTATCAACCTTGAGCCTTAATGCTTTTGTGATAAAGTTGAAAATCTAATAAAGAAATCTGACAGATTGTAGTAGCTTGATGTGCTGTCTTTTGTACTTACTTAGATCATAATCCTCTCTTCCTCCTTTCTGCTTGGAAGGAGTATTCAATCAGCCGATGGATGATGTAGACATCTTATCGTAAAAAGTTATGTGACTTTAGCTCAAAGTTCGAGAAGTTGTTTTTTTAAATAATTATAAACTAGTGCTTGACTGCAATCCCGCCTGATGGTAAGCAGTGATGCAATCGTTGATGGTAAAGCGCACTAGTTTATTAAGCCTATTCACTTAAAATACTTAGGAATAGGAAGGATGACGGCAGTTGAGCGAGGTGATGCAATGTTAAACCCAAGACCAACACGATCTGGAAAGGGAGATTGATCTCTCCGCGACCAAACTCCCGACACAACAACATTTGGCGCATCGTACCCGGCACACATCGCAACACAACTGCTCAGACCCGTCCTCCGTACGGCTTCACCAGACATCATGCCGGAACACGACGAATCGCTTGGGGGCAAGACTTTGTCTGGTGGGTGGTAACTTCCGCCGGCAGCCAATGTTATGGCCTACCACCGAGTATATTAAAAAAAAAATAGGAGATTACGAACTTTTAAGCAGAATAACTGGAATCGCGTTGGAATGAAAAATTTATAAAAATAGCTAAGAAAAAAAAAAAGAGTGAGGGATTGGTGTTTAAGTCAGGTACCTTAACCTATAAACAGGCTGCACTTCGACAGCCTCCGTGACTTAGCAGTAGCGAACGCAGCCGCTGCGCAAGGAGGCGCGTGTTCAATCCCCGCGCAGTGCAAATATTTGTATGCATGAATATGTCATTTTACACGTGCACCCTGTGGACCACGTATACCCAGTGGGCATACAGCGACCTGCGCGTATCGTATAACAATGCTTCAAGGTGCTTGTTAGCGACGCGCTCAATACTGTGTGGGTTTTTAATGATATTATTTTTATAATGTAAACTAAAGCACTAAGTGGCATCACTAGTTTAGTACGGAGGGATGGGACACAGTGACATGCTGGTCACACTCGGCGAGCCCCCCTCCAGTCTGCCAATAATCGTTAACTAACACGCACGTCTGCCTATCAATCACAAAAATCGGCCATCTTGTATCGTTACAAAAGTTGCAATAAACGTGATTTTCAAAAACAAGTGCTTTCTGTTGCACAAACCCAAGCAGCATTAACCATCAACAGTGCTCTTGGGGCTGCCGTGGCTCTGTAGCGCTTTAGGGATGTCCGCGGAGGCAAGAATCGACAACGGGAGAGGGAGATTTCAATTCCCTTCCCGGGCCGTAGAAGACGCACTGGGCGCAGGGGAAGGGCGAACAACGCCCTTTTCCGGCCCCCCATGAATGGGTTCAGGGGCGAGGGACATGCAGAAGTCCCCGCCCCCTATTCGATGGACCCCGAGAGTACTAACGATGCACGCGAGAGTGTCGGCGCGCGCTTTAGAGGCGATGCACGGGTCCTACCCCGTGTTAAACTATTAACACCTCACTACCCCGTGCAGAAGGCGAGGTCCGGACAGACCGGGCCAGCACAAGAGTGTGGGGCTGCGGCAGAATCAAGGACTCCCGCGGCTCCGTGCGCACTTGACCGGAGAGACATCGGGGTGGCTTTTATTCAGTAGGAGTCTGACAGACCCCGTCGCCCACCCCAGAGCGGCGGACACCCATTATGGCTTTTCCACACAGGAAACAAAAAAAAAAAAATGGCGAGGGTCGACGGGTTCGCCGCGATCATGCGGAAACGTGCTTTCACGGCGCGCTTGTGCTCCTCCTCTAATGGCATCCTGAATGTGTTCTCGGATCGGTGGCACTCGCCCCTCTTACGTAGGTGGATGGGAGTCCAGACCCACTTTAGTTAATTTATTACTAACATTAGGAAAAGCTTTACTTGTACTAACATTATATGGATATTTACTTATGTCTTTTTTTTCCGAAATAAAATTTTTGAATTTGAATTTGAATAGCAGACTGGTTCGACTGCCGGGAGGTAAGTCTCGACTCTCGACTGAGATAGGTTTTTCGTTCTCGATCGAGACCGAAATCCATACTAATATTAATTGCGAAAGTCTCTGTCTGTCTGTTTGTCTGTCCGACTTTCACGTCAAAACTGCCGAACCGATTGTGATGAAATTTTGTACACAGATATTCTAGAGCCTGAGAAAGGACATAGGCTAGGTATATAACATCTTGCTATGACCAATAGGCGAAGAGCAGTAACAAAAAAATGTTGCGAAAACGGGAGCTAACGCGGACGTACAAATTGCTCGCATTATTTTAACAGGCGCTTATTTTATATCAACTGAGTTCTTTTTAATTTACGACAACCACCGCGCGCTGTAAACTGAAGTCCGCGCGGACGGAGTCGCGGGAACAGCTAGTCGAGAATAAAATAATATAGTTTCGCCTCCTCTTTTATACCGCGTACTTTGAGGGACTGAAACAATTAGATGAAACCAGCGGCGGTGTTTCCGTCGGACTACAATTTAAGTGTCTTCAAGGCTAGAGTGAATAGGCTCTTAATAAACTAGTGCGCTTTACCATCAACGATTGCATCACTGCTTACCATGAGGCGGGATTGCGGTCAAGCACTAGTTTTTATTTATAAAATAAAACTGGCTTTCTGCCCGCGGCTTCGCCCGCGTGGAGTTCGGTTATATCGCGCTTTTTAGATTTCCCTCGGGAACATCAAATTTTTCCGGGATAATAGGTAGCCTATGTTCTTTCCCAGGGTCTAAAGATTGTCTGTGCCAAATTTCATCAAAATCGGTTGAGAGGTTTAGGCGGGAAAGCGTAACGGACAGACAGACAGACAGACAGACAGATAGACAGACAGACAGACAGACAGAGTTATTTTCGCATTTATAATATTAGTATGGATACGTCCTTTGTTTGACATCACTAATATCGGTCATTATCATTTATCCATGATGTGTATCCAATTATTGATAAAAAAACATTGTTTTCTGTATTGTTTGTTGTTGTTTTCTGTATAATTTGCATTTGCAAGTTCTAAAAAAAATTGTTTTCCATACTAATATTATAAATGTGAAAGTAACTCTGTCTGTCGTTCTGTCTGTCTGTCTGTTACGCTTTCCCGCTTAAACATCTCAACCGATTTTGATGAAATTTGGCACAGACAATCTTAAGACCCTGAGAATGGACATAGGCAACCTTTCATTCCGGAAAAAAATGATATTCCCGCGGGAAATCTAAAAAGCGCCATATAATCGAACTTCACGCGGGCGAAGCCGCGGGCGGAAAGCTAGTATTCGATAAAAATACTAGCTTTCCGCCTAAGCAAAACGTCAATTTTTCCAAAAATAGCTTTTTTTCCTGCCTAATAACATCCACCGTTACAACAAACTATTTTATAAAAAACTAAAAAAACATGCTTTTAAATGAAACAAAAAGGATAAAAATAATTTTAAAAAAAAGTGTGAGGCGCTTTGTGCCATAATTTTTGTATATTAAGCGCCTTACGATTTTTAAAAAAATATTTTTATCTTTTTAGTTTGATAAAAAAAAAACGAACGAACGAACTTTTTAAAACGGTTGGACATTTTACAGTAATGAGACGCTCACTCGTAGTCCAAAGAGTTAGAGACGGACAAACAAACAAACAAGCAAGCAAGCAAGCAAACAAGCAAGCAAGCAAACATACAAGTGAAGCTAATAAAAAGCATGTAATAATAACTTTTTGAATACAGTAAAAGCTCTTTATTCGCGAGGTATACGTTCCATAAATATGCCGCGAATACAGATACCGTGAATACGGAATGGTAATTTATAATTTATATGGGATTATAGGGGATACGTTCCTAGGTGACAAAATAAAAAAAACAAATATACAGGTTGGTGCTGACAATACGACAATAAATTAAACATCGTGTACCTCAACACATTCTCAGTCTACTCATAAAAAAATCATATAAATATATCTATTAGTTTATTCACAGGAAATTATTTTTCATTTTCTACATGATGTACATGTTGATAAGGAAGCGCTTAGAGGTTGATGACCGCCGCATCCAGCGGTACTAAACTGCGAAAAAGCAAGCCGATACAGGAACGCACTGTCGCCCGCTGATCGGAGGTCATTGAACCAATATTTTAAAGGATATTCTATTCCGTTTGCAATTTTATGCGATTTAGTTTGTTTGAAATTTTCGTTTATTTTTTTTTTATTTTTGATGCTAGGTTTTTTTCTATGGTTCAGGTTTATTCCTACGAACCAGCATGGTCTGTGTTTTCATTTATTGTTGTATTGTCAGCACCACTCTGTATATACAGGGTGTATCTGACATCGTAACGCAAACTTCGCGAAAAGGCTAGACCGCATGCCACTAATAAAATTATGATAGTCATTTATGTCGTTAATGAACGGTTACAGAATACACACTGTTTTAAAAAAAGGTGTCTGCTTGGCTTTTGAACGTTGCAAGCGTGCCGCCGTGCGGGTTTGTAGGTATGACGTTGATCCCTGATGTGAACTCTATTAAATCAGCTGATAAGATAGTTTTTCGGGTTTTGTTTTCATTGCGCTTTTTTATGTAATAAGCGAATTATTAATTTTTACTTTAAAATATTATTGGGTTATAAAAGTATAGTAATTGTGAACGGTCTGAAGTGAAAAAATACTACACATATTTTTTTTTAAATCATGAAAAAGCCGACGAAAAACTCCACCGCTGGGGGGCTCAGAATCATGTACTGGATCCATGGTACTCGGCAATGGTTTGAAGAATTTAGTATTTTTTTCTTGCTTGGCAGTTTTCAAAAGCTCCTTCAATTCAGACTGATACACAGCAGTTAAGTACATTAGCAATTTGCCTTATAGAAATAAGACTTTGTTCCATTGACGGACTATAAAGAATCGTTCATAAAGAAATCACTCTCTCGGTGGTAGGCCATAACATCGGCTGCCGGCAGAAGTTACCACCCACCAGACAAAGTCTTGCCGCCAAGCGATTCGTCGTGTTCCGGCATGACCTCTGGTGAAGCCGTACGGAGGACGGCTCTGAGCAGTTGTGATGCGATGTGTGGCGGGTACGATGCGCCAAATGTTGTTGTGTCGGGAGTTTGGTCGTGGAGAGTCTCCAGATCAATCTCCCTCTAGCGCAGCTTCGTTTGGTCGTGTTGGTTTTGGGTTTAACATTCGGTTTAACTTGTGCTTGACTGCAATCCCGCCTGATGGTAAGCAGTGATGCAATCGTTGATGGTTAAGCGCACTAGTTTATTAAGCCTATTCACTTAAAAAACTAAGGAATAGGAAGGATGACGGCAGTTGAGCGAGGTGATGCAATGTTAAACCCACGACCAAACGAAGCTGCGCTGCGGGAGATTGATGTGGAGACTCTCCACGACCAAACTCCCGACACAAGAACATTTGGCGCATCGTACCCGCCACACATCGCAACACAACTGCTCAGATCCGTCCTCCGTACGGCTTCACCAGACATCATGCCGGAACACGACGAATAGCTTGGCGGCAAGACTTTGTCGGGTGGGTGGTAACATCTGCTGGCACGCCGGCAGCCGATTTTATGGCCTTATCAATTATCCGAATTTTCGATTAACCAAAATAACCCTAGTCAAAGATATAATATTAAACTTAAGTAGATAAGTCACTAGCGCATTGAACTTGAAGCGTACAAAAGATTATAATTCTAATCTCTTGCCTTAGTTACTCTTGATACACTCGTAAAAACAAACGACAAACACTAACAGCGCAAATGACAAACACTAGCCATCTTTTTCTTCTCTATGCTTTAGATTGCGCCCCATCTCACTCACACTGTACCAACGTGTGAAAAGTACGCAGAATAAAAAATTTGCATGTGTGTGCTGCTGCTCCGATCGGCACATTTATTTCGGTTAATTTGTTAGAGCATAGCATATCTGTTCAATATTATATCAATAACCCTAGTTTTGTTTGATTCGGTAATCGGGATTTTACTGTACAGGGTATTAGAGGACACTTGGACGCCAAACACGTTTATTATCATACCAGGAAGTTTATATACATAATTATGAATACCTACAGAATATGATATGTATAACTGTGAATTTGAACAGTCTGCACATCGCAGTGTATTCTTTGGCAGAATGATCGCAATATTATGTTGGATAGTGTACAAGTTACATCCGGAGTTGTTTATTATACGGTCCTTGTAGAAACTAGAACTAATTTCCGTGCGTTCAGGCGCTTTTGCCATACCTATTATTGGAATCAATTGGGTTGTATCCTAAAAAATTATTTAATATCCATCAGATAGATTTATAAAAAATATTGAACACGTATTTTTTATTTTTTATTTCATTCAAATACTTAGGAAGATATATTGATTAGAAATGTCGCATGACGTCACGCCGTGGTACAAAATATACCACGGCGTGATGTAATTAGCCCCCACTCCGTAACTTTAATACGCTATATCTCAGTAGTTTTTGGTAATTTCGGCAAAATAAAAAATACGGATCTTGATTTTTTTTATTATCTATAAGACGGACTAATATTTTTTTCATCCCACCATCTCGGAAAGAGTATTTTTAATCTTCAATATCTGACTGGAAAAGCCGTTTTTATTCTCTAGAGGATAAAGTAAATTGAATTTAGAACATCGTGTGCACTAAGTTTGTAAATTAAAAAAAAAAAAAATTAAACCTATTTACTGTTACCTCTATGGTGCCGAATATATCATACAACTTTTTTTAATTTGTTAAAAACTCAGACTCGGAACCTTCTTGGTGTTCTTTTTTCAATTTTCTTTGTACGCGGTTCTTTACGCGGCATTTTTTCACGTCATTGTTAAACCTTATAATAAAAAAAAGAAACTTGAAAACAAGTGAAAAACTAAAATGAGTGATTCTAGCGACGAGGAAGCTTGTTTGACGCCAACAGAATTGACTGAAACTGTTAATAATGCGCAAATGAGCTTTCTACCTCAACAATCACGCGAGAAGTATTTAAAACAGTACGATATGTTCAACACGTGACGACTAGCAAAAGGAGCCAAAACTTTCTCAGAAAACGTTTTGCTGGCATATTTTATAGAATTATCCGAGAACAAGAAAGCAAGCACTCTATGGAGTACGTATTCGATGCTAAAAGCAACAATAAAGATGAAAAAAGACATACATATCGATACCTATCCTAAATTAGTAGCATTTTTTAAAAAGAGCCTCATCTGGTCATCATCCAAAAAAATCGAAGGTTTTCACAGTATCTGATATTGAAAAGTTTCTTAACGAAGCACCCGATTCCGTATATTTGGCGGCAAAAGTAAGTCAGTTGCACATTCAGTATCTACATAAGTACATATATTAATCTCAATTAAATAGTATACTTAGTAAATGTTGATAGGCATAATTATGCGTTCATATAAATTTTATTCATATATCTACTACAATACTCTTTACATTGCAGGTTGTTCTTATTATTGGAATAAACGGAGCATGTCGAACTAATGAACTAACACAACTTAATGTCAAAAACATTGAGAAACATTCAAATGACTTACTATTAATTAATTTACCTAATACAAAGACAAAAAGAGACCGCAACTTTGTCATTCGCAAGGAATACGTAACGATTGTTGAGAAATATCAAGCCTTACGGCCGCCTAACACTCCAATCAATCGTTTTTTTTCTACAGTATCGCAATGGAAAGTGTGTTAGACAGCCTATGGTACTAATAAAATTGGCAGTATCCCACGAGAAATAGCAACATTTCTTGAACTTCCAGAACCCCTGTTGTACACGGGTCATTGTTTCCGACGAACTTCAGCCACACTTTTGGCTGATTCCGGAGCTGATCTCCTGTCCCTTAAGCGCCACGGAGGCTGGAAGACCAATGCAGTTGTAGAGGGATACATAGAGGATTCCATCCAAAATAAGTTTATAATATGTGAAGGCATCGTAGGAGCCATTACACTGAAAGAGCCTCAATCGGAAACTTGGACTGGCCCTTCTACATCAAAAATAAGCCGTTATGAAACACCTAACCATCTCTCTCTCTCTCCAACATTCACGCCAAGGGAATCCGATGAATCGGTACAACTATTAAGTATGACAGACAGTTTACCGAAAAACAGTACACAAGTGACTAACACCAATATTTACAGTACCAAACAAAAATATTACACTCAATTTAAATAACTGTTGCAACGTTACTTTAAAATTTTCTTAATTATACTTTAGTATTATTTTATTATAATTTAAAGATTATTCTGTAATACTTACCTGTCATAATGTAGTAATTAATACCTAAACTGAAATAAAAGTGTACCTATCTTGTGATTGTAAACATTTTTTTATTGCATTTAGTCATTTCCTCGCCGAGGTGGAATGAAAAGTTACGTGTTGCACTCGAGTGCAAAGATTTTTCACCTCGGGGAATCAAAAGGATGATTCCCTCGCTAACGCTCAGGATTCTAATTTAGAATCACTCGCTGCGCTCGTGATTCAATTTTAGAATCCTTCGCTTGCTCGGTCATCAAAATTGAACACGCGGTTAAAAAGCAACTTTGCACTCTTGTATAACAAATAACTATTTTGATTTTCATACCTTGGATACATCCCTATTGTAACAGCACATACCTACTCAGGACCCATTAACTTAATCAAGTTTTATTCCGTGGTGCTTGGCAATCTGGGCTTCTCCCAGTTGCAATAATGTCCCTATGTGCCGATTGGCCTAGTTCTGTTCTGTCTCCTGCTTGTTATGGAGGGAAGTGGAAAAAATATCTTTTTTCTTACTCCTCCGCTATTCTTTTCTGATTAATTTCGTTGCGGGACCCAAGACAGTTGAATCGTTTCTCCGGGACTCGTCGAGCTTCATTGCTCGGCGTTTTTCTGGCAGTCTCCACTGTTGATTCTGGCTTTCAGGAGTTGCAGTGGGTTGGGAAAAGTGTGGCGGGTTTTGTCCAAAAAAAAAAAAAACCTACAGAAGTGGGTCAATCATGATGGCGGGTATTTTGACAAATATATGTACAGTAGGGTAATTGCATAGGGCAGCGGTGGCCTAGTCATTTCGCCCGCGATTTACTAGTTGTAGGCCGTGGGTTCGAACCCCATCAGGCGCTTTACTTTCTATAAAATTATTTCACCTCCACTTCTCTCAAAACGGCGAAGGAAAACATCTTGAGGAAACCGGCATGTCTTAGAGCTGAAACTTCGAAGATATTACATCTACCAACCCGCACTGGGTCCGCGTAGTAGATTGTTGGTAAAAACTGGAATTATTTGTATATACCTAGGCTATCTTAGGATAGAACATCTGTTATAATAACATTAACTTCGTGCAAAATTGCACTTTTGCCTATAGGCCTAATTGATATAAAATCCTTGGCATAAGTGCACAAGATTAAAAAAAAAAAGACTTCATTGCGGGATTCCCGCGCAAACAAGCTTGATCGCCATAATGGATTGGTTGTAATTATTATGAATGGCGTCTCGTATCCATACCCGAGCAGTGACGAGGTCAACAAAGTTGAAATACATAAAACAAGTTTTAATACAAAGAATATTTTCTAACTCGCAAGAAGCGCCCATAGCGCCATCTGTCGCCATTACTATGAAACTCTACGGCTGGCAGGCGCCGTTAACTCTACATAGTTCTTAATGTAAGTCTAGGAATGGAAAATATGGTTCAATGGGGTTGTTTTTAGTTAGAAACAGTCTGACACATAGTGATTACTTGCTCTGTGGTCTGACAGACCGCTTCGAATCCCTTATGGGCTGCGGCAATTCATGAGGAATTTTCAAGGAACACACAAAAAAGAAAAGAAAAAATAGAAGCGTTTATTCACTAGGGAATCTGGTGTCGAAAGTTCCAGCCAATGTTTTCTCGCTGTTCATACCAGGTAAATATGAGTCGCTCTTAAATCGTAATGGCTCTTCGGCTTCGATCGGGACACATGACATTCCGATGAACAGTTTTGCAATTCTCATGGATAAAATTGCCTCACGAAATTGTCCGGAGTGCAATAAAGTGGAAGACGTTTACCATAAACTGATGGAGTGCGACTAAAACGAGGTCGAAAGAAATCATATTTTTATCCAAGTCACTGGATGTTGGAAAGTGTAATAGGAATCTTGCGTTCCAACTGTCAAAGGATCCAAGATTATATCTTAATATAAAGCAATAATAGGGTTTAGATCCCAAGTAATGAGTTTGTACCGATGAGGGTGGCATAATCAATTTGTGGTTAAACCCTCTATAATTAATACAGAAATTAAAAAAAGAAAAGATGAGTCAGTGTTGAACAAGGAAATTATAAATTACTTGCAGGTGTTGAATATCAAGTAGTGCCATCTATCGCCACCAGCATGAAACCTCAAGGCAGGCGAGGTGTATTGTATATAGTTCCTAATAAGTAGACTAGATGGCGGTAATAGACATTAGTCTACATCTATTCCCAAATAAACATGATTATGATTTGGCCATAACAAATCGTTACAAAAGCTACAAATCGTAAACAAATTCGCAAAGTATTGGATGTAAATTGCCATCCACCTTGAAGTAGTTTAAGCTAAATATACTACTAGCTTAACGACCGCGGCTTCGCCCGCGTGGAATTCGGTTATATCGCGCTTTTTAGATTTCCCTCGGGAATATAATTTTTTTTTTTCAATAAAAGGTAGCCGATAGGCTAGACAATCTTTAGGACATATCCTTTCTCAGGATCTAAAGATTGTCTGTGCCAAATTTCATCAAAATCGGTTGAGAGGTTTAAGCGGGAAAGCGTAACAGACAGATAGACAGACAGAGTTACTTTCGCAATCATAATATTAGTATGGATTTCGAGCTCTGAGCGCTTCATTTTACAGTAAAATTAGTTCATCATAGGTAATAATCTTATGGAATAAATTGGCATGTTCTAGAATCAACAATTCAAAGACGACCTACTACCACCCTACTCTGGGCCTGAGTGGGGGATTGAGGCCCACTCCCTCTGCCAGAGGAGGAGGAGATATGTGTAGCAACTGTGTGATAAGCTGATTCTTTTATGCTACGGGTATGTACATTATTATATCATAATAAAACATCAACAGTAATATAAATACAATTTATTAATATTTAACTTTTTTTTCATCCCAAGTAAGGGCTTTTTTATTTGCTCGATATAATATAGATACATAAATAAGTATATAACAATTCATTGTGATTTGTTAAGGATTTTTGACTTTGACAGTAAACATTGAAAAATGAATAGAAAATCAATATGGCGGCCATGGCGGGACACCAAAAGATCGTTCAATGGTACCTAACACAGGTAGGCTGAACTGGAACCTGGAACTGAGCCGCAGGCATTGACCATTAATATCAAGTAGGTTCGTTCTAGTAAATAAAGTGTATATAATATATATATATATATATATATATATATATATATATATATAGTATATTTATTGAAGTGATAGTTAATTTTATTATTGAATTATGCTGATTCAAAGCGCCCCGCTCGAGCTTCTCAAGAACTAAAGTTGACACATTGTTGCAAATTTCTGTTGTAACGTATTTCGTATTTTTATTTTAAAAACGTATTTTCTTTTTTGTGTTGGTACGTCGTACGTTTTTATCATGAGTGTCTGCGCATTACGCACAACTCGTTATCAACAATATTATAAGTTTCATGGACGCTGTTACTATCAGCGCCAAAAGACGAAGTCCAAATGTTTTCGCTGTAACATTGATAATAAATATTATGAAGTCGAGCATACTTGTATTTGGTCAAAAATTTTGGCCATGTGGTTTGAACTTGGTGTACCTTGTCCTGTTAAATGATTGCGCTCTAAATGATAATCAAGGCGAAACCTGTAACGTGAACCCAATGACATTTTGTGATTGTGACTAGCAGGTGATTGCGTAACTCACTATCAATACCTATGAATTTCATTTTGACATTTCAACCAACATTTACAGCGTTATATATGTTAATGAGATTGATGTTTTCTTTTTTCAAATATGGAGGAATGGATTGAATGATTGAAGTTGAGAGTATATAACATGAATATGCTGTAGTCTGCACGTGTATGATTATTCACGAATGCCCAAGGACCTGCGTATGTTTAGGGGTATATCTCTCAATCGCCTGTAGCAAATGCATATAGATCCGTAGCATTTTCTTGGTATTATAATTGGACGCTTGCAGCCGACACCAACGGCCGGATCCGTATCGTTGTCATCAGCATCATTATCAGGACCACCAGTAACTGGTCCATCCGATTCGCCTGGTGAATCATCTGAAGTGGTTCCATCCTCGGGAATAATAATAACGGGTTCACTTTCATTGTTGTTTGGTGTGGTTGATGCACTGGTAGACGATGACGATGCGGCTGCCGATGATCCATTGCCGTTACTTGCCGCAGCGGCACTGCCGCTTGCTGTGGAGCTTGCACCGGGAGCATTACCCGGAGCGCCTGGAGAACCTCCGCCGCTTGGTTCATTACCTCCGTCATTGTTGTTAGGGCCGGTGGATGTACTGGTAGAACTTGACGACGTGGATGCTGATGTTCCGTTGCCGTTACTTGCTGCAGCGGCACTGCCGCTTGCTGCGGAGCTTGCACCGGGAGCATTACCCGGAGAGCCTGGAGAGCCTCCACAGCTGGGTTCATTACCTCCGTCATTGTTGTTAGGGCCGGTGGATGTACTGGTAGAACTCGACGACGTGGATGCCGATGTTCCGTTGCCGTTACTTGCTGCAGCGGCACTGCCGCTTGCTGCGGAGCTTGCACCGGGAGCATTACCCGGAGAGCCTGGAGTGGGTCCTCCGTCACTGCTGTTAGGGCCGGTGGATGCACTGGTAGAACTTGACGACGTGGATGCCGATGTTCCGTTGCCGTTACTTGCTGCAGCGGCACTGCCGTTTGCTGCGGAGCCTGCACCGGGAGCATTACCCGGAGAGCCTGGAGTGGGTCCTCCGTCACTGCTGTTAGGGCCGGTGGATGCACTGGTAGAACTTGACGACGTGGATGCCGATGTTCCATTGCCGTTAGTTGCTGCAGCGGCACTGCCGTTTGCTGCGGAGCCTGCACCGGGAGCATTACCCGGAGCGCCTGGAGAGCCTCCGCAGCTGGGTTCATTACCTCCGTCACTGTTGTTAGGGCCGGTGGCTGTACTGGTAGAACTTGACGACGTGGATGCCGATGTTCCGTTGCCGTTACTTGCTGCAGCGGCACTGCCGCTTGCTGCGGAGCTTGCACCGGGAGCATTACCCGGAGAGCCTGGAGTGGGTCCTCCGTCACTGCTGTTAGGGCCGGTGGATGTACTGGTAGAACTTGACGACGTGGATGCCGATGTTCCGTTGCCGTTACTTGCTGCAGCGGCACTGCCGCTTGCTGCGGAGCTTGCACCGGGAGCATTACCCGGAGAGCCTGGAGTGGGTCCTCCGTCGCTGCTGTTAGGGCCGGTGGATGCACTGGTAGAACTTGACGACGTGGATGCCGATGTTCCGTTGCCGTTACTTGCTGCAGTGGCACTGCCGCTTGCTGCGGAGCTTGCACCGGGAGCATTACCCGGAGAGCCTGGAGAGCCTCCACAGCTGGGTTCATTACCTCCGTCATTGTTGTTAGGGCTGGTGGATGTACTGGTAGAACTTGACGATGTGGATGCCGATGTTCCGTTGCCGTTACTTGCTGCAGCGGTACTGCCGCTTGCTGCGGAGCTAGCACCTGGAGCATTACCCGGAGAGCCTGGAGAGCCTCCACAGCTGGGTTCATTACCTCCGTCGCTGTTGTTAGGGCCGGTGGATGTACTGGTAGAACTTGACGACGTGGATGCCGATGTTCCGTTGCCGTTACTTGCTGCAGCGGCACTGCCGTTTGCTGCGGAGCCTGCACCGGGAGCATTACCCGGAGAGCCTGGAGTGGGTCCTCCGTCACTGCTGTTAGGGCCGGTGGATGCACTAGTAGAACTTGACGACGTGGATGCCGATGTTCCGTTGCCGTTACTTGCTGCAGCGGCACTGCCGTTTGCTGCGGAGCCTGCACCGGGAGCATTACCCGGAGCGCCTGGAGAGCCTCCACAGCTGGGTTCATTACCTCCGTCACTGTTGTTAGGGCCGGTGGATGTAGTGGTAGAACTTGACGACGTGGATGCCGATGTTCCGTTGCCGTTGCTTGCTGCAGCAGCACTGCCGTTTGCTGCGGAGCCTGCACCGGGAGCATTACCCGGAGCGCCTGGAGAGCCTCCACAACTGGGTTCATTACCTCCGTCACTGTTGTTAGGGCCGGTGGATGTACTGGTAGAACTTGACGACGTGGATGCCGATGTTCCGTTGCCGTTACTTGCTGCAGCGGCACTGCCGCTTGCTGCGGAGCTTGCACCGGGAGCATTACCCGGAGAGCCTGGAGTGGGTCCTCCGTCACTGCTGTTAGGGCCGGTGGATGCACTGGTAGAACTTGACGACGTGGATGCCGATGTTCCGTTGCCGTTACTTGCTGCAGCGGCACTGCCGTTTGCTGCGGAGCCTGCACCGGGAGCATTACCCGGAGAGCCTGGAGTGGGTCCTCCGTCACTGTTGTTAGGGCCGGTGGATGTACTGGTAGAACTTGACGACGTGGATGCCGATGTTCCGTTGCCGTTACTTGCTGCAGCGGCACTGCCGCTTGCTGCGGAGCTAGCACCTGGAGCATTACCCGGAGAGCCTGGAGAGCCTCCACAGCTGGGTTCATTACCTCCGTCACTGTTGTTAGGGCCGGTGGATGTACTGGTAGAACTTGACGACGTGGATGCCGATGTTCCGTTGCCGTTACTTGCTGCAGCGGCACTGCCGTTTGCTGCGGAGCCTGCACCGGGAGCATTACCCGGAGAGCCTGGAGTGGGTCCTCCGTCACTGCTGTTAGGGCCGGTGGATGCACTAGTAGAACTTGACGACGTGGATGCTGATGTTCCGTTGCCGTTACTTGCTGCAGCGGCACTGCCGTTTGCTGCGGAGCCTGCACCGGGAGCATTACCCGGAGAGCCTGGAGTGGGTCCTCCGTCACTGCTGTTAGGGCCGGTGGATGCACTGGTAGAACTTGACGACGTGGATGCCGATGTTCCGTTGCCGTTACTTGCTGCAGCGGCACTGCCGTTTGCTGCGGAGCCTGCACCGGGAGCATTACCCGGAGAGCCTGGAGTGGGTCCTCCGTCACTGTTGTTAGGGCCGGTGGATGTACTGGTAGAACTTGACGACGTGGATGCCGATGTTCCGTTGCCGTTACTTGCTGCAGCGGCACTGCCGCTTGCTGCGGAGCTAGCACCTGGAGCATTACCCGGAGAGCCTGGAGAGCCTCCACAGCTGGGTTCATTACCTCCGTCACTGTTGTTAGGGCCGGTGGATGTACTGGTAGAACTTGACGACGTGGATGCCGATGTTCCGTTGCCGTTACTTGCTGCAGCGGCACTGCCGTTTGCTGCGGAGCCTGCACCGGGAGCATTACCCGGAGAGTCTGGAGTGGGTCCTCCGTCACTGCTGTTAGGGCCGGTGGATGCACTGGTAGAACTTGACGACGTGGATGCCGATGTTCCGTTGCCGTTACTTGCTGCAGCGGCACTGCCGTTTGCTGCGGAGCCTGCACCGGGAGCATTACCCGGAGCCTGGAGTGGGTCCTCCGTCACTGCTGTTAGGGCCGGTGGATGCACTGGTAGAACTTGACGACGTGGATGCCGATGTTCCGTTGCCGTTACTTGCTGCAGCGGCACTGCCGTTTGCTGCGGAGCCTGCACCGGGAGCATTACCCGGAGCGCCTGGAGAGCCTCCACAACTGGGTTCATTACCTCCGTCACTGTTGTTAGGGCCGGTGGATGTACTGGTAGAACTTGACGACGTGGATGCCGATGTTCCGTTGCCGTTACTTGCTGCAGCGGCACTGCCGCTTGCTGCGGAGCCTGCACCGGGAGCATTACCCGGAGAGCCTGGAGTGGGTCCTCCGTCACTGCTGTTAGGGCCGGTGGATGCACTGGTAGAACTTGACGACGTGGATGCCGATGTTCCGTTGCCGTTACTTGCTGCAGCGGCACTGCCGTTTGCTGCGGAGCCTGCACCGGGAGCATTACCCGGAGAGCCTGGAGTGGGTCCTCCGTCACTGCTGTTAGGGCCGGTGGATGCACTGGTAGAACTTGACGACGTGGATGCCGATGTTCCGTTGCCGTTACTTGCTGCAGCGGCACTGCCGTTTGCTGCGGAGCCTGCACCGGGAGCATTACCCGGAGCGCCTGGAGAGCCTCCACAACTGGGTTCATTACCTCCGTCACTGTTGTTAGGGCCGGTGGATGTACTGGTAGAACTTGACGACGTGGATGCCGATGTTCCGTTGCCGTTACTTGCTGCAGCGGCACTGCCGTTTGCTGCGGAGCCTGCACCGGGAGCATTACCCGGAGAGTCTGGAGTGGGTCCTCCGTCACTGCTGTTAGGGCCGGTGGATGCACTGGTAGAACTTGACGACGTGGATGCCGATGTTCCGTTGCCGTTACTTGCTGCAGCGGCACTGCCGTTTGCTGCGGAGCCTGCACCGGGAGCATTACCCGGAGCGCCTGGAGAGCCTCCACAACTGGGTTCATTACCTCCGTCACTGTTGTTAGGGCCGGTGGATGTACTGGTAGAACTTGACGACGTGGATGCCGATGTTCCGTTGCCGTTACTTGCTGCAGCGGCACTGCCGCTTGCTGCGGAGCTTGCACCGGGAGCATTACCCGGAGAGCCTGGAGTGGGTCCTCTGTCACTGCTGTTAGGGCCGGTGGATGCACTGGTAGAACTTGACGACGTGGATGCCGATGTTCCTTTGCCGTTACTTGCTGCAGCAGCACTGCCGTTTGCTGCGGAGCCTGCACCGGGAGCATTACCCGGAGCGCCTGGAGAGCCTCCACAGCTGGGTTCATTACCTCCGTCACTGTTGTTAGGGCCGGTGGATGTAGTGGTAGAACTTGACGACGTGGATGCCGATGTTCCGTTGCCGTTGCTTGCTGCAGCAGCACTGCCGTTTGCTGCGGAGCCTGCACCGGGAGCATTACCCGGAGCGCCTGGAGAGCCTCCACAACTGGGTTCATTACCTCCGTCACTGTTGTTAGGGCCGGTGGATGTACTGGTAGAACTTGACGACGTGGATGCCGATGTTCCGTTGCCGTTACTTGCTGCAGCAGCACTGCCGTTTGCTGCGGAGCCTGCACCGGGAGCATTACCCGGAGCGCCTGGAGAGCCTCCACAACTGGGTTCATTACCTCCGTCACTGTTGTTAGGGCCGGTGGATGTACTGGTAGAACTTGACGACGTGGATGCCGATGTTCCGTTGCCGTTACTTGCTGCAGCGGCACTGCCGTTTGCTGCGGAGCCTGCACCGGGAGCATTACCCGGAGAGCCTGGAGTGGGTCCTCCGTCACTGCTGTTAGGGCCGGTGGATGCACTGGTAGAACTTGACGACGTGGATGCCGATGTTCCGTTGCCGTTACTTGCTGCAGCGGCACTGCCGTTTGCTGCGGAGCCTGCACCGGGAGCATTACCCGGAGAGTCTGGAGTGGGTCCTCCGTCACTGCTGTTAGGGCCGGTGGATGCACTGGTAGAACTTGACGACGTGGATGCCGATGTTCCGTTGCCGTTACTTGCTGCAGCGGCACTGCCGTTTGCTGCGGAGCCTGCACCGGGAGCATTACCCGGAGCGCCTGGAGAGCCTCCACAACTGGGTTCATTACCTCCGTCACTGTTGTTAGGGCCGGTGGATGTACTGGTAGAACTTGACGACGTGGATGCCGATGTTCCGTTGCCGTTACTTGCTGCAGCGGCACTGCCGCTTGCTGCGGAGCTTGCACCGGGAGCATTACCCGGAGAGCCTGGAGTGGGTCCTCTGTCACTGCTGTTAGGGCCGGTGGATGCACTGGTAGAACTTGACGACGTGGATGCCGATGTTCCGTTGCCGTTACTTGCTGCAGCAGCACTGCCGTTTGCTGCGGAGCCTGCACCGGGAGCATTACCCGGAGCGCCTGGAGTGGGTCCTCCGTCACTGCTGTTTGGTGTCTTTTTTGAAGCGGTGGATGCACTGGTAGTACTTGTAGAAGTGACTGTCGCTGTTCCGTTGCCGTTACTTGACGCAGAGGCACTGCTGTTTGCTGAGGAGCTTGCCCGTCCGTCGCTGCTAGCAGCATTTGAGGCAGTTCCAACTGAAATTATGATTTCTCCTTCTGGTGGCACTGTGAATCCAAATGTTCTTTATAAGTGTCGTTGCCAGTTATTTCAATATTTTGGTTGACGACTATTGACACCTAATATTAAAATGAAATATTTTTGCTTCAAATTCAGAGCGAAATCAGGGTCATTAAGTGACCTCACAGTGCTTGGCGGGCAGACCCCTCATGTATAAATATACTTACATAAGGGGTGACTAGAGCTGATACCAACATATTTGGGAAAACGCAGGCAGGGTTTAGCTGTTAGGGATGGATTTCTGCAAAGTAACGGCTGATTCCTTAGCAATTTGCAGGGAGAGGCTGGAAGCGGCGCGACGGCAATCGTTTCTTAAAATACCTATTTCTCAAATTCCTCGGCACTAAACTCCCCTTTTAAGGTTGATTGTGAATATTTGACAATTTCGGGTAGCTTGACCTGCTGTCGTCGGTTCCATGTAACTACCTACACTTTAATTTTTGCTTTCTTATTTATTTTACCTGTTCTTATTATATCTGCAGGGTTCATCACTGGACGACGATAATTTGTACGTTAAAAGTTAAATTTATGTAAGTGAACTATATGATATTCTTTTGAGAAAATGAAGATAATTTAAACCCGTTATCGTTCAAAGTTGGTCATAGCCAGACCGTCTCATAACGTGTGTAGATCCATAAAAACTCATCATCACTCAGCAGTTAATCCCAATCGCATCTGAAGCTTTTCAGCTTTGGAGTCTGGGGTCCACTTTGAGGTTTGAGATATCTTTATTTCCCTTAAGAAATTAATCACTTACATGAGAAATTTTTAAATACTAAATTAAACAAATATTTAAGACGTACGTTACAGTACAGTAAGACACTATACAAAAATAAAAATAAAAAAAAAATAAAAATATGTAGGGTAGATTGTTAGCACAACATGGACCACGCACAACTATAGTATGTGGCATGTACTAAGAAGGTGCGCTCGCTTGATTGAATATATGCAATTTTAAATGCTTTTTAAATATTGACATAGACTTTGTGTTTTTAATTTTTTTTGGTAATTTATTGTACAATGCTGCATTACATTTTTTTGGCATAGTTAGTGCGTGGTGAGTATAATTGTATTTCATTAGCGTTTCTAAGCCCAATGTTGTGTTTTTGATGTTTTTTTTGTGAAATGTATTTGTGTGTGAATGTTTTTATTGAGTATCTTTCTAATTAATATACAGTTATTTATTGTATATGTATGTTTGTGATATATTCATTAGCTTGGTTTCATTGTAAGTATATTTTTTGTGTGGGTGTGCTATAATCATATTGGAAGTGTTTTTATTAACTTATTTTGTGCCGTTTGTAATGCTTGAATATTTGTTTTAGCTAATGTCCTCCATACTTCTATCAGATAGTCCAGGTGAGGTTTTATAAGAGTGTTATATACATTATCTTGGTTTCATTGTATATTTTTTGTGTGGGTGTGCTATAATCATATTGGAAGAGTGTTTTTATTAACTTATTTTGTGCAGTCTGTACTGCTTGAATATTTGTCTTGGCTGATGTCCCCCATACTTCTATCAGATAGTCCAGGTGAGGTTTTATAAGAGTGTTATATACATTAAATCGTACTTGACGTGGAAGACACTGGACGACACTTCGTAGAGCTCCCGTGAGAGACGTCAACTTAGTCCTAACCTTTTCTATATGCGGCTTCCAGCATAAGTTCTTATTCAAAATTAATCCAAGATACTTTTCATGGTCAACTTTTTTGATTGGTTGGTTATTTATCGTTAATTGTGAATTATATAACGTTTTTTTATTCTTTGCAGCAAAGATTATGTAGTTGGTTTTGGCTATATTTATGGTGAGTAGATTGCACTGAAACCACATATTTAAAAGTTGTAAGTCATCCTGAGCGTCGCACATGACAGCGTCCACAGAGTGTCCAAAGTAGAATAAAGCTGTTTCGTCTGCTTACAACGATACATCGCCATTCAGTCCAATTGCATATATATTATTAATGTAGATCAGGAATAATAGAGGCCCTAATATTGATCCCTGTGGAATGTCAAAATTTACGATTTTAGGACGGCTTTGTGTTTCGTTGATCTTAACGACTTGATAACGATTTGTTAGGTAAGATTTAAAGATATCAAATGCGGTACCAGTGACGCCAATGTCATTTAGTTTCATTAATAATAGCTCGTGACTTATTGTGTCAAAGGCCTTTTTCAGGTCTATGAAAATTCCTAACGCTATCTGCTTTTTGTCAATACTTAGTTTGATTTTTGTTATTAGGTCTATTGTAGCAGAGAGCGTGTTGGAGTTTGGTCTAAAACCATATTGTTTGTCGAAGAGAAAGTTTTGTTCTCTTAGGCGTTTATCGAGGCGGTTGTATAAAACACGTTCAAAAATTTTTGACAAAACCGGCAAGACTGAAATAGGACGATAATTTCCTGGATCCGATTTACTTCCATTTTTGTAGATGGGGTTTACTTTGGCAATTTTGAGACTGTCTGGGAAAGTTCCTAGCTGTATTTTATTATTTATACAAAATGTGAGTTCGCTAAGTATTAATTCTTTTAAGCATTTTGTGTTTATACCGTTTAACCCGGAGCTAGTGTTTACCTTTAGGTTATCAATTATTTTTGCAATTTCAGCAGGAGTGCATGGGCCTATTTGTGAAAGCTGGGTCAAGTTTTGAGTTGCCTGAGTTCCTTTAGTGTATGTGAGATTGTTTTGGTATTGTTTGGGTATTTGACTAGCCAGAACTGATTAAATATTAGAAAAGAAATCATTAAAATACTCACAAATGTCAGTCTGATTAGTCAAAACTCCAGATGGCGTTAGGAGTTTACTCGGTGTTGGTGACTCTCTAATCTTGTTCCTAGAGAGATCATTTATGAGACTCCACATTTTTTTTGGGTTTCTCTTGGATTTGTCAAAAGCATTTAGGTAATAAGTACTTTTTGTTTGTTTTATAACTTGACTGACTTCATTTCTTTTCTTCACAAATTTTTGCAGCAATAATTGGTAATTTTTGTTTCTTTTGTGCAATCTCCATAATGCATTTCTTTTATTTATCATACTTATGATCGTTTTATTTATCCAATCTTGTCTGGGTGGATTCAGTACTTTAGTTTTAGTTATTTTACTGCTAATGATACTATTTAGTAACTTTTCCTCAAATTGTTGGTACAGATTTTCTTCATTAGTGTACTTCCACTCTCTTACAGTATTGAACAGTTTTTCATAATTTATAGCTTCATATTTTACTTTTCTAGGTGGTTCTGGTTGATATTTCTTAACTTCTAAATATATTTGATTATGATCTGACATGGCAGTTGCAGTTACGGTAAGATGAAACTTGGTATCAGGAAAGTTTGTGCATACGTGGTCTATTATAGTTTTCGTTGTAGCAGTTTCACGGGTACAGTATTTCTCCTCGACTTTGTTTATAACTTTATAACCACCAGTTTGTAGTTCTTCTTTGTATTTGATGGTAGTCTGATCCAAACTCAGTAGATTAATATTAAAATCTCCCAATATGATGGCTCTTTTCCGCTCATGCAATTGTCTGGTGTAAGTTTCAAGGAAGTTTTTGATGTTAGATGCGTCTGGTTTTCGGTAGATGCCAGCTATGTCGAGAGAATACTTATCAAGATGTATCCATAAATAGTGGTGGTCATTTAGGGACAGTTCCTCAATCAAGTGGTGTTTCATATTGTTGTGAGCAAAAATTGATACTCCACCACCCCTTGCACCGTTCCTGTAGTTGTAATAGTGTGTATAACCAAGTATTTGAAGTATCTTAGCTTCATCATCAGTTTTTATCCATGTTTTAGTAAGTATAATTATATTTATGGTACTGCGAAAAGATTCAATTACACATTTTAGTTCATCCAATTTTCCAGGTGTAGCAATGCTGCGTACATTTTCATACAAAAAATTGATAGATTTATTGCTCGTGATG
This sequence comes from Sesamia nonagrioides, assembly GCA_017933935.1. Taxonomy (NCBI): domain Eukaryota; kingdom Metazoa; phylum Arthropoda; class Insecta; order Lepidoptera; family Noctuidae; genus Sesamia; species Sesamia nonagrioides. Next base: position 1,011,260 of record JADWQK010001864.1, read on the forward strand.
ATGTCGTTGTAGTTGTCACTTATTTGGTAAGTTATGTCGTTTATTGAGTTAGAGTTTTCATTAAGGGTGAGTTTTAAAGTTGGTTTTTTGCAGGTATTTCAACTATTTTCGGCACCCCTCTGATATATTTAATTGTTAGATTTTTGTCACCATTTTCAAATCGACATTTTATTTCAAATCAAATCAAATCAAATCATTTATTATTTGTAAAACATAGGTAACAAAAAAAAATACAGATCTTAAAGACAAAATGTACAGTGCGCTATGTTTTGTCTTTGGTGAGAGATACAAATATGTAATAGTCATAGTTTTTTAAAGTTCACAAATATAAAAATCATCCTTGAGATTGTTGCTGTTGGGGTGTCTTATCTGAAAATATTTTAATATTGTCACAGTTGACATCATTTTTGCTACGTAATATAGATGTTGCAATTTCCCATGATTTGAAGCATACTTTCAAAGGACGATTTTTGCTCGGGTGCTACTTACCGAGACGGAAAAGTTTTTCAGGAGAAGTATTCACCCCTGCCATCTTTATAATTTTAAGAGTTTGCTCCATATCTGACTGTGACCTTTCGTCTTTAGAGGCTAAGGCTGGTTCTTTTATTCCCACAATTATAATATTTTTTCTCCTTAGTTCACGTTCTCTAACCTCGGTCATAATAGATTCATACGCATCCGATGTAACAAGCGATGGTATAGCGGAAATTGAGTTCTCTTTAATTGCATCAATCTCAGATTGTATCTTTTCGAGCTTTTTGTCAGTGGCATTTGCTTTTAATTGTACTTTAGAAATATCTAATTTCAATTTGTTTTGCTCTATAGCGGGGTTACTTATAGTAATTTTTATATCATCCACTCTCTCCTTTATGGTTGAAATATCCCCACACACTTTATCTATAAATTCTTTTTGGTTAGCTGTAATATTGTAGCCATCATTTCCAACATTTGTTCTCTGAATTCGCTTAATTCTTCCTTAGTATTGTCCATAAACTTTCGCTTGTTACGGAATGTAACTTGGGTGGGATTGTTCTGAAGACCTGATATGTTTCAGTGTTCGACAGATTAGGTTCCGAACCACTTAGGCCACTTCCAGGCGGTGATCGTATTACGCACATGATCAGTGGTACAAATACTCGTTTATCAAGTTGAGCGAATAGGTAAGAAAATAATGTGCTTGTCTCTTTTCCCCGAGGGGGTGAAGAGCGGTTACCTTTGCTTGGATGTCGAGCTCCTTCGCAGCAAAAGATATAAAGTCTCACAATTAGTGCAATAGGCTTTAAAACTTGAGTAACACAGTTATAAGTATTATATTCGGTTAATGGTTATTTTTAAGTAACTTTTATATCTGCAAATTGTTTACTTCACGTCTGTACTGTACGCAGTTCACTGAGGTAACGGTTACCAGTCTTAACTGCTGATTTTGGCTAAACTTCAATATTTTCCATGAAGACTGCCATCTTACCTCGACAACCCGAAGGCGGCTTCGAGGCTTTGCAGTTAGACCATTTGTTGGACTTTTGAGATGATGATGATGATGATGATGATTATAGCTACTTGGTCGATATATCTTGGCTGAAGCGAACCCTTACTACCATGTTTCAGAAAGTATCTGCTGTGTTTAAAATAAGGAGCTTAAATATGGATCTTAGGGAAGACTTACCTATTATTGGTCTTTTCGATGAGCCGACGATGATAGGTGGTCGAGTCACTCTCGGTCCTCCAATCACTATTGGTTGCCCACAATTTTTACCTATACCACAATCGAACATCTTTAGTTCACAGAAGAGAATAGAAGTAAATGCTTTTCATTTATATACAGACGCCAGCTCATCATTCTGGACAAAAAATAAGCTACTAGATGGTTTCAAATTTCTTTAATAGGCTTTGGAGGCATGAGGAACGGGGTGTAAAGTTCTCTCATCCTCCATAGAAAAGGGAGGATCCTCCGACCAGACGGGTGTTATGTCTGGCGGGCACTTGTGGCGGCATGATGAACAGGGAGTAAAGTTCACTCATCCTCCATAGAAAAGGGAGGATCCTCCTACCAGACGGGTGTTATGTCTGGCGGGCACTTGTGGCGGCATGATGAACAGGGAGTAAAGTTCACTCATCCTCCATAGAAAAGGGAGGATTCTCCGACTAGACGGGTGTTATGTCTGGCGGGCACTTGTGGCGGCATGATGAACAGGGAGTAAAGTTCACTCATCCTCCATAGAAAAGGGAGGATCCTCCGACCAGACGGGTGGTATGTCTGGCGGACACTTGTGGCGGCATGATGAACAGGGAGTAAAGTTCACTCATCCTCCATAGAAAAGGGAGGATCCTCCGACCAGACGGGTGTTATGTCTGGTGGGCCACTTGCCCAATGCTTGAAATTGGGAAGTTGTATCTATATGTATGCTAATTGCACGGTAAACTCTGATTGCGAGATGTAGAATTCGTGTGACGTCAGTATGACGCGTTGGTCATTTGTGGCGATTGTAGGTAGGTACCGTTACAAGACTTACACCTCTATATCTTAAACATTGAGGTTACTTTTTTTTTACAAATCATCATCCATATTGACCTAGCCCCAAAGTAAGTTCGGGACTTGTGTTATAGGATACTAACTCAAAGATACTATATTTATAATAGATACATATACAACGTATAACATAAAGGGTATATACATAACAAAGGCATGGCATCTTTACATGATATAAAACGATATTGGAAGGGTTTTTTAATCCTATCTCTTTATGTTAGGAAGTTATGAGGAAAAACACCGCCTGTGATAGGCTACTATCATACTAGTCGCACAGAGATATTGAAGACATTTATCGGATTTTGGCAAGTAACGTGACGGGTAACGAGTAGTTACTAACGTATGTAGTGTGCTGCCACGTTTGTTATGATTTGATTTTAAGAAACACACGAAACCGAAAATTTGGTACCAATTTTTTGGGTATTTTATTTTGAGTTGATACCCTTCCGATATCGTTTGATATCATCTAAAGATGCCATGCCCTTGGTATGTATAATTATACCCTTTTTGTTACACGTTGTATAGATAAACATGCAAGACCCAGGTCAATCAGGAAAAGATCGTTTTCCATCATGACCTGGCCGGGGATCGAATCCGGGGCCTTCACGTCGCAGGCAGGCGTGTTGACCTCTGCGCTACGGAGGTCGTCAGAGTTCAAAATCAAGTGGCTTGTTGTCTGTTTACTTATAGAATAAGTAAGGAAAACCCTTTCCGATCCGTGAAGGTATTGTTAGGTATCGATAACTGATTCTACTAATGCCTACAAAGCCGAGCTAAACTTAACTTAAAAAAATCCCCCTAAAATAATAAATATTATTTCGTAAAAGGAGGTAAATTAATACAAGTGTGGTAGGCAATACATGCGCGGGCGAGAGGGGGCAGGGCTTGGGGCATGCGGTCCACAGACGTATAAAGAGAAGATCGCGTTCAGAGGTCGCATTGCTATTCGCTCATAATAATACCGTCAAAAATGGTGTTGTCACTTGTTAAAAAATTACCAAATTTTGGGGAAGTTGGAATGAAATCGCGAAAAAAAAAGATGATTTCAAAATTCATTAGTATTTTTACTATATAGATTATGTAAAATTTCATATTTTACTTGGTCATGTGTTTACCTAACCTTTATTATCCTTATGGGTCGGGCGGGTTTTCTTTACATATTGTATACCTACCATATAAATTACAGACTTAAATATAGGAATTTAAAAAAAAAACGTATTTGTGGCCAGTAGGTTAATGATGCGTTGAATTTAAATTTAAGTACTTAGTTTAAACTACGAACACATCTTGAGGAAACCTGGACTTTAAAAGTCTGAAATCGCCAACCCGCATTGAGCAAGCGTGGTGATTACGCTCAATCCTTCTCTGTATGAGAGGAGACCTGTGCCCAGCAGTGGGACGATAAAAGGTTGATGATGATGATGATGATGAAACTACGAACAAGGCAATCAGCTCTATTGACAAAAAAAACAACTTACCATTTGAAGTTTTTGAAGAGCTATGTCTAGAACTTCTATGAGAAGAAGACGAAGAAGAAGAAGTAGAAACAGAAGTCGTCGGATAATCTAAAAACAAAAATATTATTAAACAACAGTTGCACCAGGATCTTTTGATGCGTGGCCAAATTTGGAACTAAAACCTCCATTTTGTTTATCTGAAACAACACTAACGTCATTCAAAGGTTACTATGACGTGTTAAAACCATCATGATTCCAGTATCGGAGGTTTGGCGGGAAAGCTAAGATGAGTGTCACTCTCATTTTTCTTTGGACTATAAAGCATTGAATACTAGATATGTTTAGGAGTCAGGGCTAAAAAAATATTGTTTTACCCTACCCTACTCCTCTTCACTATACTATAATTATAATTACAGACGTTTCCAATAAAAAGCTTTTAGTTCGTTCATTACAAAAGGTAAAAGTTCGAGTTTTGGCGGGAAAGTTAAGCTGAGTGTCACTCTCATTTTTCATTACAATTTTTCAATTATTTATAGTGTCGTTTACTAAATAAAAGTGCGTGATTTATGTAGTTAAAAGTGCATTCAGTAAATAATTCATAAAGAACAGTGAAATATCGCAGCATAGTGGCCACATCATGACTTTGCCTCAAACCTCCCTCGTAGAAGGTTCATGCGGCCGTCTTTTTCAACTGTCATTGGCGATATCCGCCATTATTGTGAAATGAAAGTTTCAAAGAGTTTCTATAATTTGTTACACGTGTTATTAGCAAAAGTGGTATCTATTCCAGAGGGGCCATTGGTCAAGAGTTGAAATTGAACTAGATTTCCGGTATCCCTCTGCTCTTAATAAACTAGCTTGCTTTACCATCAACGATTGCATCACTGCTTACCATCAGGCGGGATTGCGGTCAAGCACTAGGTAGTTTACAATAAAAAAAGGAGTTTTTTTTTTCGTATAAGAGTAACAAATATCCAACCATTCTCACCAATTTTCTTTTTAAGTGTGTGCAACTTACCTAATGGGACTAATGTCATAGTTATACACGGCCGGCCATCTTTAATGCTTTCATTTCGAACCACCTTCCATTGCGCCCCATCAAGACCTAAAAAAAAAAAAAATTTTTACACTCAGCTTATAATGCTCCCACTGTTAGGAAATCAGGCCTCCGCTATGTGATATGACAAGGAGAGGGCATCACGTATCTAACTTCTGGCCCAGGAAGTGGGGGGAGGGAGTCAAATTTTTAGAGTGACTAATACTTGCGCGCTATAATTGCACGCGGTTTTTGGCAATTACACCGTACTTTAAATCAGTATCTACTGCGAGGCTTAATTTAAAAGTTATAAATAAGTCCTCGTTTATAGGCATCACGCAGGCATAGGCGTATCCAACTACTGGCCCAGGAAAGGGGAGGGGGAGAGGGATCAACTCAGGCCTGAGCAGGAGGCAAGTTAAATTTTTAGAGTGATTATTACTTGCGCGCTATAATTGCACACGGTTTTTTGATAATTACACCTTACTTTTTGTCAGTGTCTACTGCGGGGGTTAATTTAAAATTCAGAGATAAGTCCTTGTTTATAGGCATCACGCAGGCATGGGCGTATACAACTTCTGGCCCAGGAAGGGAGAGTGGGGGGAAGGCAGGCCTGGGATGGGGTAAACTCAGGCCCTGTGGCAAGTCAGCGGCGTGAAAGCAGAACAAACAAACTCACTTTCCGATTTATAATATTAGGTAAGGATAAAAAAACAAACTGTCGTCAATAGGGATGTTTCCTGAGTAACAAAAAAAATTATTCTATTTAGTCCGTCATTCAGATTATAGAAAAATATTGGATACGTATATTTTGTTTTATCAAATCAATAAAAATTGATAAATATAAAAGGCATCAAAGATCAGAAAGGCTGGTGACGTCACTGCTCGCTAAAAAGAGTAGCGTGCAGTGACGTCACACGAGTTTTCAACGCACTGTGTCGTCTTCATTTTTTTTTTATATGAAAAAAGAATAAATACGTGTCTAGATATTTTTGGAAATCTGACTGACGGACTAATTAATTTTTTTTTTAGTCAACTACCTTATTGTATTATAAACCAGCATTGTTCTAAGTACTATGTCGCAATGCTGTCATTATTTTGGGCACTTTTGCTGTTGACAGCGTTGCGGGCGAAAATATTTAATATACTTTCATTGATCCATTTAAAGTCATGGTGGCCTAGTGGTTAAAACAGCAGCCACTTAAGTATGAGTGTGCGGGTTCGATTCCAGGTCAGGCAAGTACCAATGTAACTTTTCTAAAGTTACATGTATGTACATACTTTCTGAGTATATCTTGGACAACAATGACTGATTACAAGATGACCCGGGATTTGAACCAAGGACCCGCTAAGTAGTAGCTCATAATACTGTATAAACAATATAAATGATCAAGTACCTGGTAACTCGCAGTCCATTAAGAAGTGTGTATCTGAAATAAAAATTAGAATCGTTACTAGCTGTTGCTCGCGACTCAGTTCGCGTGTTACTATAAAATAAACGCCTGTTAAAATAATAGGAGCAATATGTACGTCCGCGTTTGCCCCAGTTTTCGCAACATTTTTTGTTACTGCTCTGCTCCTATTGGTCATAGCGGGATGTTATATAGCCTATGTCCTTTCTCAGTCTCTAGACTATCTGTGTACTAAATTTCATTACAATCGGTTCAGTAGTTTTGGCTTGAAAGTCGGACAGACAGACAGACAGACAGAGATACTTTCGCATTTATAATATTAGTATGGAAGTATCGATTATTTTCTACATCATCATCTGCCAGCCGTGAAACTATTCCGGGTCAGTTTCTGGTCTAACCGGATGCTGCTGAATACATGGAGCGTCTGCCTATCTGAACTCCAGAACCACTGGCTCTGAGATTTTCGGGATCATAACGAACCCTGAATGACAGCGAGGACCAACAGCTTAAAGCTCTTTCCGAGGCATGAAGCGGTACAAAAAGATGGTCGTTCACCCGTGCTCCCACCTATTGTACACCTGGCCATAACATCGGCTGCCGGCAGAAGTTACCACCCACCAGACAAAATCTTGCCGCCAAGCGATTCGTCGTGTTCCGGCATGATGTCTGGTGAAGCCGTTCGGAGAACGAGTCTAAGCAGTTGCGATGTGTGCCTGGTGCGATGCGCCAAAAGTTGATGTGTCGGGAGTTTGGTCGTGGAGGGTGTCCAGATCAATCTTCCTCTGGCACAGCATCGTTGATCGTATTGTTGGCTTTTACATTGCATCACCTCTCAACAGCCGTCTTCCTTCATATTCACTCAGTTTTTTTTAAGTGAATAGGCTCTTAATAATCTAACGCGCTTTACCCTCAACGATTGCATCACTGCTTACCATGCACTGCTAGTTTATAATTATTAAAAAGAAAAAGAACTCACTCGGCTTAGGAACTATTATGGGCGGTCGAGCTGGCTTAACTTCAGTAGTACTATCGTAAGTACTCGAAGAGGTGTCTTCAGATTCATTCGTCTCCTCAGATTGTTCCAGACTGCCGTCTGCACCAACCTTTTCATACTTCTTGTGGTCATAGCTGTCACTAGCTCTCACACTTTCATCATGGACACTCTTCTTGTTTCCATCAGGGCTGACTTTAACAATGTTTAGGTCGTTAGCGGCGTTGGAGTAGCCCTGCTCTCGGGAACTCTTCTCAATCCCTTGCTTATTGGCTATGAGCTCAGTGTTGCGTTGATCATAGGCATCTCTGGAGCTCCTTGCGGACAATCGTTTGGTACCGGAGCTGTCTTTGATCAGTCTATCAGTGGCGCTGCTGTCACTACTGGAGTCGACATCCTCTGTTGTTATATGGATGTTTCGATTTGGTCGGTGCGGACCTGAAGAAAAAGGCTACATTAATATGATTAAATATAAGGCCCGGTAATATGCCGCGGTGGATGTGTGGAGTTACGCGGAAAGATCACATCAGGAACTCCCGCATTCGTGGCGGTCTTCGTGTCCGTGACATTGCAGACAAACTGCAGGGGGGTCAACTACGCTGGTACGGCCACGTCTTACACATACATACAACATAGCATGTTACGTGGGTAACAAATGTGTTGCCATGGCGTCGGGCCGGAACAAGCGGGGTAGACCAAAGAAGTGCTGGCTTGACGTTGTAAGAGATGACGTGCGTGCCAACAAACTCTTACCACAGGATGCTATAGATCGCGCGAAATGGAGGGGAATGTGCAGGAAAGTGGACCCTGGGCTCCAACGCGAAAGCCGTGGATGCAACCGGGATAAACGCTAAGATGATGATGATGAAATATAAGGCCCTGATGACCACTGTCAGGGCTGCACGTTGGTTAAAAGCATGGGTTGAGAGAGATACCCCGGTTGAGAGATGGCCCTGGCGCACAGGCAAGTGAAGGTACACGGATGAGTTTTAGTCAGTAAAAGTTTGATACGCTTTTTCGCTCCACCCAGAGCGGGCGAAGTCATTTGATGATTTCTCATAATAAATGAAGCGATTCGTCGTGTTCCGGCGTGATGTCTGGTGAAGCCGTACGGAGGACTGGTCTGAGCAGTTGTGTTGCGATGTGTGCCGGGTATGATGCGGAAAATGTTGTTGTTTTTAACATTTCATCACCTCGCTCAACTGCTGTCTATTCACCAGTTCTTATGAGTGAATAGGCTTTTAATAAACTAACGCTTTTTACCATCAACGATTGCATCACTGCTTACTGTCAGGCGGGATTACGGTCAAGGACTTATAGTTTAGAATGTTCTCAAAAATATATCTTTTTTTATATTATTTATAAACCAGCGCTTGACCGCAATCCCGCCTGATGGTAAGCAGCGATGCGATCGTTGATGGTAAAGCGTGCTAGTTTATTAAGAGCCAGATTGAGAGAGATTCACTCTAGCCTTGAAGACACTCAAATTGTAATCCGACGGAAACACCGCCGCCGGCAAGTTGTTCCAGTCCCTTGATTTACGCGGTATAAAGGAGGAGGCGAAACGCTTCGTCCGGATAGTAGTAGTGTTAACAACGTAAGGGTGGAAACTCGCCGTACGACGGGTCGTCCGATGGTGGAACGGAGATGGGGGAATTAAATCATGCAGTTCCCTCGCACACTCCCCAAAATGCATCCTATAGAACACCGAAAGGCTGGCTACTCTACGCCTGTGCTCTAGGCTTTGGAGACCGTCTCGAGTTAAATCAGGGTCACCAATTAGCCTCATCTATTTAATTCAATAAATATAATTACTCACATGAGGCCGCATTTACATCGAAGATCTGGAACAAATGAAACAAATTGCATTAAAATCAGAATCATTAAATCCTTTGCTTTCCATCATCATCGTCACCCGCCTCTCTCCTCTGCTCGCAGTTTCATGCTTCGATATCATCTTCGGGTTGTGGAGGTCAGACGGCAGTCATTTCACGAAAAATATCGAAGTTAAGCCAAATGAGCAGCTAGACTGGTAAAGCGGACCCCAGACTCCAAAGCTGGAAAAGCTTCGGATGACGCTGGGATTGACGCTGAGCTGAAGAAGAAGACTTACATAGAGGGCGAAGATGCAGAGGAGAATCTTGGTGGCACCCATCTCAGCCGAAGACTGGATCGAATGATGATCAGCCTACCTTCCTACAGTATTTATATGCAACCAATTCTATAGTTGCCATAGAAATCGAATGCATTTGAGCAAACAACTTCAATGAATGCATTCGATATATAATTTATAGAAAGTCCCTTTAAAAATAAATATGATCATGTGTTTGCTTTATTGTTTCTGAGCATTACATGGTATTTACTTTATTAGAACAATTAATTTCCATAAATTATAAGCTATATGCAATATAAAAAAAAAGTTTGAGTAATCTACTAAGTCCTGCTGGCCTAGTGGTTGAAACACCAGCCTCTCAAACTCTCAAGTATGAGTACGCGGGTTCGATTCCAGTAAGCCTAGTATGAGTTTTCATTACGAGACTCGTTCGTCGATATCGAGCGTGTTTGGCGCTCTCATTGGTTGAGAGTTCTTACAACCTTGAAGCGGGCCAATCGATGAGTCAAACGCGCTCGATATCGATGATCGAGTTTCGAAATGAAAGCTCATACTAGGCCTACAGGTATATCTTGGACACCAATGACTGAAGGTGAAGGAAAACATCTTGAGGAAACCTGGACTTTAAGTCTGAAATCGCCAACCCGCATTGAGCAAGCGTGGTGATTACGCTCAATCCTTCTCTGTATGAGAGGAGACCTGTGCCCAGCAGTGGGATGATAAAAAAGGTTCATGATGATGATGAATCTACAACTCGTACGTACGTCGTATACCGCCACTTCATTTTCTTCTTCATCAGGCTATTGAGATCACTTGCTTTCACTGCTGGACAAAGGCCTTCCGTAATGACGGGTCTTGTGCTGCCCGCATCCATCGGCTTCCCGCGATCTTCACCAGGTCACCGGCCCACCTTGTTAGGGACCTCCCTACGCTGCGTCTTCCGGTACGTGGCCGCCACTCCAGAACCTTACTGCCCCATCAGCAATTGGTTCTGCGAGCAATGTGCCACCACACTGCTGTCAAAACTGTGAAGGAAACCATCGTGAGAAAACCGACCAGTCCTAAAATCAAATGTTCTAAAATAAATGCCATCACACTGGCTGTCATGGTGAATTACGGCCCATTTCCTCTCTTTCTTTATTATTTGACTAGCGGCCACCAGCGACTTCGTTCGCGTGGAATTAGTTATGCTCAGCTCCTATTGGTCGCAGCGTGATGTTATGTAGCCTAAAGCCTTCCTCGATTAATGGGCTATCCAACGCAAAAAGAATTTTTCAAATCGGACTAGAAGTTCCTGAGATTACCGCGAACAAGCAAACAATCATACAAACAAACAAAGAAACTCTTCAGCTTTATATATTAGTATAGATTAGGGGAGAACGGCGGGGGGGAGGCACTATTAGTGAGGGGTTCGTGGTTAAATAATAAAAGCCTGATAGACCCTTCCGCTCCGCCCAGAGCGCGAGATGCTATTTGATAATTTTCACATCCAAAAAAAAAAAAAACCAACATATTTAGTACTAGCTTTCCGCCCGCTGCTTCGCCCGCATTGAATTCGGTTATATCGCGCTTTTTAGATTTTCCCGTGGGATTATTCCGGGATAAAAAGTGTTTTACGTCTGCAAAATTTAAAAGCAATCGGTTCAGCAGTTACGGAGTTAAAGCGGAACAAACAAACTCACTTTCCGATTTATAATATTAGCACAGTATAAAAATCATACAGTAGGTCGACGCCTTTGATCTCGTGTAAAATGCCGACAGCGTCTAGACAGTAACGCATCGGCCAGGGTTGTCACAAATAAACAATATTTATGAAATTATTTATTTATTGCAGATCAACATCGATAGCTGTATTATATTTAATTAATTTGCTATTTTTACTAAGGGAACAACTCGAGACAGATTTAAGTTATTTAGATGGCATTTTCGTAACCAGCACCCCAATCCACCTCGGAATTAACACCCATATCATATTAATATACATTTAAATTGGCGTCCGCCATCTTGGATTTCAAAAAGGGTGGCTTTTTCGTAACAAGCACCCCAATTATACTCAAAATTGACACTCATATCAAATTATAAAAAAATGACGTCCGCCATTTTGGATGTCAAAAAGGATGGCTTTTTCGTAACAAGCACCCCAATTATACTCAAAATTGACACTCATATCAAATTATAAAACAAACAAATAAAAAAACAAACACGCGTTAGCCCTTAATGATAGATACCGAGCTACGAACATCGTTTTGTTCGCAGCTCCGGTGCCGCTTACCCGCGTCTCGTCCCTCACACCCCGCACGATTGCTCTGTCTAGACGTCTTCGTTGGACGACTGTATGATTTTTAGACTGTGCCTATAGATTGAAGGAATAATAATAATAATATATTTAGGGGCCATCCATAAAGTACGTCACACGAATCTCATGATTTTTTGAGCCCTCCCCCGTCCTTGTCACAGGTGTTCACATTTCTGAAACCCCCCCTCCCTAGTGTGACGTCACATGTTTTGCAATTTCACATCGAAAAAATATTAAATTAAAACATCGTAAACAAAACAATTTAAACCGTATTGTCCAAAGATAGAGTTGGATATATTTTTTAGTTTATAATTAATATTTCAAATTACGCGATTACTACCTCTAGGTATATTAGATTTTGAAATGTGATGTCACGAAACTTACTACCCCACCCACCCCTTGTCACACCATGTCACACTTTGTCGACACCCCCCTCCCCCCTTTATGTGTGACGTACTTTATGGATGACCCCTAAGCATAGTAAGGATATTGTACTGTTTACTTACTTTAAATATAAATAATAAAAAAAATGCGTTTTATTATATTTTCCCCGATTTCTTTGTTCACGAACTAAACTAAATTTAACTTCAGTGCATCTTTTTCATTAAGAAAAGGACAGAAGATAGATACATAGGTGTTAATTTAGTCCTATAAAGTTAGTCCGCACCTGACATAAATAGGTGTATTTCAGGCGCCATGTTTTTTTACAATTATAAACTAGTGCTTTACCGTAATCATGCCTGATGGTAAGCAGTGATGCAATCGTTGATGGTAAAGCGCGCTAGTTTACTTATATTGTAGTTAGACGGAAACACCGCCGCTGGCAAATTATTCCAGTACCTCGATATACGCAGTATAAAAGACGACGCGAAATGCTTCGTCCGGATCGTAGTGGTGTCAACAACGTAAGGGTGGATACGGGTCGACGATGAGGTACTTGGGACTTGTCCTCGACAGCCGGTGGAACTTCGAGGAGCACTTCCGACGTTTGGCTGCCAGACTGGAACGGGCCGGGGCCGCCCTAAGGCGGCTCCTCCCCAATCTAGGGGGACCAAACGCCTCCTGCCGGAGGCTCTACGCGGGGGCCGTGCGGTCCATGGCCCTTTACGGGGCACCTGTGTGGGCGCGGCAGGGTTGCGCAGTGGGCAGCTCGCCGCTCGGTAAGGACCAGGCTCGAGTCGACGGCGCGTCGTGTTTCATGCGCGCCTCAAAGAGATGTCAGCACGTTGTGACGGGGTCCACGAAGACCGATGCTTCCTGGGTCAGGGTTGCGGGTTGGTTAAACAAGAAACCGTGGCCCTGGCCGTCGCACAGGCAAGTGAAAAAACACGGGTGGGTTTTAGTCAGTAAAAGTCTGACACGCCCTTCCGCTCTGCCCAGAGCGGGAGAAGTCATTTGATGATTTCCCATCGCAAAAAAAAAGGTTGGATACTTGCCGTACGACGGGTCGTCTGATGATGGAACGGAGATGGGGAATTAAGTCATGCTATTCCTTCGCACACTCTCCAAAATACATCCTATAAGACACCGGCGGGCTCCAAAGCCTCCCTGCTTTGGAGACCCGGCGGTTTGATGCTTGGTAAAGTCGCCGCAGGGAACGTCCTGGTCGGGAGACAACATCGATATCAGGACATCGTGACGGGGTCCACGAAGACCGATGCCTCCTGGGTCAGGGTTGCGGGTTGGTTAAAAAAGAAACCGAAGCCCTGGCGCACAGGTAAGCGAAGGAAGACGAGTGGGTTTAGTCAGTAAAAGTCTGACACGCCCTTTGCCTCCGCCCAGAGCAGGAGAGGTCATTTGATGGTTTCCCTTAATTATTCCCTTGATTAATCTATCTATACTAATCTATACAAAATATATAAAGCTGCAGAGTTTGTTTGTTTGTGCGCGCTAATCGCAGGAACTACGGGTCCCATTTGAAAAATTATTTTTGTGTTGGATAGCCCCTTAATCCAGGAAGGCTTTAGGCTATATAACATCACGCTGTCACCAATAGGAGCGGAGCATATAGAAATCTACGCGGGTGAAACCGCGTGGCGCAGCTAGTTCAAATAATAAACAACGAAAGACCTGTTTTTCAATTCAAACTCTACCAATCCCCTTTCAAAGTGAAACAAACAAATACAATAAAAAATTCAAACAATAATAAATCTTTCATAACAATAAAACAAAGAATTAATTTGTTTGTCATCGTGAATGCAAGCTTACACTGTTGAACATTATTAATAGTTATTCCATTCCATATTATTTATTTTCTCTATTATATTCAATGTACATAAACTTTTCTATGTAACCTTTGAAAACCATTCTTTCAACTACTATACAATATGTTAAGAAAACCCTGTCCGACCCGTAAGGATAGTAAAGGTTAGGTAAACACTTGACCAAATATAATATAAAATTTTACGTAATCATCATAGTAACAATACTAATGAATTTTGAAATAATCCTTTTTCCCGGGAATCAATTCCAATTTCCCCGAAATTTGGTAATTTTTAAAAAAGTGACAACCCCGGTATTATTATAAACGAATAGCGACGCGACCACGTCGCAGGTGCGTGCCCTGCCCCCCCGCCGCCCGCGGAAGGGGTTGTTTACCGCACATGTATTAAGTTACCTCTTTTTGTGAAATAATATTTATTTTTTTAAGGGGATTTTTTTTTAAGTTTTGCCTGTCTTTGTGGGCATTAGTAGAATCAGTTATCGATACCTAACAATACCTTCACGGATCGGACAGGGATTTCTTTATATATTGTATAGTATTACTTGCGTCCTGCGGTTTCACCCATTCGATCACTTATACAATAGATTCACAATCAGCGCACAACAACGCAGCACTTGGGTGCTTCTTTCATTTAGTACTTACTTTATAATTCTGACTTTAATGCATGCGTATAAGGTTGATTGGTTTGGTGTCAGGCTCGGTCGTAAAAAATAATGCCTTTTTGTACTGCTTTGTGATAAGAACTTTATACACTGCACTTAAGGCTGATTTTAAATTAATGTATATTTATTTTGACTACTTTAGACTGCTTCATACTTGTCGCCATTTTTGATAAGCGTTTTGTTAGTGACCGTGTATCTAGAGTATAAGTGATCGATGTTTCACCCTCATAATTATCCATCCTATCTAAATCATCATCATCATCATCTCAGCGTTAATCCCAGTCACATCCGAAGCTTTTTCAACTTTGGAGTCTGGGGTCCGCTTTACCAGTCTAACTGCTTATTTGACTAAACTTCGATATTTTCCGTGAAGCGACTGCCGTCTGACCTCCACAACTCGAAGGCGATATCGAAGCATTGCAGTTAGACCGATTGTTGGACTTTTGAGGGCTCCAACAACCAGTAACGACAACCTTTAGATGTTCGTATGACAACCAGGACGTCCAGGACCAACGGCTTAACGTGCTTTCCGAGGCACGACCAGACCAGTGCAAATATAATAATAAATAATAATAATATAAATTCATGCATACATACAAATATTTGATATAACCCGCGCCTCCTTGCAAGCGGCCGCGTTCGCTACCGCTACGCCACGGACGATGTCATCCTGTCTAAATATCAGGATTAAAAAAAAAACCTATGTGTAAATCCAGTGTGTCAACTACTTCTAAACCAAATTTCATTAGAATTGATACAGCCGTCTTATCCATACTAATATTATAAATGCCAAAGTAACTCTATCTGTCTGTCCGTCTGTTACGCTTTCCCGCTTAAACCTCTCCACAGTCTCCACCGATTTTGATGAAATTTGGCACAGACAATCTTGAAACCCTGAGAAAGGACATAGGCTACCTTTTATTGAAAAATTTGATATTCCCGAGGGAAATCTAAGAAGCGCGATATAACCGAATTCCACGCGGGCGAAGCCGCGGGCGGAAAGCTAGTTATCAATAAACGCAAGACGACGCCACGCCGCTGCAGGCGGGCGAGCGGTGCGTTGTCCATATTTTTGTTGGTACAACCAGGTAAGGTAACAACCTCATAACTTTGAAGATATCTTTTTGAAATTTTGTACATAGATTCTTTGCACAAAATACTGGACACGTGTTTCGGGTTTCGCCTTTAGTAAAAAAAAACGTTGTATAATACAAAGTGTGATTTTTTGTATACACAGATGCTTCTAAATACATTTACTCAAAGTGTAAACAATAAAACATATGTACTTATTACTTATTATAATAATTAATCATTACAATGGATGACGGCGACCATATCCAGGTTCAGCTGTGTAAATACATACATAACACACTTATCATCTGCCTCTCATCCTTCACAGCAGTGTTGAGGTCAGCTTGCAGTCCAACCGGATTGAGTTGAATACCTGTATTTTTCATGGAGAGACTCCTTATCTGACCTCCACAACCCAATTACTGGATTGGGATACCCCTTGGTAAACCTGCAAGATTCTTCTTCTACTTCAGCCTATAGATGTTCACTGCTGTGTACAAAGGCCTCCCCCAAGGCTTTCCACGCTGTCCGGTCTTGTGCAGCCCGCATCCATCGGCTTCCCGCGGCCTTCACCAGGTCATCGGTCCACCTTGTTGGGGGCCTCCCTACGCTGCCTCTTCCAGTACGTGGCCGCGACCCCAGAACCTTACTGCCCCATCGGCCATCGGTTCTACGAGCAATGTGCCCTGTACACTGCCACTTAAGTTTAGCGACTCGCAGAGCTATGTCGGTGACTTTGGTTCTTCTGCGGATGTCCTCATTTCTAATTCGATTACGCAGAGAAACTCCGAGCTTAGTTCTTTCCATTGCCCTTTGTGTGACTCTGAGCCTGAACTGCTAGATTAGTCCGCTATTATTATAAATATTCCATTCCAACACGAATCCATTTTCATTCGTCATCACCAGCCTCTACTCGTCCAATGCTGGACATAGGCCTCTTCCATGGCACTCCAACAAGCTCGATCCTCAAGCAAGCAGTTCTCCGCCAGCCACTACCAGCCACCTTTTTTTTTTAATAATTATAAACTAGTGCTTGACTGCAATCCCGCCTGATGGCAAGCAGTGATGCAATCGTTGATGGTAAAGCGCACTAGTTTATTAAGCCTATTATTCACTTAAAAAGCTAAGGAATAGGAAGGATGACGGCAGTTGCGCGAGGTGATGCAATGTTAAACCCAAGACCATTGATAAAATATTAAACAGATACGATATATTCTAACAAACTGACCAAAAAAAATGTGCCGAACACAGGCAGCAGCACACATGCATATTTTTATTCGGCATACATTGGTACAGTGTGAGATGGGGCGCGATCTAAAGCATAGAGAAGAAAAAGATGGCTAGTGTTTGTCGTTTGCGCTGTTAGTGTTTGTCGTTTGTTTTTACGAGTGTATCGAGAGTGACTAAAGCGAGATACAGGACTTACTTCATTTTGTACGCTTCATTTTTAGTGCGCTAGTGACATATCTACCTTAGTTTAATATTTTATCAATGCCCAAGACCAACACGACCAAACAATGCTGCGCTAGAGGGAGATTGACCTGGAGACTCTCCACGACCAAACTCCCGACACAACAATATTTGGCGCATCGTACCCGCCACACATCGCAACACAACTGCTCAGACGCGTCCTCCGAACGGCTTCACCAGACATCATGCCGGAACACGACGAATCGCTTGGCGGCAAGACTTTGTCTGGTTGGTGGTAACTTCTGCCGGCAGCCGATATTATGGCCTACCACCGAGAAAATATTCATTATTCATGCATACAAATATTTGCACTGCGCGGGGATCGAAACCGCTCCTCCTTGCGCAGCGGCGTCATTGCTCCTCATGGTATGTTACTCAATTACCCAGCAGACTACGCAAAAAACACCATAATTTAATTAACCTATATTAAAGTATTTGGGGAGACGACTAATTAATTAATCTGTTATTTGGAAACGAATTTGTTTCTTTTAATCTAACGCTAATTGGTATAAATGGTTTTGTTGAATATTTCGAGATAAGAGCCTAGTGGTATCGGATGCGACTTCCAACTTGTACGTCGTAGGCTCGCACCCTATGAGGCGCTTTCATCATCATCAACCTTTTTTACCGTCCCACTGCTGGGCACAGGTCTCCTCTCATACAGAGAAGGATTGAGCCTAATCACCGCGCTTGCTCAATGCGGGTAGACGATTAGGTTTCCTCAAGTTTTCCCTCACCTTATAATCAGTCATTGGTGTCCAGAATATACTTTGAAAGTACATATAACTTAGAAAAGTTACAGTGGTACTTGCCTGACTTGGAATCAAACCCGCACACTCATACTTGAGAGGCTGGTGTTTTTACCACTAAGCCACCTCGACTAGGCGCTTTGCTTTGCTTTGCTAGCGGCCGCCAGCGACTTCGTTCGCGTTCGCGTTCAAGTCATGATCTGCTCCTATTGGTCGCAGTGTGATGTTATACAATATGTAAAGAGAACCCCATCCGACCCAAAAGGATAATAAATGTTAGGTATACACATGACCAAATAAAATATGAAATTTTACGTAATCATCATAGTGACAATACTGATGAATTTTGAAATAATAATTTTTTTCCGGGAATTAATTCCAACTTCCCCAAAATTTGGTATTTTTTTAGAAAGTGACAACACCATTTGTGACGGAGCGAATAGCGATGCGACCACGTGCCGCCTGCCCCGCCCCCCTTCACCCGCGCATGTATCCCTAACGTATTGTCTACCGCACATGTATTAAGTTACCTCGCTTTTTTGAAATAATATTAATTTTTTTAGGGGGATTTTTTTTTAAGTTTTGCCCGGCTTTGTAGGCATAATTAGAATCAGTTATCGATACCTAACAATACCTTCACGGATCGGACAGGGTTTTCTTTACATATTGTATAGCCTAAAGCTTTCCTGGGTTAATGAGCTATCCAACGCAAAAAGAAATTTTCAAATCGGACCAGAAGTTCCTGAGCTTAGCGAGTTCAAACAAACAAACTCTTCAGCTTTAAGTATATATTAGTATAGATAATTATAATTATTTCATCACCACTGCTCTCAATACGGTGAATGAACACATCATGAGGAAACCGGCATGTCCTAGAGGGAAAACTTCGATGACATGTGACATGTACCAACCCGCACTGGGCCCGCGTGGTAGATTACGGACCACTCCCTCTCACCGAGAGGAGGGCTGTGTCACATGTGACATGTACCAACCCGCACTGGGCCCGCGTGGTAGATTACGGACCACTCCCTCTCACCGAGAGGAGGGCTGTGTCACATGTGACATGTACCAACCCGCACTGGGCCCGCGTGGTACATTACGGACCACTCCCTCTCACCGAGAGGAGGCCTGTGTCACATGTGACATGTACCAACCCGCACTGGGCCCGCGTGGTAGATTACGGACCACTCCCTCTCACCGAGAGGAGGGCTGTGTCACATGTGACATGTACCAACCCGTGGGCCAACCCGCACTGGTAGATTACGGACCACTCCCTCTCACCGAGAGGAGGGCTGTGTCACATGTGACATGTACCAACCCGCACTGGGCCCGCGTGGTACATTACGGACCACTCCCTCTCACCGAGAGGAGGTCTGTGTCACATGTGACATGTACCAACCCGCACTGGGCCCGCGTGGTAGATTACGGACCACTCCCTCTCACCGAGAGGAGGCCTGTGTCACATGTGACATGTACCAACCCGCACTGGGCCCGCGTGGTAGATTACGGACCACTCCCTCTCACCGAGAGGAGGGCTGTGTCACATGTGACATGTACCAACCCGCACTGGGCCCGCGTGGTAGATTACGGACCACTCCCTCTCACCGAGAGGAGGGCTGTGTCACATGTGACATGTACCAACCCGCACTGGGCCCGCGTGGTACATTACGGACCACTCCCTCTCACCGAGAGGAGGTCTGTGTCACATGTGACATGTACCAACCCGCACTGGGCCCGCGTGGTACATTACGGACCACTCCCTCTCACCGAGAGGAGGCCTGTGTCACATGTGACATGTACCAACCCGCACTGGGCCCGCGTGGTACATTACGGACCACTCCCTCTCACCGAGAGGAGACCTGTGTCACATGTGACATGTACCAACCCGCACTGGGCCCGCGTGGTAGATTACGGACCACTCCCTCTCACCGAGAGGAGGGCTGTGTCACATGTGACATGTACCAACCCGCACTGGGCCCGCGTGGTAGATTACGGACCACTCCCTCTCACCGAGAGGAGGGCTGTGTCACATGTGACATGTACCAACCCGCACTGGGCCCGCGTGGTAGATTACGGACCACTCCCTCTCACCGAGAGGAGGGCTGTGTCACATGTGACATGTACCAACCCGCACTGGGCCCGCGTGGTAGATTACGGACCACACCCTCTCACCGAGAGGAGGCCGGTGTCATATGTGACATGTACCAACCCGCACTGGGCCCGCGTGGTAGATTACGGCCCACTCCCTCTCACTGAGAGGAGGACTGTGGCACACGAGTGGGGACATTATAGGCAGATTATGTAAAGAAAAATGTTGTACAGACAACAGCAAATCAAGCTACTACAATCAGAATGTTATTAGATTTTCAACTTAATCTCTCCGCGGGTGTAGCGACCCGCCCCGGCTTCGCACGTGGACAAATGATATAGGTACCTAAGCTACTAATCTCAAATGATACAAAATAAATATACAATATGTAAAGAAAACCCTGTCCGATCCGTGAAGGTATTGTTAGGTATCGATAACTGATTCTACTAATGTATACAAAGACAGGCTAGACTTAAAAAAAAAATCCCTCTAAAATAATAAATATTATTTCGAAAAAAGAGGTAACTTAATACATGTGCGGCTAGTAACCCCTTCCGCGGACGGCGGGGGGCAGGGCCGCGGCACATGTGACGTGGTCGCGTCGCTATTCGCTTATAATAAAACCGGTGTTGTCACTTTTTTAAAAATTACCAAATTTCGGGGAAATTGGAATTAATTCCCCGGAAAAAAGGATTATTTCAAAATTTATTAATATTGTTACTATGATGATTATGTAAAATTTTATAATATATTTGGTCAAGTGTTTACCTAACCTTTATTATCTTTATGGGTCGGACAGGGTTTTCTTTACATATTGTATATATTTTTTAATAGTTATAAACTAGTGCTTGACTGCAATCCCGCCTGATGGTAAGCAATCGTTGATGGTAAAGCGCACTAGCTTATTAAGCCTATGATGGTATTGAAGACACTCAAATTGTATTCCGACGGAAACACCGCCCAGGCAGCCCCTCAAGATATACGCGGTATAAAGGAGGAGGGGAAACGTTTCGTCCGGATCGTAGTGGTGTTAACAACGTAAGGGTGGAAACTCGCCGTACGACGGGTCGTCCGATGGTGGAACGCAGATGGGGGAATTAAATCATGCAATTCCCTCGCACACTCCCCAAAATGCATCCTATAGAACACCGAAAGGCTGGCTACTCTACGCCTGTGCTCTAGGCTTTGGAGACCGTCTCGAGTTAAATCAGGGTCACCAATTGGCCCCTTGGCATGCCTCTCCACTGAATCCAAAGTAGCCAGGTGAAAAAAAAAAGCATTTATTTTCTTTCACAATGGTTTTCTAGTATTTAACAGTTTTGAACAATATCATACATACAAATATTTGTTTCATGCGGGGATCGAACCTGCGACACGTAGCGCAGTAGTCGATCACTCAACTACTGCACCAATAGTGTCGTCTAATGTTTATAATTCTGTAACACATACGTAAGTATGGTCGAATCAAAATTTTGTTCAAGATACAACCTGACAGCATGAGTGTAGCTAGGAATTTTTATTAGAAGAGGGCCATTGCTCTAGCTACCCGTGATACCCGTGTGGTACCGGGCTTAGAATAGTACCATCCCATATCCTCCCGTTGGTGTTGTAAGAGGCGACCAAGGGAACTCTCACCAGGGAAGCGGGCAGCAGCGCTTCTCCTGTGGAATAACAAATTACTGCGATCCCCAACCCGACGGACAAGCGTGGGGATTATGGCAAAACCCTCCAATGGAACAAAGCCTTGTGGGAGGTCTTTGTGCAGCAGTGGACCTTTATAGGCTGAAGAAGCTGAAGAAGAGAAGGTTGCTTTGGCTATTATAGCAGTACCTATCTACAAATGTAACATGCGAAGAGCGCGTTATACTGACTTTGCACTGACGCTACATATTGCAAGCAGAGTTTACCTTGCAACTAGCATATATGTAACAAAAACCCTGTTGTTCCTTCTGCCTACGTTTTAAGATTCGGTATACGGATGTAATAAAATACATCATTCATAAAAATTGTTCAACAAAAATTATAATTAAAATAAATATTTAATTATTACCTAATATTTGTAATCTATAACTAATTTCTTACCTTTGCAATTCTGCATGAAGAAGACATAAGTAGAACGTTCCCGGCAATCTCTTTAACTTATAAAATCAGATATTCTAAACATTCTGTTGAATGTGTCGATTTTAATAGTTATTTGATGTTGACCCCTCGACTAGGCAATAATTACTTTTTTTAAATTATAATTTCATCAATGATGTGCTTGTAAGTAAATATATAATTATGTCCCTGAAAGGAACAACAGGGTTTTTGTTACGTAGTGTACCTATACAACTTCCCAATATCAACAGTTGGGATTTTTTTTACTTCAATCCAGCCGTCTCTAGCTGTTCTTTCAGCGACGCCCTAAGTCGAGGTTCGTACCCCACACCCCGTAGCGTGTTGTCGCTTAGTTTTTAAATGCCCCTGGCGGGAGGCTTTTAATTAATTTAAGGCAGCCACAGGATAGTCCGGTTAAGTAGTCACGACCTCTTGGTCAACTACGAGATGCCATTATCAAAAAATAAAATAAAATAATAACCGTTGGGCCGCCAGACTCTACAACTGTCTGGTCGCAGAATCCTCCCTATTCTATGAAAGATGAATGGATTTTATACCCTGATCCTCATGCCTCCAAACAAAGACATTAAAATTTATTTTAAATGTCTTTGCCTCCAAACTATGAATCGAGCGGCTTACTACCAATTTGTAGATCTAGTAGTTATCTGAAAGTGATGGAAAGATTCTCCGCGCGATCGAATCAGAAATGAGGAGATCCGCAGAAGAACCAAAGTCAACGACATTACTCTTCGAGTTGCTAAAATTAAGTGGCAGTGGGCGGGTCACATTGCTCGTAGAACCGATGGCCGATGGGGCAGTAAGGTTCTGGAGTGGCGGCCACGTACCGGAAGAAGCAGCGTAGGGAGGCCCTCAACAAGGTAGACCTATGATCTGGTGAAGGTCGCGGGAAGCCGATGGATGCGGGCAGCACAAGAACGGTCTTTGTGGAAAGTCTTAAGGGAGGCCTTTGTTCAGTAGTGGGCTTCTATAGGCTGAAGAAGAAGAGCCTATTCACTCAAAAAAAACTCAGTGAATAGGCAGGCAGACGGCATTTGAGCGAGGTTTTTTTTTTTACATATGATAAACCAGCGCTTGACCGCAATCCTGCCTGATGGTAAGCAGTGACGCAATCGTTGATGGTAAAGCGCACTAGTTTATTAAGAGCCTATTCACTCTAGCCTTGAAGACACTCAAATTGTAGTCCGACGGAAACACCGCCGCTGGCAAATTGTTCCAGTCCCTCGATGTACGCGGTATAAAGGAAGAGGCGAAACGCTTCGTCCGAGGTGATGTAATGTTACACCCAATAACACGACCAACGATACAGCGCCAGAGGGAGATTGATCTGGAGACCCTCCACGACCAAACTCCCGACACAACATTTGGCGTATCGCAGCCGGCACACATCTCAACATAACTGCTCAGACCCGTCCTACGTACGGCTTCACCAGACATCATGCGGGAACACGACGAATCGCTTGGCGGCAAGACTTTGTCTGGTGGGTGTATTTTGTATTAGAGTATTGTATTAGTATTGCTTTTTGTATTAGGGTCCCACTTTTATCCTTTTGTTTAGGGAAATCTAAAATCAAAATTGGAATCGGCTCATCCGTTTGGGAGCTACGAAGCCAGAGGTAAACACACGTATCTCCTCCTCCACTGACACCATTTTTTTTTTGTTGGCATGGGAAATCATCAAATGACTTCTCCCGCTCTGGGCAGAGCGGTAGAAGATGTAGCGGTGTCAGACTTTTACTGACTAAAACCCACCCGTGTTTCTTCACTTGCCTGTGCGACGGCCAGGGCCACGGTTTCTTATTTAACCAACCCGCAACCCTGACCCAGGAGGCATCGGTCTTCGTGGACCCCGTCACCACGTGCTGACATCTCTTTGAGGCGCGCGTGAAACACGACGCGCCGTCGACTCGGCCCTGGTCCTTACCGAGCCGCGAGCTGCCCACTGCTCACCGCCCGCAGGCCCGCGCCTACGGTGGCTGGGAGTTTAGTGTCATCTCCCGACCAGGGCGTCTCCTGCGGCGTCTAGTGGCGTGAGGTCGCTGGGATTCCCGTTGCCTCACGCGCTCCGCCTCCTCCTTTGCCAGCGTCACTGCTTCGCAGAAGGAGGTGACGGCCTGCCATGCACTCTCGCTCCGGACCATGGCCTAGACCAGAGTCGGATGCGAGAGATCGCCGCCGATCGCCACTACGAGGACACGGCAGTGCTCTACCCAAGTCGGGCAGACCTCCACCGTATGCTCCACCGTGTCCTCAGGGCGATCCACACCTCCACTGACACCTCAAATGTATAACTGACGGCGCGTTTGCACTGGGGGTAAAAATAGGTGGGTTGCAATCAATCAAAGGTCCTCTTTTTAGGGTTCCGTACCTAAAATGAAAAACGGAACCCTATTCATGAGACTTCGCTGTCCGTCTGTCCGTCCGTCTGTCACCAGGCTGTATCTCATGAACCGTAATAGCTAGATAGTTGAAATTTTCAGAGATTATGTATTTCTGTTGTGGCTATAACAACAAATACTAAAAATAAAAAAAAAATAAAAAAATCTGATGCAACAAACGTGTTGTCGTTTTTTGCTCCATATTAATAACGGAAATAGATAGACGCTTGAAATGTTCACATTAGATTTGCTTATGTTTAATAACCAAATATAAATATTATTTGGTAATGTTCACAGTCTAGTTGGTATGTTTGGTTATATTATATACAATATGTAAAGAAAACCCTTTCCGATTCGTGAAGGTATTGTTAGATAATAACTGATTCTACGAAGCTTACAAAGCCGGGCCAAAGTGAAAAAAAAATCCCTTAAAAATAAAAAATATGTCGTAAAAGGAGGTAACTTAATACATGTGCGGTAGGCAATACATGCGCGGGAAAAGGGGGCAGGGCACGCGGCATGTGGTCGCATCACTCATAATAATACTGTCGTAAATTGTGTTGCAACTTTAAAAAAAAAATACCAAATTTTGGGGAACTTGGAATTAATTCGCGGAAAAAAAAAGATTATTTCAAAATTCATTAGTATTGTTACTATGATGATTATGTAAAATTTCATATATTATTTGGTCATGTGTTTACCTAACCTTTATTATCCCATATAACAAACGTGATGTTTTTGCCGTTTTTAAAGATAATGGTACAGAACCCTTCGTGTGCGAGCCCGACTCGCACTTGGCTGTTTTTTTTCAATTGTATTGTATACATTGCTATGTTTAGATGGCGTGGCGGCGCGAAGAGTGACAGCTCACATTGAATTGTAATGGACTCTGCGAAAATAGATTTGTTTCAATTTGGATCTAATACTTTGATACGGAGGGGAGAATGGGGCAGTTGGGGTCGGTTTTATTTTATTAAGGTTTTTTTAAATGTTTCTATACTTGTTCTATAACATTTATAAAATGTAATTTATAAGTCATCATCATCATCACAGCGTTAATCCCAGTCGCATCCGAAGCCTTTTCAGCTTTGGAGTCTGGGGTCCGCTTTACTAGTCCTACTGCTGATATGGCTAAACTTCGACATTTTCCGTGAAGCGACTGCCGTCTGGCCTCCACAACCCGAAGGCGACATCGAAGCATTGCAGTTACACCAATTGTTGGACTTTTGAGGGCTCCAACAACCCGTAACGACTGCCACTAGATGTTCGTATAGCAACCGGGACCAACGGCTGAACGTGCTTTCCGAGGCACGACCAGACCAGTGCAAATATTCATATTCATGCATACAAATACTTGCACTGTGCGGGGATCGAACTCGCGCCACGTTGCGCAGCGGCCGCGTCCGCTACTGCTACGCCACGGAGGTTTTTTTTTTATAAGTATTTAGATGATATTAAGGCGATAAAGATGTACGTATAAAAATAAAAGGGTGAAGGATTAATTTAAGAGAGAAAGATTAGCGATAAGACCGCCCATTGTGTCGCCCTTTGCAAAATCTTTATATTTCCGTGGCGCAGCGGTCAACACGCTTGCCTGCGACGTGGAGGGTTCGATCCCCGGCCAGGTCATGATGGAAAACGATCTATTCCTGATTGGCCTGGGTCTTGGATGTTTATCTATATATGTATCTATTATAAATATAGTATCTTTGAGTTAGTATCCTATAACACAAGTCTCGAGCTTACTTTGGGGCTAGATCAATCTGTGTGATTTGTCCGTATCATCATCAACATCAACAACCTTTTATCGTCCCACTACTGGGCACAGGTCTCCTCTCATACAGAGAAGGATTGAGCGTAATCACCACGCTTGCTCAATGCGGGTTGGCGATTTCAGACTTAAAGTCCAGCTTTCCTCAAGATGTTTTCCTTCACCTTCAGTCATTGGTGTCCAAGATATACTTAGAAAGTACATATAACTTTAGAAAAGTTACATTGGTACTTGCCTGACCTGGGATCGTACCCGCGCCCTCATCCTTGAGAGGCTGGTGTTTTATCCACTAGACCACCACGACAAATGGACTATGGACAATGGACTTTGTCCGTATGCCTATATTTATGTTCTGTAATCTATATGATGTTACATAATAAAGAATCTTCTATTCTATTCTATTCTAAGAGCATTAAAAAAAATATGAAAGTGTTTGTGAATATGAAAGTTTCTTCTTCTTCTTCAGCCTATAGAGGTCCACTGCTGGCTGTGGGTTTTCCATAATCCCCACGCTTGTCCGTCAGGTTGGGGATCGCAGTGATTTGATATTCCACAGGAGAAGCGCTGCTGCCCGCTTCCCTGGAGAGAGTTCCCTTAGTCGTCTCTTACGATACCCACCTGAGGATATGGTTGGTACGGCCGAAAGCAGGTCAAGCTATTAACTCAAATTCAAGCGATTCATCGTGTCTGGTGAAGCCGTACGGAGGACGGGTCTGAGCAGTTGTGTTGCGATGTACGTGCCGGGTACGATGCGCGAAATGTTGTGTCGGGAGTTTGGTTGTGGAGGGCCTCCAGATCAATATTCCTCTGGCGCAGCATCGTTTTTCGTGTTGTTGGGTTTAACATTGCATCACCGCGCTCAACTGCCGTCTTCCTTCCTATTTACTCAGTTCTTTTGAGTGAGTAGGCTTAATAAACTAGCGCGTTTTACCATCAACGATTGCATCACTGCTTACCAGCAGGCGGGATTGCAGTCAAGCGCTAGTTTGTAATTTATATAAAAAAAACTTTTTACAAAAAAATAACCGACTTCCAAAAACCACTACAAAGTGAAAAATATATTTTGTTTGTTTTGTTTTTTGACACCGACTTCCGAAATTAGTTATTTTTCACTTTGTAGTGGTTTTTGGAAGTCGGTTATTTTTTTGTAAAAAGTTTTTATTTTAGACTTTTTAGTTGTTAAAAGTACTATGTATTCAGTCGCATCCGGTCAAACTGGAAGCTGACGCAAATATAGTTGGGAAACGACGTAATTTTGTTTACTTTAATTTTTACCTGTAAGTATTCCCCCCTCAACTGCCTATGATCTTCATTATCAAATTTACTGCAGACCATTATTTTAACCCAATGGGTGCTAAGGTCTCATCAATATAAATGAATGAAGTCCAACCACAAAGTAGCTACTGTAAACCGTTGAGGAGTTCCCGGAACTGGCCTTTGTCTTCATCATCAGAGCTCTTATGACAATCACAACCCATCTAGGTATAAAGTTCTTATCAATACAAATTAATCGAGCCCAAACACAAGGTAGCTGCTGTGAATTGTTTAGGAGTTCCATCGACTGTCTCCCGGCTCCATCATCAGATCTACTCCAGACCTTTATAAAATTGTAGTGCTTAAAAATACTTAATGAAAATGCTAAGAAATGCACTAGTCGCCCCTGCAATTTTTGAAAGTTCCCCTTGTTTTCTCTGGTCTTCCACCATCAAACCCTGATATCCTTATCATGGGACCACCTTGGGAACGTCTTTTTTCCAACAGAAAAAGAATTATCAAAATCGGTTCATAAACGACGAAGTTATGCGCGAACAAACATAAAAAAAGCATATATACGGTCGAATTGAGTAACCTCCTCCTTTTTGAAGTCGGTTAAAAAAATTGTCAAATATTACCAATTTAAACTAATATATAAAGCCGAAGAGTTTGTTTGTTTGAACGCGCTAATCTCAGGAACTACTGGTCCGATTTGAAAAATTCTTTTTGCGTTGGATAGCCCATTCATCCAGGAAGGCTTTAGGCTATATAACATCACGATGCGACCAATAGGAGCGGAGCATAACTAACTCCACGCGAACGAAGTCACTGGCGGCCGCTAGTAAACGATAAAGTTGAAAATCTAATAAAGAAATCTGACAGATTGTAGTAGCTTGATGTGCTGACGTCTGTACATATGTAACTTATAAACGTCTTAATTTGCTTTTATTAACCTTGTTCTAGAAAGACAATATAAAAGTCGATCATATTGCTAAAACCAGTTTGAAACGATCGGGGTTTTCACTTACGGGGATATACCTTGTCTATTTTAAAACCCAGAGCGTAAATTAAATCAGAGCATGAAGAAGTACAAAAAAAAAAAATGTGCAGAATACCGCTTAATTACGGTTTCGCCAATTCCTTTTTTTTGTTTTGTTTTTTCTCAAAGGCCTCGATTCCCTTGTTCATGAACAAAATTAAAGTTCAGTGCATCATTTTATTAAGAAAAGGACAGAACATAATAATTATGTCAGTTTAGACCTGTCAAATTTGTTCGCGTCCGACGTAAATTGATGTATTTCTGGTCGCCATGTTTATAATCGCATCTATATACAACGTGTAACAAAAAGGGTATATGCATACCAAGGGCATGGCATCTTTAGATGATATCAAACGATATCGGAAGTGTTTCAACTCAAAATAAAATACTCAAAAAATTGGTACCAAATTTTCGGTTTCGTTTGTTTCTTAAAATCAAATCATAACAAACGTGGCAGCACACTACATACGTTAATAACTACTCGTTACCCGTCACTTTACTTGCCAAAATCCGATAAATGTCTTCAATATCTCTGTGCGATTAGTATGATAGTAGCCTATCACAGGCGGTGTTTTTCCTCATAACTTCCTAACATAAAGAGATAGGATTAAAAATCCTTCCAATATCGTTTGATATCTTGTAAAGATGCCATGCCTTTGTTATGTATATACCCTTTATGTTACACGTTGTATAGACAGTTGTCTATGGAATATCTTATTTTGACAGGATTAAATTAAAATGTTATCTTCTATCCTTTTCCTACTGATATAGAACGCCATTGTCGCGCTGAGCAAAGGCTTTCAATGCGAAGACACTGGCTTCTAAGACACAGGATCTCCTTACGACCGCCCATAAAAATGGCTGTAGTACATGCGCCAATATGGTAAATTAAAAGAACCTTAATTAAGACCTATAAGCCCTACAGTCCCTACGACCCTAAGACCTATAAGCCATTGATAAAATATTAAACTAAGGTAGATATGTCATTAGCGCACTAAAAATGGAGCGTACAAAAGCAAGTAAGTCCTGTATCTCGCTATAGTCACTCTCGATACACTCGTAAAAACAAACGACAAACACTAACAGCGCAAACGACAAACACTAGCCATCTTTTTCTTCTCTATGCTTTAGATTGCGCCCCATCTCACTCACACTGTACCAATGTATACCGAATAAAAATATGCATATGTGCTGCTGCTGTGTTCGGCACATTTTTTTTGGTCAGTTTGTTAGAATATATCGTATCTGTTTAATATTTTATCAATGCTATAAGCCCTACATCTCTAACCTACCGTATAGTTTGTAATAAATAAATATATAAATAAGTGCGGGATGTCTGCACCAAGAGACCTAAGGTAACAGACGGATAGTGGGTAGGATTTCCAGGGAAGGGTGAAGGGTAAAGTCACTGCCAGTCCAGCTGACTCACAGGACTGTTCAAAGATGGCTAAGGGTGTCTTGGCCACAGTGAGGGGTAATGAGACAAGAATAAATTCTAATCTGATTTATTTACACGTTATGACAGCCTTCATGGCGTAGCGGTAGCGAACACGGCCGTTGCGTAAGGAGGTGCGTGCTCGATCCCCGCGCAGTGCAAATATTTGTATACATGAATATGGATATTTGCACTGGTCTGGTCGTGCCTCGGAAAGTACGTTAAGCCGTTGGTCCCGGTTGCCAAACGAACATCTAATGGCAGTCGTTACGGGTTGTTGGAGCCCTCAAAAGTCTAACAATTGGTTTAACTGCAATGCTTCGATATCGATTTCGGGTTGTGGAGGTCAGACGGTAGTCGCTTCACGGAAAATATCGAAATTTAGCCAAAATCAGCAGTTACACTGGTAAAGCGGACCACAGACTCCAAAGCTGAAAAAAGCTTCGGATGCGACTGGTATGACGATGAATAATTTATTTATACGATATTACAGTTTATATACTATTTTTTCTCAACACACACAAATGTACAAACATCTTAGTAGGTATTCTATGCGTGTAATCTGCAATTATAACAATATTTGAAGTAGGCCGCTCGTCAGCTGCCGGAAGAGGTTTTTGGCGGGAAAGTCAAGCTGAGTGTTACGCTCATTTTTCATTGGACTTTTAAAATTATTTAGTGTTGTTTACTAAATAAAAGTGCGTGATTTATGTAGTAAAAAATTCATTTAGTAAATAATTCATAAAGAACATTGAAATATCGCAGCATAGTGGCCTCATCATGACTTTGCCTCAAACCTGCCTCGTAGACGGTTCACGTGGCCGTCTTTTTCGACATGAATAACTCATTACGTGACATTGGCTAAATGCACAAACCGTGTCATATCTCAATGTTCTTTATGAGTTATATACTGAATGCAATTTTTACTATATACAATATGTAAAGAGAACCCTGTCCGACCCATAAGGATAATAAAGGTTAGGTAAACACTTGACCCAATATAATATACAATTTTACGCAATCATCATAGTAACAATATTAATGAATTTTGAAATAATCCTTTTTTCCCGGGAATTAATTCCAATTTCCCCGAAATTTGGTAATTTTTAAAAAAGTGACAACACCGGTATTATTCTAAGCGGATAGCGACGCGACCACGTCACAGGTGCCGCGTGCCCTGCCCCCCGCCGCCCGTGGAAGGGGTTGCTTATCGCACATGTATTAAGTTACCTTTTATTGCGAAATAATATTTATTTTTTTAGGGGGATTCTTTTTTTAAGTTTAGCCTGTCTTTGTGGGCATTAGTAGAATCAGTTATCGATACCTAACAATACCTTCACGGATCGGACAGGGTTTTCTTTACATATTGTACATAAATAACGCACTTTTATTTACTAAACAACACTATAAATAATTTAAAAAGTCCAATGAAAAATGAGCCGGACACTCAGCTTAACTTTCCCGCCAAAACTCATGGTCCTTGTTGCTCAGACAAGTGAAGGAACACGGGTGGGTCTTAGTCAGCAAAAGTATGACAAGCCCTTTTATAAAAAAATAAACTCCATAGATTAGATTCCTATCTCTGACTGTCCTAAGAAAAAAGGCCGAAACAAACCCAGGGGTCACAGCCTCTTTGAAAGCCTCATCATCATCATCATCAGCCTCTACTCGTCCACTGCTGGACATAGGCCTCTTCCATGGAACGCCAACAAGCTCGATTCTGTGCAGTTCTCCGGCAACCACTGCCAGCCACCTTTTTGATATCGTCGCTCCATCTCGCCCAAGGGCGTCCTACGCTGCCGAGACGCGGTCTCCACTCGAGGACTCGTTTACCCCAACGGTTGTCGGCCCTGCGGTATATGTGACCAGCCCATTGAGACTTCAGCTTGCTAATCCTCCCAGCTATGTCGGTGACTCTGGTCCTCTGTCGGATCACCTCATTTCTGATGTGGTCCTTCAGAGAGACGCCCAACATAGCCCGCTCCATAGCTCGCTGAGCGGCTTTATACTTATGGACTAGTCTGACCGTTAGTGTTCACGTCTCGGCTCCGTAAGTCATGACGGGTAGGACGCACTGGTCGAAGATTTTAGTCTTCAAACATTGGGGTATGGGCGACGAAAATACCCGACTAAGTTTTCCAAATGCTGCCCATCTCAGCTGGATCCTTCTATTTGCCTCCTTCTCGAAGTTGTTTTTCCCTAATTGCAACGTTTGCCCGAGGTCTGCGTATTCCGAAACAACTTCGAGCGGCATTCCGTTTACGGCAACCGGTCCCGGAGTGACCCGTTCCTTGAACGTAATTTTGGTCTTGTCTAAGTTCATCCGGAAATCGATGCGTTGGGAGGATTCAGCTAAGTTGGTCAGCATCTGTTCCAAAGGTCCGTTCTGTTTGAAAGCCTAGATAAAAAAAAAACTTTTGTTAAGTTGTTTAACGGATGTGTACCGAGCATGGAAAGTCCAGATGCTGTATTTCCCCAGCCTCCCAGTCATTAGCATAAGTTTTCCATTTATTTGAGTATATATAGCGTCCCGTACTCTCAAGGGATATCAGTTGACTTCAGCATCTCTTATCAACATGTACGTAATTACAGTAGTAATTGGTATTTTTATCTGCTCCATCAGTTTAGTGATAGCCGATAATAATGATGTAAAGGTGAGTTTCGATATAAGAATGTCAATTGTCAGCAAATGTTCTTTAAAAAAAAAAATGCTTCTGATCTAAAGTTTTAAATATAGAACCTACATTTATATATAGAATAGTAATGAACATTTGTTTTATAATTAAAAAAGAAATTAGGTTTATGTTTTTTTTTAAAGGAGCCGATACCAAGTTTTTAAATATAGAACCTACAATAATATAGACTACTAATTATGGTTTGTTTTATGATTTAAAAAAATAGGTACGGCCTATGGTTTTGAAAAAAGGAAAGGTTTTAATTGAATATTATTTTTTCTTTTGGTACATTATTTTCTTTCATTTTTTACATCCCTATAGTTACTCTCTGAGAACCTGACTTCTATTTGATGTTGCAATTTTACAGATTTTGGAGTAGAAAAATAAGTGTAAAATTCTCATGAATATAATAATTTAATATAAAAACTCTCGCGTCACAATGTTAGTTATCATACTCCTCGGAAACGGCTCGATACAGACTTAATTTTTTTATTTCTATTTTTTAATTATTTTTTTTCTACACTTTGACACCGTGATTATACGTGCCCCTATCATTAGATTTTTTCCGAAACTTAATAAATATAAGAAATACGATACTTCAAAATCACCAACAATAACTCATTTATACCGTGATGTTCAGATGACTATTAGACAAACGTGACAAATTTTGACAAAAATAAAATTATAAAAGCATAAGTATACTTTTCCTCTAAATTTTAATATAAAAATAATTAAGATCTATCGTGTTTTGAAAAAGAAAACAGCCGAATACGAAAAGTCTTTTGATCAACGTTTCTGTAGGTAAAATCAGCCTGAGCTGCAACTGTCCTTTTCGCACTTTACCGGGAGAAGTTGGAAGCAGCGCGACGGCAATAGTTTCTTCAAATACCTATTTTCCAAATTCCTCGGCACTTGAGTCCCCTCTTAATTTGTCATTTCTTGCAAACACTACATACCTATCAAACGCAAGTAAAAGTAAATGAGAGTACACAATCGGAGGTCGAAGTAAACTTTTTTAAATTAGCAAGTAGAATTGAGACGAATGAGTCCGGATTCTACTAAACGTTTGGATACTTTCCCTGCCCTGTGGTGTTGAAAGCTAAGAGGACATTTCACAATCAAATAAATCTATCGTCATCAACCTTTTTATCATCCCACTGCTGGGCACAGGTCTCCTCTCATACAGAGAAGGATTGAGCTTAATCACCACGCATGCTCAATGCGGGTTGGCGATTTCAGACTTATAGTCCAGGTTTCCTCAAGATGTTTTCCTTCACCTTCAGTCATTGGTTTCCAAGATATATGTACTTAGAAAGTACATATAACTTTAGAAAAGTTACATTGGTACTTGCCAGACCTGGAATCGAACCCGCGCACTCATACTTGAGAGGCTGATGTTTTAACCACTGGGCCACCAC
This sequence comes from Sesamia nonagrioides, assembly GCA_017933935.1. Taxonomy (NCBI): domain Eukaryota; kingdom Metazoa; phylum Arthropoda; class Insecta; order Lepidoptera; family Noctuidae; genus Sesamia; species Sesamia nonagrioides. The sequence continues at coordinate 1,045,442 of JADWQK010001864.1, forward strand.
GACAAAAAAAAACTCACGAACGAATAAATCTATACTAATATATGTATAAAGCTGAAGAGTTTGTTTATTTGTTTGAACGCGCTAATCTCAGGAACTGCTTATCCGATTTGAAAAATTCTTTTTGCGTTGGATAGCTCATTAACCCAGGAAGGTTTTAGGCTATATAACATCACGCTGCAACCAATAGGAGCGAAGCATAATATGTTCAAATTACTAACTCCACGCGAACGAAGTCACTGGCGACCGCTCTAGTAAATCCTTATTAAGATATACTAATATACAGTATGTTAAATAACAGAGGGCGTTCCCTTAAACTCGTTAATATATATCATTAATAGATTAAAATAAAAATATCAGCATAGAAAAATAAGCATAAAAAAATCCGAATAAAAAAAAATTCTAATTGGAAATAAATTTGAAACCTCCTGTTTTAAATCAAAATAGTAGACGTCATGTATAAATAAATTGCGACGTTGCCGTCTTTCATGTTCGCGTGTACAGTGTGTTTCTTTTACATGTCTTTTACATAAATTTTATTGAATATTTTCTTATTGGAAAAATTTTAAAACATTTTGTTTTCGAATGGAAATATTTTTTTTAGCATTTATGTATGCTATACTATTTCGGGTTAACGGGAACGCCCTCTGTTAGTTAACATACTGTATAAAGCTGAAGAGTTTGTTTGTTTGTTTGTTCGCGCTAATCTCGGGAACTACTGGTCCGATTTGAAAAAATATTTTTGCGTTGGATAGCCCATTAATCCAGGAAGGCTTTAGGCTATATAACATCACGCTGCGACCAATGGGAGCGGAGCATTACCAATTCCACGCGAACGAAGTCGCTGGCGGCCGCTAGTTATATTATAAATGGGAAAGTGAGTTTGTTTGTTTGTTTCGCTTTCACGCCGTAATTACTGAACCGATTAGTTTGAAATTTTGCAGACGTAAAGTTATAAGTCCGGATTAAATAATAGGGTACTATATTTTATCCCGGAAAAATTTGACATTCCCGAAGGAAATCTTAAAAGCGCGATATAACCGAACTCCACGTGGGCGAAGCCGCGGGCGGAAAGCTAGTGATAAATAATTTAATCTTGTAAGAAGGGACAGCTGAAAATCAACATTAGGTGGTACACTTTTTTTGAGAAATCAACAAATGACCTTTCCCGCTCTGGGTGGAGCGGAAGGGCGTGTCGGACTTTTACTGACTAAAACCTACCCGTGTTCCTTCACTTGCCTGCGCACCAGGGGCACGGTATCTGTTTCGATCAACCCTCGACCCTGGCAGAAGGTACACGTATTTTTTTAAATAATTTATAGTACTAGTACTTACCCGCAATCCCGCCTGATGGTAAGCAGTGATGCAATCGATGAAGGTAAAGCGCGCTAGTTTATTAAGAGCCTATTTCACTCTAGCCTTGAAGACACTTAAATTGTAGTCCGACGGAAACACCGCCGCTGGCACATTGTTCCAGTCCCTCAATCTACGCGGTATTAAAAACGAGGCGAAACGCTTCGTTTCGATCTTTGTGGTATCATCAACGTAAGGGTTGAAACTCGCCGTATGACGGGTCGTCCGATGATGGAACGGAGATGGGGCAATGAATCATCATCATCATCAACCTTTTTATCGTCCCACTGCTGGGCACAGGTCTCCTTTCATACAGAGAAGGATTGAGCGTAATCACCACGCTTGCTCAATGCGGGTTGGCGATTTCAGACTTAAAGTCCAGGTTTCCTCAAGATGTTTTCCTTAACCTTCAGTCATTGGTGTCCAATATACACTTAGAAAGTACCTACATATAACTTTAGAAAAGTTACATTGATACTTGCCTGACCTGGAATCGAACCCGCACACTCATTCTTGAGAGGCTGGTGTTTTAACCACTAGGCCACCACGACATACTATGCAATGAATAAATCATTCAAATCACTCGCACACTCTCCAAAATTGAATGAATTAGAATTGGGTTGGTCAAATATAGGTGGCTGGTAAGTGGTCACTGTGGTCAGGCTAAAATCAAGTTGCATGATGTGAAAAAAAGGAGAGGCCCTTTTTATTTATATTTTATTTATTTATCCATTTATTTCAGACATCAAGGCCCATATAAACATATACAATACTATAAAAACATAAAAATTTAAAATACTATAAATACATAACGGGTGTATCTGACATCGACGCACAAACGAGTACCTACCATGGATCCAGTACATGATTCTGAACCTCCAAGTGGTGGAATTTTTCGTCGGTTTTTTTCCTGATTTAAAAAAGATAATATGAAGTTTTTTTTTTCACTTTAACCCGTTCATATTTGCCATACTTTTATAACCCAATAAGATTTTAAAGTAAAAATTAATTAATATGCTAAATACACAAAAAAGCGCAATGTGAACAAAACTGGAAAAATTATCCTATCAGTTCACATCAGGGGTCAACGTCATACCTACAAATTCGTCCGGCGGCACGTTTGCAACGTTCAAAGGCCGAGCCAAAACGTTTTTTAAATACTGTGAATTCTGTAACCGTTCATTAATGACATAAATGACTATCATAATTTTATTAGTGGCATGCGGTCTAGCCTTTTCGCGAAGTTTACGTTACGATGTCAGATACACCCTGTATGTACATATATGTACATTATTAACTAAACCTGATGTACACCAAGTGTCGGCGTCGTGTTTCGCTGACTGGTCTCATGTAGCTAGCCACGAATCCGGCGGTACACCTTTCGGCCAGAACACTTCTTTGAGGAACTTCTCGAGATGATTTGCCGGAACACGATCCATGAACGACTTGAAATTTGTGCTGTGACGCGGCTCCAACCTCTCGACCCTCAAAGTCCAGTTGGTCTTGACTCGCAGCTATTCTACTACTAGCTTTCCGCCCGCGGCTTCGCTCGCGTGGAGTTCGGTTATATCGGGATTTCTAGATTTCCCTCGGGAATATTAAATTTTTCCGGGATAATAAATAACCTGTTATTTGATCCGGACTTCTAACTTTACGTCTGCAAAATTTCAGAGCAATCGGTTCAGTAGTTACGGCGTAAAAGCGGATCAAACAAACAGACTAACTCTTCTTCTCCTCATCTCAGCGTTAAGAGGGCGTATAAAGCTAGAAAAAAATCGGATTTCACCCGCGCGCTTCACACGCCCCGCACTCGTCCAACGCATCGAAAACGTTACCCGCGCCATGTTTTGATTTACGAGTACACAGTAAACGCAAAAAGGTCAGATAAAAATTGGCAAAGTGCGAGTCGGATTATCCGTCTGTACTTTGAACTAAACAACAAACAAAATATTTTTTTAAATTATAACGAAAAGGTATGTAATGTAATCATACTGTTAATTTTATTTTTTTGGTAAGACTTGGCTAAGCGCAACTCAAAGCATTCATTAAAATAGTATTTTTTGCTAGTCTTCTATAGTTATGATAAAAATTATAGATGACATTAAAAAATATTCAAGATGGAGGATATAGATTTTAGAAAATATGTAATAGGGATGTATCCAAGGTATGAAAATCAAAAAAATATTTAGTCCCTCTTATAGATAATAAAGAAAATTAAGACCCTTATTTTTTATTTTGTCGATATTACCAAAATCTACTGAGATATAGCGTATTAAAGTTACGGAGTGGGGGCTAATTACGTGGTAAAAAATTTAGCACGGCGTGATGACATGCGACATTTCAAATCAATATATCTTCCTAAGTATTAGAATGAAAGAAAAAATAAAAAATACGTGTTCAATATTTTATATAAATCTATCTGATGGACATTAAATTATTTTTTAGGATACACGATACAACCCAATGGCCGAGGTTTTTAGGGTGCTGATTACGAACATAACATACAATTTGAAATCCGAAATAGCGGATATAAATTTTTAATAAAATATGTCATGGTTTTATTCAAAAAGTCATGGCGTAAGAAGTCGCCGACAGCAGTTAGTGACAAATAAAGCGAAAGGGAAGTAATGGTATAATTAAACGTTTTACTATTTAGTTGTTATTTTGAACAATTAATTTTGACAGCCTCCGTGGCGTAGCGGTAGCGGACGCGGCCGCTGCGCAAGGTCGCGCGGGTTCGATCCCGCACAGTGCAAGTATTTGTATGCATGAATATGAATATTTGCACTGGTCTGGTCATGCCTCGGAAAGCACGTTAAGCCGTTAGTCCCGGTTGCCATACGAACATCTAGTGGCAGTCGTTACGGGTTGTTGGAGCCCTCAAAAGTCCAACAATTCGTCTAACTGCAATGCTTTGATGTCGCCTTCGGGTTGTGGAGGTCAGACGGCAGTTGCTTCACGGAAAATGTCAAAGTTTAGCCATATCAGCAGTTGGACTGGTAAAGTGGACCCCAGACTCCAAAGCTGAAAAAGGCTTCGGATGCGACTGGGATTAACGCTGGGATGATGATGATGATGACTATTTAGTTGTTATTAATTTGTTTCTGTTTTTTTTTTGTTTTTACCATAAATCCTGTTATTTGCTTGATGGATGAGGTGAAGAATGTGTATGTACCTCTTCAAACATAAAAAAATCTCTATGGAAATTTAGTAGTAGACTGTGGTGCATAAATAAAACGAAAAGTTAATAATCATTTATTTTTATACTGTAAAATATTTTTTTTTTATAAATTGAATATAAACCAGCGCTTGACCGCAATCCTGCCCGGTGGTAAGCAGTGGTGCGATCGTTGATGGTAAAGCGCGCTAGTTACTTTCAATATCTAATACACGTTCGTTATTTTTTACTTTTTTATGATTTATTGTTATTTATTGATCTATATACACATACGTGTTCTTTTGCTGCTCTACCTTTATTTTGTGCACGACTACAGATACAACATTATTTGATTTTTACTTCTAAAAATAAAACTTCTACGAACTGTCTTCCGATTATAGCTGCTGCTCCAGATAGTGCCGCATAATTAATATTGTAAGACCGCTTAGACCAGCAACCATCAGCAATTACATCGATTACCGCTATGCCATCTTTTACCCTGCCTTCTTCCACTGCAGCCGCGGCTATGATAGTTTCGTTAGCCGTTTTCCCCATTCTTCAGAAATTTGATTATGATGTTTATTAAACATTCATTGCTGTACACAGTCCTTGAAATTGTTCCAAACCAATGCCAGCGTTTGTGATACCAGAAACTGCTGCTGTATTAATATCTAAGTTGAAGGTTTTGTGTTCATAATAAAAGTAAGTAGCTTTATATACAACGTGTAACAAAAAGGGTATATACATACCAAGGGCATGGCATCTTTAGATGATATCAAACGATATCGGAAGGGTTTCAACTCAAAATAAAATACTCAAAAAATTGGTACCAAATGTTCGGTTTCGTGTTTTTTAAAATCAAATCATAACAAACGTGGCAGCACACTACATACGTTAATAACTACTCGTTACCCGTCACGTTACTTGCCAAAATCCGATAAATGTCTTCAATATCTCTGTGCGACTAGTATGATAGTAGCCTATCACAGGCGGTGTTTTTCCTCATAACTTCCTAATATAAAGAGATAGGATTAAAAAACCCTTCCAATATCATTTGATATCATGTAAAGATGCCATGCCTTTGTTATGTATATACCCTTTATGTTACACGTTGTATATTACAAAAAAATTTCAATTTAGAATATAAACCAACTTTTGTTTCGCCAGTGATTTTAACGTTGGATAGGTAACAGCCAAATTAAGGAGCAAGATTTGAAATAATTTTAAGTTTTTCAAAGAAATATACTTTGTTTATTACGAGTCGTTCACTAACGTCATATATATTTTCCGCTGTTTTTTCATTAGTTTTCTTTTTCTTCGTACCTAACTTTGCCCGTTGTCTGAAATCAAACGAAAATTGTCATAATTATGTATGGATTAGGTTTTACAGTTTATCATTGTGTGTGACTTTTACTGTGGAATCAAATGTTTGTTATATCATAATGGTACTAAAATCAGAAAAAACTAGGTATGTACTAAGCTTTCCACAGATCTAGATGTACTGGTGTTATGTATAATGTAACTATGACTGATGTAAGTCTTTACTTAGTTTGCTTGGGTAATATTCTTTTCCATAAGGTGCTTTTGAGAAATGGCATATTTACAGATAATTTACCAACTATAATAATAATAATAATAAATTTTTATTTATTCGAGTATCAGTGACTCATTTTGTTAGTAACAATTTTAAACTTACTTCTATGTTAGCTTACTAAATTCTACAACACATAAATAGGTATTTAAAACAATATAAATACAAAAACATAGCACACACAAAACAATACAAAAGCAAATAATATTACACACATAGCACAATATATATACAAAACATAATAAATACACGAGATTATAAACACAAAGCACAGCACAAAGCGAAACAGATAAAAGAACAATCACTGGTGCTACAGGCTTACAACTGAAGTGGAAATCTTGGAGCAGCGATTTAGATAACCACAGTCGAGTCTGCTCGCAATACATGTCAGAATATTATTGGAGCTGGCCCGCACCCGCCGTACCAGGGACGCGCATCTTTTACGCATTGTGGCGTAAAAACAGTCCACCCTTGCGTCTGCAAACATCCCTGAAGCGCTACAGTATCGGGGCAACCCCAACAACACCCGGAACGCATTGTTGTACTGCACACGAAGGGCATTGTACGATTTCTGAGTATAATTAGCCCACAGACTACACGTGTAGAAGGAGGTGCAATACGCCCGAAACAAAGTAATTTTCACTGATACAGAACAACGTGTAAATCTACGAGCCAACATATTTGCTCTAACCGACAACGCCCTCCTCTCTCGTTCTATATCTTCATCATCCTTGAGGTCAGCGGTCAATAGGTGTCCGAGGTATTTAAAACTGTAAACCCGAGCTAGAGGTGTACTACACAGCTTAACTGGCGGCACCGTTTCTAGACACCGACCGCCGGCCTCAAAGACCATGATTTCGCTCTTCTTTGTGTTATACACTAGTCCATGACTACTAGCATATTCCTCACAAATGGCTACCAATCGCCTAAGACCACAGACCGAGGCGCTCAGCAGAGCCATATCATCGGCGTAACTGATGTTATTAACGCAAACACCGTCAATGTAACATCCCACTCGCTCTCTACTGAGCGCCTCGATCAGCTCGTTCACATACAGATTGAACAGTAGGGGCGAGCTTATCCCCCCCTGTCTCACGCCACACTGCAATCTGTAAGGTTCAGATAAGGCCCCTGCCCACCGAACGTGGTTGATCTGGTCCCCATACCAGTACTTGAGTGTGTTAATCAGTTCATGTGGTACTCCCACCTTGTAACACTTACTCCACAAAATATCGTAGGAGACCAAATCAAACGCCCTGGACAAATCCAGGAAGCATGAGTACACAGGCGTCCTACGATCAACATAGTACCGCACAGCCCACTTCAAAGACAATATAGCAGTCTCAGTAGATAGACCGGGCCGAAAACCGTACTGATTATCGTGCAACCGGATGTATCCACTAAGCTGGGTCTGAAACAGGCTATCGAGCACCTTGGCAATCACCGTAGCCAAGGAAATGGGCCTATAGTTAGCCTTGTCCGCCATGTCACCAGTCTTGTTCTTAGCTATAGGTACTACAATAGTCCTAGTCATCTCGTTTGGTACATAAGAGTGAGACACACACATATTAAAAAACAAACACAACAGATGAGGCAAGTGCGGTCCCGCATATTTGAGGTGTTCAATGCTTAGACCATCGTGACCTGCAGATTTACCTCTAGACATTGTATTATATTACATACACCATACACACACACTATATTTATAATATTTTACCCATAACAAAAAATATTAAAATAGCATAATTACGTACCATTTTGGTTCAAAAGTTCATCACAATTCGGATCAAGTTCGTTCAAAGGCGTAAAGGTAGATCTGTTAAAAAATGAAATGAAAACAAACCTTATAAAGATCGTATTTTGAAGAACTAACATGTAAAACTAGTATGTATTCACCTTTTATATGATAACTACAGTTTCCGACTTATTATAAGCCCGTTTTGATAAGGAATAAGTGTAAAATTCTATTTTTATATTCCGCTAAGATTTTCGTAACAAGTAGCCAGATGATACATGCCTTGAACTTTATAACTTTTAAGATAAAGCACATTTTGCATTTTTACCTATGAAAGTGAGATTATTATAACTCGATAGTTTTTTAAATTGGGAATTTTAATGGAGATGTTTCAGAAATGTATGGAGCCTGGGTCAGCACATTGTACACTTAATGCTAGGTATAGTTACGCTATAGTTAACTGTTTTTAATGTTAATTTCCTATATTTTGGCTTAGTTTTTATACAGATTCAATTTAACTCGGTCAAGGAGTGCAACACTACTACTAATAAATATGGTGGTCAGCAATAAGCGAAATAAGATTTCGACAGTGACATTTGATTGACGTGTCGTGTATCTAAGGCTATCGTATTTATATTATCTACCATATGACTGCGAAAAAAACAAAATATGAATTCCGAACATACGGCCCATTAAATAAACACAATAAACTCAAATCAACACTCGACACGAACACAACGGGAAAATAGAACTGTCAAAGTCGCCTGCAATCAAACGTCATAAAAAAATGGCTACCTTAATATAGGGGTTATCTCACTAAAAACGTTTCAAATAATTAATTTCATATACTTGTAAGTATTTTTATTCAAATTAATTTAGTAGTATTTTTATGAGAATCTTCTACTTTTTGCCTTTTTATCTATATAGCGTACTATGGCTCCGTTTATGTCTATTCGTTCATATTTATACATCAAAAATAATTCGAATTCATACAAATACTTAGTATAAAATATATTTTTTTTGTAGTTGAGCACATATAAACCAAACAAACCGCAAAGTAAACTCCCCTCAACAAGCGAATGGTCAGGGTATCGATTTATTTTGCATATACTATTTGGCCACCATTACTCCAGTGCGTATTAAAACCTACACATACATTATAAATTAAAATTAATAAACAAACCTTTGACAATTAGCCATGAGTTGACGTTTTAATTCCATTATTTTCTCTTTTAGAGCGGTTTTTTGATTTTTTTTGTTTGCCATAATTTCGTCAAAGTATTTTCACGGGTACGGAGCACAGAAGCACAGTCCTCTCGTCTCAACGGAGCGATCGCAACTGATCAATGAAACAAAACATGCTTGTAACTCATGTACCAGGCGAAACAGAACGAGAGTGTTCTGCGCGGAATAAGAACGTAGTAAGCGGCAAACCAGTTTTTTTATAATTACTCGTAAAATATACAATATTTTATGAAATCCCTAATACAGTCCCTCGGTAATATAATTTTATATTGTGCATTAAAATATTGACTCAATAATAGGCATAATTTTGAAAATAAATTGAATTTAGTTGAAAACTAGATGCAACTTTGTGATTTTTTTCTATCGAGAAAATATTATAATTTCATGTTTTCACTCAGACCAGTCTCTCTCAAATATAATGTAATATCTATATTTGAAAAACCAAATAATTTGTAGCTTATTATGGACTGTAAAAATCAAATCTAAAATCAACAATTTACCTTTATACCCCCTCTTAATCCCAGTCGCATCCAAAACTTGTTCAGCTTTGGAGTCTGGGGTCCGCTTTACCAGTCTAACTGCTGATATGGCTAAACTTCGACATTTTCCGTGAAGCGACTGCCGTCTGACCCCCACAACCCGAAGGCGACATCGAAGTATTGCAGTTAGACCAACTGTTGGACTTTTGAGGGCTCCAACAACCCGTAACGACTGCCATTAGATGTTCGTATGGCAACCGGGCCCAACGGCTTAACGTGCTTTCCTGGCATGCACGACCTGACGTGTCCAAATATTCATATTCACGCACACAAATATTTGCACAGCGCGGGGTCCGAACCCGCGCCTCCCTGCGCAGCGGCCGCGTTCGCTACCACTACGCCACGGAGGCTGTCAACAAAACAAACTCACTTTCCCATTTATGATAATAAAGTAGAAATATCCACCAGTGTACTGCTATAAGGTTGATGATGATGGTCAAATATAATCCTATTTAATTTTTTTCATCGCAGGATGGTGGAGGCAACAGGGGGGCGCTCAGCGACCGGGGAGGCATGTGGTTCGGGCCAAGGATAGGCAAGCGATCCTTGAGACTGAGTACTGAAGACAATCGGTATGGAATTTCCCAAATTATTAAAATTTACAAATCAATCAACAACTGATTTCGTTTGGGGTTGAAAGTTTGAAACCCTCGGGCCGTGGGGTCCGAGTACCCATTGCCTTTTTAATGAACTGTCCAAACGGCTTGTTGGCACTTCCCGTGACCCAAGGGCTGGCTTTTACACTATTTTATATTTTTTAACAAATACGTATACAACATGTAAAGATAACCCTGTCCGATCCGTGAAGGTGGTTAGGTATCGATTACTGATTCTACTAATACCTATGAAGCCGGGCTAAACTTAAAAAGCCCCCTAAAAAAATAAACATTATTTCACAAAAAGAAGTAACTTAATACATGCACGGTAGGCAATACATGTTCGGGCAAAGGGGGGCAGAAAATTCATTACTATTGTTACTATGATGATTATGTAAAATTACGTGTTTTATTTGGTCACATGTTTACCTAACCATTATTATCCTTAAGGGTCGGACGGGGTTTTCTTTACATATTGTATAGAAGTTGTTGCGGTGTGGTTACTGAGCGTGCTACGCAGTTTACGCGGGCGCATGCCCACGCTCAGCTGACGCAGGTCAATGCCCCCGGCTCGCCCGCCTGAACGGAGCGTGGACCATATTTTTGTTGGGACAACCAAGTAGGATAACAAGCTCATAACTTTGTGGTTTTTCATGATATCTTTTTGATATTTTGTACATAGATTATTTTATTATTTCTCGGTGGTAGGCCATAACATCGGCTGCCGGCAGAAGTTACCACCCACCAGACAAAGTCTTGCCGCCAAGCGATTCGTCGTGTTCCGGTATGATGTCTGGTGAAGCCGTACCGAGGACGGGTCTGAGCAGTTGTGTTGCGATGTGTGCCGGGTACGATGCGCCAAATGTTGATTCGGGAGTTTGGTCGTGGAGAGTCTCCAGATCAATCTTCCTCTAGCGCAGCTTCGTTTGAACGTGTTGGTCTTGGGTTTAACATTGCATCACCTCGCTCAACTGCAGTTTTTTAAGTGGCTTAATAAACTAGTGCGCTTTACCATCAACGATTGCATCACTGCTTACCATCAGGCGGGAGTGCAGTCAAGCACTAGTTTATAAAAATTAAAAAAAACTTAAAAATACTGGACACGTGTTTCGGGTTTCGCTTAATCAAAAATAATGTCTTCATATGAAATGTTTGATCTGAAAATTTCTCTTCAGGCAAGCATTCTTTAAGCTGTTGGAAGCTGCGGACACCTTGAAATATTACTACGATCAGCTACCTTATGAGATGCAAGCTGATGAGCCCGAAGCTAGAGGTAAGTCATCATCATCATCATCATTCTCCTGCCCTTGTCCCAATTTATTTGGACACATGCCCGTACCATGACAACCGATTTCCACACAACTTTTCAGCTACCGGTGCCACTTTCAGACTTCCTCTTATGTACTCATTTCTTATTCTATCCATTCGTGTAACACCACACATCCCTCTTAGCATTCTTATCTCGGCTGCATGCAATTGCCTTTCATTCATCCCTTTCGTAGCCCAACATTCTGATCCATACAAGACAGCAGGTCGGATCATGGTTTTATATATTTTCCCCTTAAGTTTAAGGGGAATGCGGGAGTCGCAGATTGTTCCCGTGACCTGCCGCCATTTCATCCACCCAGTGTTAATTCTGTGCTTAACCGTCCGATCTATTTCGCCATCGCTTTGCACGAGTGAACCGAGATGCCGAGCCGAGCTAGAGGTAAGTATTGACGACAGTGGGTCAAGCTACTCGAAACTGTCCTTTTCGTATTGAAATTGAATGAAAAAGATGCTTTGGACTTAAATTTAGAATAGTTTGTGAACCAAAGAATCGGCGCCAATAGGCTCATCATCATCATCATCTCAGCGTTTATCCCAGTCGCATCCAAAGCTTTTTCAGCTTTGGAGTCTGAGGTCCGCTTTTACCAGTCTTACTGCTGATATGGCTAAACTTCGACATTTTCCGTGAAGCGACTGCCGTCTGACCTCCACAACCCGAAGGCGACATCGAAGCATTGCAGTTAGACCAATTGTTGGACTTTTGAGGGCTCCAACAACCCGTAACGACTGCCACTAGATGTTCGTATGGCAACCGGGACCAACGGCTTAACGTGCTTTCCGAGGCACGACCAGACCAGTGCAAATATTCATATTCATGCATACAAATATTTGCACTTTGCGGGGATCGAACCCGCGCCACCTTGCGCAGCGGCCGCGTCCGCTACCGCTACGCCACGGAGGCTGTCTGTTTGATAGGTATGTAGTGTATGCAAGAAATAAGAGGGGACTCTAGTGCCGAGGAATTTGGATAATAGGTATTTGAAGAAACTATTGCCGTCTCGCTGCTTTCAACCTCTCCCGGTAAAGTGCGAAAAGGACAGTTGCAGCTCAGGCTGATTTCACCAACTAATCGGCGCCAATAGGCTATTTAACAGATTTATAATTTTTTATCTTGAATTACTTGGTTGCGGTAAAGAAGTTCACCGAAAGTATTTTTTTTTTAATTTTAAATACGTATTTCGTAAGAAATATGCAAATAAAAATTCAAAATTCAAATAAGCCGCGAAAACGATTTATTCAGCAATATGGCGTCGCGCTTTGTAAGTGACGTCACAAGCGGTTTTCGGTTCTTAGGTGGTGTTTGTTTTTATTTATTATTTGTTGTTTTTATCTAATAAAATGGTTTACAAGTGGTGTGTTGTACCGGGTTGTACAAATAAATCGATAAAAACCCCCGAAAAACAGTTTATAAGTTTGCCGAAAACAAGCGTTGATGCGCGTATGACGTCATCGCGACATTAGCCAATCCGGATCGTTTCACAATGTATGGCGCGAGAAACAAAAAGCCAAACATATTTTTGTATTTTGGATATATTAATTGTTATTATTTTTTATTAAAACTCGTGTAAATGACATAAAGAACCCTCATTTTATGCAATTAAAGCAAAAAATTGAATACTGTCAAATAGCCTATTTTCTACTGCGCTTCGAAAGTGTTAAGAAATGTGGGCCTTTAGTTATCTATACTAATAAACAATATGTAAAGAAAACCCTGTCCGATCCGTGAAGGTATTGTTAGGTATCGATAACTGATTCTAATAATGCCTACAAAGCCGGACTTAACTTAAAAAATCCCCTTAGAAAACAAAAATTATTTCGAAAAAGCGAGGTAACCTAGTGCATGTGCATCAACCGTAGGCAATACATGTGCGGGCGAAGGGGGAAAGGCACGCGGTACGTGGTCGCATCATTTATAATACAGTAGAATATGGTGTGGTCTCTTTTTAAAAAAATACCAAATTTTGGGGAAGTTGGAATAAATTCGCGAAAAAAAACCGATTATTTCAAAATTCATTAGTATTGTTACTATGATGATTATACAGTAAAATATCATATTTTATTGGTCATGTGTTTACTTAACCTTTATTATCCATAGGGTTCGGACCGGGTTTTCTTTACATTTTTGTATATATGTTACTCTATATTTTATCCACAGTGACAAAGAAGGTAATCTTCACCCCCAAGTTGGGTCGGAGCCTGTCCTACGAAGATAAAGGATTTGAGAATCTTGACTTTACTCCCAGGCTCGGCAAGAGGTTATCTGATGACATGCCGGCGACACCTGCTGACCAGGAGATGTAAGTTGTAAATTATGTCTAAAAAATTAAGTATACAGCTACTTTATGCAATTTTGTTTTAAAATAAGAGACATTCCGGAAATGCAAAGTTCCCTCATCCTTCATAAAAATAGATGGATCAACCGATCAGACAGGTGTTCTTTTTTTATAAATCATAAACGCGCTTGACCGCAATCCCGCCTGATGGTAAGCAGTGACGCAATCGATGATGGTAAAGCGCACTAGTTTATTAAGAGCCTATTTTTTTTTTTTTTTTTATGACAAATCACACAGATTGAGCTAGCCCCAAAGTAAGCTCGAGACTTGTGTTATGGGATACTAACTCAACGATACTATATTTATAATAGATACATATATAGATAAACATCCAAGACCCAGGCCAATCAGGAAAAGATCGTTTTCCATCATGACCTGACCGGGGATCGAACCCGGGGCCTCCACGTCGCAGGCAGGCGTGTTGACCGCTGCGCCACGGAGGTCGTCAATTCACTCTAGCCTTGAAGACACTCAAATTGTAGTCCGACGGAAACACCACCGCTGGCAAATTGTTCCAGTCCCTCGATGTACGCGGTATGAAAAAACGCTTCGTCAGAATCGTAGTGGTGTTAACGACGTAAGGGCGGTAACTCACCGTGCGACGGCCCGACGGGTCGTCCGATGGTGGAACGGAGATGCGGGAAGTAAATCATGCAATTGCTTCCCACACTCATCAAAATGAATCCTATAGAATACCGAAAGCTAACTAAAGTCTAGGGTCTTTGGACACACCCTATAAATTACAGAATATAAAGAGTTTACAAAGGGTGACACAACGGGCGGTCTTATTTCTAAGGGCGATCTTTTACAGACAACTTAAGATACCAAAATCAAAGTTTATTTATGCACATTAGGTTCAGAATTAGCTCTTTTTGTACGACAATTTTAAGTACATCAGACAGCCTCCACAAGAAGAAGTGGCGGAATAAACTCCCCAGTCGATTAACTTGTAAAATGCCATAACATCCATAACATCACATCTATACACCAACCATACACAGCCAGCCATAACATCGGCTGCCGTCAGAAGTTACCACCCACCACCAGTCTTGCCGCCAAGCGATTCGTCTTGTTCCAGCATGATGTCTGGTGAAGCCGTATGGAGGACGGGTCTGAGCAGTTGTGTTGCGATGTGTGGCGGGTACGATGCGCCAAATGTTGTTGTGTTGTGAGTTTGGTCGTGGAGAGTCTCCAGATCAATCTCCCTCTAGCGCAGCTTCGTTTGGTCGTGTTGGTTGCCGTCATCCTTCCTATTCCTAATGTTTTTAAGTGAATAGGCTTAATAAACTAGTGCGCTTTACCATCAACGATTGCATCACTGCTTACCATCAGGCGGGATTGCAGTTAAGCACTAACTAGTTTATAATTATTAAAAAAAAAATGTTCACTGATTATGTAAGAATGACTACAGGTCTTGAGAACCTGTTCTAAACTATTTTTTTTAATTTATTTCCGAAAGGTACCGACCTGACCCTGAGCAGATTGATGGCCGAACAAAACACTTTTCCCCCCGTCTCGGCAGAACCATGAATTTTTCACCTCGGCTTGGCAGAGAACTTTCCTATGGTAAGTAAAATTTCAAGTCAAAGTCTGCATAAAAAAAGAAAGTAACTGTCTTTTTCTCGGTGGTAGGCCATTACATCGGCTGCCGGCAGAAGTTACCACCCACCAGACAAAGTCTTGCCGGCAAGCGATTCGTCGTGTTCCGGCATGATGTCTGGTGAAGCCGTACGGAGGACGGGTCTGAGCAGTTGTGTTGCGACGTGTGCCGGGTACGATGCGTCAAATGTTGTTGTGTCGGGAGTTTGGTCGTGGAGAGTCTCTAGATCAATCCTCTAGCACAAAATCTCCCTCTAGCGCAGCTTCATTTGGTCGTGTTGGTCTTGGGCTTAATATTGCATCACCTCGCTCAACTGCCGTCATCCTTCCTATTCTTTAGTTTTTTAAGTGAATAGGCTTAATAAACTAGTGCACTTTACCATCAACGATTGCATCACTGCTTACTATCAGGCGGGATTGCAGTCAAGCACTAGTTTATAATTATTAAAAAAAAAGGCAAAGCGACAGTTTCGCTCCAGAGAAGTGCCCTGGTCCACGCCTCAATCCGAAGTCACCGTTCGACAATCCTCACTTTCCAAAACGACTCTTTCCACGTGCCGCCATTACATCATAACGTCACAGCGATTGCTGCACTACTACGTAAATCAAATGAGCAACTTTTATTAAAAGGATATCGTTATCCACGACATATTTATTTACTGTTTCGCAAGAAGAAATTTACAGTAAGGGTCAAAATGGAGTACCACTTATGACACTTATTGGTAGTGCAATAAAGTTCAAAAGTGGTAATGCACTTTTGACCCTGTACACTACACTACCCCTGTACACAGGTGGATTTAATGCCTTAGGCATTCTGTACCAGTCAACTACGGGTGGCGAAGAGATTAGATGGCAGGTGCTTTAATTGAAAACAATGACAAGGAAAAAACCTCTTAACACTATTAAAACAAATACTTAAATAAGCTATACAGAGTGGTGGTGACAATACGACAATAAATTAAACATCGTGTACCTCAACACATTCTCAGTCTACCCATAAAAATCATATAAATATGTCCATTAGTTTAGTCACAGGAAATCATTTTTCATCTTTCACTTAAATCTACATGATGTACATGTTGATAAGGAAGCACTTAGAGGTTAATGACCGTCGCATCTTGCAGTACCAAACTTTAATAATAATGGCGCGAAAAAAGCAAGTCAGTGAACCAATATTTTTAAAGGATGTTCTATCCCGTATGCAATTTTATGCGATTTAGTTTGTTTGGAATTTTCATTTTTTATTTTTCATGCTAGGTTTTTTTCTATGGTTTAGGATTATTCCTATGAACCAGCATTGCTCGTGTTTTCATTTATTGTCGTATTGTCAGCACCACTCTGTATACTTACTATTACCAAAATATATATTTATAATATACAACGTTATTTTTTGTTTATGCGAAACCCGTGTCCAGTATTTTTAAATAAAGAATCCATGTACAAAATTTTAAAAAGATTTAATGAAAAACCACAAAGTTATGAGCTTGTTATCGTACTTGGTTGTCCCACCAAAAATATGGTTAACACACATCTCGCCCGCCCGCGCGAAGCGGCTCGTCGCGGGGTTCCCTGTCTCGCGGGCGCAAGTACTATGATCTATCGTAACCGCTCGATACCCACACTGCAACAATGTCTAAATGTATTTGGGAAAAAATATACTACGGTGTAAAGATGATTGGAATCGATTCAGTTGCTTATTCTGAACAAAATATATTCGAAAATTCAAATAAATGACGTTTTACATACAGAGTGTGCTGACAATACGACAATAAATGAAAACACGAACAATGCTGGTTCATAGGAATAATCCTAAACCACGGAAAAAAAAACCTAGCATCAAAAATAGAAAAATAAAAATTTCAAACAAACCAAAACACATAAAATTGCAAACGAAATAGAACATCCCTTTAAAATATTGGTTCACTGACCTCCGATCGGCGACAGCGCGATCCTGTATCGACTTTTTCGCGCCATTTTTATTAAAGTTTGGTACCGCAGGATGCGGCGGTCATTAACATGTAAGCGCTTCCTTATCAACATGTACAGCATGTAGAAAATGTGAAAAATGAGAAATAATTTCCTGTGACTAAACTAATTGACATATTTTATGGGTAGACTGAGAATGGGTTGAGGTACACCATGTTTAATTTATTGTCGTATCGTCAGCACCACTCTGTATATTATTTCTGTTGTATAGATCCGTTTTTCTCCCATTATACGAAATCAAACTAAACAAACCAGTTATCTAAATGCACAAAATTTATCGGAGAATTTGTTTGGCATAGTTTACATTTATAAATATCATAAATTTTCCAAAAAATACTTTATAAAAACGCCTGCTCGTAATTTGGAGTTATCTCAGATAGGAGTCTGTGATTGACCTCTGGTATACAATGATGTGGCGGGTTCGATCCCCGCACAGTGCAAATATTTGTATGCATGAATATGAATGGTCTGGTCGTGCCTCGGAAAGCACGTTAAGCCGTTGGTCCCGCTTGCCATACGAACATCTAGTGGCAGTCGTTACGGGTTGTTGGAGCCCTCAAAAGTCCAACAATTGGTCTGACTGCAATGCTTCGATATTGCCTTCGGGTTGTGGAGGTCAGACGGCAGTCGTTTCACGGAAAATATCGAAGTTTGGCCAAAATCAGCAGTTAGACTGACCCAGACTCCAAAGCTGGAAAGCTACGGATGCGACCGGGATTAACGCTGAGATGATGATGATGATGCCTTAGAGATGAGAATTGTGGCACCCCGAAAGAAAGAGAGGAAACGAAGTTTCGGTCTTTCTTTATCTCTCTTAAAGTCATCAATCATCTATGAGGAAAGAGATAGTGCTAGACCGAAAGCTTGGGCCATCTCTCTCACTCTTTTCAAACCAAAAAAATACTGCAGATTATACGCGTACGGCATGTCCATTAGTATACGTCTATGACAATGACATTAAATTTTTGTATTTTTTTCTTTTCCAGAAATGTTACCCAGTAAAATCAGGGTCGTGAGGAGCACTAACAAAACGCAATCGACGTAAAGCGACACAGCAACTAAACGCAAAACTAGTCTAACCTCAAAATTAAATAATTTTTTATAAAAAATGTTATTTTGGACGAAATGATGTAGTGTTTTATATTTAAGTATTATTAATATTAGTGATTAATGTGGAAATAAAGGATTTCATATAATATTTTTGGCTTGTATTATTTACAGAGTTTTAAGGCACGCAACGACACCGACATAGTTCTTTGTAATTGAGGAATCATTTTAAAGCTTTTCTGGACTTCTTCTTCTTCTTCAGTCTTTAAGTCTCCTCCAAGGCTTTCCACGATGGCCGGTCTTGTGCTATCCGCATACATCGGCTTCCCACCTTGTTGGGGGCCTCCCTACGCTGCGTCTTCCGGTACGTCGCCGCTACTCCAGAATCCTATTGCCCAATCGGCCATCGGTTCTACGAGCAATGTGCTCCGCCCACTGCCACTTAATTTTAGCGACTCGAATAGCTATGTCAGTGACTTTGGTTCTTCTGCAGATCTCCTCATTTCTGATTCGATCACGCAGAGAAACTCCGAGCATAGCTCTTTCCATCGCCCTTTGTGTGACTCTGAGCCTTCGTATGAGGCCCAATGTGAGCGATCACGTTTCAGCGGGAAGCCGATGGATGCAGGATGCACAAGACCGGACATTGTGGAAAGCCTTGGGAGAGGCCTTTGTCCAGCAGTGGACCTCTATAGGCTGAAGAAGAAGAAGAAGCAGAAGGTGCGCAATGACACCGACATCATCATCATCATCAACCTTTTTTATCGTCCCACTGCTGGGCACAGGTCTCCTCTCATACAGAGGAGAATTGAGCATGATCACCACGCTTGCTTAATGCGGGTTGGCGATTTCAGACTTAGGTTTCCTCAAGATGTTTTTCTTCACCTTGTAATCAGTCATTGGTGTCCAAGATATACTTACAAAGTACATAAAACTTTAGAAAAGTTACATTGGTACTTGCCTGACCTGGAATTGAACCTGCACACTCATACTTCTTTTTTCTTTCTCTTATGGCTTCGCACGGTTTGTGCATTTAGCCAATGTCACGTAATGAATTATTCATGAATAATTAAATGAATTATTCATGAAAAAAAAAAATAAAAAAAGCGCGGCCGTCTTTTTCGACATGTCGAAAAAGACGGCCGCACGGACCGAACACGGAGAAGATTTGGTTCAAAGCCATGATGTGGCCACTATGCTACAATATTTCACTGTTCTTTATGAATTATTCACTGAATGCACTTTTTACTACATAAATCACGCGTTTTTATTTAGTAAACGACACTATAAATAATTTAAAAGTCCAATGACACATGAGCGTGGCACTCATCTTAGCTTCCCGCCAAAACTCCCACACTCATACTTGAGAGGCTGGTGTCTTAACCTCTAGGCCACTACGGCTTCACACCGACATAGCTCTTCGTAAATGAGGCATAATTTTCTGGACTGCTACGCCGGAAAAATATACAAGTTACTCACATTTCAGTGGCTTTTCGAAAATTTACTATTGAAAAATCAATGTGCTAATACGGGAAGTATTAGCACATTGATTTTTCAATAGTAAATTTTCGACCGGCCACCTAGTCCATCCATACTAATATTATAAATGCGAAAGACAAAGTTACTGTCTGTCTGTTACCCTTTCCCGCTTAAACCTCTCAACCGATTTTACAATCACAATCTTTAGACCCTGAGAAAGGACATAACTACCTTTTATTGAAAAAAAAAAAAAATTCCTGAGGTAAATCTAAAAAGCGCTATATAACCGAACTAGGTTCCGCCCGCGGCTTCGCCCGCGTGGAGTTCGGTTATAGCGCGCTTTTTAGATTTCCCTCGGGAACATCAAATTTTTCCGGGATAAAAGGTAGCCTATGTTCTTTCTCAGGGTCTAAAGATTGTCTGTGCCAAATTTCATCAAAATCGGTTGAGAGGTTTAAGCGGGAAAGCGTAACACGGACAGATAGACAGACAGAGTTACTTTCGCATTTATAATATTAGTATGGATAGTATGGATGCCACGCGGGCGGAAAGCTAGTAGAATATAAAAACCTTGAAGATTTTAAACGTTTGTGGAGGCATGAGGAACAGGGAGTAAAGTTCACTCGTCCTCCATAGTCGATTTCACTCGTCCTCCGAGTTCCGACCAGACGGGTGTTATGTCTGGCGGGCACATGCCCCACGCTTGATGTTGGGAAGTTGTAAGTACCTATGCTATTTGCACGGAAAACTCTGCTTGCGAGATGTAGAATTCGTGTGACGTCAGTATGAAGCATTGTTTGCTTGTGGCGTTTTTGTAAGTACCGCTACACATTTTATATTACGACAATGCAAATCTAAAGTCAATTAGACTGAGAATCAGCACTTTTTGAACATCAATATTACATAAGACAGTCAAAACCCACGCCCTTCGCCACTCGCGTATATAACTCGCGCAGATAAAGAAAAGATCTGAAAATGGCGGCGGATACGTGTGGTACGGTTGACAAAACATGCCATTGTTTACTCACAAACCAAATGCTAAGATAGTAAAATGTCAAATTTACGTTGTAAATATTGTTATTTACAATGTAAATTTGACATTTTACTTGTTTGTTGTTATGTTTGTTTTTATTGTTGTTTTTCTTGAGTTTAATTGTTCAAACTCAACAAAAACAACAATATCAACAAAAACCACAAAATAACAGAGACTTCGAGCAACACAGGGCTCGAAGAACAGAGACTTTAACTGAACGAAATTAACGATAACCCGGAGTGCAATGAGTGCATCAAAGTAGCTTGGAAAGCGAATCCTGAATTCCTAATCGATGATTTTTTTTTTGCAGCGCTTACTTCGCTGTGTGAGTATAGACAGCGATAGAGAGTGAGTGAGAACGCATGCGAGCGGACGCCATTTACAGATCTTTTCTTTATCTGCGCGGGTTATAACAAGTTATTTCACCATTATTGAAGTAATAAATTATGCATTATTATAATACACATAAACTAAAATATTTTACAAAATTTTTAGTTAAAAGGCGTACTTATCCCATTTTCTTCCATTCCATTATTCTTTCGTCGGCATTTTGTTCAAGTTTAGATATTTAAGCGCCGTAATTTTCGATCTCTATTTATATAATATTTGATTGTATACATGTACTCGGTATTGGCCTTTTGGTGATCGAACTCAGGTTTCATGTGCTCTCAGCGAGAATTAATGAATTAAAAAAAAAAACAATTTCTTACAATTTCATTTGACTCGTAAACTTTATCGTATTTAATGTGAACGTAACCTGCAAATGCTGATTGCTTTGGACAATATTTTTTTATATTATTTGGTACTTATTGTACCAAATAATTCCTTTTTTTTAATAATTATAAACTAGTGCTTGACTGCAATCCCGCTTGATGGTAAGCAGTGATGCAATCGTTGATGGTAAAGCGCACTAGTTTATTAAGCGTATTTACTTAAAAAACTAAGGAATAGGAAGGATGAAGGCAGTTGAGCGAGGTGATGCAATGTTAAACCCAAGACCAACACGACCAAACGAAGCTGCGCTATAGGGAGATTGATCTGGAGACTCTCCACGACCAAACTCCCGACACAACAACATTTGTACGCATCGTACGTGCCACACATCGCAATACAACTGCTCAGATCCGTCCTCCGTACGGCTTCACCAGACATCATGCCGGAACACGACGAATCGCTTGGCGGCAAGACTTTGTCTGGTGGGTGGTAACTTCTGCCGGCAGCCGATGTCATGGCCTACCACCGAGAACGCCTTTGTTAGTAGTAGTTAAACTATATAATGTTGAAGTTCATTGCAGCTTTTTCTTTCGATTTCATTAAGATAAAGACATAAAATTAATGTTAGTTTAGTTCTGTCAAATTAGTCTGCGTCTGACGTAAATTGACGTTTTTAGACGCCATGTTTATAATCGCGTTTAGACTGTCTATGGAACGCTTTTGGCGGGAATGTCAAGATGAGTGTCACGCTCATATTTTTAAAATTATTTATAGTGTTGTTTACTAAATAAAAGCGCGTGATTTATGTAGTAAAAAGTGCATTCAGTGAATAATTCATAAAGAACAGTGAAATATTGTAGCATAGTGGCCACACCATGTCTTTACGCTAAACCGCTCCTTATAGTCCAAACGCGGGAAACGATCCTTTCGTTTCCCTAGATTAGTTAGGATAAGTTTAGGATAAGCTAGGATAAGTTAGGATTAATTAAGATAAGTTAGGATAGAAGTTTATTCACAGAATATATATACTGAAGACTAGGCTGTATGGCGTACTATGCTTTTGCCTTTTCCGTTCAGAAGAACGGAAAGAATTGAACCAAAAAAAAAATGTCTATGGAACATCGTTTTTCTTTTTGTTCTGGATGGGAAATCATCAAATGATCTCTCCCGTGCTGGGCCGGCGAGCCCGCGCCTACGGTGGCTGGGAGTTCGGTGTTGTCTCCCGACCAGGGCACCCCTGCGTCGGCTAGAGGCATGAGGGCGCTGGGATTCCCGCTCCCTCACACCCTCTGCCTCCAGCTTTGCCAGCATCACTGCTTCGCAGAAGGCGGTGACGGCCTGCCATGCACTCTCGCTCAGGACCATGACCTGGACCAGGGTCTCACGCGAGAGATCACCGCCGATCGCCGCCACGAGGACACGGCGGTGCTCTACCCAAGCCGGGCAGACCTCCACCGTGTCTTCAGGGCGATCCACACAATGGTGACACCCTGGCGTTTCCTGCCGCCTTAAACGAAACAGGAACCTCCCGAAACAACCGCGTCCGATGACGACCTGCGTCAGGCGGAAGGTGAGGGCCGACGCACTTGTGTAGATTAGGGCCCCAGCTTAAGTGTAGATATAACATATGTTTGCTATTATATAAATAAAAAATACAAAAAAAAGAACAAAAGTCAAAAAGCCAAACTGTTTGCAACTATAAACGACAAGTTTCTAACAACAAAGAAAAAAAATGGAATCACATGAGATAAAAAAATATTTACAAAGGCAACAATAATAATGGAATAAGGCATGAATGCTAAGAGGGTGCTAGGAGAGACACGAGCAGCAACAGCGGGGCCTGAAGGCAGCAACGGCCCCTTTTAGAGGCCTCAGGAAGGCTTGGAGACGTTATTCAAATTAGGCGACAGAAACTCCGCTGAAGAACAGCTGCCAGATCAGTTAAAAAAAAAGGTCAAATATTCCAGCGCTTAAATACCTAAACTGCCTTTCAGAATACATGTCATATGTATCCTGAAAGGCAGTAATATATATGCCTCTAGAACATGATGTAATGTAATTAACGCACATCCTCAAATACCCCAGTTAGAATGTTATGTTATAATCATAATACAAACACGGAATTTTTAATTTAACATGTATATGCATTGTTTTTATTATTAAACTAGCTTTCCGCCCGCGGCTTCGCCCGCGTGGAGGTCGGTTATATCGCGCTGTTTAGATTTCCCTCGGGAACATCAATTTTTTCCGAGATAAAAGGTAGCCAGCCAAGCTCTCAGGGTCTAAAGATTGTCTGTGCCAAATTTCATCAAAATCGGTTAAGAGGTTTAAGCGGGAAAGCGTTACGCTTTTTCGGGAACATCAATTTTTTCCGAGATAAAAGGTAGCCTATGTTCTTTCTCAGGGTCTAAAGATTGTCTGTGCCAAATTTCATCAAAATCGGTTAAGAGGTTTAAGCGGGAAAGCGTAACAGACAGACAGACAGACAGACAGAGTTACTTTCGCATTTATAATATTACTAGCTTTCCGCCCGCGGCTTCGCCCGCGTGGAGTTCGGTTATATCGCGCTTTTTAGGTTTCCCTCAGGAACATCAAATTTTTCCGGGATAAAAGGTAGCCTATGTTCTTTCTCGGGGTCTAAAGATTGTCTGTGCCAAATTTCATCAAAATCGGTGGAGAGGTTTAAGCGGGAAAGTGTAACAGACAGACAGACAGAGTTACTTTCGCATTTATAATATTAGTATGGATGATATAAACCGATTCAGTAAACGATTCTGACCAAACTATTTTCAAGAATTAATAAAAAAAAAAAAAATTGTCATGTTGTATACAATATGTAAAGAAAACCCTGTCCGATTCGTGAAGGTATTGTTAGATATTGATAACTGATTCTAGTTATGCCTACAAAACCGAGTTAAACTTTTAAAATATACGAAAAAAAAAAAAAATAAGCGAGGTAACTTAATACATGTGCGGTAGGCAACACGGTAGGCATAATTGCGCGGGAGAAGGGCGGCAGGGCATGCGCCACGTGGTCTCATCACTCATAATAATACTATCTAAAATGGTTAACTGGGTTGCACTGGTGTGTCACTTTTTAAAAAAATACCAAATTTTGAGGAAGTTGGAATTAATTAGCGGAAAGAAAGATTATTTCAAAATTCATTATTATTGTTACTATGACGTTTATGTAAAATTTCATATTTTATTTGGTCATGTGTTTACCTAACCTTTATTATCCTTATGGGTCGGACGGGGTTTTACATATTGTATAGGGTATCTTCGACCCTACTCCGCAGTGCACATGTTAAGAACAGTTCAAGAATTCAGAGTTTATTTCCATAAAACAGTTATTTATGTAATAAAACGAATCATGTTTCTTTTCTTATGTACCTATGAATAGTTTGTTATCAAGTACTTTTAGTAGTAAATACATAGGTATATAGTTTATACAATGTACATATATAATTTTATTATAATCTTTACTCGAATCAATATATGAAATAGTTACATAATGTATTTCTTATATTTACTTGTATTATGTAAGTAGCCATTTTATTTTTCAGCTTTTTAATTGAGTAATTATCGATTCGAATAATTTTGAAGCATATGGGTAATCCATCCATCCAGCTCTATATGTTCGTAGTCGTGGTGGCCTAGTGGTTAAAACACCAGCCTCTCAAGTATGAGTGTGCGGGTTCGATTCCAGGTCAGGCCTGCCTTGCTTACTAAGTTATATGTACTTTCTAAGTGTATTTTGGACACCAAAGACTGATTAAAAGGTGAAGGAAAACATCTTGAGGAAACCTGGACTTTAAGTCTGAAATCGCCAACCCGCATTGAGCAAGCGCGGTGATTACGCTCAATCCTTCTCTGTATGAGAGGAGAGCTTTGCCCAGTAGTGGGACGATAAAAAGGTTGAAGATGATGATGATAAGTTCGCAAATGTGTTTGCTCAACAACGTAAATAACGTAATGAACATGGGCGTACCCAGCAGGGGGCAAGTTAGGCCTAGGGGGGGCAAGTCAAATTTTATGAGTGAGTAATCTTTGTGCGCTATAGTCGGACACGGTTTTTGTGCAATTACACCGTACATTTTGCCAGTGTCTACTGCGTGGTTTATTTAAAAGTTAGAGATAAGTCCTCGTTTATAGTTTGTTTGGTATTCAAGGGAGTTTATACAAGTTCTGCGAGATTTTCAGGAAGGGGGGGGCGAGGGGGGGGGCAATGAATATTTTTGAACTGTCAAAATGAAATCCATTGCTACTGATAGTGTGTTACGCAATTACTCTTCAGGATTGTGATCCTCATCGATCTTTGCTTAACTCACTCTCATGATGAGACTTGGTCAGTTCACTCCTTACGTTTTTTTTTTATAATTATAAACTAACGACGGTGTTTCCGTCACATTACAATTTGAGTGTCTTCAAGGCTAGAGTGAATAGGCTCTTAATAAACTAGCGCGCTTTACCATCAATGATCGCATCACTGCTTACCATCAGGCGGGATTGCGGTCAAGCGCTAGTTAACTTAACTTATAAAAAAAAAAAACTAGTGTGTGACCGCAACTTGATGATAAGCAGTAATGCTATCGTTGACGTTAAAGCGCACTAGTTTATTAAGGGCCTATTAACTCTAGCCTTGAAGACAATTAAATTGTAATCAGACGGAAAGACCGCCGCAGGCAAATTGTTCCAGTCCCTCGCGGTATAAAAGACGAGGCGAAACGCTTCATCCGGATCGTAGTGGTGTCAACAACGTAAGGGTGGACACTCGCTGTATGACGGGTCGTCCGATGATGGTAGAATTATGTCCCACGCACGCTCTACAAAATGCATCTTACAGTATCACGAAGGGCAGTCTACCCTACGTCTGTGCTTAGGCTTTGAAGATTATTCTTAACCTTTACAGTAAAGTGAAATCCGAGGTAGAATGTGAACGGGGTATACATCTGGTACCAGACGCTACTGAATTGATTTTGTGCTCAATGTTAATTGATATACGATTTATTTCAGGTTACACTTCGATTTTACTTAGACCGGCTAACAGTTATGTTGTTCTAGCACCAAACCTCAATGACTTCCGAAGCTTAGCAAAGAAATACAACATACCCAAAAACATGGTTGGTCAAATCAAAGCTATTGTCCTAGAAAATGGCCACAAATACTATAATGAAGCATTGAAAGATGATGAACATGTCATTAAATATTTAGAAGGTAGTCAGCAGGATGATTCTGAGGAAGTAGCTAGGGAAATTACAGCAAAACAGCCACCAGAACATAGATTTCAGTCAAAAAAACCACCCACAGTTTTAACTATAGATGATATAGTGGAAAAAGTCAAACAGAGACTGTTCCAACAAATGCTTGATAGAAGCGTCAACGCAGAACGACAAACAGGAGATTCACTAGCTTACAAAAACTTTCTAAAGAAATCTATTAAAGTATCTGCAGCAAAAGCCCCAGTAGCGAATCCAGTTTATAAATCAGTTCCTATGAAAGTGATCAAGGAAGAAGTGCAATTTGAGGCTACTTACGATGATTTACTAGATAAAGACTTACAGCCTCAAATCCAGTATTCTGGACCAAATTTACAAGACAAACCAGTATCATCTAACAAGAAGTTTGTAAGCGCACAATATGGAGGGGGTATGACAGTGGTAAGATTTGTCAAACAAGTGCTAGTGCCAGCGAATTCAATTCAGGGACAGTCTGCTTATGTAACAACACCGTTGGAACAAGTAAGCATGGACCAACAGCCAAGCTTAGAACCACAGTTGTTGAGTTTGATGCAACAACCAAACTTGGAGCAAAAGTCATCGAACAACCAAGCCAATGTGTACCAGTCAGCTATTATGAAGCAGTTGGTCTTAATGCAACAACAAATAGCACAATTAATCAGAACCACGCAACAGGAAGGTTTAAAAAAGAAACGGAAAAAGTCGCCGACCGCCTTGGAGATACCGCAGTTAAATATTGAAGCGATTCAATCTAATTTAGAGATTGTAGCAGACCCTTCAGCGGATGATAAAACACATGACTGTAGTGAAGATGAAGCTAAACCATTGGAAGAAGAAGCAGGTAAGAGTGCAATATTAGATGAAATAACTGTTGATAAAGAACAGTTCACAGAAGAAAATGAAGTGGTAGAAGATTCTGTTAAAACTGTCGAAAATGATGAAGATAAGTCACTTGCAGAAACTAAAGAAAGTGTTTCAAATGAAGAGAAAGATAACAGAAATGTTCCTGAAAACACTAAAAATACTAAGGATACTAAATTGGATGCGAATGTGAAGGTATATACTCAAGAGTTTGGTAATGCAGAAGCAGGGAAGCCTATTGTATCGAAGACTTATAATTTCGATGGACTAAATGTGGAGGCGAGTAAGAAACCAGTGAATATGAAGATGCCAGTTGATAGTGCTAGAAAGGTCATGTTGTTTTAAATTAAAGTGAACTCTTGAATACATTATTTGGAAGTGCATTTGTTTTTTTACGGGCTAGGGGTATTAAAATTCCGGTTAAGGGTTACGAAGTTTGTTGGCAACGATGTACAGTCTATAATAAGCAATGCCAAGTAGAACGTAGCTGATGTCGCACCGAAGTCTTCCTTTACGTCCACGAAGTCCGTGTCGTACATACACAACAACACTACAAAAGTTACTTCAGATAGTCCTCAAAGTTCTCGTAGCGGTTGTCGCTGTAGATCAAATCAAATCAAAATTGTTTATTTCAAATTAACCATCCGTTGGTGCTTTTGAATAGTCCATGTCGGTCAGTCCAAGAAAAGTGAAGCTAAATTGCACGTTCCAAAGCGTAGATCTCTATGGAGAAGAACGTGCGAGAAACTCCATAGACACTCTTTTAAAATCATAATATGGGTTACAATTCTTTATTACATATTTCTGTTGCTTCTAGATGTTCTTGATTATGGCTTCTTACTTATCGCTTGTTTCGCTTCGATAGTCAAATGCAGACTGACTGCAGTGCTAAGTCACGCCGCTTTATATAGGGGAGCTAATCGAACATTCCAGAACTGTGTAGAAGTTATAATAATAGGGCCTAATTTCGAGAACGTTCTTGCTTACAATCTAGCAGATAGTTACAGGAGACGAATTTCTAGTAATTTCGATGTCGACCTTTCGTTGTCAATATCGATGAAACCTATACTGTTAGATAGGTTACCATATGTTGATGGTTGATGCTGCGGGGGCTGGGGTTTGTGCAACAGAAAACACTTGTTTGTGAAAAATTACGTTTATTGCAATTTTTTTCTTACAATTCAATATGGCCGATTTTTGTGATTTATAGGCAGACGTGCGCGTTGGTTAGCGATTGTTGGCAGACAAGTTAGATTTCGTAATACTAGTTCTCCCAATGTGAACACACGAATTTAGAAATAAAACTCTCACAAGATAATGTTTTTCTATTCATTTAACTTAAAAAAATAATCATTTTTATTAGATACTACAATATAATTTAAGAATTAATTGTGTGAATTAATTTCGCTGGGAACAAGAAGTAGCGGAACAAACTCCCCTAAGCACAGGGGTCTGTCTATTAAAAAAAAAAACACATGAGATTATAGAATACTATGTATAATTATTAAAACAAGAAAACACAGAACATTTCATGAAAATATTTACCAAAGACAATTATAACGTGTCAGTAAGCTAATAAAGAACACGAACAAGCTTACTCAGCCTGCTGGTAGATTCGCTACTACTTAGTTCTTCTTAAATAAAATAATAATAAATCGTTTATATCAAATAGTGTTTTTACATTTCCTTATCACTATGTAGAAATAATAATTAATAATAATAATTTATCATTTATTCTCTCTTCACAAACTTCACAAAGCTGATTCAAATTAGTGTATACAAAAATGTCTCAGCCGATAATTTAAATAAGACAAATAAACTAGTTAGTTCTAAAATTAATATTACAAGGGAAACAATTATATATTTTAACTTGTGGACTCCACACTAGGTCAAGCCTGTGTCGTGGAGTCCTTGAAAGTTGTTAATAATTTCAAATATTAAGGTCAATAATGGCGCCGATTCTGTGGTTCACAAATTAAAGTAATTTTAAGTTAATTAAGTTCATGTTTTTCTTTCCATTTCGTTAAGAAAAGGACAGAAGATAACATTTTAGTTTAATCCTGTCAAATTAAGATATTCCATAGACAGTTTAGACGCGATCATAAACATGGCGGCCGAAAATACATTAAATACGTCAGACGCGGACAGATTTGACAGGCTGACAGACTGACATATTATGTTCTGTCCTTTTCTTAATAAAATAGAAAGAGAAAGACGCACTGAACTTAAAATTACTTAAGTTTGTGAACAACAGAATCAGCGCCAATCCATACTAATATTATAAATGCGAAAGTAACTCTGTCTGTCTGTCTGTCTGTCTGTCTGTCGGTCTGTTTGTCTGTCTGTCTGTCTGTCTGTCTGTCTGTCTGTTACGCTTTCCCGCCTAAACCTCTCAACCGATTTTGATGAAATTTGGCACAGACAATCTTTAGACCCTGAGAAAGAACATAGGCTACCTTTTGTCCCGGAAAAATTTGATGTTCCCGAGGGAAATCTAAAAAGCGCGATATAACCGAACTCCACGCGGGCGAATCCGCGGGCGGAAAGCTAGTGTATTATAATTTTTAAGATATAAAGATTTATTGTTTAAAGAAAGTAAAATAAAATGCATGTGTAGGTATACTGCGCGTTACTCTCTGCAGCCATACGACAGCCTCCGTTGCGTAGCGGTAGCGATCCCCGCGCAGTGGAAATATTATTTTGTATGCATGAATATGAATATTTGCACTGGTCTGGTCGTGCTTCGGTAAGCACGTTAAGCCCTTGGTTCCGGTTGCCATACGAACATCTAATGGCAGTCGTTACGGGTTGTTTGGGCTCTCAAAAGTCCAATACTTGGTCTAACTGCAACGCTTCGATATTGCCTTCGGGTTGTGGAGGTCAGACGGCAGTCGCTTCATGGAAAATATCGAAATTTAGCCAAATGAGCAGTTAAACTGATAAACCAGACCCCAGGCTCCTGCAGAGCTAGATCGAATCACAATCGAAAAATTGTACAGTTTTACCTTTACAACAATTTTATCACGAACAAAAGCTGCTAGTTCATTCCCAAGTGTGCAAAAGTCAAATAAACTTCATTTACTCTGTGTTGTCTATGACCCAGGCTCTGATCTCAGGCCAGCATTGTTTACAAGGTTTCGGATTTGAGTACGAGGTTTCTGATCATAATATATTTTTGTCTTTTTTTTCTAATTATTAAAAAAAAAGAATTCCTTTTTTTTCTTCAACCAGCGGCGTAATTATATTGACTTTAATTTTGACAGTCCAGCAAAATTCATTGCGTTATTTAAGTTGTTGAGCAGACACATTTATTGAGCGTATGAAGCAATGGATTACAAATATTTTTCAAAATGATTCCTTTTGCGATTGAGAATGCGTTACGCAATTAGGGTGCTTGTGGCCCATGCACGACCCTTGAGGCCCTAATGCCCCTGCATCCCTAATGCATCTGCTATTTTCTTAAATTTGCCATTCCAACACGATTCCAGTGACATTCTGTCAAAAGTTCGTAATCTGGTAAATTCATAATGATTGATCAATTAAGTCAGTCGTCTCGTAATGGATCAGTGATACAATGACATTGCCGTATTGGCATTATTATAAAACCCGTTAATAGAAATGATTTTCTAAAAATAACTACTCAATTTAAAAACATTTAGTAATAAGGAGTGGAGTATCAGTGACTGACCATTGAAAAGTCATTATGACGCCATTTCGTTAGTAGATTACGAAACTTGTTAAAATCGATCATAATGAGATCATTTTCGACCATCCTGAAGCTATTGTAATAGCAGATTAGGACCCCACCCACATGTTTTTAAGTGCATCAAAATACTTCAATGTCGATTCGATTCTTAAGGTATGCGATGCGATGCGATGCGGCATAGAGGGCATAAATATTAACAGTAATCTTCGCCATTCCTGTAAACACATATGTTATTTTTTTGTTTTTCCGGTTTGGTATATCTTATCCCTTTTGGAGTCACTGTAGATCCTGAAATAAAATAAAATAAAATAAAAGTAAATATATACGGACCAATTACACACAGATTGAGCTAGCCCAAAGTAAGTTCGAGACTTGTGTTATGGGATACTAACTCAACGATACTATATTTATAATAGATACATATATGTATAGACAAACATCTAAGACTCAGGCCAATCAGGAAAAGATCATTTTCTATCATGACCTGGCCAGGGATCGAACCCGGGGCCTCCACGTCGCAGGCAGGCGTGTTGACCGCTGCGCCACGGAGGCCGTCAAAAATAAGTCATGGTTTAATGGCTTCGATTGAGAATACTCCATCATCATCATCCCAGCGTTAATCCCAGTCGCATCCGAAGCCTTTTCAGCTTTGGAATCTGGGGTTCACTTTACCAGTCCAACTGCTGATATGGCTAAACTTCGACATTTTCCATGAAGCGACTGCCGTCTGCCTCCACAACCCGAAGGCAATTGAGAATACTATTATATCATTAAGTAAGTTCTCAACGTGGGGCTGTAACACCCCGATTGACAACTTCAGGGGGTCATTACTAGATCTCGCCGGTAAGGACCAGGCCCGATTCAATGGCGCGGTGTGTTTCACGCGAGCCTCAAAGAGATGTCAGGACATCGTGACGGGGTCCACGAAAACCGATGCCTCCTGGGTCAGGGTTGCGGGTTGGTTAAACAAGAAACCGTGGCCCTGGCCGTCACACAGGCAAGTGAAGAAACACGGGTGGGTTTTAGTCAGTAAAAGTCTGACACGCTCTTCCACTCCGCCCAGGGTTTTTGTTTTTGTGTTATGGCATCTCGTAGTTGACCATTAGAGGCCGTGACTACTTAACCAGACTTTCCTGTGGATGCCTTAAGTGAAATTAAAGCCTCTAGCCAGGGGCACTTAAAAACTTAACTAAAACTAAGGCGACTACGCACTAAGGGCACCCCCTGTGGGGTACGAACCTGGGCTTAGGGCGTCACTAGAGAGGACAGCAAGGGACGGCTGGATCGAAAGGGTTCTTAGTGGTTTGATGACCACGGCGTTTCCTAATACTAGCTCTGAGAAGAAACGCCGAAACAAACTCAGAGGTCATTGTTGGGACATTATAATAACTAGCTCAGCTGCGGCGCGGGCTGGCCTTCATCGGGCAAGGGACGGGGAGGGAAATAAAACTGTGGGTCGCGTCGCGGACGACCTCAACGGCGAGGTCGGTATTTCGATTTCTTGTATTTGTATAGGGTGCTGGTTGGCCTATTGGCCTCTTGGAGGAGGGTTATGAGGTCATCGGGGTCTGTGAGGGCGCGCTCCGGCCATAGCACGAGAGGTGTGTTGATGATTTCCCAACCAAAACAAAAAAAGGGTTCATTAGATAGAGGCACAATATGGCTGCTGACATCAAGTTAAGCTACACTTGAACTGTTGGTCCGTGAATGGCTGAATAACTTTACATATCAAGACCCCTCTCTCCCATGTCTCGGAAAGTACGCTGAATCATTGGTATCGGATGTCATCTCTGTAGGAATGCCTTTACGCACCGTACCCCGAAGGGCGTGTGTGGGACTCGCCCAGCCGAAGCCGGGAGTACCCACTAAACCCACAGTGGCACTCCGGCATCGTCATAGTGGCGGAGGAGTGGGAAACTAGCGCAGCCTGGGCTACCTCTCCCCCGCCGGCGAAACCCGCCTAGAACGGCGTGCCCTCATTTGGTGGCTTAGCCACCCACGTGGTGAGCGATATAAGGCGGGCGTCGGCACCTTTTCCGTGCCTCACGCCCGCCGCTCACCTCAGGGGGGGAGAAAGCGGGTGAAATCCCGCCTTCTCCTGCCCCTACGCCGCCTGCGGAGCGCCGGAGTGAGGGGATCCTCCTTCCGCTCGCGCTCCGCGGCCTCCTGCGACATCACGACCTCGCAGAAGGAGGCCATCGCCGCCCAGGCCTCCTCGCTCCCCACCATCGCTCTGACGATGGCGGGCAGTGAGAGGTCCCCTCCAACCGCCGTGACAAGATCGCGGCGCGGCACGGCCCACGACGGGCACACCGCGAGGGTGTGTTCCGCCGTGTCCTCCGCCGCGCCACAACCGTGGCACGACAGTGTCTCGTCTCGTCCTATACGGTGCAGGTACCTGCCGAAGCAGCCGTGACCGGAGAGTACCTGCACCAGATGGAAGGAGAGAAACCCGTGACGCCTGTCGAGCCAGTCCTCCAGGACCGGCCCGATGGCGTCGAGGGTACGGCGGCCGAAGACGGCGGAGGTGAGGTCCTGCGTCCAATGCTGGACAAGAGCGACCCTCGCCTCCCGCCGGATGCCCTCCCTCACCTCTGGGGCCGGACGCTCGCCAAGTACCCTTCGCCCCGCCGTCCACTCGTACACTCTGGCGAGCACCCACGCCTCGAGCTCCCAAGGCGGGGTGCCCGCCAGAGCGCACGCCGCTGCGAAGCCCACCGTGCGGTAGGCCCGCGATGCCCGCTGGGCGATGGCCCTTTGGGGCGTCCGAAGGGCGGTGAGCTTCTCCCTCCTATGGAGGGAGTCCGCCCAAATCGGGGCCCCATAAAGGGCCATACTCAGCAGTATGCCGGCGTATAGACGCCGGCACCGCATGCTTGGTCCACCCAAATTTGGTATTAGCCACGAGAGGGCGTCCGCAGCCTTCAGCAGGCGCGACGACAGCCCGCTAAAATGCGAGCCGAAGCGCCACCTGCTGTCCAACATGAGGCCCAGATATTTCATCTGGGCCTCAATCCCACCCTCACCCCCTCCACAAAAATGTGGGCGTCAGGTGGGGGGCGCTGCCGGGGGCCGTGAAAGAACACGGCCTCCGTTTTTTGCAGCGCCACCCTCAAGCCCAGGCGGCGGATCCTTCCGGCCACTAAGAATCCGCCCGCCGACGCCAAACTGGCTGCCTCCCGGAAGGTGGCAAGATCACCTGATTTAACTGTTCGAGACTTCTTTCTGTTGGATTTTTGACGCCACGAGGGTATGTATGTAAAAGCTTTAGAGCCTTAAAGCCCTTAATGTGAATATCTGTCAATAATGCGAGGGCCTATCTCCTCTTGACAGAAATTCCCTATAATTTTCACAATTTAATTAAAAAGAAACGGAATTTCAAATAAATATAATCCAGAACTTAAAACATAAATCAAGCCGGGTAGACAACCACCGTATGCTCCACCGTGTCCTTAGGGCGATCCATACAGTGGTGACACCCTGGTGTTTCCTTCCGTCTATACTGAACAGGAACCTCCCAAAACAGCCGTGTCCGGTGAGGACCTGCGTCAGGCGGAAGGTGAGGGCGCCGTGGCACCTATCTAGCCACTCCTCAAAAAGGGGACTTACCGACCCTTACGAAGACCTTCAACGAGCTTTCCTACTAGTTTCATCAACTTACCTGCGTATTCAGTAATTTTAAGGCAAGGAGGTCGAAATATCCTCATTTGGGTCAAAATTCGTGTTAGATTTGACGTATTCAATCTCCAAGTGGTAAAAATATTTTTTAGGCCATGTTTGAGGCCCCTGAAATCGTGCGGTCGAGCTGCAAAAGATTAATAATAATAGTAGTGTTTAGAATAAAATGCCACTTTGGTATGGAATGGCCGACTTCTCCCCGCGCGCGTACGGGGAGGGAGATTGATCTGGAGACTCTCCACGACCAAACTTCCGACACAACATTTGGCGCATCGTACCCGCCACACATCGCAACACAACTGCTCAGACCCGTCCTCCGTACGGCTTCACCAGACATCATGCCGGAACACGATGAATCGCTTGGCGGCAAGACTTTGTCTGGTGGGTGGTAACTTCTGCCGGCAGCCGATGTTATGGCCTACCACCGAGAAAAATACCGACAAATAATTTGATTTGATTTGAAGTCGGTAAACAAAAATGGTTTAATTCACCATTTCACCTTTAAAATATTCTTACTTTCAATAACAACGTTTAATATGGCCTTGAGAGCGCTGGCATCCCATTGAAATATTCGAAACGGTAAATTACTTATTTCATATAAAACTGATCTAATGTCTTCTGTTGTTGCATCCGTCATGTTCAAAGTCAGAAGATGCCTTAACCTGAAAATAATTTTAATGTAAATTATAATTTACTAGCTCTCCGCCCGCGGTCTCGTCCGCGTGGAATTCGGTTATATCGCGCTTTTTAGATTTCCTTCGGGAATATGAAATTTTTCCGCGATAAAACGTAGCCTATGTCCTTTCTCAGGGTCTAAAGATTGTCTGTGCCAAATTTCATCGGAATCGGTTGAGAGGTTTAAGCGGGAAAGCGTAACAGACAGACAGACAGACAGAGTTACTAACAGAGAGAGAGAGAGATAGAGTTAAGGCTAGAGTGAATAGACTCTTAATAAACTAACGCGCTTTACCATCAATGATCGCATCACTGCTTACCATCAGGCGGGATTGCGGTCAAGCGCTAGTTTAAAACTTATAAAAAAAAACTAAGCGAACTCCACGCGGGCGAAGCCGCGGGCGAAAAGCTTGTTATTTATAACGGTATCTACAAAAACGCCATATACAAAACAATGCATCATAATGACGTCACACAGATCCTGCATGTCTCAAGCAGAGTTGCCCGTGCAACTAGCATATATAAAACTTCTCTACATCAACTGTTGGGCAAGTGCCTGCCAGACTCAACACCCGTCTCGTCGGAGGATCCCCCCTTTTCTATAAAGGATGAGTGAACTTTACCACCTGTTCTTACTTATCTATGAAGATTCTTTTGGATGTCCGCCGTCCTGAGGCGACGGGGGCGTCTATCAGGCTCTTAATCTTACTTATTACAAACCGGGAGTCACTGGTGACTCACACACAACCCTCGACTGGTGCCCGCTAGGGAAGTGTTTGACTTTCCCCGACGTCTAAGCGAGGTGCACGAAGGAGGAACATGGTCACGTCAAACATCAGAACTAGACTAGTGGATTTAAAGGGGCTGAAAGAGGTCATTTTCCGCCCTCTGCCGACGCCCGACGTGTCTGCTCCCTTGGCCAGAAATTTCCCTCTCCCTTGCCGCAGCCTTTTGCGAGGTGCCTGTTTCGCAGAAGGAAACCACCGCGACTCTAAGATTATTTCACCTAAGTTTTTACTGTGAGATTTTTACAAAATCTTTCAGCTGTTGGCGCCCTTTAAAACGTATAAATTAATAAACTTAGACTAACCTTCTGATTGTATGATCAGTTGCAAAAAGCTTTTTAGTTTCCGTAACATTGCTCAAGTATCCGTTTAAAAATGGCGATAACAAGTCCAAGCAATGCGTCCATTTCTGTGGTCTATCCCTCTCGTTGGGATTAAAAGCCGTTCTTCTATAAAAAATCTCCGAATTCTTCTTCTTTTTCTGCTTTCCCGAACGGACCTGACTTCTTTTCTCTTCTGTTTTCTCTGGGGATGCCACATATTTCTCCGTTGTAGTCGTTGTGGGTTTTAGCTCTGGCTGTTTATATTTTTTATCTTGTTTCCTCTCATCATCATCGCTTATAGGAATGATGGTTTTGTTAGAATTGTCTACGTAATCGTAAATATCTTTGTAGTGTTCAAATTCATCCTGTGGTTTGTTCCCTAAGCCTTTTATTTCTTCAAATATTTGATGTTTTAGATGTCTTATTCTTAACTCTATTGGTTCAATTTCATCTTCACATACTGTTGTTCTGTGATTGAAGATAGCTGTAATAATGATAAATAAACAATGAGAGAGATCTCTAAACCCAAAAGTGCTAGTCAATTTGATTTATTTTAATAAGTTGAATACGTTTGTGTCTGGTTTTTTTAGGTCCAAATGTTACGACATTTAGAAGCTATTAATCTCGAGGGAATTAGTCTAAGAAGCCTGTGTTCTACTATCTACATATTCTGGCTGGTCTGATGACAGCATCAGACCAGAAGTCGAAGATAAGAAATTAAAGATTGATCACCCAAAGTTAGGTATACGAGTATATTTTACATTTTGGATGGTGGTTACAAAACTACTACCACCACTTTAAAAATACTAGAATACAAATTCTAGTATTTTTTATCTCATTATATTCTCTCAGTATATTGCTATCTCATTCTCTCGTGTTTCTTTTACTTCTTCTTCAGCCTATGGAGGTCCACTGCTGGACAAAGGTATCCCCCAAGGCTTTCATTACATTTGGAGTTGACATAATCTCCACACTTGGCAGGCGGGTTGGGGATGGCAGTAATTTGTCTTTTTTATTGTATTTTTTTCGTTTCATCGATTTCAAATCACAATGATTCTAAAAGAGTTTTATTTCAAAAACATTACATTCCTATACAATTATTATTATTAAGT
The DNA here is from genome assembly GCA_017933935.1 of Sesamia nonagrioides. Classification (NCBI taxonomy): domain Eukaryota; kingdom Metazoa; phylum Arthropoda; class Insecta; order Lepidoptera; family Noctuidae; genus Sesamia; species Sesamia nonagrioides. The sequence continues at coordinate 1,083,555 of JADWQK010001864.1, forward strand.
TGGTGAAAGTTAAGGAAAACATCTTGAGGAAACTTGGACTTTAAGTCTGAAATCGCCAACCCTCATTGAGCAAGCATGGTGATTACGTTCAATTCTTCTCTGTATGAGAGGAGACCTGCCCCCTAATCGGCGAACACATTTTTGTCAAATGATTGCGACTACTTGGGATCGTTTGGACCGAAAGAACCAATGGGCAGTCCAAACGATCGCAACGGATCCCAACTAGTCGCAATCATTTGACAAAAATGTGTTCGCCGATTAGGGGGCTGTACCCAGCAGTGGGAGGATAAAAAAGTTGATGATGATGAAACTCAGATATACAAACAGTCATATACTATTATACAACGTGTAACAAAAAGGGTATATACATATCAAGGGCATGGCATCTTTAGATGATATCAAACGATATCGGAAGGGTTTCAACTCAAAATAAAATACTCAAAATATTGGTACCAAATTTTCGGTTCCGTGTGTTTCTTAAAATCAAATCATAACAAACGTGGCAGCACACTACATACGTTAATAACTAGTCGTTACCCGTCACGTTACTTGCCAAAATCCGATAAATGTCTTCAATATCTATAAGCGACTAGTATGATAGTAGCCTATCACAGGCGGTGTTTTTCCTCATAACTTCCTAACATGAAGAGATAGGATTAAAAAACCCTTCCAATATCGTTTGATATCATGTAAAGATGCCATGCCTTTGTTATGTATATACCCTTTATGTTACACGTTGTATACTAGGTACTCACAGATTATTAACATAAAAACTACAACACTATTGATTAAACGTAACATCACACTCTAAATTGATGATATGGATAGAAAAAATGTTAATTTAAAATTAATTAACATAGACAATCAAAGGGTTAAACTACATTTATACTCTAGAGAATACTATAATGTTCTTTGTTAGCACTAATAAATAAAAGAAGGATTTGCAGCAAAAATTCGATATTATTTTATTGTTTATAAGGTTTCAATTGTTAGTTGAAAACATAATGATTAAATTATTTCAAGCGTTTGTAAATAAAACGCCATTAAACTATGTTACACATGTTTTTTTTTAAATAATTATAAACTAGTGCTTGACCGCAATCCCGCTTGATGGTAACCAGTGATGCAATCGTTGATGGTAAAGTGCGCTAGTTTATCTCAGTAAATAGAAAGGAAGACGGCTGCTGAGCGAGGTGATGCAATGTTAAACCCAACAACACGACCAACGATGTTGCGCCAGAGGGAGATTGATCTGGAAACGCTCCACGACCAAACTCCCGACGCAACAACATTTGGCGCATCGTACCCGGCACACATCACAGCACAACTGCTCAGACCCGTCTTCCGTGCGGCTTCACCAGACATCATACCGGAACAAGACGAGTCGCTTGACCACAAGATTTTGTCTGGTGGGTGGTAACTTCTGCCTACTTTTGTGGTAATTTCATCACTTTTCTTAGGCTGACACAGAATTTTTATTAGTCTTTTGTCGACTATGACGGGATTGCTTTCCCGTCTAACCAACTGCAGCTGAACATATAGAGCGACTGCCTATTTACCTATTTCAAAATATTAGATTAGTGAAATCTAATATTTTAATACATTTATTTACGAATTGTCAGAAGCTAGGCGCGCTGAACAACGCGCGAGCACAAGCGCGCAAGCAGGCGCGGTTTCCATCTCCGCGCAGTGCAAATATTTGTATGCATGAATATGAATATTTGCACAGGTTGTGGCCTCGGAAAGCACGTTAAGCCGTTTGTCTCGGTTGCCATACGAACATCTACTGGCAGTCGCCACGGGTTGTTGGAGCCCTCAAAATTCAACAATTGATCTAACTGCAATGGCTTCGATATCGCTACAGATTACAGAATACTGCATACAGATACCTAATTGTGAACAACAAAATGAGTCCAGCTCAATTCTGTCAGACCGTCGAGAAAAAAAGTTTCTTAAAAAGATCACTAGAGGGTCACCAGGGCGCGCTTGACCGGCCGGCTACTACCTTCATCTATGTCTTGTCTACATTGTCATATATACATCCATGCGTCGTGCATCGAGAAATACGCATTCTAAAAGAAGATAACAGCAATATAGTGGTTAGAAGACATCTTATCTTAACCTTAAAAAAAAATATGTTATGACAGGATTAATTGAGTACACTGCCATCTATTGTCCCCAGTGTAAAATAAAAAACATTGTCACTACTGAGCCCATTTTACCGTTTTGTTTTATTACGTTATTTATACGTGTAAATATACGGAGTAGCATTAAATAAGTAAATTCAAATTGTTAAAAATATTAAAAAGGCTATAAACTGCACGTAAGAGGTTTAAAATCGTTGCTAAGTTTTGCACCGCAACCTATGCTGCCATCTATTATCTTTTGATAAGAACTGAGAGTCTGTTGTACGTGATGGGACCCCATGATATCGCCTTGGGGTTGTGGAGGTCAGATGGCAGTCGCTTCACGGAAAATATCGAAGTTTAGCTAATATTAGCAGTTAGAGTGGTAAAACGGACCCCAGACACCAAAGCTGAAAAAGCTTCAGATGCGATTAGGATTAACGCTGAGATGATGAGAAGCTAGGCGCACTGTTCCAATTGATCTTTTTCTAGGCAGAAGAGCTGACAAGAAACTCTACGGTTACGCCTTTAAAAATAATTGTTTCAACAATTGGTTCAAGGTCTGAGCCTGTCTGTATAAATTCAAATCCTTCATTAAACGTAAGTTGTGTCAGAAAGCATTTTATAGTGTGAAGGATTATATTGAGGACAAAAAGGCTTGGGCTTGAGCTGCGTCCGATTTCTATACACTGATTGTTCTTTGATTTTTCCTCTTTTTTTTATTTTTATTTTTTTTTCTTCTCTTATGTAATTGTTTATGTTATTAATTCAAAGCCTGTATTACACACTATGTAGCCAAGCATATTGTACGTTACGGAATTGCATCGCTGACAGAGGTGTTCGGCACTTGTACAGCTACACAGGAGCTAAACTTAGTATTCGGGAACACTGTTGGAGCTGCTGAACCTTGGACAAAACTATCTTAGCATTGTGTAGATTCAATCTCTTAGTATTGTATAATTGCACACCTGTCAGCACAATGTACGAATGTGCTGTAAGGCATCTATTTGTTCGGTTAGTCTTTTTTATTGACTTGATTGTGCTCTGGCTGTTGAGAGTATGTCATGCTCACTCAAATGTCTCGCTGACGGTGGCGTGTGTCTTGGGTCATTAGGTTCCCTTCAATATGGTTGAGCTGAATGATGCTGACCCATACGTCATGTTCGTGAAAGGACGCCGTCAGAGGGGACTGGTCATCTTTTAGCTGCAAGGGCGTATTTTAATTTCTGAATTGATTTTTGTGTGTTTTCCATAATGGGCGCTCTCAGCGTACAATATATATCTACATCGTTCTCACACGGTTGATTTCAACATGAATGATGTAATCCTATATTTGTAACAATAGCTTGAAAATTTAAAAGAGTGTCCATGGAGTTTCTTGCCCGTTCTTCTCCATAGGTACATACTCTTTGGAATGGGCGACTAGCTTCATCTTATTGACTGACCGACCTTCTGACAATTCAAAAGCTGGTTTATTTGAAATAAATGTAGATGTTTTCCAAATTTTACCTCCAACTTCACAACCACAGCATACCATCTTAGTAATGAGACCCGCTGCCCGTAACAACAGTCAAAGATCTACAAACGACTGCTGGGAAAAATGGGCTAAAGTGCTTGCCGATGGACGTAGGGCTCTCGATACGTAATAGATGGTAAAATTCAGGACCCGACCGCGGGAAGTGGGGTTACGAGTCCTTCTATCATCATCATCGTCATCATCTACCTTTTTATCGTCCCACTGCTGGGCACAGGTCTCCTTCAATACAGAGAAGGATTAAGTTTAATCACCACGCTTGCCAAATGCGGGTTGGCGATTTCAGATTTAAAGTCCAGGTTTCCTCAAGATGTTTTCCTTCACCTTGAAATCAGTCATTGGATTGTGCAACGTAGCAGTCGATCGCCCAGCCACTACGCCATGCGTGTTGTCATCTCTAAATGTCATCATATCCCTGTTTATCGTCCCACTGCTGGGCACAGATCTCCTCTCATACAGAGAAGAATTGAGCGTAATCACCACGCTTGCTCATTGCGGGTTAGCGATTTCAGACTTTATTCCAGGGTTCCTCAAGGTATTTTCCTTTACCTTCAGTGATTGGTGTCCAAGATATACTTAGAAAGTACATATACGTACCTAACTTTACAAAAGTTACATTGGTACTTGCCTGGCCTGGAATCGAACTCGCACACTCATACTTGAGAGGCTGGTGTGTTAACCACTAGGCCACCACGACATTTGTATATTTTTTAATCTCTGAATATAATAATAGCTAAATCAGCCTATTCAAACTAATTTAAAGATATTGTTGTAAAAAGACTAGAACAAAGTCTTTTCATATAGCTGGTTGGAATGCATGCGTTGCCGACGCACATCGAGATGCTCGCACAAAATTTAAAATATGGGTACTGGCCGGTAAACCTACAAGTGGCATCGTGTATGATGAAATGACAGACACACGAAAAATATTTAAGTCCAAGTTAAAATCATGCCAAAACCGACAAGAACAATTAAAAATGAACATTCTTGCCTCTAACCACTCGGTAAAAAAATTTAAAGATTTTTGGAAAAATGTTAACCGTTCAAATGTGAAAACAAGCCTTCCGGTGAGCGTCGGCGGCGTCAGCAACCACAAAGCTATTGCTAACATGTTTAGAGAACAGTTTGCAATCTCGTCGTCCTTGGGTCCGTCTCCGTCGTCAGCGAGTTGTGTTCGCGATGCGGGTGCCGCCGTGACTGGGCGTAAGACGTACTTTTCTGCCCAGGTTATCAGAAACACAATAAACCGTATGCAACGTGGGAAATCGCCCGGTCATGACGGCCTCAGCATTGAACATTTTAAATATGCTGGTGTTCATTTGCCGCGTGTGTTGTCAATGTTGTTTAATTTCTGTATGTCCCACTCATATCTACCGGAGTCGCTCATGCGTACTTTTGTGGTACCTATTCAAAAAAATAGGACGGGGGACTCATCTGATAGGGCTAACTACCGGCCCATTTCACTGGCCACCACTGCTGCCAAGATACTTGACAGCATGCTTAATGCGAACCTCGCGAAAATGATTGAGCTGCAAGATGCCCAGTTTGGGTTCAGAGCTGGGTTGTCTACCGAGAGTGCCATTTTAAGTTTAAAGCATGCTGTCGGGTACTACACAACCAGAAGGACGCCGGTGTATGCCTGCTTCCTGGACCTCTCAAGGGCTTTTGATCGTGTGTCATACGACCTTCTGTGGGACAAGCTGGGAGGCGCGGGTGTGCCCGGGGAGTGCATCTCTCTCCTGAGGTATTGGTATGCAAACCAGAAAAACCATGTGAGGTGGGCGGGGGTCCTATCGGATGAGTACAAATTAGAATGTGGCGTTAGACAGGGGGGTTTGAGCTCCCCTCTACTGTTCAACATCTATGTTGACCAGCTGGTGGAGCGGCTCAGTAGCACACATGTCGGCTGTCACATTGATGATATTTGTTTTAACAATATTAGTTACGCAGACGATATGGTGCTGCTGAGCCCTTCCATAAGCGGACTGAGGAAACTGCTGTCTATTTGTGAGGAGTATGCGGAGGCGCATGGGTTACAATATAACTCTAAAAAGAGTGAAATTCTGGTATTTAAATCATGCAAACAACAGCCAACCCATGTGCCTCCTGTATTTCTTAATGGAATGGCCCTAAAGCAGGTTCAAGCCGTGAAATACTTAGGTCACATTGTGACAAGTGATCTTAGGGACGACGAGGATGTCGAGAGGGAGCGCAGGGCTCTGGCGGTGAGGGCTAATATGCTCGCACGCAGGTTCGCACGATGCACGACAGAGGTGAAGGTTACGTTATTCAAAGCGTTTTGCCAGTCCTTCTACTCGGGCGGCCTGTGGGTGAGATATACGCAGCGAGCTTACAGAGCCCTGCGCACTCAGTACAATGATGCGTTCAGAGTGTTGTTGGGTCTGCCGTGGCGGTGCAGTGCATCCGGGATGTTTGCTGATGCTCGCACTGATGGTTTCCAGGCCATCATGCGCAAAAAAGCAGCTTCCCTGCTGGCCCGTATACGGAATAGCAACAACGGCATTCTGAACGCAATAGCTGTGCGATTTGACTGTCCCCTTCAAACACACTGGATACAGTCGTGTGTGGGAGGTGGCAAGTCACAGCAAATAACGGCTTTATTGGCCGTTGTTTGCTGTGAATTATACTTTTAAAGACTGTTGTTGTAAATTATAATTGTCAATAAGCCAACTATATGGGTCTATGCCACCCGAAATAAAGTTTTATTATTATTATTATTATTATTATTAAAGCAGAGGATAATTTCCCAGGAACATCACCACCCTCAGTAATGAGGAGTACGACTTGAGGAAAGGAAATCAGCCTATAATGCTCTATGTTCATATGATGCTATAATGCCTCCCACTGCTGGGTTTAAGTCTTGTCTCTGTAACAGGAAGTGGGCTGTAATCAACCACGTCCGATGCCGGGGGGCAATCGCGCTAATATTATTCAACCAAAACAGAATTGGATCGCAACCAAACCATAACTTTTGTTATGTTTCGTATCGCGCAGTCGCGCTAACCTTTTGACAGATGGTTTAACCATAACTGGATCGCAATTGGATTGTAACCGCTGTCAAATGAAAAAGTTAAACAAAGCTAACTTTTTCTATGCCATGTCAAACTTACGTCTGAACGATTAGAATTACTTATAATTTATTTAGTTTTAATTATTATATCTGACGAAGTGTATCATTCATACCTACATTGATTTTACTTCAACTGAAGTTAAAAGTTTAGCGCGATACGAAATGTGATCGAAATCAAACCATAACTTTAATTGGATAGATACGAACAAAAGTTGAACTTCTAGCGTTTTATTAAGAGTTGAACTTCTACCGTTTTATTTAGAGTTGAACTTCTACCGTTTTATTAAGAGTTGAACTTCTACCGTTTTATTTAGAGTTGAACTTCTACCGTTTTATTAAGAGTTGAACTTCTACCGTATTATTTAGAGTTGAACTTCTACCGTTTTATTTAGAGTTGAACTTCTACCGTTTTATTAAGAGTTGTACTTTCACCGTTTTATTTAGAGTTGAACTTCTACCGTTTTATTTAGAGTTGAACTTCTACCGTTTTATTTAGCGCGATCACCCCCCAGTTGGTTGGTATCATACGTTTCTTCGAGTCTAACAAATATAAAGTGGCAGTGACAACGAAGCGCAACTTTTCGCCATGGGTAAAAGGGATTCAAATGCTGATCTGTACATTTTAAATCGAATGTTTTGTATGTATACCATATAAATTACAGAAAACAAATATGAAGACTTTACAAAGGGTGAGATAATGGGAGGTCTTATCGTTAAGAGCGATCTTTAACCTTTGGACGGAAAACCAAGGGAAAGGCGCGGCAATTAGTGTTGAGTCTGCGATGATTTTGCGTAAAAAACACTAGTTTTTTTATCATCAAAAAATATAAACGCAGCCTGTACATACTCAAGTGCTGATTTCATTGTTACAGTTAATAACAAGATTTCTGAAATGCATATTATCCCTACCTTTTTTTTTTTGTTGGGATGGGAAATCATTAAATGACTTCTCCCGCTCTGGGCGAAGCGGAAGGGCGTGTCAGACTTTTACTGACTAAAACCCACCCGTGTTTCTTCACTTGCCTGTGCGACGGCCAGGGCAACGGTTTCTTGTTTAACCAACCCGCAACTCTGTCCCAATATTTTCCCTAGCTATATACAATATGTAAAGAAAACCCTGTCCGACCCATAAGGATAATAAAGGTTAGGTAAACACTTGACCAAATATAATATACAATTTTAGATAATCATCATAGTAACAATACTAATGAATTTTGAAATGATCTTTGTCGCGAATTAATTCCAACTTCCCCAAAATTTGGTAACTTTTAAAAAGTGACAACACCATTTGTGACGGAGCGAATAGCGATGCGACCACGTACCGCGTGCCCTGCCCCCCGTCACCCGCGGATGTATGCCTAACGTGTTGTCTACCGCACATGCATTAAGTTACCTCGCTATTTCGAAATAATATTTATTTTTTTAGGGGGATTTTTTTTTAAGTTTAGACCGGCTTTGTAGGCATTATTATAATCAGTTATCGATAGCTAACAATACCTTCACGGTTCGGACAGGGTTTTCTTTACATATTGTATACAATGTTACTTTTTGTTTAAATGCGATACCGGAATATAGTTTGTTCAGAATAAGCAACTGAATCGATTCCAATCATTTTCACACCATGTTATATTTTTTCACATTTCATTTAGAAATAGTTGCAGAGTGGTTACTGAGCGCGCTACGCAGCTTACTTAGGTCAATGAACCCGGCTCGCCCGCCCGAACCGAGCGTGGACCATGTTTTTGTTGGGATAACCAAGTAGGATAACAAGCTCATAATTTTGTGGTTTTTCAAATCTTTTTGAAATTTTGTACATAGATTCTTTACTTAAAAATACGGGACATGTGAATTACATTTTAGAGAGAGAGATATATAGATTCTCTTAGAGAAAAGTTCAAAGAGGTGAACATTCTGACTGTAGCTTCACAATATATATTTGAAAATCTTATGTATGTTCATAAAAATATCTCGAATTTCAAGAAAATAAGCGATATTCATAATATAAATACCAGGAACAAACACAATCTTGCTGTACATCACACTCGTCTCCACAGAGTAGACAACTCGTTCATGGGTCAATGTATACACTTTTACAACAAGCTTCTCATGGACATTCGAAACTTACTCATTAAACGATTTAAGAATCATATAAAGGCCAAACTTTGCCAAAAAGGGGTATTATAAAATCACAGATTATTTAGAAGACAAAAAAGCTTGGGACTGAGCTGCTCGCTCTGTTTTAAAGCATTGTTATTAACCAATATGCGTAATTATAAGGTAAATTATTGTAAACATTTTCATTTTTAATGTCTGGACTTGAAAAAAGACGATGATCCCTGAGTTTGTTTCGGCTATTTCTTCTCAGAGGTAGTCAGTTAGGAAATGCCGGCTTCATCTAGTTAAAAAAAATACTATAAAAAATAAACATGACGTGTAAAAGTGATCAGTGATCGTACTTGCTTAATAAACGATTTCATTTCATTTCATAAGTAACACGTGTTTCGGGTTTCGCATAAAAATAATGTTGTTTAACAATGCATGCGAATGTTTGGATGTGTATAAAAATGCTTGAATGAATTTAATACTTTTTAAATTCATGATTGTCATTAAATCGGTTTTAATTCTAATGGACGAAAAGATGTGATTTATGTGCAAAATTGGCTGAATTTTTTTTTAAAGGAATTTACGTTTTAAACATATTTTTTTGAATTTTATATTACGTTAGCTAAGCTTATTATTTATTTTTACTTAGTAATAAACAGTTTGGAATAAATACCTAGGAACTGGGCTGTGAAGTCAGATTGGCAGTAGCTCCGTGTAGAATACTGCTATTCAGCTGAATCCGGTTAGACAGGCAGCTGACCCGGAAGTTAGGAGCAGGCTAGGCCGATGATGATGAATAACAATATTGGAAAAATGATTAGAAGTTACTTTGGATTACTGACAGTTTTTGGTGAGTATATAATGAACAGCTTGTAGGAACTGTTATAATTTCATCAATCGCGCAGTGAAGGAGATCTCAGAGAGAATGAGGAGATCCTCAGAAGAACGAAAGTAACCGACATAGCCCGAAGAATTGCAACACTAAAGTGGCAGTACGCCGGGCACATTGTCCGTAGGACCGATGCCCGATGGGGCCGACGGATTCTCGAGTGGCGACCACGCACAGGAAGACCCAGCTTGGGTAGGACCCCGACAAAGTGGAGCGACGACCTGATGACGGTCGCGGGAAACCGTTGGATGCGGGAGGCGCAGGACCGGTCGTCGTGGAGATCCTTGGGGTTGCCTATGTCCAGCAGTGGACGTCTTTTGGCTGAAATGATGATGATTATGATGATTTTGATCAATTCCGTCGACCTGTACCAATCCTTAGATGTCACGGGGGGAGTTAAACTCCTCACTCCCCCGCCTGACCCAACCCGACTCCTGACCCTTTCAGACTCTTACTGACTAAAAACGACCCCGGTGTTCCATCTCACACCTGTCACGGGGGTTGCGAGAACGAACATTGCTTCCGCAACCCCCGATTGCTGCCGGCCCGCCATTGTGAGCCTCCTAGGGTCAGAAGACGGAAGTATTTCATCTGTAGCCCCTTAAACACCAGGACCCGAGGTGGCGGCGCGAAGTGTTCCACGCGCGCCACTTTTAGACGTCACGGGGGAGTTATTCACCTACTTTCCCCCCAACCCGAGGAGGCCCGCAGTGGCAGTCGGGTCAAGTCAGCACCAATCGGGGGTTGCGGAAGCAGTGTTCGTTTTCGCAACCCCGGGTTTAGGTGTGAGATGGTACACCAGGGTGAAGTAAGCTTGATGAGAACTGTCAAAAGTGTTAATGTCATAAGGTAAAAGGACAGGTCACTTCATTATGGTTTTCACAAAGAATTTTACAGAACTGATCAGTTGTTATAACTTTCAGTTTTACAACACCAAGTACCCTGTCTCTCAGCCGACTTGGAACAGATAAAACAGACACAAAATATGAGAAAATACATGATGACAGAATTACAAAATATTCAAAGAAGAATGGATATACGGGAAGACCCGTTGGATAACTATGATTTAATAGTTACACAACGTTCAGAAAGTTTAGCAAAACCGCGTCGGCATCGACATGGTCATCATAGACTTCGTTCAGGTGAGAATTATATATATTTATCTATTATTACAGGTCTATAAATATATATATTAAGCTATTTCATGGCCTCTATCGCGGGCTCTGAGCGAATCAAGAAATTCCGTAACGATAATAAAACCTAACACGCCCGTTGCTTCAGCCGTTTCAATTCTTCAGATTTCGGCACGTACAGACTAGCTGCTAACTGCTCTTAAATGATTATATATCTCTTTTATACATTATTCTAACTAACCTAATGTTTTTTTTTATGATTTTAATGAATTTTACTCGCATATCGACGATACCTGATGATCATTACTACAATATTCTTCGTGCTGGTATCAATAGATCAAAACTATTCTATAAAATAGCAGTCGATAAAAAATGCTATGCAATAGCGGCAGTTCCCGAGATCCACAATTTTCCCTGGAAACCTCCTTCTGAATTGCGTAATAAACTTCTTCTTCATCAGCCCATTTACGTCCCCACTGCAAGGACAAGTGCCTCCATTAATAACATGAGGGGTAAATACCATACTCACCACGCTTGGCAGACGGGTTGGCGAAGATTTTGGCATAAATTGCAGAATTTGCTCTGTGTGCTGGTGACTTTGCACGAAATTTACCTTAGTCGACTTCTATGACATCTGGATAAGAGTGAGGGTCGCCTATTCTACTCTGCCGGGTACCACACGGTTAATCCTAACAAATTGCGTTCTGTAACCGATTTCTGATTTATGTAGGTATAAATATCAGAAACATAAGGAGATTTGAAATATAAGGAGTTCTGTAACCGATCTCCTTATATTTCTCATTCTATATATCAGAAATCTATACTTACTAATATATAAAGTTGAAGAGTTTGTTTCTTCACTTGCCTGTGCGACGGCCAGGGCCACGGTTTCTTGTTTAACCAACCCGCAACCCTAACCAGGAGCACCTGGAGGCATCGGTCTTCGTGGACCCCGTCACGACGTGCTGACATCTCTTTGAGGCGCGCGTGAAACACGACGCGCCGTCGACTCGGACCTGGTCCTTACCGAGCGGCGAGCTGCCCATTGCTCACCGCCCGCAGGCCAGCGCCTACGGTGGCTGGGAGTTTAGTGTCATCACCCGACCAGGGCGTCTCCTGCGGCGGCTAGTGGCGTGAGGTCGCTGGGATTCCCGTTGCCTCACGCGCTCCGCCTCCTCCTTTGCCAGCATCACTGCTTCGCAGAAGGAGGTGACGGCCTGCCATGCACTCTCGCTCCGGACCATGGCCTGGACCAGGGTTGGACGCGAGAGATCACCGTCGATCGCCGCTACGAGGACACGGCGGCGCTCTACCCAAGCCGGGCAGACCTCCACCGTATGCTCCACCGTGTCCTCATGGCGATCCACACAATGGTGACACCCTGGCGTTTCCTCCCGCCTTATACGGAACAGGAACCTCCCGAAACAACCGTGTCCGGTGAGGACCTGCGCCAGGCGGAAGGAGAGGGCGCCGTGGCGCCTCTCTAGCCACTCCTCAAAGAGGGGACTTACCGCCGCTATTGTGGCGTGCCCACCGTTTTATGTACCTTTAAGCATAATATTTTAAGAGCGTTACATTGCGACTACACATTTTCTTTATTTCTTTCTTTCGTCCTTCTTTTCCTTCTTTTTTTTCTTTCTAACTGCAATCAGCAAATTAAAAAAAAAACTCTGGACTCGACCCAAAACTTTAGAAAGTAAAATTGGGTTTTACATCTGTAATTTCTCAATCAAAAGGAGTTTGGATTTGTGCCATTCTACACCCATATTTTGACAGTTAGTAACTGACGCCAAGCTTACCATCATCTGGGGTACAAATCTAAACATCGGGATGCTACCAACAAATCCCAAATGTAAAAATCCCAATAACCAGGATTCCATATTTAGTAGTACTTGGCATATTAGACGTGGAACCGTAGACCGTTGGACGAGACATGTTCTAGAATGGAGACCTCGAATCGGTAAACGTAAGGTAGGCCGCCCTCAGGCTAGGTGGAGCGACGATCTTCGCAGTATGTCTGGTAGTAACTGAATGAGAGTTGCTGAGAATCGAGTTGAATGGGGTGAAATTGGAGAGACCTATGTCCAGCAGTGGACTGCTACAGGCTGATGATGATGATGAGTGCTTGGAACTGCAAGACAAACAACGCACTCTATTGTACAGATGTATTAAGTGCACCACTCACCAAAGCCGCCGAAACGCTGACACAGCCCTCCAACACAACCTTAAGGCTTAAGGCTTATGTTGAAAGAAGCATGTCGGCAACCTTCGCCCGTGCGTGATGCTCAGTTGCCCAGCGACATTTCAGCTGTAGTGATGTGCTAATATTTTGTCAAATAAGTTTGTGATGTCGAGCCGCTGACATGCCGCCGGCAAAGTTTTACGACTTGCAATGACTAAAGCCGCCAACCTAGCCCGCCGTCAAAATGTTGCCGCCATATGCCGCCGGGTTTTAGTGTGTAGAGCGTTTTATATTTTTAGCTAAATACATTTTATCACATTCTAGGTAGGGGTGCAAAAGTTATTAAAAATGACGCCCCACATAAACACTTAAAACTCAAGAATACTCTACGGAAGAATTTCAATCCAACTGAAGAAAATAATCTTACACTAATACACAGCGATGCAAATGCTAAAACGAGGAATTACCTTGATGAACATGATAAAGGAAGAGAAAACGGAGCAACAACGCAAAAAGAGAAAGATACTGCAATGAAAAATGATCTTAGTAAGCAACAGAGAGGTATAGAAAACGAAACTATAACAGAAAAACAGATGCAAGCAAATGTTGCAACGATATCTTACGACAATGAACCACAGGAAAGCGCAGAAGAAAAATCAGCAACGACTATACAGAAAGATACAAATGTTACAAAGAACATGAAGAAATCATATCTAAGTGAGAATATAAAAGCAACAGAAATCGAAGCAACAACCGAAATAGAGAGAAATAAAGATTCTACAATGAAAAATTACCTAAATGAACACCAGAGAGAAAAAACACAAATTCAGTCAAAGCAAAGTGCTGTAATGAAAAATAACCTTAATCATGAGCATCGGAATGAAGGGGAAAACGAAGCAACGACGAAAATAAATAAAAATGGTACAATAACTAATTATAATATTGAGAATTGGAGAGAGGAAGAAAAGATTGCAACAACATCACAAAAACCAGTCAAAACGAAACAAAATGTGACTCCCAAGGTTCCTTTTTACAGGAGGATTAACTATCTAAATGACCAAGAAAGAAATAAGCCACAGAAATGGGTACATTGCTTGGATTTAGTGGCGCCGCGTTTGAAAGGTTATAATGATAATGGGCGCGCGATACACGTTACTAGCCATAGCTCTATTATCAAAAGGTTTGTATGACACATGGCGGACATTATGTAACTGACAGATTGTCGACTTAACCTTTTTTTTTGGGATGGGAACTCATCAAATAACCTCTCCCGCTTTGGGCGGAGCGGAAGGGAGTGTCAGACTTTTACTGACTAAACCCACCCGTGTTTCTTCACTTGCCTGTGTGCTAGGGCTACGGTTTCTTTTTTAACCAACCCGCAACCCTGACCCAGGAGGCATCGATCTTCGTGGATCCCGTCACGATGTGCTGACATCTCTTTGAGGCGCGCGTGAAACACTTCGCGTCGTCGATTCGGGCCTGGTCCTTACCGGGCGGCGAGCTGCCCACTGATCACCGCCGGCAATACCGCGCCGACGGTGGCCGGAAGTTCGATATTGTCTCCCGACCAGGGAGTCTCCTGTAGCGTGAGGGCGCTGGGATTCAGCAGCATCACTGCTTCGCAGAAGGAGATGACAGCCTGCTACGCTCCGGTCCATGGCCTGGACCAGGGTCGGACGCTAGAGATCGCCGCATGATACCCTGTGTCCTGGGATCTCAGACTCTTCGGCGTTAAAGACACATCATATGTGGGTACTAATGGGTAATTCTGTGATCGATTGGTTGCATAGTAAGAATTTTTGTTACATTTTAGGTTAGCCGAGTTACTTACCACAGATGTCTCAAAGTATACTGAAAGTGAAATAATAGCGCTGTTATCACAGATAAGCAACATAGATTTTCGACTATTTCAATGGCACTTTTCGGCTATAACCACGGTTATAAATATAATCATACAAGGTGAGTTATTAGAATTTTGGCCTCGTGTAGGACATTCTTGTGTGTTGCCAGTGATGACTTATGGAATTGAGACGTGGTCGCTAACAATGGGCCTTATAAGAAGGCACAAAGTCACTCAAAGGGCAATGAAGAGGGCTATGCTAGGGGTTTCTTTGAGTGACCTTTGAGCCTTCTTATAAGGCCCATTGTTAGCGACTTGGTCTCAATTCCATAAGTCATTACTGGCAACACACTAGTCGAAGATTTTTGTCTTGAGACACTGCGTTAGGATCTATCAATATATGCGATTGTGCCACGTGTGTATATTTTACACTAAAAATGTTTTTTGACTTAGACCCGTCCTCCGTACGGCTTCACCAGACCACGTGTCCAGTATTTTTAAGTAAAGAATCTATGTACAAAATTTCATAAAGATATAATGAAAAATCACAAAGTTATGAGCTTGTTATCTTATATGGTCAACGCACCGTTCGACACCCGCACCTGTAGCGGCGTGATGTGGCGGAGGGGCGAAGTACATAGTGCACGGGCTAGTACTAACTAGCAACAATTTCAAAATGTATTTGGGAAAAAAATATAACATGGAGTAACAACTATTGGAATCTATTCAGTTGTTTATACTGAACATATACCATGGAATTTCACTCGTTTTACAAAGATAAAAATATTTCATTTTTCAGAGCCGGTACATAGTTTTAGGAAGTTGAAAGCAGGTATCAAATTCCTGTTCAGGAGATGGCATCTGGATACCTCTATGCTGAAAATGTTTTTGGAGCAAACCAGGATAATTCGTCCTCCGTGTATTGACATCTCTGGCATGTCTGGTATGTACCTGTTATAATCATCTCCCTCTCCATGGTCAGCAGCGCGACTTTGTAACCATTTCACAGTGTCTTAAGACAAAAGTCTTCGACCAGTGTGTGTTGCCAGTGATAACTTATGGCATTGATACCTGGTCGCTAACAATGGATCTTATAAGAAAGCTCAAGGTCACTCAAAGGGCAATGGAGAGGACTATGATTGGGGTTTCACTGCGTGATCAAATCAGGAATGAGGAGATCCGCAGAAGAACGAGAGTAACCGACATAGCCCGAAGAATTGCAACACTAAAGTGGCAGTGGGCCGGGCACATTGCTCATAGGACCAATTCTCAAGTGACGACCACGCACCGGAAGACACAGCGTGGGTAGGCCCCCGACAAGGTTGACCGCCGAACTGGTGAAGATCGCGGGTATCCGCTGGATGCGGGAGACGCAGGACCGGTCGTCGTGGAGAACCTTGGGGGAGGCCTATGTCCAGCAGTAGACGTGTTTCGGCTGAAATGATGATGATAATCAGCCTTAATACAACGTGTAACATAAAAGGTATATACATAACAAAAGCATGGCATCTTTACATGATATCAAACGATATTGGAAGGGTTTTTTAATCCTATCTCTTTATGTTCTCTTTATGTTAGGAAGTTATGAGGAAAAACACCGCCTGTGATAGGCTACTATCATACTAGTCGCACAGAAATATTGAAGACATTTATCGGATTTTGGCAAGTAACGTGACGGGTAACGAGTTGTTGTTAACGTATGTAGTGTGCTGCCACGTTTGTTATGATTTGATTTTAAGAAACACACGAAACCGAAAATTTGGTACCAATTTTTTGAGTATTTTATTTTAAGTTGAAACCCTTCCGATATCGTTTGATATCATCTAAAGATGCCATGCCCTTGGTATGTATATACCCTTTTTGTTACACGTTTTATAATATTCCCCCTGTTGGGACACAGGCCTCCACTCCCTCCCACTAAGGTGAAAGGGAGTGAAAACGTACGTAAAGTGAAAGTGGAGTTAGCTTTCATGCCAAGTAGTGCTAGGTTTTTTAGGATTGACGCTATTGGCCACTCATTCTAAGCTCAGCCTAGTTTTCTACGGTCATTATGATAGCAATGGACCGTCTTTGGCTAATATGATTGATTGATTACCACCTGCCGGTATCCTTTGGTCGTGTCAACAGGGCGTATACAACTTTATTTTTCGTATACTAATGCGAAACCTGAAACACGTGTCCAGTATTTTAGGTACAGAATCTATGTACAAAATTTCAAAAAGATATCGTGAAAAATCACAAAGTTATGAGCTTGTTATCTTACCTGGTTGTCCCAACAAAAATATGGTTAACGCACCGCTCGCCTACGCGCCTCACTGCTTGTCTAGTACTATAATCTACCGTCAATTCTGTTGTGCGCTCGGTAACCACACTGCAACAATTTCTAGAAGTATTTGGGAAAAATATAACATGGTGTAAAAATGATTGGAATCGATTCAGTTGCTTATTCTGAATAAACTGTATTCAGGTTCCGTATAAAGAAAAAATAAAGTGGTGTATATTATTTTAATTTTCAGATTTCACCAAAAAGGGCGGCAGCATCTTGTTTACGAAACCAGACAAATCTACAAAAAAACCAAGAGGAGGCGACGAATCGTGTCACAGTCTAGAGACTACTACGGTTAATAATGACAATGACTGATAAGAATATTGGCATTTAACTTGTCATACGGTCCATAGTTATTTTCACTCTGGTAACATCCAAATGCGTAGTGTAGTTTTTGCGTGAGGAGCAACAAAGATACAATCATTCTTACAAGCTTTCGAGTTTTTCACAGGATACGAAGTAGGATTCTTATTATTATTAACTAGAGGCCGCCAGCGACTTAGTTTGCGTGGTGTTAGTCACAGCATGATGTTATATAGCCTAAAGCTTTCCTGGATTAATGGGCTATCTAAAGCAAAAAGAATTTTTCAAATCGGTCCAGTAGTTCCTGAGATAAGCGCGTTCAAACAAACAAGCAAATTCTTCAGCTTTATATATTAGTATAGATAAGTGTACAAATAAGTTTCCACCGTTTTTTGAACATGCAGACGAGCATCTCTCATATTCTCGGTGGTAGGCCATAACATCGGCTGGTCGTGTTGGTCTTGGGTTTAACATTGCATCACCTCGCTCAACTGCCGTCATCCTTCCTATTCCTAAGTTTTTTTAAGTGAATAGGCTTAATAAATTAGTGCGCTTTACACTCAACGATTGCATCACTGCTTACCATCAGGCGGGATTGCAGTCAAGCACTATATTATAGTAGTAAAAAAAAAGAATAAGCTTCTACAAGCAATCGATGGACCTCGGCTGCAGTTTCTTCAAATTAAAGAGGTAGATCTAAAGATACCGCAAATGACGCTTATTCGAGACAAAACTTGACATTTTTGCACAAAAATCAGTATGTGATACTGATACAGAGTCACTAATATTCTAAGTGTATATTTTTACCGTAGTAAATTAATGTCGACCTCCGTGGCGCAGCGGTCAACATGCCTGGCTGCGACGTGGAGCCCCCGGGTTCGATCCCCGGTCAGGTCATGATGGAAAACGATCTTTTCCTGATTGGCCTGGGTCTTGGATGTTTATCTATATATGTATCTATTTTAAATATAGTATCGTTGAATCAGTATCCCATAACACAAGTCTCGAACTTACTTTGGGGCTAGCTCAATCTGTGTGATTTGTCCGTATATATTTATTTATATAGTACCAGAAGTTCGAACTACGATCACATTTTACATCAGACAATTTCAATGTACAGGTAAGGGTCAAAAATGCATTATCACTTTTGAACTTTATTGCAATAACAATAAGTGTCAAAAGTGGTACTCCACTTTTGACCCTTACGGCCTTACTGTAACTTCTTAGTGAGGACATCTTTTGTTAAACGGCAAAAAGTTATTTGTAGGTACACCTAATAGAATCCAGTGATGTCCCACTACAAAGCGACGGCCTTTCTATTTTCTTGCCACTTCTCTTTGTATAAAACCTCTGAACACCAATTCTTGTTGGAGGACTCCCGCTCATCTCTCTGGTACAGCTGCGATGTTTATTGCCATTAAGAGAGACCCCATTTATTTGTTGGGTTAGTCATTTTTATTAACTTGATTGTGCTCTGGCTGTTGAGAGTATGTCATTCTCACTCAAATGTCTCGCTGATGGTGGCGTGTGTGTTGGGTTATTGGGTTCCCTTCAATATGGTTGAGCTGAATGATGCTGATCCATACGTCATGTTCGTGAACCGACGCCGTCAGTGGGGACTGGTCATCTCTTAGCTGCCTGGCGTATTTTAATTTCTGAATTGATTTTTGTGTGTTTTCTATGGACGCTCTCAGCGTAAAATATATTTCTGCATCGTTCTCACACGGTTGATTTCAACATGAATGATGTAATCAAATATTTTTAACAATAGCTTGAAAATTTAAAAGAGTGTCCATGGAGTTTCTTGCCCGTTCTTCTCCATAGGTACCTACTCTTTGGAATGGGCGACTAGCTTCATCTTATTGACTGACCGACCTTCTGACAATTCAAAAGTGCCTGTAACTGGTTAATTTGAAATAAATGATTTGATTTGATTTGATTTATCCTGAACTTAGGATAAGAATCTGAAATTAGGAAAATCATCAAATGACCTCTCCCGCTCTGGGCGGAGCGGAAGGGCGTGTCAGACTTTTACTGACTAAAACCCACCCGTGTTTCTTCACTTGCCTGTTGGAATATTTGAATTTATATGAAGCTTCTCAAATATTTTCGGCAAACAGCAGGGTAATTTCGTAACACACTATCAGTAGCAATGAGTTTCATTTTGACAGTTCAACAACATACATTGCATTATTTTCGTTGTTGAGCAGACACATTTTTAGAACATAAGGAGCAATGGATTAGCAAAATATGCTTTAAAATTATTGTAATTTAGATTGTGTTACGGAATTAGGGTGTATTCATAAACAAAGATTATAGTTAAGTGACATATAAACGTCAAAAGTTTATGGTTTTTAAATAATCACTAATTTTAAGCAACGTTTTTGAACTAAAAATAGGTCAGCCTCTGTAAATGTCTTCATATTTTTCATTTGTAATTTATATGGTGTATGTTCAGACGACAGCCCGTCAAGCTACTTCAATCTGTTATATTTGTTTATTAGATTTTCTACTTTATCTCTAAAGCATTCAAGCTCAAGGTTGATTGGGAATATTTGACAGGTTCGAGTAAAATCAAAATCAATAGTCATTTATTCAAATGAGCTGAGAATCAGCACTTTTTGAACGTTAATCTATACTAATACATAAAGCTGAAGAGTTTGTTTGTTTGTTTGAACCCGCTAATCTCAGGAACTACATTCCCGAATTGAAAAATTCTTTTTGCGTTGAATAGCCCATTAATCAAAATATATCACATCACGCTGCGATCAATAGGAACGTAGCATATAAAAAAAACGCGAACGAAGTTGCGCGCGGCCGCTAGTATTACATAAGACAGGTAGCTTGACCTGCTGTCTTCCTCACATAATAAAAAATAGTTTATTATATTCTAATGTTTCAAACTCATCTGACTTGATTGTCAACTGTTATCATGCAAGTGGGCATTTGTAAGCTTAAAGTGCTCTACATAACACACCAAAGCCCGCATATGTCGGCATAATTTTGTCGGCGGCATGTCGGCGGCTCGACATCAAAAACTTATTTGGCAGTTGAAATACTAGCACGTCACTGTCGCCGGGTAACAGCGCTTGCGTACGTTAGCCGCCGGCAAGCCGCCGACGCCGCGGTTTTCACCCGCATCCGCCACGGTTGCGGGGCCGTAGCTTCTGTAGAATGCACATAGGTATATATGTCAAAAAAATAAAGCACATTTTACGATGCGTTTTACTCCCGCGGTGTGCGCGGTTGATTGCTGGTCCCGCTGCACCGGCGGTCATCTTGTACCGGCGGGCGCGGGTCGCGGTCTGGCGGGCGTTCTACAACCGCCCGTCTTGCGATAATCAACCGCCAAGTTTGCGGGTGGTAATTGCTACCGCGACGGCTGCGTAACCGTGTAAACCGGTGTCGTGAGTTTTGAAAATAAAACTACATTCCGCCACCGCGGCGGGCGCGGGTGAAAACCGCTTCGTGAGTTCTTAGCCTCAGGCGGCCAACACGCGCGGGCGACGGTTGCCGACATGCTTGTTTCAATATAAGCCCGCTGTCTCGGCGGGCAGTACCGCAGAGTGCTTAACGTTTCAAACACATCTGACTTGATTGTCAACTATCATGCAAGTGGGCATTTGTAAGCATCATCATCTCAGCCACATGAAGTCCGCTGCTGGACATAGACCTCCCCCAAGGATTTCCAAAAAGAACGGTTGGACGCGGCCTGCGATTTTGGTCAGATCATCCGACCACCTACTCGGTGGGCGTCCGACGCTGCGCTTACCGGTATGTGGTTGCCATTCAAGAGCCTTTCTGCCCCATCGGCCATCGGCTCTACGAGCTATGTGCCCCGTCCACTGCCACTTCAGAGAGGTAATCCGCTGGGCTATATCGGCGACTTTAGTTCTTCTACGGATCTCCTCATTCCTAATTCGATCACGTAGAGAAAGCATGGCCCTCTCCATAGCTCTCTTTGCGACCTTGAGCTTTCTTATGAGGCACATAGTGAGGGACCACGTTTCCTGTAACACACATTGGTTAAAGACTTTTGTCTTTAGGCACTGAGGTATTTTGGATTTGTAAACTTAATGTATTGTAAATAAATTGTTTAATACGACTGTTTATCAAGCACATGCTTTTATTAACAGTCACATCAAAGATACAGGATTACGCTTAATTTACTAATAAACATAGAGGCGTATTGCGGGAGTCGCGGAAGTACTGTTACTTCGCCGACCTACGTATGTTCGCGGTCGGCGGTCCGGTGGAGCACTAGCGTTCCGCGCCCGCGTCATCCCACGCGCACCCCGCGCGGGGTGCGCGGGCGGCGGAAAGGGTGCGCGTCAACACAAGGCGAGCCATAGCATAGCAACATATTTTTCTTCGCGCTACATCCTCCCCCTCTAGCCTAACCAAGCGCCCACCCGCAGTTAGGCTAGTCCAAAAATCGGCGCGGCCTACCACGTTTACGCTTCTCGCGAACGGGGGGTTCTACGCAACCGGCAAAAGGCGTGAGGTGCGAAACGTGATATTTTCCTACGTTCGTCCCGGACTGTATATTCTCCAGTCCATAAGTGGTCGGGCTGATAACCTTCCCTATTTTGTATGGGCCGTCACGACGTGGGATAAACTTCGCGGTCTGTCCGCGGCCTGCGTCATTAGGTCCCTGTGTTTTTAACAAAACTAAGTCACCTACCTTATATTCTGGTGGCGACCTCCTACTTTGATCAGCATTCTCCTTCTGGGTGGCTTGCGCCTTCTCGTGAATATCTCTAGCGTCATCCAGAGTCGCGGCCATCCTCTTTAAATACGGTGTAATGCTGGGCACGAAATTGTCACGCTCTACGATGGCCCTCATATCTATGGCGGAGTCGGAAGGAGCTCGTAACTCTCTCCCGAAGGTGAGGTATGCCGGCGAATACCCAGTGCTGCTGGTGATCGCGGAGTTCATGGCAAACCTAATTGCAGCGAGGTGCACGTCCCACGAGGAGTGGTCGTGGCCTACAAGCATGGCTAGTTGCGGTTTGAGGTCCCGGTTCTTCCTCTCGATCGGGTTGGCTTCGGGATGATAATAGGGGGTAAGTGACTGACTGATCCCTAAGACGTGGCATACCTGTTGCATGACTTCGCTCACGAACTGCACGCCGTTGTCACTAATAAGGCGGCGTGGTACTCCATATCTGAGGAACACTTCGCTTGCGAGCGTTTGAGCGCACTCGACGCTGGTGGCATTCTCCAGTGGAAACAATTCCACCCAGCGCGAGCAGACATCTTCGACGATCAGCACCCACCTGTTCTTCCTAGGGGTCTCGACGAGTGGACCAAACAAGTCCACAGAAACCACTTCGAATCGTCTCGACACGGCTGGAGTCTGCAGCAGTCCTGCTGGTTTGCGGTTGTCGGCTTTATACCTCTGGCAAAGCACACATTCCCTTATGTATTTCGCGATGAATGTACGCATGCCAGGCCAATAGTACCTAGCCCGAACGCGGCTTAACGTGCGCTCCACGCCGAAATAGCCGGCAGTTGGCGCGTCGTGGAGGTCGGCCATGACCTGCCTGCGTTCATGTTCGGGTACAACTGAGCAGCAGTCTTCTCCATCGTCTGACTCCAAGCTGTACCTGTATAAGATACCGTCGGAAATGGTGTACCCGCGGTCAGACCATGGTCTCCCCCTAGATGGTTCGTCAGACTCCATGTCTTCAATAATTTTACGTACCTCTGGGTCCAAAAGCTGATTGCTGCGGATATCGCCACCACTCCTCTTCGGCATGTCAACGACCGTCATGCACAGGTCACATCCGTCCTGGTCTCCCGAACAAGCTGGTCGCGACAGCGTATCTGCAACCACGTTCGCGCGACCGGGTGTGTACTCAATGCTGAGGTCGAACTCTTGCAATGTTAAGGCCCACCTGGCCAGTCGACCGTTAGGTGACCTTTGGCTCATCAGCCACCGCAAGGGTTGGTGGTCCGTCCTAACTGTGACCTTCGTAGTTTCTACATAACCGCGGAACTTACCGAGCGCCCACACGACAGCGAGAGCCTCTCGCTCGGTCGTAGAATTATTCCGCTCGGCGCTGGTGAGGAGTCGACTCGCGTACTCGATTGGTCTCTCGTTGTGTTTCTCCCCCTGCATAAGAACAGCCCCAAGACAATAAGCGCTGCTGTCAGTGCAAAGAACGAAGGGTTTCGACTCATCTGCCTGACAGAGAATGGGGGCGGAGACGAGCAGGGACTTGATGCGTTCAAACGCTTCCTGCTGCTCAGCGTCCCACCGCCAAGTACTCGTCTTCTTCAGGAGGTTTTTTTTTTTTTTTTTTCCTTTGTTTATTATTGCAATCTGTCTGGGAGACATTCAACAATACTTCAGAAATGATGTATGGTATGTGAGGTACAGGTCCAGTGACAAGCCCTCCAAAATGATGTTTTAAACAATTAAGTCTTGAGGAACTCTCTTCTTTAGTCTCCTTGCACTTGGAAGTAAATCGTCCATAAGGTGGTGTGCCAATATGTTAGGGTGCTGCTGCAGTCTGTCTTTATATGTTATGACTCTCTCCTTTATTTCCTCTTTTATACTTTTGATGCCAAGCTCTCGGTGAAGTCTTTCGTTAGTGACATACCATGGTGCGTCTACTATCATCCTTAGCATTTTTGATTGAAACCTTTGTAGGATTTCCAAATTGGAGTTGGCAGCCGTGCCCCATAGTTGTATTCCGTATGTCCATATTGGCTTTATTATACTCTTGTATAACAAAAGTTTATTTTCCATTGAGAGCTGGCTGTTTCTATTCATCAACCAATACATCTTGCGCACTTGTAGTCCCATTGCTAGGCGTTTGGTAAAAATGTGTTTTCTCCAAGTTAGGCGTCGATCCAGATACATTCCAAGATATTTTGCTTCGTCAGATTGTGGAAGCTGGACAGCATTCAGTGTGACTGGGGGACAAGTCTGTCGCCGGGTAGTAAATGTTACCTGAAGAGATTTTGTTTCGTTGGCTTTGATGCGCCAGTCCTTTAGCCATGCCGTGATCTTATCCAGGCTGCTCTGTAGTTTGCGAGAGGCTTGAATTGGTGAGTCATCTGATGCCATGATAGCTGTGTCATCAGCAAACGTGCCCATAACAACATTGTCAGATATTGGCAAGTCTGCGGTATAAAGAAGATACAGAGCAGGTCCCATTACACTACCCTGCGGCACTCCCACTTGAATTTCTTTAAGTTCCGTATTTGCTTCACCGTGACTAACGAAAAAGTGTCTGCCAAGCAGGTAGGATCTTATTAGGCTGTAAAAGTTGGCGGGCAGTGTCTTTTTGATTTTATACAAAAGTCCATCATGCCAGACCCTATCAAAGGCCTGTGATATATCAAGGAAGGAAGCTGTACAATATTCTTTTTGTTCGAATGATTTTGATATACCATCAACGAGTCTATGAATTTGCTCGATTGTACCATGTTTTTCCCTGAATCCAAATTGGTGGTCGGGTATGAGGTTGTTTTCCTTAATAATTGGATTTAACCTTCCAAGGATCAATGTTTCCATTACTTTGGATGTAATTGGGAGTAGGCTAATTGGCCGATATGATTTGGCATCTTCTGGACTCTTGCCTGGTTTCAGGATCATTATAATTTTAGCTACTTTCCATTGTGGAGGTACATATTCCCTTCGAAGAATAGCGTTATATAACTGCGTCAGGAATATAATGCCCCGCTCTGGTAGTTCCTTTAGAATGGTTGATGTAATTAAGTCGTATCCAGGCGCTTTCCCTACTTTCAGTTTTTTGATTACAGATTTGACCTCTCCTTTGCTAAGTTTCTGGATGGGTAACTCTAGTTGATGCGTCTGGTTCAGCAGTTCTACAACCATTTCCGACTTTGTGGAACCAGTATCGGGGTTTGGTTGAAAGACTTCTTGCAGATGCTCCATGAATACGTTGGCTTTCTCGACATCATACCTAGCCCATGAATTATCTGCTTTGAGCAGAGGTGGTTGGTAAGTTATTGGGCGTTTGAGGCCTTTTGTCGCTTTCCACAATGAATAGTCTGTAGATGATGTAGCGTCCAGATTTTGCAGATAAGTTGCGATTTTTTGATTTCTATCATCACTTAATAGTTGCTTGAGTTGTTTGGCTAGTCTATTGTATGTCGTTTTGTCCCCTGGGTACCGAGTGGTTTGCCATCTCTTTCTTGCTTTACGCTTTTCATCTAGTAATTTTCTTATAGATGGTGAGCATTGGAGTCTATCTTGATTTATGGGCTTTGGTGGAGGCGTGGCTTCCCATGCAGCCTGTTGGACTGTGTTGTTAAAATGCTCAACTGCGCTTATAATGTCTTCATCCTCCCGTAGCGGTACTTTGACATCAAGAGATTTGGTTATTAATTCTCGAAAGTGTTCCCAGTTGGTTCTATGGGTATGTAGTCGACAAGGTGTTTCCTTTTTCATAATTCTTCGACTCAACAATACTTCTACAGGAGAATGGTCAGAGGACAGGTCAGTACTGGAGTTGCAACTGAAGTCGGTGTTGCTAATACCTTTGGTAACACCGTAACACAAAAGTCAATCAGATCTGGCCTCCTATTTCGATCAGTGGGCCAGTATGTTGGTTCTCCTGTTGAGATAACGCCCAGTCGGAGATTTTTATCGCTAAGAATAACTGTCGGCCTTTTGCATTTAAACTCCGAGAACCCGAGAATGTATGTTTGGCATTAAAGTCGCCGCCAGACACAAACTGCTGTCCTAATGTTTTAAGGTATTATTCGTATTCCTCTTGCTTTATGACGTGCTTCGGAGGGCTATATATTGCTGATACCGTGACTGGTCCCAACCAGTCCTCAATCACAATATTTGAAGCCTGGATTTTTTCAGTACAATAGCTGTGAGCTAAGTGGTGTCTTATATTGGTCTTAATCAGAACTGCACTTCCTCCATAGCCTTTTCCGTCAGGGTGCATGGTGTGATATAATTTTATGTTCGCAATTCATGCAAACAATAACTATGATCTAAAAGTACTTCGTAACGAACAAGTAAAAATACAAACTAAATCGTCTGAAGCATACACCGCTGTGGTCAAAGAATTAGAAAAAAAAAGAAAACTGAATTTTATACATACAAACAAAAACAAGACAGAAGTTTTAAAGTAGTCCTAAAAAACATACACCCTTCCACCAGCATAGAAGATATAAAAGATGCTCTAAATGAGCTTGGTCATGATTGCACTAACATCTGGAACATCAAACAGCGCATCACTAAAAAAGCATTGCCAATGTTTATAGTGGAGTTAAAACAAAAAGAAAATAATAAAACTATTTTTGACATAAAATATCTTCTCCACTGTAAGGTAGTACTTGAACCGCCAAGACCTAAGCGGGAAATCCCCCAATGTGGAAACTGTCTTCAATATGGACATACAAAAACTTACTGTAGAAGAAGCCCAAAATGCATTAAGTGTGCTGGTGATCATTTGTCAGTGGACTGTCTACGAAAAACTAGATCCGAAAGCGTAAAGTGCGTGCTGTGTGAAGGCAATCACCCAGCAAATTATAAAGGCTGCAAAGTTTACAGAGAACTTCAGAAAATCAAATTCCCTCCAGCACCCGCTAAAGTTCAGAAATCCAAACAGCCACATGATAGGACAAAACAATTATATGGTCCATCAAAAACTGGAACAACATATGCCGAAATAGTGCAAAACAAAACATCACTGCAAGCGAATGATCCTGACAATAAAACGAACAGTGACCAAAACTGCGACATAAAAGAATTAATGATATCAATGAGACAGATGATGGAACAATTGACAACAATCACTAAACTAATCCTGAATCTCACGACCAAACTAACTGAACACTGGACTCCATAAAAATGGTGCTCTGGAACGCCAATGGGCTGTCACAACATACCCTTGAGGTTAAGAAATATATGAAATTAAACAACATTGATATCATGTTAATCTCGGAAACACACTTTACAAGTAAAAGCTATTTTGACATACCAGGATACAAATTATATCACACCATGCACCCTGACGGAAAAGGCTATGGAGGAAGTGCAGTTCTGATTAAGACCAATATAAGACACCACTTAGCTCACAGCTATTGTACTGAAAAAATCCAGGCTTCAAATATTGTGATTGAGGACTGGTTGGGACCAGTCACGGTATCAGCAATATATAGCCCTCCAAAGCACGTCATAAAGCAAGAGGAATACGAAAAATACCTTAAAACATTAGGACAGCGGTTTGTGTCTGGCGGTGACTTTAATGCCAAACATACATTCTGGGGTTCTCGGACTATAAATGCAAAAGGCCGACAGTTATTCTTAGCGATAAACAATCTCCGACTGGGCGTTATCTCAACAGGAGAACCAACATACTGGCCCACTGATCGAAATAGGAGGCCAGATCTGATTGACTTTTGTGTTACCAAAGGTATTAGCAACACTGACTTCAGTTGCAACTCCAGTACTGACCTGTCCTCTGACCATTCTCCTGTAGAAGTATTATTGAGTCGAAGAATTATGAAAAAGGAAACACCTTGTCGACTACATACCCATAGAACCAACTGGGAACACTTTCGAGAATTAATAACCAAATCTCTTGATGTCAAAGTACCGCTACGGGAGGATGAAGACATTATAAGCGCAGTTGAGCATTTTAACAACACAGTCCAACAGGCTGCATGGGAAGCCACGCCTCCACCAAAGCCCATAAATCAAGATAGACTCCAATGCTCACCATCTATAAGAAAATTACTAGATGAAAAGCGTAAAGCAAGAAAGAGATGGCAAACCACTCGGTACCCAGGGGACAAAACGACATACAATAGACTAGCCAAACAACTCAAGCAACTATTAAGCGATGATAGAAATCAAAAAATCGCAACTTACCTGCAAAATCTGGACGCTACATCATCTACAGACTATTCATTGTGGAAAGCGACAAAAGGCCTCAAACGCCCAATAACTTACCAACCACCTCTGCTCAAAGCAGATAATTCATGGGCTAGGTATGATGTCGAGAAAGCCAACGTATTCATGGAGCATCTGCAAGAAGTCTTTCAACCAAACCCCGATACTGGTTCCACAAAGTCGGAAATGGTTGTAGAACTGCTGAACCAGACGCATCAACTAGAGTTACCCATCCAGAAACTTAGCAAAGGAGAGGTCAAATCTGTAATCAAAAAACTGAAAGTAGGGAAAGCGCCTGGATACGACTTAATTACATCAACCATTCTAAAGGAACTACCAGAGCGGGGCATTATATTCCTGACGCAGTTATATAACGCTATTCTTCGAAGGGAATATGTACCTCCACAATGGAAAGTAGCTAAAATTATAATGATCCTGAAACCAGGCAAGAGTCCAGAAGATGCCAAATCATATCGGCCAATTAGCCTACTCCCAATTACATCCAAAGTAATGGAAACATTGATCCTTGGAAGGTTAAATCCAATTATTAAGGAAAACAACCTCATACCCGACCACCAATTTGGATTCAGGGAAAAACATGGTACAATCGAGCAAATTCATAGACTAGTTGATGGTATATCAAAATCATTCGAACAAAAAGAATATTGTACAGCTTCCTTCCTTGATATATCACAGGCCTTTGATAGGGTCTGGCATGATGGACTTTTGTATAAAATCAAAAAGACACTGCCCGCCAACTTTTACAGCCTAATAAGATCCTACCTGCTTGGCAGACACTTTTTCGTTAGTCACGGTGAAGCAAATACGGAACTTAAAGAAATTCAAGCGGGAGTGCCGCAGGGTAGTGTAATGGGACCTGCTCTGTATCTTCTTTATACCGCAGACTTGCCAATATCTGACAATGTTGTTATGGGCACGTTTGCTGATGACACAGCTATCATGGCATCAGATGACTCACCAATTCAAGCCTCTCGCAAACTACAGAGCAGCCTGGATAAGATCACGGCATGGCTAAAGGACTGGCGCATCAAAGCCAATGAAACAAAATCACTTCAGGTAACATTTACTACCCGGCGACAGACTTGTCCCCCAGTCACACTGAATGCTGTCCAGCTTCCACAATCTGACGAAGCAAAATATCTTGGAATGTATCTGGATCGACGCCTAACTTGGAGAAAACACATTTTTACCAAACGCCTAGCAATGGGACTACAAGTGCGCAAGATGTATTGGTTGATGAATAGAAACAGCCAGCTCTCAATGGAAAATAAACTTTTGTTATACAAGAGTATAATAAAGCCAATATGGACATACGGAATACAACTATGGGGCACGGCTGCCAACTCCAATTTGGAAATCCTACAAAGGTTTCAATCAAAAATGCTAAGGATGATAGTAGACGCACCATGGTATGTCACTAACGAAAGACTTCACCGAGAGCTTGGCATCAAAAGTATAAAAGAGGAAATAAAGGAGAGAGTCATAACATATAAAGACAGACTGCAGCAGCACCCTAACATATTGGCACACCACCTTATGGACGATTTACTTCCAAGTGCAAGGAGACTAAAGAAGAGAGTTCCTCAAGACTTAATTGTTTAAAACATCATTTTGGAGGGCTTGTCACTGGACCTGTACCTCACATACCATACATCATTTCTGAAGTATTGTTGAATGTCTCCCAGACAGATTGCAATAATAAACAAAGGAAAAAAAAAAAAAAAAAAAACCTCCTGAAGAAGACGAGTACTTGGCGGTGGGACGCTGAGCAGCAGGAAGCGTTTGAACGCATCAAGTCCCTGCTCGTCTCCGCCCCCATTCTCTGTCAGGCAGATGAGTCGAAACCCTTCGTTCTTTGCACTGACAGCAGCGCTTATTGTCTTGGGGCTGTTCTTATGCAGGGGGAGAAACACAACGAGAGACCAATCGAGTACGCGAGTCGACTCCTCACCAGCGCCGAGCGGAATAATTCTACGACCGAGCGAGAGGCTCTCGCTGTCGTGTGGGCGCTCGGTAAGTTCCGCGGTTATGTAGAAACTACGAAGGTCACAGTTAGGACGGACCACCAACCCTTGCGGTGGCTGATGAGCCAAAGGTCACCTAACGGTCGACTGGCCAGGTGGGCCTTAACATTGCAAGAGTTCGACCTCAGCATTGAGTACACACCCGGTCGCGCGAACGTGGTTGCAGATACGCTGTCGCGACCAGCTTGTTCGGGAGACCAGGACGGATGTGACCTGTGCATGACGGTCGTTGACATGCCGAAGAGGAGTGGTGGCGATATCCGCAGCAATCAGCTTTTGGACCCAGAGGTACGTAAAATTATTGAAGACATGGAGTCTGACGAACGAATAATAAATTCGTTAGAGTGAATGATGTTTCATGCTTTGGCTCAGTGAACAGAGCTCGTTCGCATAGCGACATATATACTTCTTCGTACACTGTAAAGAAAAAAAAAACATTAACTACCATTGAAATACAGGCAGCTGCTTGACGATGTGTAAATGTGTGTGGAGTACTGCAACCACATTTGGGCTGGTGCAGCGAAATGTCACCTGGTTACTTTAGATTCAGTGGAGAGGCGTATGAAGAGGTTCTTTGGCGACCCAGATTTAACTTAGAACTGTCTCCAAAGCCTGGAGCACAGGCGTAGAGTAGCCAGCCTTTCGGTGTCTGTAGGATCCATTTTAGTGAGTGTGCAAGGGAATTGCATGATTTAATTCCCCCATCTCCGTTCCACCATCGTACGACCCGTCGTACGGCGAGTTTCCACTCTTACATTGTTAACACCACTATGATCCGGACGAAGCGTTTCGCTGCTTCCTCTTTTATACCGCGTACATTGAGGGACTGGAACAATTTGGCAGCGACGGTGTTCCCGTCGGACTACAATTTGAGTGTCTTCAAGGCTAGAGTGAATAGACTCTTAATAAACTAGCGCGCTTTACCATCACTTCTTGCCATCGGGCGGGATTGCAGTCAAGCACTAGTATAAAATTAAAAAAAAAACCTTCCCACCCACCGCGCTTAAAACGGTAAAACACAACATCGTAACGAAACTGGCAAGTCCTAGAAGCAAAATTTTGAAGACATGTGACATGTACCATCCCGCACTGGGTCCGCGTGGTAGATTATTACCCAAATCCCTCACAAAGAGGAGATTTCCAAGAGGAGAACCTTATATCGATTAAGTAGTATCTCCGTGTTGTGACAGCCTCCGTGGCGTAGCGGTAGCGGACGCGGCCGCTGCGCAAGGTGGCGCGGGTTCGATCCCCGCACAGTGCAAGTATTTGTATGCATGAATATGGATATTTGCACTGGTCTGGTCGTGCCTCGGAAAGCACGTTAAGCCGTTGGTCCCGGTTGCCATACGAACATGTAGTGGCAGTCGTTACGGGTTGTTGGAGCCCTCAAAAATCCAACAATTGGTCTAACTGCAATGCTTTGATGTCGCCTTCGGGTTGTGGAGGTCAGACGGCAGTCGCTTCACGGAAAAATGTCGAAGTTTAGCCATATCAGCAGTTGGACTGGTAAAGCGGACCCCAGACTCCAAAGCTGAAAAGGCTTTGGATGCGACTGGGATTAACGCTGGGATGATGATGATGAGTATCTCCGTGTTGGGCGTCTCTCTGAAGGACCGCATCAGAAATGAGGTGATCCGACAGAGGACCAGAGTCACCGACATAGCTGAGAGGATTAGCAAGCTGAAGTGGCAATGGGCTGGTCACATATGCCGCAGGACCGACAACCGTTGGGGTAAACGAGTCCTTGAGTGGAGACTGCGTCTCGGCAAACGTAGCGTGGGACGCCCTTGGGCGAGATGGAGCGACGACATCAAAAAGGTGGCTGGTAGTGGCTGGCGGAGAACTGCTCAGGATCGAGCTTGTTGGCGTGCCATGAAAGAGGCCTATGTCCAGCAGTGGACGAGTAAAGGCTGATGATGATGATGATGAAGTAGTATCTACTTCTTATACTTCTTAGATAAGTAGATAGGATAGGAGATCGAGTTGTGGTGGCGTAGTGGCTAAACACCAGCCTCTCATGTATGAGTGTGCGGGTACGATTCCAGGTCAGGCAAGTACCAATGTAACTTTTCTAAGTTATGTATATATATTTTCTGAGTGTATCCTGGACACTAATTAGAAAGAAAATTTTCCTTACTTTCTAAGTGTATCTTAGACACCAAAGACTGATTAAAATGTGAAGGAAAACATCTTGCGGAAACCTGGACTTTAATTTTGAAATTGCCAACCCGCATTGAGCAAGCGTGGTGATTACGCTCAATCCTTCTCTGTATGAGAGGAGACCTGTGCCCAGCAGTGGGACGGTAAAAAAGAAGCCGTACATAGGACGGGTCTGAGCAGTTATGTTGCAATGTGTGCCGGGTACGATGCACCAAATGTTGTTTGTGGGAGTTTGGTCGTGGAGGGTCTCCAGATCCATCTCTCTCGTAGGCGTAGGTTTTCCATCGTTGGTCGTGTTGTTGGATTTAACATTGCGTTACTGCCGTCTTTCTTCCTATTCACTAAGTTTTTTGACTGAATAGGCTCTTAATAAACTAGCGCGCTTTGCCATCAACGATTGCATCACTGCTTACCATCAGGCGGGGTTGCGGTCAAGCACTAGTTTGTAATTAGATAAAAAAAAACTTAATTTAGTTCAAGTACCAAAACTTAATTTAGTTCAAGTACCAAAACTCATACAAAAATGTACATAAAAGGTGACATACAAGATAACAAAAACGAACATATACAACGATTTCCCACAGCATCAATAAGTCTGCCGCAGCATTGCTGGATATAAGGGCAAACCAGTCTTGGGATCATCGCGAGGACGGAGTTGGGGCTGCTCTGTACTCTGTGCACCAGAAATGCGCACCGCTTGCGCATTGTCGCGTAAAAGTAGTCGGTAAGCGCCTTCGAGAACATGCCCGAGGCGCTGCACAGTGTGAGATTTCGGCAATCTAGGGGAATTTTATTAGATATTCCAACTTTGTGATTTTTTTACTAACCCTGGTATTCAAGCAGCTAAATATCCCAGTCGAAAGGAAACGTTGCTTACTTGCACTTTACTCAACCGCAGTATGGGTATAATGGATCTTAAAACTTGTATAGACAAACACGCGCTCGGATTTCCGCGACAGCCGTCCAGCTTAGGGCATGTTTATACGATTGCTGTGTCGCAGTATCGCGGCTAAGTGGTCAGTGCTGTTTTTCTACAATATTGCCCATATCTACAGGTAAGATCCTGCATTTTAATTTAAATATTTGCTAAATAATTAGATAGAAAACATTTGTTTAAAAAAATGGTGTTGTCTTTATTGATAAAAACTAGGTTTTGGTTTTTAAGTAGAGTTTTAATTATGTGTTCCAAAGTGTTCCACCCTAAAACTTGATTCTACCTGTAGCATATTTATTATACTAGTCAAAATATTAAAAAAAAAACTTGCGCATGTTTGCGCGATTACGTTAAATCGTATTTTTTCAGAAAATGGCACACATGTTTACATGGCGAGCATTATTCGATGTGTGGGCCCAACCTCATTCAAACAAGTTGGAGGTTTGAATGAGGTTAATTCTTTAAAGTTTTCTGCGAGTGTCTCTGGCTGCATTAGAAGCCAATGGTCTTTTTTATATTTGACGGCAACACTTATCAAAAGTATGTACGTACTAAAAACAATGTTTTCTTGAACAATAAACCACATGCAAAACGTTTAAAACCTCTTATTGTTTATTTAAACGTTTATCCTGATTAAAATATTAATTAGAATCTGCTAAATGCTATTTTATTTTCTTCAGTGAATAAAGTTCCCCTAGATTGCCGAAATCTCACACTGTGCGCTGCAGTGGTGGGACAGCCTCAACACCACCCTGAACGAGTTATTGAACTGGACGCAATAGATTACATTACTTTTAAATCATCAACATCATTTCAACCAAAAGACGTCCACTGCTGAACATAGGTCTCCGCCAAGGATCTCTACGACGACCGGTCCTGCGCCTCCCGCATCCAGCAGTTTCCCGCGATCTTCAGCAGGTCGTCGGTCCTCCTTGTCGGGGGCCTACATGGGCCACTCGAGAACCCGTCGGCCCTATCGAGCATCGGTTCTACGGGCAATGTGCCCAGTCTACTGCCACTTTTAAATTTGTAGTTTTAAAAAGACTCATTATTTTAAAACAGGATGCATCATAATGTAGTTAATTGCAACTCACAAAATTGTGTTTACCCCAACGGTTGTCGGTCCTGCGGCATATGTGACCAGCCCATTGCCACTTCAGCTTGCTAATCCTCTCAGCTATGTCGGTGACTCTGGTCCTCTGTCGGATCACCTCATTTCTGATGCGGTCCTTCAGAGAGACGCCCAACACGGAGATACTCATCATCATCATCCCAGCGTTAATCCCAGTCGCATCCAAAGCCTTTTCAGCTTTGGAGTCTGGGGTCCGCTTTACCAGTCCAACTGCTGATATGGCTAAACTTCGACATTTTTCCGTGAAGCGACTGCCGTCTGACCTCCACAACCCGAAGGCGACATCGAAGCATTGCAGTTAGACCAATTGTTGGATTTTTGAGGGCTCCAACAACCCGTAACGACTGCCACTACATGTTCGTATAGCAACCGGGACCAACGGCTTAACGTGCTTTCCGAGGCACGACCAGACCAGTGCAAATATCCATATTCATGCATACAAATACTTGCACTGTGCGGGGATCGAACCCGCGCCACCTTGCGCAGCGGCCGCGTCCGCTACCGCTACGCCACGGAGGCTGTCACAACACGGAGATACTACTTAATCGATATAAGGTTCTCCTCTTGGAAATCTCCTCTTTGTGAGGGATTTGGGTAATAATCTACCACGCGGACCCAGTGCGTGATGGTACATGTCACATGTCTTCAAAATTTTGCTTCTAGGACTTGCCAGTTTCGTTACGATGTTGTGTTTTACCGTTTTAAGCGCGGTGGGTGGGAAGGTTTTTTTTTTAATTTTATACTAGTGCTTGACTGCAATCCCGCCCGATGGCAAGAAGTGATGGTAAAGCGCGCTAGTTTATTAAGAGTCTATTCACTCTAG
This sequence comes from Sesamia nonagrioides, assembly GCA_017933935.1. Taxonomy (NCBI): domain Eukaryota; kingdom Metazoa; phylum Arthropoda; class Insecta; order Lepidoptera; family Noctuidae; genus Sesamia; species Sesamia nonagrioides. The sequence continues at coordinate 1,119,067 of JADWQK010001864.1, forward strand.
CCTTGAAGACACTCAAATTGTAGTCCGACGGGAACACCGTCGCTGCCAAATTGTTCCAGTCCCTCAATGTACGCGGTATAAAAGAGGAAGCAGCGAAACGCTTCGTCCGGATCATAGTGGTGTTAACAATGTAAGAGTGGAAACTCGCCGTACGACGGGTCGTACGATGGTGGAACGGAGATGGGGGAATTAAATCATGCAATTCCCTTGCACACTCACTAAAATGGATCCTACAGACACCGAAAGGCTGGCTACTCTACGCCTGTGCTCCAGGCTTTGGAGACAGTTCTAAGTTAAATCTGGGTCGCCAAAGAACCTCTTCATACGCCTCTCCACTGAATCTAAAGTAACCAGGTGACATTTCGCTGCACCAGCCCAAATGTGGTTGCAGTACTCCACACACATTTACACATCGTCAAGCAGCTGCCTGTATTTCAATGGTAGTTAATGTTTTTTTTTTCTTTACAGTGTACGAAGAAGTATATATGTCGCTATGCGAACGAGCTCTGTTCACTGAGCCAAAGCATGAAACATCATTCACTCTAAATGATCGAAGACAAATGAACGAAGAATACTAAAATATATTCGGTGTACAAATAAGTTTTAACGTGCGGACGAGCATTATCATGTAGGAGAATATTTTGTCATGTCTGGAGTAATCATAAGCGCGTTTTTCTTCTTCATTCTGTCTTCCTCCAATAATGCTTCCAAATTCAGTGTCTTCAGTGTCTACTTTCGTTGTCTTCCACATCAAAGTCACAGTTTCTTAACTTTTAAAATCACTCACGAAAACTTCTTCCGCTTAAAGCAGCTTCACCATAAGTTTCTACAAGCAATCGATGGGCATCAGCTGCAGATTTCTTCTACTAAGAAGAAATCTGCGGCTGATGCCCAGATGTGTCGCGAGTTCGCGACACATCAGCGGTACGTACCGCGCCAAATGTTCGGCTAAATACGCTCGCAGTGTATTTCAAGTACTCTATGACACATCAGCCCAAATTACGCAGCGTTCGGCGTAGGGCCTAACCTTCTTTCGGGCGGTTTTTTCAGCTAAAACGCGTTTAATGTATTTTGCATAGCAAGCGACATATCACGCAATGCGTTGCGCGATCGAAAGTTCGTCAGGCGTAGCTGAACGTTTAGCGTGTGTCATCGCGCGCGTTACGGTAGCAAAAAGCGGCAACGTCTTCTAAGCCCTCTGTAATAGCCAATATTCTAATTAAACCCATTTTTCTGGGCAATTCAGGTACGTCACAAAAACCGCAGCCCATAAAGTGTCGACACAGACAGACTGACGATGGCGCCACGTAGCTTTCCGTCGCGTAGCGCGCTGAACAAGACGCCGCGTTTTGACCGTTTGGTTTGTCATAACAACTGAATATTGCGACTGACACTTCAGCCGTCGAGCTTTCGGCGCCGTACGTTCCGCAGATGTGTCATACTCATTACACTTAGCTATTACTTATGCTAAGTTCGCACATGTCTTATTCAGTAACGTAAATAACGCAATGAATATTGTTGAACTGTCAAAATAAAACTAATTGCTACTGATGGTGTGTTTTGCAATAACCCTGCTGGTTCCATTAGTTGTAATATACATGACAACTTACGTTTTTTTTTCTTCTTTTTGGTTTTATTGGCTCTGCGCGATTAGCGATTGAGCCAAAGTCAAGTCATATTGTTTTTTTATTATTATTATTTATAAAACGGGGAAACTTGTATTCACAAAAGGGAAAATAAAATTATGACACGGAATTTCGGATTGGATCAGGAAAGGACAGAATAATAGGATATATATAAGTATGAAAATTACATATATATTGAATAATATTTACAATTTTATGTTATTAATTAATATAAATGAAGAAAATATTTTATACACAGACGGTTCACCAGAGGATAAAAGGATGTTTACTGAAGTAGGAAGCGGAATGGGGATTTCAAGGAGGCTTTCATAAAATGAGACCCGATTATATCTAGGGCAGCACAAAAAGATATGGTTTAGGTCACCCACCTCACCGCATTCGCACAAATCACTGTCTAGTAATCCAAATCTAGCGAGCTGAGCAGGAGTGCAAACGTGACCCAAACGCATACGAGTCAAAATACAAGTTACTCTCCTGCTCAACTTCAATTTAGAGAACCAAGGCTTTGACGGAATTGAATTCTGAATTTTAGCGTAAGCCCTTCCCTTCGATTGGCTTGAAGCAGACCAAACAATTCTCCATGTTTCATCAAGAGTAGCTTTAGGCAAAGCACACAAATCGTGAACACAATTAAAATAGTCCGACCAGACACCACAAGAAATGGCCTCTTTAGCAAGACAATCTGCGCGTTCGTTGCCTGAAATACCAGAATGACCTGGCACCCAGGAAAACACCACTGTGTAACCCATCTGATAACATGACATCAGAAGGTTACGAATTTTAATAACGATAGGGTTACAATACCTGACTTAAATGGATATTTAGATAAGGCTTGTAGGGCACTCTTACTGTCTGAAAATATTACGGTTTTTTTAAGTTTTGCAATAAGAATATATTCAACAGATTTTAACAGTCCAAGACATTCTCCTGAAAATACGGATGATTCAGGTGGAAGTCTTATTTTTTGGACTATATTGTATTGGGAATGGACAATTCCAATCCCAACTATACCATTGGGTGAATGTTTAGAAGCATCACTATTATTCACTATAAATAGAATGAAAATTTGAGAATTCGTTATAGATTATCTACAAATTGTACAGAATCAAGCTGATTTCTCGGGATACTTGCATTAATTCTAACATCTGGAGGAGTAACTAATGCGCCATACATAGAATCAAAAGTAGGATAACAGTAAGAATTAAGTGTCGGGGCTTGTATGGCACAGAATCTTTGATAACTCTTAACAAGACGAGGTAGAGATTTATGAGACCAGTACTGACTATTTTCTGTGAATTCTACAAGTAAATGAATCGTAAAGGATGATTAGAAAATTGCCTTAATTTGAAAATGAACTTATCGGATAGGTATTGGCGTCTTAAATAGAGAGGAGGCTCTACACACTCAATTTGCATAGCATTAATAGGGCTGGACTTCATAGCTCCAAGAATGATTCTTAATGCCCTTGCCTGTATACTATCAAATTTCTTCATAGCAACAGTGTTACATGGTTCTAGAACAAAAGTGGCATAATCAAGAAGGCTACGAATAAGGGCGTTATATATAAGACGTAAAAAGAAGGAATGGGCTCCCCACCAGACACCGGTTAAACACCTTATCATATTCAAATTTCTTTCACACTTAGCTACAATGTAATCACAATGTGATACTCCGGTTAATTTCGAATCCAAAATAACTCCTAAAAATTTTGCTTCTGATTTCACAGGGATAGGATTACCTTCGTAGGAAACGATAGGATTGGCAGTTATCCTTCCTCTTGCAAACCAGACTACGGTACTTTTTGATACAGATAAATTTTGTCCATTATTATCTAACCAATCATGTAAATGACTAAGAGAGGTAGTTAAACAGTTACTAGCAATATTAATAGATTTGTCAGCGACGTAAAAAAGAAGATCATCAGCATACTGTAAAATGTTTGCAACTGAGTTCAAGTTTTTTTCTAGATCATAAGTGTAAACATTATACAATAATGGACTAAGAACCGAGCCCTGGGGGAGTCCTCTCCATACAAACCTAGAAAGTTGAGATCCATCATGGAGGTCTAATTTCAAACATCTTTCAGACAACATATCTAGAATAAAAGATATTAAGAGTTGAGGGACACGTAGGTCATGAAGTTTCTTATGAAGTACAGGAACAAGAACATTATCATATGCCGAACTGATGTCCAGAAATGCAGCTAAAACTGGCTCATTTTTTGAAAATGCTATGCGAATATCCGAAACAAAAATGCTAATATTATCTATGGTGCTCCGACCTTTCCTGAAACCCAGCTGATTAACTGTCATAACGCTGTTGTTTTCAATAAAAAATTCTAACCTATTTTTTACAAGGTGTTCAGTTATTTTAGCAAGAACAGATGAAAGGGCTATGGGACGGAAAGATGAAACATCTGAAGAAGGTTTATTTGGTTTTAATATAGGGATTATAGATTGCGTTCTCCATGATGGAGGAATATTACCTGAAAACATAACTGCATTGATAGTTTTTTAAAAAATATTCTAATGAGTTATCAGTACAGTTTATCAAAAAAGAGTATGTTATACCATCTTCGCCGGGTGATGAATCTTTAACATAAGAGAGAACTCCTTTTAATTCTGACAAAGAAAAAGGAGCATTGAGATCAGAATGATTGCTTGTATTATTATATAAAGGGCAACAATGAATATTATTTAATTCAGGAGCAGACAAAGGAGCTAGTTTATCCATAAATTTATCAGCTAGCTCAATGGAAAGGACACCAAATGAAGAAGAAGAGAATGCCGATCTAAATCTACGAATATTCTTCCACACAACAGAAGAGCATACATCAGGATTTATGGACTCACAAAATCTTCTCCAACCTTCAAATTTTTTCTGTTTTAGGAACTTGCGTGTGGATCGAGCTATGAGAGAGTAACTTTCATAATTTTCTGAAGTCATAAGGGATCTGTATTTTTTCTCAGCCTGTTTTCTTTTCTTAATGGCCATAGTGCATTCATGGTCCCACCATGGTGGAAAGGGAATTTTGCCCTGTCTAGAACCTTTTAAAGGAAATAGAGTATTAGCAGCCTTAATAAGAAGTTTTGAGAACTCTTCTGTACATAGTAATCCATTAGAATCATTAATAGCAGGTAAGGAAGAAATTTTATTATCAACATACTGTTTAAATATTACCTATTATCATCTTTCAATTCTGGCAGTTTATGTTTTAATTTAGAACTGTATCTTAAGTTGGAAGGGGAGCAAGATATGTGTAAGGAGAGTATGATAGGAAAATGATCACTGCCAAGAGAGTCATCAAGGATATTCCAAGATAACAAAGAGGCTAAATTTGGAGAACAGAGTGAAAGATCAGGAGCACTTAAACATTCATTAGGGCCAGTAAGTCGAGTAGGAGAACTATTGTTCATTATACATATGTTTAAAGAATCTAGGATTTCAATCATCAAATTGCCATAGTAATTTGAAACAGAGCTGCCCACACACCAACACAGCATGCCTGGTTTTGGCAATTAAAATCACCTAAGATCAAAAATGGGGAAGGCAAAACAGATAGCAATTGTTTAAACTCATTATATATAGAATAAGAGGGATGTGGAATATATACAGAAATAATACAAATATTATTTACAATAACAGCAATGGCATTAATACCATTACTGCGAAGAGGAAGTGGGAATACTTTATAGGAGAAAGTTTTACTAATGAGAATGGCCACTCCACCATATCCATCAGGTCTATCATTTCTCACTGTAACAAAACCAGAAATCCTAAATGGAAACTCTGGTTTCAACCATGTCTCAGAGAGACACAAAGCCATAGGCTTATATTTATTTAGTAAATAAATAATGTCAGATTTTTTGCTAATGGCACTTCTACAATTCCATTTTAAGATTTTGTGATCCATTATTGAATTGTTTATTAAGAGCTGTGAGTAATATATTGGCAACGTTGGGCGGTGAAGAATTAGAAGTAGAAAGTTGTTGAATTTGTAAGTAATGTAATTCCAAAATAATTTCAGCAATAGATTTATGAGATATTGTATTTAATGATTGTTGCAGTACTTGACCATGGGACATTTGGGTAGACAAATTATTATATTCATTTGCAATAGAATTATGCATGACACGATCATATCCTCCACTTGGTTTAGGAGGAAACCGGCGCTGACTAAAAGTAGTTTTTTTATAAGAAGTACTGGGTAACTGAGAAACAAAGTTTGGAGAGGGAAGATGGTGATTACTTGGTTGAGAAGGAGGAGATGCTGTAACATCAGCATAATATTTGGAAACTGAAGGATGAATCTTGGCTGCTTCAGCATATGAGATACAACTATGGGCCATAGAAATTTTAATATTTTGTTGCCGTGTGAACTCAGGACAAGTCCTGCTAGTAGCAAAATGTCTACCAGAGCAATGGAAGCACTTACCATTTTCAACTATCACTGAGCAACTTTCCGGAGTGTGTTCATCTCCACACTTAAAACATCTGGGCCTAGATCGACATTGTGATTTAGTATGCCCAAATTTGCAACAGTTATAACACTGAATTGTGGGAAATATGTATAATTCTACTGGCAGAGCTATGTAGCACATGTAAACACGTTTAGGAAGTACTTGCCCATCAAAAGTTAGAACTACAAGATTTGTATTAATAAAAGAAGAAATACCATCATTCATAGTCTTGCGTTTTATTCTCCGTAGCTTAACTATTTGCCCACAACCAATAGGAACAGTAATGTTTTCCTGAATTTCCTGCTCAGACCAGTCTTGAGGCACGCCCCTAACTATACCCACTCTTGTTACATTGAAACTTGGTATAAATATTTTATATGAAAGATTCAATAACTCTGCATTTTCCGTGAATTTATTAGCAGCTTCAAAATTCGTAAAGGCCATTGAAATTCTGTTTCTTCCTATACGTTTAACACTACCATTAACAATGTTATTAATTTTTAAGTTTTTCAAAACTTTTCCAAATTGAATTGGATGTAAAGATACCGAATCATTTTCAATGGTCGTTACTCTTTGTACATGCACAGTAAAAGGACCCGAGTCCAAGCTAACATACTTTCTGGCAAAATAGGTTTGTTGCGGCTGTGAGAGACCCAAACCAGTCTCACTGTGTTGTGAAAGGTTTTCACTGGCAGGTTTACTTAGGTGGCTGGGTGGTTGCATTTCAATTTGAGATTTAAGAGATTTAGAAATGTCAGAATTAGCTGAATCAGTATCTTCACATTGACATGCCTGGACAAAAAATCGTCCATCTTTACTCTTCCGTTTTTTCATATTGCATAGACGGCACCGCGGTTTGCGTGGTCTGATTCTTTTTCTATCAGAAAATTTGCCTCAGTACCTATCCATAGATGAGTCGTCAATGACCACATTGAACGCAACAGGCAGACCAGGTCCTGGCCCGCCGCCAGGATCGTCCGGGGGATCAACCCCCATATTAGTAAAAGAAAAAGAACTTACCTAATAATTAGCAGTAAAATATCTGCACACTATATACACAAATAAGTAACTAACTACTAATAATATAACTATATACTAAATAACTTAACTGATCCACAATAATTAATTAAATTAAAGAAAGACCAGAAACACACGACCGCCAGATTCTAAGTTTCCCGCGCTTTTCTCACTTACGTTTTTTAGTTGACAACTTTCATATCCAGTAATGACCTTCCGGTCACTTACCACCGGCCAGCCTCATCGGTAACTATACATGAGACTAGGGTATGTTGTGCATGAAGTATTGATTGGAATAAAACAAATGTAATTCAGTCTTCTCAAGAATTTTAATTAAACACTTTGCGCACACACGCCTGACACGACGATACAGCAGTTGCTAAGATGTTGATGAAGTTGGATAATATGTAATGGTGAACACTTACGTTGGGTATGTCACATTACCCTAAATTAGGTCAATCCATGGATCCGCCGTCGCAGCCAGCATCTCCAGCCTGTGTGATCCTTAGAGACTCCCATGCACAAACAAAACAAAACTAAAACCAGACCAAAACCTTCTTATCGCTAGCGATCGAATCAGAAATGAGGAGATCCGCAGAAGAACCAAACTCACCGACATGGCTCTTCGAGTCGCTAAAAGGCAGTGGGCAGGGCACATACTCGTAGAACCGATAACCGATGGGGCAGTAAGGTTGGCCCCCAGCATGGTGAGGCCCCCAGTAAGGTGGGCCTGGTGATGGTCGCGGGAAGCCGATGGATGCGGGCAGCACAAAACCGGTCAACGTGGAAAGCCTTTTTGTCCACCAATGGACCTCTATAGGCTGAAGAAGAAGAAGAAAATGGCGTTTGTAACGCCACACCGCCTTAGCCGCTCGCAGTGCGCCACCCTGGCTAGCCGATAACAGCCGATCAGATCGCGCCACTCCAGCCAGCCAATCACAGCCAAGCCACCGCCGCCATAACCGCCGGACGCCTCCGGTGGGGAAAATGCCATAAAAGCCTTGCGAGCTCACTTGTCGCCATTATTATCGCTGCGACCACACGACCAAGCTCTGTTCTTCTGATAACTCTGCTCGATTGTATATTGATTGAAACTTTTATTAAATCAGTATTATTATAATTAAAATAGTTTATTCATTTATGCCCTTCTGTTTCACGTTGTATTGACAACGGAAGTGATTGATGCCTGAATTATAAATATTATACAAAGTTTATCAAAACCTGAATATAGTTTGTTCAGAATAAGCAACTGAATCGATTCCAATCAGTTTTATACAATGTTATATTTTTTAACAAATACATACATATACAACGTGTAACATAAAGGGTATATACATAACAAAGGCATGGCATCTTTACATGATATCAAACGATATTGGAAGGGTTTTTTAATCCTATCTCTTTATGTTAGGAAGTTATGAGGAAAAACACTGCCTGTGATAGGCTACTATCATACTAGTCGCACAGAGAGATTGAAGACATTTATCGGATGTTGGCAAGTAACGTGACGGGTAACGAGTAGTTATTAACGTATGTAGTGTGCTGCCACGTTTGTTATGATTTGATTTTAAGAAACACACGAAATCGTAAATTTGGTACCAATTTTTTGAGTATTTTATTTTGAGTTGAAACCCTTCCGATATCGTTTGATATAATCTAAAGATGCCATGCCCTTGCTATGTATATACCCTTTTTGTTACACGTTGTAGAAGTTATTGCAGTGTGGTTACTGAGCGTGCTACGCAGTTTACACGGGCGCATGCTCACGCTCAGCTGATGCAGGTCAATGCCCCTGGCTCGCCCGCCTGAACGGAGCGTCGACCATATTTTTGTTGGACAAGCTCACAACTTTGTGGTTTTTCATGATATCTTTTTAATTTTTTGTACATAGATTCTTTACTTAAAAATACTGGACAAGTGTCTCGGGTTTCGCATAAACAAGGGGTCGGTCTCCAAAGCCTAGATCTAGCGCACAGGCGTAGAGCAGCCAGCCTTTCGGTGTTCTATAGGATGCATTTTGGGGAGTGTGCGAGGGAATTGTATGATTTAGTTCCCCCGTCTCCGTTCCACCATCGGACGGCCCGTCGTACGGCGAGTTTCCACCCTTACGTTGTTAACACTACTACGATCCGGACGAAGCGTTTCGCCTCCTCCTTTATACCGCGTACATCAAGGGACTGGAACAACTTGCCGGCGGCGGTGTTTCCGTCGGACTGTAATTTGAGTGTCTTCAAGGATAGAGTGAATAGGCTTTTAATAAACTAGTGCGCTTTACCATCAACGATTGCGTCACTGCTTACCATCAGGCGGGATTGCGATCAAGCGCTAGTTTATAAATTAATAAAAAAAAAATGTAGTCAATACAGGTTTAGGTACTAAGAACTAAGACGTGATAACGGCAAAAGCGCTGGTGCGTTCGTGTGTGTATGTAAACCAACACTTATCTTCTGTCCTTTTCTTAATGAAATGGAAAGAAAAGGATGGACTGAAGTTATGTAAATTTAGTTTAATGTGAACAAGCCAATCGGGGCCATTGATTTAAAGTGGATTCAAAAACGATGATAAAATGAATTAGTAAAAACAAGTCTTGTTATTAAAATAACAATTGTAGCGCGAAGAAAAATATGTTGCTATGCTATGGCTCGCCTTGTGTTGACGCGCACCCTTTCCGCCGCCCGCACACCCCGCGCGGGGTGCGCGTGGGATGACGCGGGCGCGGAACGCTAGTGTCGCTAGTGCTCCACCCAAAGAGTATAGTAAGGCTCCACCGGACCGCCGACCGCGAACATACGTAGGTCGGCGAAGTAACAGTACTTCCGCGACTCCCGCAATACGCCTCTATGTTTATTAGTAAATTAAGCGTAATCCTGTATCTTTGATGGGACTGTTAATAAAAGCTTGTTCTTGATTAAATAGTCGTATTAAACTGGCGCCCAAACTAGTGGCCGAACGTTACGACCGTAAACTACAGTGATCTAGCCAGTGCCTATGCCATGTATTTGGAGAGGCCCTTGCTAGGGTGGAGGCCCTGAATTCGTCGCTGGATGTCATCAGCGTGTTTATCAGACTCCTGTTGGCTTCCACTTGCGCACGCGTTATGGATTCAATTAGCGTGGATAGGAAGTCCGAGGGAATCTGAGGAGTAGGTTGCTTCGTCGACCCTGCGCCGGCGCTCGCGGTTTCTTCCGCGTGGCCAGTCTCGGTGATGCTCTCCTCTTCCGCGACGTCCTCGTTTTCTCGTTGACGGAGCGCTTCTCCTCGCGTTAACGGCATCTTCACTATAGTGGTGACAACGTCGAGGTAGAACGACCGTACGTTTTTTCAAACGGGGAGTAACTTAGTACTGAATAACCGAACTGCGAACACGTGGTCACGTGGTCACGTAGGCACTGGCTAGATCACTGTAGTTTACGGTCGTAACGTTCGGCCACTAGTTTGGGCGCCAGTTTAATACGACTATTTAATCAAGAACAAGCTTTTATTAACAGTCCCATCAAAGATACAGGATTACGCTTAATTTACTAATAAACATAGAGGCGTATTGCGGGAGTCGCGGAAGTACTGTTACTTCGCCGACCTACGTATGTTCGCGGTCGGCGGTCCGGTGGAGCCTTACTATACTCTTTGGGTGGAGCACTAGCGACACTAGCGTTCCGCGCCCGCGTCATCCCACGCGCACCCCGCGCGGGGTGTGCGGGCGGCGGAAAGGGTGCGCGTCAACACAAGGCGAGCCATAGCATAGCAACATATTTTTCTTCGCGCTACAATTGTTATTTTAATAACAAGACTTGTTTTTACTAATTCATTTTATCATCGTTTTTGAATCCACTTTAAATCAATGGCCCCGATTGGCTTGTTCACATTAAACTAAATTTACATAACTTCAGTCCATCCTTTTCTTTCCATTTCATTAAGAAAAGGACAGAAGATAAGTGTTGGTTTACATACACACACGAACGCACCAGCGCTTTTGCCGTTATCACGTCTTAGTTCTTAGTACCTAAACCTGTATTGACTACATTTTTTTTTTATTAATTTATAAACTAGCGCTTGATCGCAATCCCGCCTGATGGTAAGCAGTGACGCAATCGTTGATGGTAAAGCGCACTAGTTTATTAAAAGCCTATTCACTCTATCCTTGAAGACACTCAAATTACAGTCCGACGGAAACACCGCCGCCGGCAAGTTGTTCCAGTCCCTTGATGTACGCGGTATAAAGGAGGAGGCGAAACGCTTCGTCCGGATCGTAGTAGTGTTAACAACGTAAGGGTGGAAACTCGCCGTACGACGGGCCGTCCGATGGTGGAACGGAGACGGGGGAACTAAATCATACAATTCCCTCGCACACTCCCCAAAATGCATCCTATAGAACACCGAAAGGCTGGCTGCTCTACGCCTGTGCGCTAGATCTAGGCTTTGGAGACCGACCCCTTGTTTATGCGAAACCCGAGACACTTGTCCAGTATTTTTAAGTAAAGAATCTATGTACAAAAAATTAAAAAGATATCATGAAAAACCACAAAGTTGTGAGCTTGTCCAACAAAAATATGGTCGACGCTCCGTTCAGGCGGGCGAGCCAGGGGCATTGACCTGCATCAGCTGAGCGTGAGCATGCGCCCGTGTAAACTGCGTAGCACGCTCAGTAACCACACTGCAATAACTTCTACAACGTGTAACAAAAAGGGTATATACATAGCAAGGGCATGGCATCTTTAGATTATATCAAACGATATCGGAAGGGTTTCAACTCAAAATAAAATACTCAAAAAATTGGTACCAAATTTACGATTTCGTGTGTTTCTTAAAATCAAATCATAACAAACGTGGCAGCACACTACATACGTTAATAACTACTCGTTACCCGTCACGTTACTTGCCAACATCCGATAAATGTCTTCAATCTCTCTGTGCGACTAGTATGATAGTAGCCTATCACAGGCAGTGTTTTTCCTCATAACTTCCTAACATAAAGAGATAGGATTAAAAAACCCTTCCAATATCGTTTGATATCATGTAAAGATGCCATGCCTTTGTTATGTATATACCCTTTATGTTACACGTTGTATATGTATGTATTTGTTAAAAAATATAACATTGTATAAAACTGATTGGAATCGATTCAGTTGCTTATTCTGAACAAACTATATTCAGGTTTTGATAAACTTTGTATAATATTTATAATTCAGGCATCAATCACTTCCGTTGTCAATACAACGTGAAACAGAAGGGCATAAATGAATAAACTATTTTAATTATAATAATACTGATTTAATAAAAGTTTCAATCAATATACAATCGAGCAGAGTTATCAGAAGAACAGAGCTTGGTCGTGTGGTCGCAGCGATAATAATGGCGACAAGTGAGCTCGCAAGGCTTTTATGGCATTTTCCCCACCGGAGGCGTCCGGCGGTTATGGCGGCGGTGGCTTGGCTGTGATTGGCTGGCTGGAGTGGCGCGATCTGATCGGCTGTTATCGGCTAGCCAGGGTGGCGCACTGCGAGCGGCTAAGGCGGTGTGGCGTTACAAACGCCATTTTCTTCTTCTTCTTCAGCCTATAGAGGTCCATTGGTGGACAAAAAGGCTTTCCACGTTGACCGGTTTTGTGCTGCCCGCATCCATCGGCTTCCCGCGACCATCACCAGGCCCACCTTACTGGGGGCCTCACCATGCTGGGGGCCAACCTTACTGCCCCATCGGTTATCGGTTCTACGAGTATGTGCCCTGCCCACTGCCTTTTAGCGACTCGAAGAGCCATGTCGGTGAGTTTGGTTCTTCTGCGGATCTCCTCATTTCTGATTCGATCGCTAGCGATAAGAAGGTTTTGGTCTGGTTTTAGTTTTGTTTTGTTTGTGCATGGGAGTCTCTAAGGATCACACAGGCTGGAGATGCTGGCTGCGACGGCGGATCCATGGATTGACCTAATTTAGGGTAATGTGACATACCCAACGTAAGTGTTCACCATTACATATTATCCAACTTCATCAACATCTTAGCAACTGCTGTATCGTCGTGTCAGGCGTGTGTGCGCAAAGTGTTTAATTAAAATTCTTGAGAAGACTGAATTACATTTGTTTTATTCCAATCAATACTTCATGCACAACATACCCTAGTCTCATGTATAGTTACCGATGAGGCTGGCCGGTGGTAAGTGACCGGAAGGTCATTACTGGATATGAAAGTTGTCAACTAAAAAACGTAAGTGAGAAAAGCGCGGGAAACTTAGAATCTGGCGGTCGTGTGTTTCTGGTCTTTCTTTAATTTAATTAATTATTGTGGATCAGTTAAGTTATTTAGTATATAGTTATATTATTAGTAGTTAGTTACTTATTTGTGTATATAGTGTGCAGATATTTTACTGCTAATTATTAGGTAAGTTCTTTTTCTTTTACTAATATGGGGGTTGATCCCCCGGACGATCCTGGCGGCGGGCCCGGACCTGGTCCGCCTGTTGCGTTCAATGTGGTCATCGACGACTCATCTATGGATACTGAGGATGGCCTTGTAGGCAAATTTTCTGATAGAAAAAGAATCAGACCACGCAAACCGCGGTGCCGTCTACGCAATATGAAAAAACGGAAGAGAAAGGATGGACGATTTTTTGTCCAGGCATGTCAATGTGAAGATTCTGATTCAGCTAATTCTGACATTTCTAAATCTCTTAAATCTCAAATTGAAATGCAACCACCCAGCCACCTGAGTAAACCTGCCAATGAAAACCTTTCAATTTCACAACACAGTGAGACTGGCTTGGGTCTCTCACAGCCGCAACAAACCTATTTTGCCAGAAAGTATGTTAGCTTGGACTCGGGTCCTTTTACTGTGCATGTACAAAGAGTAACGACCATTGAAAATGATTCTGTATCTTTACATCCAATTCAATTTGGAAAAGTTTTGAAAAACTTAAAAATTAATAACATTGTTAATGGTAGTGTTAAACGTATAGGAAGAAACAGAATTTCAATGGCCTTTACGAATTTTGAAGCTGCTAATAAATTCACGGAAAATGCAGAGTTATTGAATCTTTCATATAAAATATTTATACCAAGTTTCAATGTTACAAGAGTGGGTATAGTTAGGGGCGTGCCTCAAAACTGGTCTGAGCAGGAAATTCAGGAAAACATTACTGTTCCTATTGGTTGTGGGCAAATAGTTAAGCTACGGAGAATAAAACGCAAGACTATGAATGATGGTATTTCTTCTTTTATTAATACAAATCTTGTAGTTCTAACTTTTGATGGGCAAGTACTTCCTAAACGTGTTTACATGTGCTACATAGCTCTGCCAGTAGAATTATACATATTTCCCACAATTCAGTGTTATAACTGTTGCAAATTTGGGCATACTAAATCACAATGTCGATCTAGGCCCAGATGTTTTAAGTGTGGAGATGAACACACTCCGGAAAGTTGCTCAGTGATAGTGGAAAATGGTAAGTGCTTCCATTGCTCTGGTAGACATTTTGCTACTAGCAGGACTTGTCCTGAGTTCACACGGCAACAAAATATTAAAATTTCTATGGCCCATAGTTGTATCTCATATGCTGAAGCAGCCAAGATTCATCCTTCAGTTTCCAAATATTATGCTGATGTTACAGCATCTCCTCCTTCTCAACCAAGTAATCACCATCTTCCCTCTCCAAACTTTGTTTCTCAGTTACCCAGTACTTCTTATAAAAAAACTACTTTTAGTCAGCGCCGGTTTCCTCCTAAACCAAGTGGAGGATATGATCGTGTCATGCATAATTCTATTGCAAATGAATATAATAATTTGTCTACCCAAATGTCCCATGGTCAAGTACTGCAACAATCATTAAATACAATATCTCATAAATCTATTGCTGAAATTATTTTGGAATTACATTACTTACAAATTCAACAACTTTCTACTTCTAATTCTTCACCGCCCAACGTTGCCAATATATTACTCACAGCTCTTAATAAACAATTCAATAATGGATCACAAAATCTTAAAATGGAATTGTAGAAGTGCCATTAGCAAAAAATCTGACATTATTTATTTACTAAATAAATATAAGCCTATGGCTTTGTGTCTCTCTGAGACATGGTTGAAACCAGAGTTTCCATTTAGGATTTCTGGTTTTGTTACAGTGAGAAATGATAGACCTGATGGATATGGTGGAGTGGCCATTCTCATTAGTAAAACTTTCTCCTATAAAGTATTCCCACTTCCTCTTCGCAGTAATGGTATTAATGCCATTGCTGTTATTGTAAATAATATTTGTATTATTTCTGTATATATTCCACATCCCTCTTATTCTATATATAATGAGTTTAAACAATTGCTATCTGTTTTGCCTTCCCCATTTTTGATCTTAGGTGATTTTAATTGCCAAAACCAGGCATGCTGTGTTGGTGTGTGGGCAGCTCTGTTTCAAATTACTATGGCAATTTGATGATTGAAATCCTAGATTCTTTAAACATATGTATAATGAACAATAGTTCTCCTACTCGACTTACTGGCCCTAATGAATGTTTAAGTGCTCCTGATCTTTCACTCTGTTCTCCAAATTTAGCCTCTTTGTTATCTTGGAATATCCTTGATGACTCTCTTGGCAGTGATCATTTTCCTATCATACTCTCCTTACACATATCTTGCTCCCCTTCCAACTTAAGATACAGTTCTAAATTAAAACATAAACTGCCAGAATTGAAAGATGATAATAGGTAATATTTAAACAGTATGTTGATAATAAAATTTCTTCCTTACCTGCTATTAATGATTCTAATGGATTACTATGTACAGAAGAGTTCTCAAAACTTCTTATTAAGGCTGCTAATACTCTATTTCCTTTAAAAGGTTCTAGACAGGGCAAAATTCCCTTTCCACCATGGTGGGACCATGAATGCACTATGGCCATTAAGAAAAGAAAACAGGCTGAGAAAAAATACAGATCCCTTATGACTTCAGAAAATTATGAAAGTTACTCTCTCATAGCTCGATCCACACGCAAGTTCCTAAAACAGAAAAAATTTGAAGGTTGGAGAAGATTTTGTGAGTCCATAAATCCTGATGTATGCTCTTCTGTTGTGTGGAAGAATATTCGTAGATTTAGATCGGCATTCTCTTCTTCTTCATTTGGTGTCCTTTCCATTGAGCTAGCTGATAAATTTATGGATAAACTAGCTCCTTTGTCTGCTCCTGAATTAAATAATATTCATTGTTGCCCTTTATATAATAATACAAGCAATCATTCTGATCTCAATGCTCCTTTTTCTTTGTCAGAATTAAAAGGAGTTCTCTCTTATGTTAAAGATTCATCACCCGGCGAAGATGGTATAACATACTCTTTTTTGATAAACTGTACTGATAACTCATTAGAATATTTTTTAAAAAACTATCAATGCAGTTATGTTTTCAGGTAATATTCCTCCATCATGGAGAACGCAATCTATAATCCCTATATTAAAACCAAATAAACCTTCTTCAGATGTTTCATCTTTCCGTCCCATAGCCCTTTCATCTGTTCTTGCTAAAATAACTGAACACCTTGTAAAAAATAGGTTAGAATTTTTTATTGAAAACAACAGCGTTATGACAGTTAATCAGCTGGGTTTCAGGAAAGGTCGGAGCACCATAGATAATATTAGCATTTTTGTTTCGGATATTCGCATAGCATTTTCAAAAAATGAGCCAGTTTTAGCTGCATTTCTGGACATCAGTTCGGCATATGATAATGTTCTTGTTCCTGTACTTCATAAGAAACTTCATGACCTACGTGTCCCTCAACTCTTAATATCTTTTATTCTAGATATGTTGTCTGAAAGATGTTTGAAATTAGACCTCCATGATGGATCTCAACTTTCTAGGTTTGTATGGAGAGGACTCCCCCAGGGCTCGGTTCTTAGTCCATTATTGTATAATGTTTACACTTATGATCTAGAAAAAAACTTGAACTCAGTTGCAAACATTTTACAGTATGCTGATGATCTTCTTTTTTACGTCGCTGACAAATCTATTAATATTGCTAGTAACTGTTTAACTACCTCTCTTAGTCATTTACATGATTGGTTAGATAATAATGGACAAAATTTATCTGTATCAAAAAGTACCGTAGTCTGGTTTGCAAGAGGAAGGATAACTGCCAATCCTATCGTTTCCTACGAAGGTAATCCTATCCCTGTGAAATCAGAAGCAAAATTTTTAGGAGTTATTTTGGATTCGAAATTAACCGGAGTATCACATTGTGATTACATTGTAGCTAAGTGTGAAAGAAATTTGAATATGATAAGGTGTTTAACCGGTGTCTGGTGGGGAGCCCATTCCTTCTTTTTACGTCTTATATATAACGCCCTTATTCGTAGCCTTCTTGATTATGCCACTTTTGTTCTAGAACCATGTAACACTGTTGCTATGAAGAAATTTGATAGTATACAGGCAAGGGCATTAAGAATCATTCTTGGAGCTATGAAGTCCAGCCCTATTAATGCTATGCAAATTGAGTGTGTAGAGCCTCCTCTCTATTTAAGACGCCAATACCTATCCGATAAGTTCATTTTCAAATTAAGGCAATTTTCTAATCATCCTTTACGATTCATTTACTTGTAGAATTCACAGAAAATAGTCAGTACTGGTCTCATAAATCTCTACCTCGTCTTGTTAAGAGTTATCAAAGATTCTGTGCCATACAAGCCCCGACACTTAATTCTTACTGTTATCCTACTTTTGATTCTATGTATGGCGCATTAGTTACTCCTCCAGATGTTAGAATTAATGCAAGTATCCCGAGAAATCAGCTTGATTCTGTACAATTTGTAGATAATCTATAACGAATTCTCAAATTTTCATTCTATTTATAGTGAATAATAGTGATGCTTCTAAACATTCACCCAATGGTATAGTTGGGATTGGAATTGTCCATTCCCAATACAATATAGTCCAAAAAATAAGACTTCCACCTGAATCATCCGTATTTTCAGGAGAATGTCTTGGACTGTTAAAATCTGTTGAATATATTCTTATTGCAAAACTTAAAAAAACCGTAATATTTTCAGACAGTAAGAGTGCCCTACAAGCCTTATCTAAATATCCATTTAAGTCAGGTATTGTAACCCTATCGTTATTAAAATTCGTAACCTTCTGATGTCATGTTATCAGATGGGTTACACAGTGGTGTTTTCCTGGGTGCCAGGTCATTCTGGTATTTCAGGCAACGAACGCGCAGATTGTCTTGCTAAAGAGGCCATTTCTTGTGGTGTCTGGTCGGACTATTTTAATTGTGTTCACGATTTGTGTGCTTTGCCTAAAGCTACTCTTGATGAAACATGGAGAATTGTTTGGTCTGCTTCAAGCCAATCGAAGGGAAGGGCTTACGCTAAAATTCAGAATTCAATTCCGTCAAAGCCTTGGTTCTCTAAATTGAAGTTGAGCAGGAGAGTAACTTGTATTTTGACTCGTATGCGTTTGGGTCACGTTTGCACTCCTGCTCAGCTCGCTAGATTTGGATTACTAGACAGTGATTTGTGCGAATGCGGTGAGGTGGGTGACCTAAACCATATCTTTTTGTGCTGCCCTAGATATAATCGGGTCTCATTTTATGAAAGCCTCCTTGAAATTCCCATTCCGCTTCCTACTTCAGTAAACATCCTTTTATCCTCTGGTGAACCGTCTGTGTATAAAATATTTTCTTCATTTATATTAATTAATAACATAAAATTGTAAATATTATTCAATATATATGTAATTTTCATACTTATATATATCCTATTATTCTGTCCTTTCCTGATCCAATCCGAAATTCCGTGTCATAATTTTATTTTCCCTTTTGTGAATACAAGTTTCCCCGTTTTATAAATAATAATAATAAAAAAACAATATGACTTGACTTTGGCTCAATCGCTAATCGCGCAGAGCCAATAAAACCAAAAAGAAGAAAAAAAAACGTAAGTTGTCATGTATATTACAACTAATGGAACCAGCAGGGTTATTGCAAAACACACCATCAGTAGCAATTAGTTTTATTTTGACAGTTCAACAATATTCATTGCGTTATTTACGTTACTGAATAAGACATGTGCGAACTTAGCATAAGTAATAGCTAAGTGTAATGAGTATGACACATCTGCGGAACGTACGGCGCCGAAAGCTCGACGGCTGAAGTGTCAGTCGCAATATTCAGTTGTTATGACAAACCAAACGGTCAAAACGCGGCGTCTTGTTCAGCGCGCTACGCGACGGAAAGCTACGTGGCGCCATCGTCAGTCTGTCTGTGTCGACACTTTATGGGCTGCGGTTTTTGTGACGTACCTGAATTGCCCAGAAAAATGGGTTTAATTAGAATATTGGCTATTACAGAGGGCTTAGAAGACGTTGCCGCTTTTTGCTACCGTCACGCGCGCGATGACACACGCTAAACGTTCAGCTACGCCTGACGAACTTTCGATCGCGCAACGCATTGCGTGATATGTCGCTTGCTATGCAAAATACATTAAACGCGTTTTAGCTGAAAAAACCGCCCGAAAGAAGGTTAGGCCCTACGCCGAACGCTGCGTAATTTGGGCTGATGTGTCATAGAGTACTTGAAATACACTGCGAGCGTATTTAGCCGAACATTTGGCGCGGTACGTACCGCTGATGTGTCGCGAACTCGCGACACATCTGGGCATCAGCCGCAGATTTCTTCTTAGTAGAAGAAATCTGCAGCTGATGCCCATCGATTGCTTGTAGAAACTTATGGTGAAGCTGCTTTAAGCGGAAGAAGTTTTCGTGAGTGATTTTAAAAGTTAAGAAACTGTGACTTTGATGTGGAAGACAACGAAAGTAGACACTGAAGACACTGAATTTGGAAGCATTATTGGAGGAAGACAGAATGAAGAAGAAAAACGCGCTTATGATTACTCCAGACATGACAAAATATTCTCCTACATGATAATGCTCGTCCGCACGTTAAAACTTATTTGTACACCGAATATATTTTAGTATTCTTCGTTCATTTGTCTTCGATCATTTAGAGTGAATGATGTTTCATGCTTTGGCTCAGTGAACAGAGCTCGTTCGCATAGCGACATATATACTTCTTCGTACACTGTAAAGAAAAAAAAAACATTAACTACCATTGAAATACAGGCAGCTGCTTGACGATGTGTAAATGTGTGTGGAGTACTGCAACCACATTTGGGCTGGTGCAGCGAAATGTCACCTGGTTACTTTAGATTCAGTGGAGAGGCGTATGAAGAGGTTCTTTGGCGACCCAGATTTAACTTAGAACTGTCTCCAAAGCCTGGAGCACAGGCGTAGAGTAGCCAGCCTTTCGGTGTCTGTAGGATCCATTTTAGTGAGTGTGCAAGGGAATTGCATGATTTAATTCCCCCATCTCCGTTCCACCATCGTACGACCCGTCGTACGGCGAGTTTCCACTCTTACATTGTTAACACCACTATGATCCGGACGAAGCGTTTCGCTGCTTCCTCTTTTATACCGCGTACATTGAGGGACTGGAACAATTTGGCAGCGACGGTGTTCCCGTCGGACTACAATTTGAGTGTCTTCAAGGCTAGAGTGAATAGACTCTTAATAAACTAGCGCGCTTTACCATCACTTCTTGCCATCGGGCGGGATTGCAGTCAAGCACTAGTATAAAATTAAAAAAAAAACCTTCCCACCCACCGCGCTTAAAACGGTAAAACACAACATCGTAACGAAACTGGCAAGTCCTAGAAGCAAAATTTTGAAGACATGTGACATGTACCATCACGCACTGGGTCCGCGTGGTAGATTATTACCCAAATCCCTCACAAAGAGGAGATTTCCAAGAGGAGAACCTTATATCGATTAAGTAGTATCTCCGTGTTGTGACAGCCTCCGTGGCGTAGCGGTAGCGGACGCGGCCGCTGCGCAAGGTGGCGCGGGTTCGATCCCCGCACAGTGCAAGTATTTGTATGCATGAATATGGATATTTGCACTGGTCTGGTCGTGCCTCGGAAAGCACGTTAAGCCGTTGGTCCCGGTTGCCATACGAACATGTAGTGGCAGTCGTTACGGGTTGTTGGAGCCCTCAAAAATCCAACAATTGGTCTAACTGCAATGCTTTGATGTCGCCTTCGGGTTGTGGAGGTCAGACGGCAGTCGCTTCACGGAAAAATGTCGAAGTTTAGCCATATCAGCAGTTGGACTGGTAAAGCGGACCCCAGACTCCAAAGCTGAAAAGGCTTTGGATGCGACTGGGATTAACGCTGGGATGATGATGATGAGTATCTCCGTGTTGGGCGTCTCTCTGAAGGACCGCATCAGAAATGAGGTGATCCGACAGAGGACCAGAGTCACCGACATAGCTGAGAGGATTAGCAAGCTGAAGTGGCAATGGGCTGGTCACATATGCCGCAGGACCGACAACCGTTGGGGTAAACGAGTCCTTGAGTGGAGACTGCGTCTCGGCAAACGTAGCGTGGGACGCCCTTGGGCGAGATGGAGCGACGACATCAAAAAGGTGGCTGGTAGTGGCTGGCGGAGAACTGCTCAGGATCGAGCTTGTTGGCGTGCCATGAAAGAGGCCTATGTCCAGCAGTGGACGAGTAAAGGCTGATGATGATGATGATGAAGTAGTATCTACTTCTTATACTTCTTAGATAAGTAGATAGGATAGGAGATCGAGTTGTGGTGGCGTAGTGGCTAAACACCAGCCTCTCATGTATGAGTGTGCGGGTACGATTCCAGGTCAGGCAAGTACCAATGTAACTTTTCTAAGTTATGTATATATATTTTCTGAGTGTATCCTGGACACTAATTAGAAAGAAAATTTTCCTTACTTTCTAAGTGTATCTTAGACACCAAAGACTGATTAAAATGTGAAGGAAAACATCTTGCGGAAACCTGGACTTTAATTTTGAAATTGCCAACCCGCATTGAGCAAGCGTGGTGATTACGCTCAATCCTTCTCTGTATGAGAGGAGACCTGTGCCCAGCAGTGGGACGGTAAAAAAGAAGCCGTACATAGGACGGGTCTGAGCAGTTATGTTGCAATGTGTGCCGGGTACGATGCACCAAATGTTGTTTGTGGGAGTTTGGTCGTGGAGGGTCTCCAGATCCATCTCTCTCGTAGGCGTAGGTTTTCCATCGTTGGTCGTGTTGTTGGATTTAACATTGCGTTACTGCCGTCTTTCTTCCTATTCACTAAGTTTTTTGACTGAATAGGCTCTTAATAAACTAGCGCGCTTTGCCATCAACGATTGCATCACTGCTTACCATCAGGCGGGGTTGCGGTCAAGCACTAGTTTGTAATTAGATAAAAAAAAACTTAATTTAGTTCAAGTACCAAAACTTAATTTAGTTCAAGTACCAAAACTCATACAAAAATGTACATAAAAGGTGACATACAAGATAACAAAAACGAACATATACAACGATTTCCCACAGCATCAATAAGTCTGCCGCAGCATTGCTGGATATAAGGGCAAACCAGTCTTGGGATCATCGCGAGGACGGAGTTGGGGCTGCTCTGTACTCTGTGCACCAGAAATGCGCACCGCTTGCGCATTGTCGCGTAAAAGTAGTCGGTAAGCGCCTTCGAGAACATGCCCGAGGCGCTGCACAGTGTGAGATTTCGGCAATCTAGGGGAATTTTATTAGATATTCCAACTTTGTGATTTTTTTACTAACCCTGGTATTCAAGCAGCTAAATATCCCAGTCGAAAGGAAACGTTGCTTACTTGCACTTTACTCAACCGCAGTATGGGTATAATGGATCTTAAAACTTGTATAGACAAACACGCGCTCGGATTTCCGCGACAGCCGTCCAGCTTAGGGCATGTTTATACGATTGCTGTGTCGCAGTATCGCGGCTAAGTGGTCAGTGCTGTTTTTCTACAATATTGCCCATATCTACAGGTAAGATCCTGCATTTTAATTTAAATATTTGCTAAATAATTAGATAGAAAACATTTGTTTAAAAAAATGGTGTTGTCTTTATTGATAAAAACTAGGTTTTGGTTTTTAAGTAGAGTTTTAATTATGTGTTCCAAAGTGTTCCACCCTAAAACTTGATTCTACCTGTAGCATATTTATTATACTAGTCAAAATATTAAAAAAAAAACTTGCGCATGTTTGCGCGATTACGTTAAATCGTATTTTTTCAGAAAATGGCACACATGTTTACATGGCGAGCATTATTCGATGTGTGGGCCCAACCTCATTCAAACAAGTTGGAGGTTTGAATGAGGTTAATTCTTTAAAGTTTTCTGCGAGTGTCTCTGGCTGCATTAGAAGCCAATGGTCTTTTTTATATTTGACGGCAACACTTATCAAAAGTATGTACGTACTAAAAACAATGTTTTCTTGAACAATAAACCACATGCAAAACGTTTAAAACCTCTTATTGTTTATTTAAACGTTTATCCTGATTAAAATATTAATTAGAATCTGCTAAATGCTATTTTATTTTCTTCAGTGAATAAAGTTCCCCTAGATTGCCGAAATCTCACACTGTGCGCTGCAGTGGTGGGACAGCCTCAACACCACCCTGAACGAGTTATTGAACTGGACGCAATAGATTACATTACTTTTAAATCATCAACATCATTTCAACCAAAAGACGTCCACTGCTGAACATAGGTCTCCGCCAAGGATCTCTACGACGACCGGTCCTGCGCCTCCCGCATCCAGCAGTTTCCCGCGATCTTCAGCAGGTCGTCGGTCCTCCTTGTCGGGGGCCTACATGGGCCACTCGAGAACCCGTCGGCCCTATCGAGCATCGGTTCTACGGGCAATGTGCCCAGTCTACTGCCACTTTTAAATTTGTAGTTTTAAAAAGACTCATTATTTTAAAACAGGATGCATCATAATGTAGTTAATTATATTTCAATGCGATTTGATTTAAAAAAAAGATTTTTATTACCATTCAAAGTGGAATTTTTGCAGTTGGCAACATCCATGTAGCATTTATTTTGAAATAGAACAAGATGGCCGTCTATTGAGCTCATGGCACACAAAGGACGTAACTTGTGATCTTTGCAGTCAGTGTATTCAGGACATCCTCCTCGCAGAAACATGACGTACGCTTGGCAGTACTTTGTTTCTATCTGGTCATATTCTGAAAAACACAACATAATGTCACGCCTCGGGAATACTCGTCAGAGGTATATCTTCTTCTTCTTCATCTCAGCCTATGGAGGTCCACAGTTGAACATAGGCCTCCCCAAAGGCTTTCATTACATTGGGGGGCATTCCTATAATCCCCACGCTTGTCCGTTGGGTTGAGGAATGCAGTAATTTGTTATTCCACAAGAGAAGCGCTGCTGCCCGCTTCCCTGGTGAGAGTTACCTTAGGGCTATATTTCACCGGTACACCATGGTGGCACCACCAGTCACCGCTACCAACAAAATGTATACAGGGTTGCGCAACCAAACGGACACCAGGTGAGTAACTCTCTATAGAGCTGTATACATTTTGTTCGTAGCGGCGGCTGGTTGCCCCACATGGTGTCCCGGTGAAATATAACCCTTAGTCGCCTCTTACGACACCTGTAGCCGAGGTATATCACTGTTGCACTAATTCTCAATATCATCTATACTTCTATACTAATACAGGGTTCGGCACTCGAAGTGTTACTAATTTTACGTTGCTATAGCAACTAAACTGTTTACAATATGGCGCCCATTTTTTCACATTCCTTAGTGTCTTGTGTATGGTATTGTTAATAAACTAACAAGAGCCTACTATTTTTCGTCGTTGTTATAAAAGGTTTTGCAGATGGAAGTCAAACGAAACAGTGTCATTGCTTTGTATTTGGCTGGAAAATCGCAGTCAGCCATCGTTAATGAGCTAGGACATTTACATTTGAACAAAATGTTTGTGTATCGGACCATCACGCGTTACAATGATACGGGTAGCATCAAAAAACGCCATGGAGGTGAACATCCAACAACAGCAACATCATCAGCAATGGTTCGAAAGGTAAAGGCTAGAATTGAACGAAATCCACGACAAAGCGCAGTTAAATTTGCGTAAAGTCTTAATGCATCTGCCCGGAGCATAGGGCGCATATTAAAAAATAAACTTCAACTAAAGCCCTACAAATTACAAAAAGTGCAAGATCTGACACTTGCACAAAAGACGTTCGTCTAGAAAGAGCTAAGAACTTAAAGCACTTGCACGTTGATAGCTTGCTTGAAAATTTGGTATTTTCCGATGAAAAAATGTTTACCGTTCAGCAATATGTGAACAAGCAAAATGATCGCGTATGGTTAAAGTGTAAATCAAATGACAATTTAGACCAACGAATTGCCTTGCGAAAGCAAGCACCAGCATCAGTGATAGTTTGGGCGGCGGTAACTGCCATGGGACGCTCACCTCTCGTTTTCATTGACCAGGGTGTAAAGATAAACCAGCAGATGTACCGTAAAAAGATTTTAAACGATGCTTTGTTACCTTGGGCACGTAAGCAATTTGGTAGACATAATTGGACCTTACAACAAGACTCGGCACCATCTCACAAAGCTCGTGAAACCCAAATTTTTTACAAGAAAATGTTCCGAGCTTCATTTCTTCGCAACAATGGCCACCATATTCCCCGGACTTAAACCCAATGGATTTTTCAATATAGTCAATTCTAGAAGCTAAAGTGTCAACAAAAAAATATGAGACGGTCGACGCCTTAAAGATTACGCTTCGCCGAGAATGGAACAAAATACCAGCAGACCACATTCGTGCAGCGTGTGAAGCCTTCTCGGTCAGACTCGATGCTGTTATCCGCGCTAAAGGTGGCCATATCGAACAATAGCTTCTCTTTTTATTTATTGTATATGTCTTTTTTCGATACTGAAGTTTTTAAATAAATATGCTCATGTTTAACAGAATTACAACATTTTGAATTGGTAACACTTCGAGTGCCGACCCCTGTATACAACGTGTAACATAAAGGGTATATACATAAGAAAGGCATGGCATCTTTACATGATATCAAAAGATATTTGAAGGGTTTTTTAATCCTATCTCTTTATGTTAGGAAGTTATGAGGAAAAACACCGCCTGAGATAGGCTACTATCATACTAGTTGCACAGAGATATTGACGACATTTATCGGATTTTGGCAAGTAACGTGACCGGTAAAGAGTAGTTATTAACGTATGTAGTGTGCTGCCACGTTTTTTATGATTTTATTTTAAGAAACACGCGAAACCGAAAATATGGTACCAATTTTTTGAGTATTTTATTTTGAGTTGAAACCCTTCCGATGTCGTTTGATATCATCTAAAGATGCCATGCTCTTGGTATGTATATACCCTTTTTGTTACACGTTGTATAAAGCTGAAGAGTTTGTTTGAACGCGCTAATCTCAGGAACTACTGGACCGACTTGAAAAATTATTTTTGAGTTGGATAGCACATTAATCCAGGAAGGCTTTGGGCTATATAACATCACGCTGCGACTAATAGGAGCCGAGTATAACTAAACCACGCGTACGAAGTCGCTGGCGGCCGCTAGTCTTTTATACAATAGCTTGTACATCGAACAACTGGAAAATCTGCCTGCGGCGGTCTTCCCTACCGGCTACAATTCAACAAGGCTAGAGTGATAACTTCAGCCAACTTTTCATGATCAGATTTTGCCCTACACAAGGAATTTCTCCTGTATCGTCAGTGCGTTTGCAAACAAAACACACACATACACAAACAACCAGACCCGGAACAGTTCAGCAGTCGAGCGCTTAGCCACTGCGACAACTGCGGCTTCATCATTGTGTAGACCTCAAATCAACATCATCATCAACCTTTTATCGACCCACTGCTGGGCACAGGTCTCCTCTCATACAGAGAAGGATTGAGCGTAATCACCCCGTTTGCTCAATGCGGGTTGACGATTTCAGACTTAAAGTCCAGGGCCTGTAGCCAATGTAACATCGCTTCGTAGCGAAGCGATGTTACATTGGCCACAGGCCCAGGTTTCCTCAAGATGTTTTCCTTCACCTTGTAATCTTTATAATCTGTAAAATTGGTATAATGGTGAAAAATTGATGATCATACTTAAATGTCCTCTAAAATTTGAACATTGGTTGTTTAATACCAAATGACAGATGCTTTGGAACCACTTGAATCTCATCTTCCTTCTGTTCAGGCCGCACACTCTTCTGTAGTAATCATTGCAGTGATAGGGGTCACAGTAATCCATCCAATTTGAATCGTACAATTGTTGGTAGCGATTGGTCCAAGTCGGAGGCATCTCTGGTTTGTTAATTATATCTAAAAATTATGCAGAAAAGATCAGCATCATCATTTCAGCCGAAAGACGTCCACTGCTGGACATAGGCCTTACCCAAGGATCTCCACGATGACGGATCCTGTGCCTCCCGCATCCAGCGGTTTCCCGCGACCTTCACCATGTTGTTGGTCCAAATTACCGGGGGCCTACCCACGCTGCGTCTTCTGGCGGAGGAACAGGGAGATCCGCAGAAGAACGGGAGTAACCGACATAGCCAAAAAAATTGCAACACAGAAAAGATCATGAGTCTTAGGTTTGTATTACATAACGTTACTCAAAACTCAAGCTCTACTTAAGTCTCGTTTGAAGCCCTTTGATTGGTTGAAACTAGTTTTAAGTAATGTTTAAGCAGAGATGAATGCTTGAGTTTCCTTCTGGAATACGCACCTTAAATTTGCAGAGTATTTGCGTAACATACTATCAGACCTCTCTCTGCTATTACAATAGTTTCAGAAAGGTTGATCAGTGATCTTACAATGATCGTTTTAAATGTCGTCATTATTAATTTCCAGTGGTCAATCACTGACACTCCACTCCATATTAATAAATATTCAAATACAGTATCTTTTACAAAATCATTTCTATGACGGGTTTTAGAATATTGGCAATACAGCAATGTCAATCTATCACCATTCCGTTAGGAATGGTGATAGAAGCATCCGCGATCAGCTTTACCGCGGCAGTTCCCGAGTGCCACACGTGTTTTTTGGATATTTGCTATGTTCTTACGCAATTTATGGGGACCTGGTAGGTCAGCGTATATAATGATTGTTGTGGTGTTAGGTTATTTTCGTTACGGAATTTCTGGATTCAGTCTCCACGCTCAAGGCCCGCGATATAAGCTATGCAATAGCTTAAAAAAAATTCTTATTCTAGAGGAACTTACTTCTCAAACGATCTCTGATAAAATTGGGATTGTCTCTGGATGCCGATACACTGCAAGAAAACAAAATTGGTAGGGGAGCGTTCAAGTATTACTTAACGCAGTTCGGAAGGAGGGGGAGGGGGGGGAGGGGTCTTGTAAAACGTTACGGCACGTTACACGGGCAGGACGGGTTATTTGAACAACGCGACACAATAAGATTTTTTATTTTAATAAAAACTAGGAAATTTGAACGACGAAAAGAAAAGAAAAAACCCAGGAAGTTAGTTCTCACATTTACAATAATTTAAACGACGAATACGACCACAGGATACGCGTTAAAAGGTGTGTTTGTTGTCTTTTTGTGTTTCTATTGTTGATGTGTGTCTGTTGTTGCTGTGTGTATCTGTTGTTAATGCCTTCGAACCAAGGCCTTCGACCGGGTATGGCACGCTGGCCTTTTGAGTAAGCTTCCAGCGTACGGCATTCAGACTTCCTGACTGAACGGTCCCTCCGAGTTGTTGTCGACGGATGCTCATCGGAGCCCATGTCGACCAATGCCGATGTTCCTCAGGGGTCTGTTCTCTCTGCAACTCTGTTCCTGCTGCATATTAACGATCTGCTGATACCCGGTATCTATGGGTATGCAGATGACAGCACAGTTGTGGAGAGATACCTGCCGGAAGCTCGGGCTAGTAAGGAAACAATCCGGTCCAAAAGAGAGGCTATAGTAGAGCGTACGATTGATGCACTACAGGCAGTCTCCGAATGGGGCAAAGCCAATCTTGTAGCATTCAATGCCACCAAAACACAGGCGTGTCTTTTCACCGCCAAAAGGAGCCCGTTCACCTTGGCATCTACTTTTCAGAATGTATCCTTGGAGTGCACCGACCGCTTTCAGCTTTTGGGAGTAGAGATTTCCTCGAACCTTAACCTTAGGCGGTTCATTGAGTCCAAGGCCAAGGTGGCTGCCAGAAAACTTGACGTTATCGCAAAGGTCCGGCGGTACTTCACACCGGGGCAGCTTCTAATGTTGTACAAAGCACAGGTCCGCTCGTGTGTGGAGTACTGCAGCCACGTTTGGGCTGGTGCTGCGAAATGTCACCTGGCTACTTTGGATTCAGTGGAGAGGCGTGCGAAGAGGCTGATTGGTGACCCAGACTTATCTGGAAACGGTCTCCAAAGCCTGGAGCACAGGCGTAGAGTAGCCAGCCTTTCGGTCTTCTATAGGATGCATTCTGGTGAGTGTGCAAGGGAATTGCATGATTTAATTCCCCCATCTCCGTACCACCATCGGACGACCCGTCGTACGGCGAGTTTCCACGCTTACGTTGTTGACACCACTGTATCTGTTGTTGTTGTGTGTATCTTTTATTAATGTGAGTCTGTTGATGTTGTGTGTGTCTGTTGTTGTTGTGTGTATCTTTTATCAATGTGAGTCTGTTGTTGTTGTGTGTATCTTTTCTTATTGTGAGTCTCTTGATGTTGTGTGTATCTGTTATTGTTGTGTGTATCTTTTATTAATGTGAGTCTGTTAATGTTGTGTGTGTCTGTTGTTGTTGTGTGTATCTTTTATTAATGTGAGTCTGTTGATGTTGTGTGTGTCTGTTGTTGTTGTGTGTATCTTTTATTATTGTGAGTCTGTTGATGTTGTGTGTATCTGTTGTTGTTGTGTGTATCTTTTATTAATGTGAGTCTGTTGAAGTTGTGTGTGTCTGTTGATGTTGTGTGTATCTGTTGTTGTTGTGTGTATCTTTTATTAATGTGAGTCTGTTGAAGTTGTGTGTGTCTGTTGATGTTGTGTGTATCTGTTGTTGTTGTTATGTGTATCTTTTGTTAATGTGAGTCTGTTGATGTTGTGTGTGTCTGTTGTTGTTGTGTGTATCTTTTATTATTGTGAGTCTGTTGATGTTGTGTGTATCTGTTGTTGTTGTGTGTATCTTTTATTAATATGAGTCTGTTGAAGTTGTGTGTGTCTGTTGTTGTTGTGTGTATCTTTTATTATTGTGAGTCTGTTGATGTTGTGTGTATCTGTTATTGTTGTGTGTATCTTTTATTAATGTGAGTCTGTTAATGTTGTGTGTGTCTGTTGTTGTTGTGTGTATCTTTTATTAATGTGAGTCTGTTGATGTTGTGTGTGTCTGTTGTTGTTGTGTGTATCTTTTATTATTGTGAGTCTGTTGATGTTGTGTGTATCTGTTGTTGTTGTGTGTATCTTTTATTAATATGAGTCTGTTGAAGTTGTGTGTGTCTGTTGTTGTTGTGTGTATCTTTTATTATTGTGAGTCTGTTGATGTTGTGTGTATCTGTTGTTGTTGTGTGTATCTTTTATTAATGTGAGTCTGTTGAAGTTGTGTGTGTCTGTTGATGTTGTGTGTATCTGTTGTTGTTGTGTGTATCTTTTATTAATGTGAGTCTGTTGATGTTGTGTGTGTCTGTTGTTGTTGTGTGTATCTTTTATTAATGTGAGTCTGTTGATGTTGTGTGTGTCTGTTGTTGTTGTGTGTATCTTTTATCAATGTGAGTCTGTTGTTGTTGTGTGTATCTTTTCTTATTGTGAGTCTCTTGCTGTTGTGTGTATCTGTTATTGTTGTGTGTATCTTTTATTAATGTGAGTCTGTTAATGTTGTGTGTGTCTGTTGTTGTTGTGTGTATCTTTTATTAATGTGAGTCTGTTGATGTTGTGTGTGTCTGTTGTTGTTGTGTGTATCTTTTATTATTGTGAGTCTGTTGATGTTGTGTGTATCTGTTGTTGTTGTGTGTATCTTTTATTAATGTGAGTCTGTTGAAGTTGTGTGTGTCTGTTGATGTTGTGTGTATCTGTTGTTGTTGTGTGTATCTTTTATTAATGTGAGTCTGTTGAAGTTGTGTGTGTCTGTTGATGTTGTGTGTATCTGTTGTTGTTGTTATGTGTATCTTTTGTTAATGTGAGTCTGTTGATGTTGTGTGTATCTTTTATTAATGTGAGTCTGTTGATGTTGTGTGTGTCTGTTGTTGTTGTGTGTATCTTTTATCAATGTGAGTCTGTTGTTGTTGTGTATCTTTTATTAATGTGAGTCTGTTGATGTTGTGTGTTTATTGTTGTAACTGTTGTTTTTCTATAAATATTACTTACATCTCTGGAACTTTTTGCTGAATTGCTACAGAAACGTGTGCTTTAGAAACTTTTGCTCTGTCTTGTGCATCTGAAATAGATTTTATCTTTATTTACCAATATAAAAAGAATTTGCATGTCTAATAATTTCCATTCTGTTTTTGTACACGTTTTATTGAGCTCTCTAATATAAGCTCTCATTAAATTAGCTAGCGAAATTGCAGACGTGGTGGGTCCTACCGGTTGTATAACTAAAATAAAAGAGAAATGTATAATGGGTTTTTCTCTTTGCTCAACCTGACCCAGAACCTTGTTATAATAATAATTAACTTTAGTTAAGTCACCACCTGCTCGCCGACGGGCAGGCCGCGCGCCGGACCGCTTAGGACCTCGAGAGTCGAGGCCCATCGGCTTCTGACAGGGTCCCAGCTCCCGGCGGAAGTATGCAGCGCATGAGATGGACACAATCCATTAATGAAAATGTCATACGCTCATACTATGGGGCTACAACATCATCCGCCGGCATAAGTTACCACCCACCAGACAAAATCTTGCCGCCAAGCGATTCGTCGTGTTCCGGCATGATGTCTGGTGAAGCCGTACGGAGGACGGGCCTGAGCAGTTGTGTTGCGATGCGTGCCGGGTACGATGTGCCTAATGTTGTTGTGTCGGGAGTTTGGTCATGGAGCGTCTCCAGATCAATCACCCTCTGGGCCAGCATCGTTGGTAGTGTTGTTGGGTTAAACATTGCATCACCTCACTCAACTGCCGTCTTCCTTCCTATTCACTCAGTTTTTTTGAGTGAATAGGCTTAATAAGCTAGTGCGCTTTACCATCAACGATTGCATCACTGCTTACCATCAGGCGGGATTGCAGTCAAGCACTAGTTTATAACATAAAAAAAAATGTACTACAGAGGAAGGAAATAACCAGACCGCGTACCGTGTTCGAATGCTCTCTCTGTTTCAGGTGCTTGAACCGGCTGTCAACGTTTCGACACAATGTCTATCGGATATGATGATACTGAACATTAGTTATCTTTAGTGACTTTTATAATATAAGGCCCCAACACCCTTATCCACAAACTAAACTAAATTTAAGTTCACTCCATCTTTTTCTTTCTATCCTAGTAAGAAAAGGACAGAAGATAAATATTTGTTCAGTCGTTAAATTAGTCCGCACCATCAGGAGACCAACAATACTAAGAAAAAAATTTGATCAATAGACGTATTTTTGGGTCGCCATGTTTGTGATTGATTGGAGAGGCGTGCGAAGAGGCTGATTGGCGACCTTCTTCTGTCTTCTTTCGCCTCGCCTTTTCCCGTTACACAGGGTCCGCTTTGCTGGTTCAGAGGCGCCACTTATTTAGCTAGTATACGTCGTCATCTGGAAGCCCCAGCTGCTTCATATCCTTGCGAATATTCGTCATCCATGTAGTTGGGGCCTGGGGGCCTTCCCCTCCCTCTCATCTTTGTAGTTCAATCATCTCCGTCGCCTGAGGGGGACGCCTTAGCTTAAGTGTTCTCTCTTTTCTTATTTTGCCTCATTCCAGTATCCATATTGGCGTCTGTTTTACGATAGGTTGTCAGCTAACATCAAGGTCGTAGTCTTCCTGAAAGACTTGAGCGCCGCCGTTGACCCTTGTAGAGTTCTTCCGCCGCCTGCTCCAATAAACCCTCCGACCTGAGAGCCCATCACAGCCAAGGACCTCTGCTCCAGTACATTGAAGGAGCTCCCTGACTGGGTTTGATAACGGAGTTTTCTCTACATTTTTTTTTCCGGGTGGGAAATCCTCATAGATATCCGCCGCCCTGGGGCGGGCGGCGGGGTCTGTCAGACTCTTACTGACTAAAAACCACTCGGGTGTTCCATTTCAGACGTATAGACCGGGGGTCGCGTGAACTAATACTGCTTCCGCAACCCCCGATTGGTGCTGGCCCGCCACCGTGGGCCTCCTTCGCGCCGCCATGCACCTCGGTTTGATTGGCGACCCTGATTTAACTCAAGACGGTCTCCAAAACCTAGAGCACAGGCGTAGAGTAGCCAGCCTTTCGGTGTTCTAGGATGCGTTTTGGTGAGTGTGCGAGGGAATTGCATGATTTAATTCCCCCATCTCCGTTCCACCATCGTACGACCCGTCGTACGGCGAGTTTTCACCCTTACGTTGTTAACACCGCTACGATCCGGACGAAGCGTTTCGCCTCCTCTTTTATGTATATCGCGTACATGGAGGGACTGGAGCAATTTGCCAGCGGCGGTGTTTTCATCGGACTACAATTTGAGGGTCTTCAAGGATAGAGTGAATAGGCTCTTAATAAATTTGTGTCTTTTACCATCAACGATTGGCGTTCAGGTGGGCTTAAGGTCAAGCGCTAGTTTGTAATTGATAAAAAAACACGTGTAAACTGTCTATATGACAGGACTGATATTTTTGATTAATAAACTGATATACGGAACATGTTCATCATCATCATCATCATCAACCTTTTTATCGTCCCACTGCTGGGCACAGGTCTCCTTTCATACAGAGAAGGATTGAGCGTAATCACCACGCTTGCTCAATGCGGGTACAGACTTCCAAGTCCAGGTTCCCTCAAGATGTTTTCCTTCACCTTGTAATCAGTTATTGGTGTCCATGATATACCTGCACATGTAACTTAGAAAAGTTAACCGAAGTACGTTTAACGGAAATTCCCCGATTCTGATAATAGGGATTCTACGATTCAACTTATAATTATATATTTTTCAGCGAGCAAATATTTTCTATTCAATTCCATCATCATCATCTCAGCGTTTATCCCGGTTACATCCGCGGCTTTCGCGTTGGAGCCCGGGGTCCGCTTTCTTGCACTTTCTCCTCCATTTCGCACGATCTTTAGCATCCTGTGGTAAGAGCTTGTTGGCACGCATGTCATCTCTTACAACGTCAAGCCAGCACTTCTTTGGTCTACCTCGCTTGTTCCGGCCCGGCTGAGGCGCCATGGCAAGACATTTGTTACCCACGTAACCTGCCGGTTTACGTAAGACGTGACCGTACCAGCGCAGGCGACTCTCTTGCAGTTTGTCTGCTATGTCACGGACACGGAGACTGCCACGGAAGCGGAAGTTTCTAATGCGGTCTTTCCGCGTAACTCCACACATCCACCGCAGCATATTCATCTCCGTGACACGCAGCTCCTGCTTGTGTCGCTCAAGTACAGGCCACGCCTCACTGCCATACAGAAGGACAGGTCTAATGATGGTCTTATAGACCTGTCCCTTAAGCTTAAGCGGCATTTTGGGGTCACAAATGACACCTGTCACCTCACGCCATTTTGTCCAAGCTGCGGAAATGCGTGCTTTAACGTCGCAATCAATGTCGCCGGACGCGCGGAGCACAGACCCCAAGTATTTAAATTGGTCTGTGCACTCGACCAAGTCTCTGCCTATGCACACAGGCATAGGGTCTGTGGTGTTGCTGGCCATGTACACCGTCTTCGCCACATTGAGTTTAAGACCTCCGTTCTCAAGCGAGTTCTTCCACGAATTTACCCGCCGCACCAACCGTTCCTTGTCCGCGTCTGGCAGCGCGATATCATCAGCATACATGAGCAACCAGGGAGGTTGCTCATATGAATTCTTGATGCTGTCTGACAAAACATCTAATATCACGCTGAACAGGAACGGACTAAGGACGGATCCCTAGTGTACTCCGACGGTGATGGGGAAGGGTTTGGTGTCGCCAACAGAGGTCCTAACAAAGGAATCGGAATTGAGGTATTATTATGAATTATGTCAACATAGGCTTCTGGTACCCATTTGGACCTCAGTGCCCACCAGATCACCCCCCGAGGGACACAGTCGAAGGCCTTCTGCATGTCTAAAAAGAGCATATGCAGAGGCGTCTTCTTCGATCTGTATCTCTCCATGGTGATCCTTAGGGCGAAGATAGGGTCCGTGGTTCCGTACCCTGGACGGAACCCATATTGACACGTCGAGACAGCACACTCCTGCCGGATCCGGGAGTCTAAAATCCTCTCAAAGATCTTCATGGTGTGGGACATGACCTTTATACCGCGATAGTTGCCACACTCCTGTACCGAGCCCTTGCCTTTGAAGACTGGAGTAATAATACTCAGTCTCCATTGGCTCGGGATTTTACCGGTCAGGAGCACGCGGTTCAAAATGCAAGTTAACATGCCCACACCGCGAGGACCCATCGCCTTCCAGGCCTCAATGGGGACTTCATCAGCTCCGACAGCTTTCCGATTCGCCATGCGACGAAGAGCCGTGTGGACTTCCTCAGGCGTTATCGGGGGCACTAATCCAAGGTTCGGAGGGAGTTCCGGTATCTGCACCTCTTGGTGCTGCTTATTCAGCAGCTCGTGGAAGTACGTACGCCATCTCTCCTTCACCGCGCGATCCTCGCAAAGCAGGTTGCCAGTAGGGTCTTTTACACAACGGCACTTGGATATATCCAGTGCCGCTTTCACCCTAGAACGTGCCAACTTGTAAATGAGTTTCTGCCCCTCAGACGATTCCAACTTCTCGTAGAGCGGTTGCAAGTGGTCTCGTCTGGCTCTGGCTACAGCTCTTTTAGAGGCACGTTTGGCAACCTTGTATGCGTCGCGATCTTCAGGAGATCCGGTCGCCTGCCACGTTTTGAAGAGAGCTTTCTTCACCCTTGTCTCCCTCTGGACTGTGTCGTTCCACCACCAGGTCTCCTTGTCACTTTTGCGACCGCCCTTAGACACGCCGAGCACCACCCGCGCCGCCCTAGTAATAGCTGCCTGGATTCTGTCCCAGTGATCTTGGGCAGATTCTCCCTCGGTACCAGCGCACTTGTCGCCAATAACCGAAGCGAATTCCTGGTACTTATTTTCATCAAGCAGCCACCACCGGATCTGGCGTCGGCAGCGCTCAACACGTCTACGTTGGGCCTTAACGCAGAGATCCATGACAAGGAGACGGTGTTGTGCAGTAAGACTCTCACCGGGTGTGACTTTGCAGTTGGCTACTTTGCCGATGTAGTGTTTCCTAGTTAGTAGGAAGTCGATCTGGGTAGCGCTTCGCCCGCTCCGGTAGGTAACAAGGTGCTCATTTTTTTTTTTTTTTATATAACATCTCGTAGGTGGCTACTAAAAGACCGTAAGTACTTAATCGGACTTTCCTGTGGATGCTTTAATTAAAATTAAAGCCTCCAGCCAGGGGCACTTAAAACTAAATTAAAATTATGCGACTACGCACTAAGGGCACCCCCCGTGGGGTACGAACCTCGGCTTAGGGCGTCGCTAGAGAGGACAGCAAGGGGCGGCTGGATCGAAAGTTACAAGGTGCTCCGGTTTCTTTTTGAAATAGGTGTTCACAATTTCCAGGTCAGCGGCCGCACACGTTCGGAGAATGTTGTCCCCTTCCGCGTTGCGGCTACCGTACCCAAAGCCACCGTGAACACGCTCAAACCAGTCACACTTCTCACCCACATGACCGTTCAAATCACCACCCAGAACGATTCCCTGGGATAACGGGATCCCGCGAAGCAATCCTTCGAGCTGGCTCCAGAATAACGTCCTTTCGGCGTCACCGCACCCGGCCTGCGGAGCGTAGGCACTTATCAAGTGGGTTATTATCCCATTGACAAGCACCCGCACCGACGTTAGCCGATCACTGATGTGATTCACCTCCAAGACGTCATCCTGGAGCTCGTCAGACAACACCACGGCGACCCCATTTCTCCCACTAGGTGCACCCGTGTAGATCAGCTTGTAGCCATTCCCAATAAGCCGGGATCTGCTGCCTTTCCACCGAGTCTCCTGTAGGAACGCCACGGCCACCCTCCGCCTGTGGAGAGTTTCGGCCAGTTCTCTCGCGCGTCCAGTTAGCGTGCCAACGTTCCACGAAGCGAAACGGAGTTTACTGGTTTGGGCTCGCTTCTTCAGCCGTGTCCGCCCCTGACACGGTAGCCCTAGCCCACAGGTAACAGGAGTCGGGCGGGGCTCCTGCGCGCCGTTTTGCGGCGGCGCCCTAACTGTAACTCGTGCCTTTCTTCTGTTGCTTTCCATTGTTTGACGATTTTTGCCTTTTACGAGTGCGACTGCCGTCTGACCACTCAACCTCGAAAGGGAAGCCGGCGTCAGGGCCCCGTCCGTTTGTCAGCAGGTGCACCGTCTGGCAGGTGGGGTTGACTTGAGTCCCAAAGCTGGTGGTGGGAACCCAATGCACCCAAATATTTTCTATTTAATTAACAAATACAAACAGAAACAGGTATACTTACATACAATTACAAATAATTGGATAAGTATTAATAATTTCATCTCGACGAAGTAATTCCTAACTGAACGAAACGTATTGGTTCGTAGAATTTGCTCTACTTTAATTGCACGGCCGAATACCTTTCAATTAATTATACTTAATGGTCGGATTTAATTGTTTTTTAATTAACTAACTCTTGGCTTGACTACAGCGGTTGCCTTGTGTTATCGGCCTTTACTTACAAGTTGTAGGTTCGAACCCCATCAGGCTTATTATTATTCTTATTATAAACATTTATTTCAGACCATGTACAATCAGCTGTAGAAGTCCATTCCCACCTTAAAGACTACTGTCGCCTGCGCTAAACCGGCCACGCATACTAACGCATTATTTTTTTTATCGCAGTCTTCGTCTTTCTTTAAAGTAATGCAAAATTTCGTTACTTCATTTGAAGTTAAATTAGCGGCCGCACTTAACAATGGTCTATCATAAGCGAGCGATTGTGGGTTCGATCCTTAATAATGGCAAATCTTTTTGTTGTTTCATATAATTTAAAATTATGATAACTGATTTGTATTTTAAAGTAAAAATGTTTGCAAATAATATTTAAACGAATAGGAAAATTTACTGAATATTTAAACCAAAACAGGTTTTTATTATATGTTTTAGTTTACTATAGATGTAACATAATAAAAAATATATAAAAATAAAACAATAAGCATATTATAATGTAATATATTATAAAGTTATATATTATTCGGTATAGATATACTTATACTAATAAATGAAACAAACGTTGAAATGGCAGCATTGTAATATTTTATATAAAAGTAATCCTTGACAAACTTATGATATTATTATGGTAAAAAATATAAAAATCATTTTTGGTTTTTAGATATGAAAGTTATAGTATTATATGTTATCATTAAAGAGGTTATAGCTTAATTATTCATTTTCTTAAAGAAAAGAGGATTGAAGCTTAACCTGAATATTATTACAACCATAAAATAATCTATACTTAGAACACAAAACAGTGCTTATTACCTTTACAATTTTTTTGCGTGTATAGCATAGTACTAGTGCTGCCATCCTGCAGTGCCTTTTTTCGGAGTTTGAAGGCATGAGATTATAATGTTCAAGCGCTTTCTTAGTTCAAAAGTAAACGAACTTATTTCTTATCGAATTCCAAAATTATTGTTTTTATAATTTACCAAAAGTAATTTGTATTGAAATTGCAAAAGGCGACATCTGTTAGCCATTAAGCCAACCGAACATATTACTGTCACTTAGCTAAATTACTTTACGAGTTGGTTTAGAGTCTGTTATTCAGATATATAATGGTATATATTTAAAACACTCTGTAGGACACTTCTGCACTGTGATTGTTATAACTCGTTTTTTTTTTTGTTTAGCTCGATAAGTCGCCACCAGTCTCGCCAGTTTATTTTTAAATCACAAATGCAACCTCCCTTCTTCGCACAATTTAAAGGTTTATTCAACGGTAAATATTGTTGTTTCGTTCCACTTGTCTCGACACATAAGCCACCTTCGTCCTCCAACCTCTTGACTTTGACTTACAGTACTTCTCTAAAACAATAACAATTTTATTACACACTTGTAACAAGCGATTGGTTTGCACCTTACCCAAATAATAATAAAAACAACTTACACAATAGCCGGTTTCATATTATGATATTTGAGATATATTGCTGCATATTGATTAAAAAAGTAAACCTAATAACACGAACTCGTAACTATATGTTCACCAACTAACAACAGCTAAGTAATATTATTTGAGTTATTGTAGTTAATAATAGTTATTGTAGGTAGTGGAATATTTTTTGTTCAGTTTGTTTCAAATCTACCGTCATCTTTTTATAATGACTCTAATATAGAAAAAATCTTATAATAAAGTATCATCGTTAAGTTGCGGATCGGTATTTTTACATATTTTTGTTGTCAGAATTCATAACTCACCAATAAACATTTCAAAAATATTTTGTAAGTTATTAGATTTGAACTCGAACCACCTTGAATGCCTATCAAGGCGAGAACCGCTAGGCCATTTAAACACTTACTGTGGACGTTGAAATTAGTAAGTAGTACCTAACAATCATAAGCGGGCAGTAAGTTGTCAATGTTTATGAGTGTGTATCAAACTTTATTATAGAAGAAGGTCGTAACTACAACTAGTATTGCTTGGCCATAGTTTTGTGAGATTGTAACACGACTTTTGGTCTTGACTGTACATAACCGTTAGTGCCCACGTCTCGGCTCTGTAAGTCATGACGGGTAGGACGAACTGGTTGAAGATTTGTTGTTTGTGAAATTCAAAACCGCTCAGCGAGCTATGGAGCGGGCTATGTTGGGCGTCTCTCTGAAGGACCGCATCAGAAATGAGGTGATCCGACAGAGGACCAGAGTCACCGACATAGCTGAGAGGATTAGCAAGCTGAAGTGGCAATGGGCTGGGCACATATGCCGCAGGACCAACAACCGATAGGGTAAACGAGTCCTCGAGTGGAGACCGCGTCTCGGCAAACGTAGCGTAGGACGCCCTTGGGCGAAATGGAGCGACGACATCAAAAAGGTGGCTGGTAGTGGCTGGCGGAGAACTGCTCAAGATCGCGATGCGGCGGAGCTTGTTGGCGTGCCATGAAGGAGGCCTATGTCCAGCAGTGGACGAGTAGAGGCTGATGATGATGATGATGATGATGTACATAACATGTAAGTAACAATGAACTTAAAAACTAGTGTTAGTATTAAATATACAAAGTTATTTTTTGTTTTGTAACGCTATTGTTCTTATATAAACGCAGGGTGGCTAACTCCACCCTTACCCGGCAGTTTCAGTAAATTTAATTATGTAAATACTTGGTAGCTAGGAGCAATAAATAAAACGATAAATGGATACAATTACAAATTTATTTTATAATTACCCTGTGTCATAAATATATGACAAAACAATCTCCTAACTTACCTAGTCGATTTCCTGACTCACTCCGTCTCGGGTCGGAGTGGGACAGGGAATCCACATGAGACAATTCAGC
This sequence comes from Sesamia nonagrioides, assembly GCA_017933935.1. Lineage (NCBI taxonomy): Eukaryota > Metazoa > Arthropoda > Insecta > Lepidoptera > Noctuidae > Sesamia > Sesamia nonagrioides. Next base: position 1,159,633 of record JADWQK010001864.1, read on the forward strand.
AAGCTCAGGGTCGCTTGATGAAGGATTCGTGAGGTGAACCGTTGTGATCACGGCTCAGTCGTTACAAAAGTATCTCAGGTTATGCGCAACAATATCAAGCCAATAGCATATTTACATGCAACCTGTTGAAAACTCACTCTCACTCACTAGGTACATCAAAACAAAGAAATAAGGACAGGGAGTCTACGTTTCGGATTAGCTCTCCTGACTAACGCTTCTGGTTTACGGTACAAAGACCCTTGGCTTCACTAACTGACGGGTGTCAGATTAATGCACGGTTGAATGCGGCCTGCGGGATTAGGTATTTCGGGAACACCCGGAGCAAAGAAATCATGACAGCTTATACCTGTCTAGTCGTCGTCGAAAGAGAATTGGATGTGCCGTACCACCAGGGTTCAGCACACTTCCACTCCAAACAAGCCTGATCCAATCGGAATCAAGGCCACATTTTTTTTTTTTTTCGGGGTGGAAATCCTCATAGGATGTCCGCCGCCCTAGGGTGGGCGACGGGGTCTGTCAGACTTTTACTGACTAAAACCACCCCGATGTCTCTTCTATCACGAGCGCGCGTGGGGCCGCGGGAGTCTAAATTCTTCCGCAGCCCCACACTCTCGTCCTGGCCCGGTCTGTCCGGGCCTCGTCTCCGGCACGGGGTAGTGGGGTGTTAAGCTACCCCGTGCATCGCCTCAGAGGCGCGCGCTGACACTCGCGCGCGCCTCCGCCTCGGGGTCCATCGAATAGGGGGCGGGGACTTCCCCATGTCCCTCGCCCCTGGACCCATTCATGGGGGGCGGAAGAGGGCGTTATCCGCCCTTCTTCGGCGCCCGGTGCGTCTTCTGCGGCCCGGGAAGGGAGTTGAGATCTCCCTCTCCCGTTCCGCAGCTTCCTTCTGCGACATCACGTCCTCGCAGAAGGACACCACCGCGTCCCACGACTCTGCGCTGCCGGCCATCCTCCGCACTACTGCCGGCAGCGTCAGGTCGCCTCCTACTTCATTTGTGAGGACACGGCGCTGCTCCTCCCAAGCTATACACTCGGAGAGCGTGTGCTGCGCCGTATCCTCCCCGCATTGGACGCAGTGGTGGCACCGAGCGTCCGGCTCCCTGCCTAGGCGACACAGGTACTTGCCGAAGCAGCCGTGCCCCGACAGCACCTGCGTCACCCTGAACGACAGGGAGCCGTGCCTTCTCCCGAGCCAGTCGTCGAGTACTGGCCGGATCGCCTCGACGGTAGCGAGGCCGGCGGTAGGGCGCATAAGCCTCTGCCGCCAGTCCGCCACCAGGACCTGACGGAGCTCCTCTCGGCGCAGCTCGATCTGCCGCTGCGCCGGACTGGAGCCCCGTGTCCGCTCTTCCTCGCGCCATCGGTATAATGACGCGAGTACTTTCGCCTCTAGGTCCCAGGGCGGGGATCCGGCTAGGACGCAAGCCGCCTCGTAGGAAATCGTGCGATACCCGCGGACGACCCTGACGGCCATCGCCCTCTGCGGCTTGCGCACAAGAATCAAGGCCACCTGAGGCAAGACAGGACGCGACGCCTCCACACGGGTTCCCGCCCTAGGCCCGCCAAAAGGAGCCAAATCTAGAACAACATTTGACCTAAGTCAGCACTATATAACAAGAAAACACGGGAGAAATATTCCGGGTATAGAGAAATGAATACTCACAGAATTATCAGCCAAATCGCTAGACGTTTAACCCCATGGGTTATGGTGCAAACACGCCAACCTTGCGTTCCAGCAACGCCAGCCAACCAGCCACCCTCCGAGCAAACTTCGATGCTTTTTCTCGAAGCTTCTGTAGCCAAGCGATCGACCGCTCCCAATTGTCTTTTCCTGAACCATTGACAAGTGCGTTCCACGACTTATATTTTAATTTCAGACTCATGAGTTGGTTCATAATTTTAATATTTATTTATCCTAAGTCCTTTTTTATTTTATTTAACCCGGTCGTTCTTTATTTGAATTTATTTATTATATTAACGACCGTACTTTCGCGCAACGCCATCTCTCGGCTCGATGCAACATATGTGACACGAGTTTAGCCCGTGTCCAAGAGATGTCGCCTGCTGCTATATTTTTTGCTACGTGACAGTTTATCCGAAACCTGAATATAGTTTGTTCAGAACAAGCAACTGAATCTATTCCAATCATTTTTACACCATGTTATATTTTTTCACAAATACATTTAGAAATTATTACAGTATGGTTACTGTGATGTATTGTTTATGTTTAGGTTTATCTATGACGTCTATGGAATTGACAGTGGTCTTCAAATAAAAACCGCATAACTGGATAAACGTGTTTTCTCTGAATACCTCAGTTACTGAGCGCGCAGCTTAGGCCTGCGCATGCCCACGCTTAGCTGACGCCACAGGTCAATGCACCCGGCTCGCCTATCCAAACGGAGCGTGGGCCATATTTTTGTTGGGACAATCAAGTAGGATAACAAACTCATAACTTTGTGGCTTTTCGTGATATCTTTTTGAAATGTTGTACATAGATTCTTTACTTAAAAAACTGGACACGTGTTTGTATACATGAAGCCGCACCCACCTTTGCAGCATTGGGGACTCCCACCGATCAGTAAAAACACCCAGTATAGTGTTGGAACTGCCACGAACGCGAGCAGGTCTTCGCACCTTTTTCTAATTGTTACGGGCTAGGTAGGGTACTAAAATGCCGGTAAAGGGTTACGAAGTTTATTGGCAACGGAGGTACAGTCGATTGTAGGCAATGACAAGTAGAACGTAGCTGATGTCGCACCGAAGTCTTCCCTTATGTCCACGAAGTCCGTGTTGTAAACACACAATAACACTACAGATGTTACTTCAAGTAGTACTCGAAGTTCTCGTTATAATTGTCGCAGTAGGTCTTCTTTAAAATCGCTTCTTAACTGTCGCTTGTTCTCGTATCGCTAGTCGAATGCAGACTGACTGTGCGTTCGTGGTCCTCTCTGCGACCCCGAGTTGGGGGCGCGAGGAGACGGTTTGGGGGCTCCTTAATGGCCCCGTGACCATGGAGTCGGTCTCTCGGTCTCCAAAAATGGAGACCCGTCATTGGGTTGCACCCTAGGGGTGCTGTAATTCAGTCTTCGCACACCTAGGTCGACGCCGCGAGGGTGTGCCTTCCCTCCGGCGGTGGACGGTGTGCTTTGTTGTGTGTAGCTGTAGGAGCGCCTGAAGTGTTTCACGACGCCCGTGCGATCAGACCCCTACCAGGTTGGATCACGGGTTGCCCCCGTGAAGGCCCAGCAAGAGTCGATCAGCGACCGGGCGTCGGCTTTAGTTGGCGCTCCGCTACAGCGGGTGATTACCCCGACCCCCTAACAGCTCAACCAGCTATGTACAGTAGGCTGCGAGGGTACGGGGGGTAGTGTGTGTTACGAGCGGTTTGTAGGTGTGTGTTCACCGCTCGTACGGTATTCTGAGTGTGTACCTGCATGTGGAGTAGTGCATGTGTGTTCGTCGCGTGCATAGCGCCTATATGAATACAGTCCGCAAATGCGCACGGCGGCGTCGTGTTGCGAATGTATAGTATCTATCCTTGTCTGAGTAGGTCACGTGTATTTGTGTTTGTGACCTACCCGGGTGTCAAATCCGGTAGCGCGACGTCTGCTATGAGGTCGCGCGGGAATCTCTTCTTATCGGGAGGCCTCGCGTGCCAGGGCGCAATATCTTTAATGTGGTGGAGCTCGGAGGTGCTGGCACGCGAGAACATCCCCTTCGCCAGGCGGACGACGAAGCCATCGATGCTCTCGACACGCAGGTCCCTGCTAATAACCGAGTTCCTCACGTACCGGGGAGCTTGGACGATCTGACGCAGCGTGATGTTCTGCTGCGTCCGGAGCTTCTTTCTGTGTGTCTCGGCCGTGAGGGCGAGCCAAGCCGGGGCAGCGTATGTAAGCTGCGTCCGCACGTAGGTCTTGTAGATCCCCAGCTTGACTCGCGTGGAGAGGCGTGACGAGAGCACCGGGCGTAGAAGGTTTCTACTTACCTTAACCCGCGCGACGGTGTCGCAGACGTGCGGGCCCATGGTGAGCCGGCTGTCGAGTGTGACCCCCAGGTATTTGGCGGTCCTGGTCCACTCGACCTCGGTCCCCATGAGCCGAAGGTTCGGTGGATGAAGTCCGCCTCGTGCCGTGACGATCATAGCCTGCGTCTTACCTGCGTTCACCGACAGTCTCCACTTGCTGAGCCAGTCGGGGAGGTCGTCCAGAACGCGCTGCATTTTGATGGCCGCGTGGTTGGCCGACAGCGACGTGGTGATATACGCGGCGTCATCTGCGTACAGCGCGAGGGTTGCAGTGTGCGTGGCGGGGATGTCGTCGGTGTATACCGAGTACAACGCAGGCGAGACGCAGCTTCCCTGCGGCACGCCCGCTCCAATGGGGCGCGCGCTCGATGACACGTTCTCCACCGAAACCTTGAATGTCCTGTCTTTCAGGAAGGAGGAGACCACCTGTATCAAGCGACGAGGCGCGGTTGTCTTGGTCAGCTTGTAAATAAGGCCGGCGTGCCAGACCCGGTCGAATGCCTTTTCCATGTCGAGGAATACTGCAGCGGCGTACTCCCTCTTGTTCATGGCCGCGGTGAGTGTGTGCAGTACCCTCGACAACTGGAGCGTCGTACTGTGTTCCGCCCTGAAGCCAAATTGTTCCGGGCGGGGCGTGGTGTGCGGCAGCAGGTGTTGCAGCAGGAGTGCCTCAAACACCTGACACTGACTGTGCGCCGGCGTCACGGCGCTATATATGGCCTATATAGTTGATCGAACATTCCAGATTCATCTAGACGTAATAATAATACCGCATAACTTCGAGGACACCGACCGAGTAAGTACCTACGGTAATTCCCGGAAACGGGTTTCTAGAAATTTCGATGTCGACACTTTGTTGACAAAACTGTTGAGACCTGTACCATTCGATAGGCCATCCTAAGTCTAGCAATGCGTTTTCATATTGCATCTAGAAAATGTCTAGATCTGGGGATATAGGGCTTAAAAGTTACACACTGCATGTCACGCGATATTGAACCTTATGCCATCGACATAAGGTTCATTCGTAACATAATAATAGCGGCAAAGCCATCCACCCGCGCCTCAGCAAACTGCAACCCCATGGCAGCCCGAACAGTACCTTGAGTGCATTATTATATTGGACACGTATTACTTTGTGTAAATTATTTCATCACCACTGCTCTCAAAACGGTGAAGGAAAACATCGTGAGGAAACCGTGTCATAGAGGCAAAAACTTCGAAGACATGATGTGACATATACCAACCCGCACTGGACCCGCAAGGTAGATTACAGCCCATTCCCTCCAGGAAAGTGCCCTCCCCATCGAAAGGAGGCCTGTGTCCCAACAGGGGGAACATTATAGGCTGATCTATACTCTATACTAATATATAAATATATTGTACTGGCGTCTTCCTTGACCTAGCGAAGGCCTTTGATACGGTGTCCAGGCGTATTCTTCTCAAAAAGTTAGAGGGCATCAGAGGTCTAGCTTTGGAATGGTTCCAGTCTTATCTAACAGACCGCACACAAAGGGTCCGCGTGAGAGCTACAGCAACTATGCCAACCTTAATTACGGAGTTCCTCAGGGTAGTGTGCTCGGGCCCACGCTTTTTATCCTGTACATAAACAGCCTTTGTACTATGAAATTGGACCATGCTAAAATATTTGCATATGCTGACGATACCGCCCTAGTCTTTTTTGACAAAACTTGGGAAGGGGTTCAAGAGGCTGCTAACAAGGGTGTAAATTTGGTTTCCAGCTGGCTAACCCACAATCTACTGACGCTAAATATAGAAAAACTATGGTTATAAATTATAGCCCCAGAGATGATCTGGGCAGGTAGTTCTAATACTACCTGCCCAGATCATCTCTCAGTAACATTACACTCCTGTGATAATAATGCACCTTCAAGATGTAACTGCCCAAGCCTTGAGAAAGTCATGCACATCAGGTATCTCGGTGTGTACATTGACCAGCACCTTAATTGGTCAAAACAAATAGAGCATGTAAGTGGCAGGGTCAGAAAGCACATACACATTTTTAAAAAAATGAGGCGGATTGCTAGCCTAACTATCTTAAAAATGCTATACCATACACTCTGCCAATCCGTTCTCAACTATTGCATTACAACATGGGGTGTAGCACATAAGTCACATTTAATTAAAATTGAACGTACACAACGCGCCCTTCTCAAAGTAACTTTTAAGAAACCAATGCGCTTCCCGACTGACACATTGTACCAAGATACTGGTGCTCTGCGTGTACGCCAACTGTACATTATGGCAGTGACTTTGAGGTACCACAAAAATGCCCAGAGCCTAGTAAGATACTCCGAAGTGCGCTCGCTTAGAAATGCAAATAAACCTAAATGGCATAAACCTAGATCTAATCTATTTTTTGGCCGCAGATGCTTTCTTTATATGGGACCGTTTATCTATAGTAAGCTGAATAATAAAATGGATATACTACCTATGACCAGAAATAAATGCAAAAATTATGTCTCAAAATTTCTGGCGAGAATGGACTATGAAAGCACGGAGAAGTTCCTTAATACATGAACGCAACACGCACACATTCATCACACAAACACATAAAGGACGATTTGGACCAATCGAACTAGTACTCTCTGTCCCCACTTTGACAGATTTCCGCAATTCGAACAGTGTTCTCCCACACTGTTCTTCTCTCGGACTGTATCACAGGAATAATATAAATGGCAGGCTTGGGAGTGCTATGAGGACTTCGTTCGATTGATCTAACCCCACCTTACGCCGTACTCATTCATCACACATCTACACAATACACGGTACACCACAAAATTTCAAAATTCTAATTAATACATACTAAATAAGTTGATACATATTTTTTAGTAAAATTTGTTTGGAATAACAACTTGTGTTTCTAACATCAATAATTAATGACCGATGCTATGTATGAACCGATCTAATAATGTGCCTAGACGAAGGAGACTAGTCTCCACGACACAGGGAATCCTAGTGTGGAGGCTAGTGCTATTTAAATATTGTAACATTTATCTGAACAATAAAGTTTTTATTATTATTATTATTTGTTTATTTATTTTACATACATATGATTTACATTTTTAAATATTTATATAAATATATAAAAAACATTTAAAAATATAAAAAATAGTAGCCCACAATTATTGGGAACAGGGTCCAAGCTACCGGCAGTCAGGGCTCCAGAGAGAGGAACTTCCTGACAATGCGAGCCGTGTCCAGGATTACAGCTTTCTGAATCAAGCCCTTGATCCAGCTGCCTAACGAGAGCCTCCTGAGGTGTTGGTCGAGGCTCTTGGCTATTAAACCATTGGCCGTCACGACTATCGGTACAATGATTGCTGAATCCACTTCCCACATGTCGACAACCTCGTGAGCCAAGTCAAGATACTTGATTTGTTTATCTTTCTCGGCTTTCACGAGGTTCTCATCATGCGGGATGGTTATGTCAACAATCATTGCATGCCGCTCTGATCGATCCACCATCACTATATCAGGCTTATTGGCAACAATAGTTCTGTCAGTGATGATGTATCGATCCCAGTACAATGTGATATGGCCATTTTCGAGAACTGGGTCGGGTATATACCTGTAGTACGGCACCTCCAATTCCACAAGGTGGTGTTTAAGAGCAAGTTGCTGATGAATTATCCTAGCTACAAGGTTGTGTCTATGCAAGTACTCTCCGTTAGCTAGATGAGAACATCCGGAGATAATATGTCTATTATATTCTATTCTTTAATATGGCAACTAAAATCGATGGATGTCGACTATTCTGCCAATGTCAAGTGGTTTGAAAAGCAAGAGTGTATAAGTAAGAAAGAAAAAAAAAAAAGAAAGGAATAATTAAAATCAAAACTTTCGATGCTACAGTTGACCTTTGTAGATCTTGAGGGGTTAGTACTGGACTGAAAGAAACAAAAAAATAAAACTATATATTATATTATAATTGTTAGAACATCAATAGAAACAACACAACCTAATTTAAAATATTTGAAGAAGTTGCTTACAATTTTATATTATTGTGGCGGATGAATATCATCAACGCCACAAGTAATTCTGTAGAGGGATATGTTAAAAGGGAAGGGAAATTAATTGGAAGAGGAATTTTAAAATTGGGGAGACGACTATACAAATCTAGAGGTGGGATATTGTTAGAGCATTCAAAAAATATGTGTTCCAGTGTACCCTCCTCCAACCCGCATTCGCAGAGAGAGGAGTCACGGACATGGATCTTGTGCAAAAAAACGGGAGTGCAACAAAAACCTAGGCGGATTCTACAAAGAATAGAAGTTATTGTTTTCGATACTTTTTTGTGGCTGAAAAACCACGGCTTTGGCTTGATGGTCGGTTGAACAGCATAATAAAAACTGCCTTTTTTCCTGCTGGATATATTCCACTGCTCTTGCCAGGAACTCAGTAGGTTCAGTCTTGGAAGGGACAGTAGATCTTAACCCTGGTAGGAAAGGTGCGTGAGATCTGACAATAAAGATGAACAAGCATCTTTAGCCAAGGCATCAGCGCACTCGTTACCCTTAATGCCACAATGGCTAGGTATCCAAACTAGCTGAACATCCCTTTGACAATTAGCACAGGTAAGGAGAGAATTTTTAATTTTTAGAATAAGGGAACTATGCAATTTACTTTTAAATGGGCTATGGACTAAGGCTTGCAAACAGCTAAGGGAGTCTGTAAAAATGACGTGTGCGTTCGCACAGCGGAATGTTGTTGAATTTAAAGATTTTAAATATGCAGATATTTAGTGTATGACGTCGTGTAATTGTGTATGGTAAAAAAAAATTTGTGCATGCAGCCATTGTGGAGAAATTCACCAAAAACTGATTCTGCTGGGCGAACGTTGTCCTGGCGGAACTTTTTTTAATCCATTGACTTTAGAAAAAAGAGATGTGTCCAAAAATTATTGTGTATTTGTGTGTAATTGTGTATGTATGAATAAAATTTGTGCATGCATAGACTTCGGAGAAATTCAAGTTTCCGCTGCGCGAACGTTTGGCCATTAGCTAGTTTTCATATAAAGCGCTTACATAGAGAGCTGTAAATTTTTACATACGTTGTTTTCAATTTGTACATATTTGTGTACAAAACAGATTTAGAAAAAATCGTAGGGCTAAAAAGATAAAAATATAAACGTAAAACACGCTTTTTAGGTCATAGTTCTTAAAGTATGCACTTTGGGGTCTAGATTTTTACGTTTATACAAACCTTGTAAGTGTCTGCAACATATTGCCAAATATCAATGATGTTCCTTTAGTAATTAAAGAGATATAGGACAATTTACCATGACAAAATCACTGTTTACAAAGCAGTCAAATATCACGACATTCTAAAGGAATTGCATAGTAAAATGTATGCCAATAATTAGTGTATTCATTCAACTATTCACATGCAAAATTTCATGTCATTAAATTCAGTAATTAAAGAAGAACAATTAAAATACTGACGAAGCATCGAAAACCTACATAACCCGACCAAGTTCGGATAGCTATAAAAATTACACACAAATACACACTAATTTTTGGACACATCTCTTTTTTCTAAAGTCAATGGATTAAAAAAAGTTCCGCCAGGACAACGTTCGCCCAGCGGAATCAGTTTTTGGTGAATTTCTCCACAATGGCTGCATGCACAAATTTTTTTTTACCATACACAATTACACGAAGTCATACACTAAATATCTGCATATTTAAAATCTTTAAATTCAACAACATTCCGCTGCGCGAACGCACACAAAAATGACGGCCTTTTCAATATTACTGTGTGACTCTATAAAAAGGCAAGCTTCCAATATAGCCACACACTCACCAGTAAATACGGAAGATTCCTTAGGGCCTTTAAATTGCAGTATAATCTAGAAGCTTTGGTAATAGACCGCAGCGCCAGTATGGCTAAATTCGGTTTGTTGCGAAGCGTCCGTGAAGAACAATTGGAAACCATTCCATCGCTCGCCCACCACCGTATTGAAAGCCGAATCTGCTGACGGGGATTTTTTGGATATACCAATATCAAAAATAATTTTTGGGATATATGATAAGACTTGATAAGGGAAATTAAAAAGGGGTAATCTAGGAAACTGGACGATCGGGTATACTAAATTTAGAGTAAGTCGAAAGGATACTATGGATAAAGGTATTTCTTTGTTTTTCCAGTAATTTGAGCTTCTGCATAAGGCATCTAACTCATTTAGCCTTGTTATAAGAGGATGAGACATACATACACTACATATTACTCTGGACATAAAACGGGAAGACAAATATTGGCGCCTAAGAGCCAGAGGAGGTTCAGCACACTCGACCTGCAATGCGTTGACGTGAGAGCATTTCATACAACCTATGATGAGTCGAAGGCATCTGGCCTGAACTCTATCCAGCCCAGCCAAAGCACCTTTGTTACAAGGAAACAAGATAAATGTTCCGTAGTCTAAAACACTACGGACTAATGCGTTATATGTTAATTTCATGGTGTACGGGTGAACATCCCACCACACACCCGCTAGTACTTTTAAAATTGAAAATATCCTTTCACATTTTTTAATCAAATTATTTATATGATGTTTTCCAGATAATTTTGGGTCTAAAATAACGCCTAAAAATTTAACTTTTTTCACGACAGGGATATTATGGCCTAATATGTTGACCGTGATATGCGGAATGATTCTTTTGCGAGAGAAAATTATGGTCGAACTTTTAGGGGCAGATAGTGATAGCCCATTGCTTAAAAGCCACTGGTTTAAAGAATCCAGAGAGAAGCACAAAGATGACGCCGCGTCAACTATGGACGGATCTGTCACATACAATACAATGTCATCGGCATATTGTAATATCTGACAATTGTTGTTTAGGCAGGACCCAATATCAGCCGTATACAAATTGTATAGTATGGGACTGAAGACAGAACCTTGTGGGAGGCCTCTCCATGTCTGCCTTATATCGAACTCCTCTCCCTGGACTCTCAAAACCAATGAGCGGGACGTCAGAAGTTCGCATATGCATTGTATCATCTTAGCCGGAAGACTCAGCTGTTGCAGTTTTTGCCTGAGTACGGGAAGAAGTACACTGTCATACGCTGAAGAAATATCAAGGAAGGAGGCAACAACGGATTCATTTCTAGAGTAGGTATGCTATGCGGATATTCGCAACTAAAATACTAACACTGTCCATTGTGCCTAGTCCTTTTTTAAAGCCAAATTGATGATTCGGCAATAGATCTCTTGATTCGACTATCCACTCAAGGCGGTTTTTAATTAGGTGTTCAAGTAATTTGGCTAGGACTGAAGATAGAGCAATTGGCCTAAGGCCATTCGGATCATCTGCATGTTTACCAGATTTCAATAAGGGAATGATAATTTGAGACTTCCACTGATCCGGAATCCAACTATGACTATAGCAAAAATTTTAAATGTTTAAAAAGTAAGTCTTGGCCTTTTCACCTGAATGTGTAATGAATGAGTATGGTACCCCATCAATACCAGGCGCTGAGTCCCGGACATGTTTGAGTACCACACTCAGTTCCTCCAAGGTAAATGGCATGTCGAAAGGATCCTGAATTGAATTATGTAAGAGAACGTTTTGGAATTCGGATAAGAGAGGAACATAGGATGGTGCAATTCTGTCAAAAAAAGTTCAGCCCTAGCAATTGGTGAAGATATTGATGGGGAACATTCACGTCTAACCCTGTTTATCCAGACGACTGAAGCTGGAGTAGATGGTGATAAGGAAGAGCAAAACTTAGGTTTTGCTCTTCCTTATCACCATCTACTCCAGCTAACGTTAACGCCAATCACTTCTATACAAGTTCGAGATTTTCGTGCCCTCAGCGCCACTACTTGATTAGAAGTAATCAAAATCAAAATCAAAGCATTTATTTCAAATAAACCAATTACAGGCACTTTTGAATTGTCAGAAGGTCGGTCAGTCAATAAGATGAAGCTAGTCGCCCATTCCAAAAAGTAGGTACCTATGGAGAAGAACGGGCAAGAAACTCCATGGACACTCTTTTAAATTTTCAAGCTATTGTTACAAATATTTGATTACATCATTCATGTTGAAATCAACCGTGTGAGAACGATGCAGAAATAAATTGTACGCCGAGAGCGTCCATTATGAAAACACACAAAAATCAATTCAGAAATTAAAATACGCCGTGGGGGCTAAGAGATGACCAGTCCCCTCCGACGGCGTCCGTTCACGAACATGACGAATGGAACAGCATCATTCAGCTCAACCATATTCAAGGGAACCTAATGACCCAACACACACGCCACCATCAGCGAGACATTTGAGTGAGCATGACAAACTCTCAACAGCCAGAGCACTATCAAGTCAATAAAAAAGACTAACCCAACAAAAAAATGCCTTACAGCACATTCGTACATTGTGCTCACACGTTTGCCATGCAATTATACAATACTAAGAAATTGAATCTACACAATGCTAAGATAGTTTTGTTCAAGGTTCAGCAGCTCCAACAGTGTTCCCGAATACTAATACGAAGTTTAGCTCCTGTGTAGCTGTACAAGTGCCGAACACCTCTGTCAGCGATACAATTCCGTAACGTACAATATGCTTGGCTACATAGTGTGTAATACAGGCTTTGAATTAATAACATAAACAATTACATATTAAAACTACAAGAGGAAAAATCAGAGAACAATCAGTGTATAGAAACACAGTATAAAATAAATTTACGACTTTTACAAGACCTTTTATTTTGTTTTTATGGAAAATTGCCCTGTTATCAACCATATTTATAACTTTTTCACACAGAATAAGTTCTTGTTTGTTCTATTTTCAATAGAAACAAAAACGCCAGAAAATATTTTAACGCACCCAGCGCCAGTTACTTGATATCAAGTAAGCCAGTGATGGGACACGATGAAGACCTCGCTATATTTCATCTCGTCGAAATGATCATAAATACTATTATTGCAAGAAAATGACGTGTATAAATAATATTTTATAAATATCGTAAAGTATAAACTACGTTTTATTCACCTTAATCAAGAATAAATAGGGTTTCTAATCATTGTCGATAGTGAAACACCGTTTGAAAAACCCATCTCTACAAAGTTGGTTAGTTAGCATTCCACTCGCGCCACGGACATGTATAGAAGTAACTCTGTGACGTCATAAGCGGACGGGTTTCAAGGTCATACTGACTTTGTGCATTTTAGTGTAGTGCAATGTTTACAAATTAAGTTGGCGCACGTGTTCTTACAAAAAAATGAGTGACGGTGAATATGACGAATTATTGCGAGTTTTACAAGGTGTAGAGTCTGAATCAGAATTTGATATTGTAACTACAGAGGACAGTGAATCGGAAGAATATGATTCTAAGGTAAGTTTAAATATATTATATTATTATATCTTAATCTTGCACTCGTTGTATCGATCTTTAAAGAAAAGTGTTAGGGATAGATATATTAGGTATGTCATTTAGTATTATATGCTATTAGATAGGTTATTCAGCACTAATACTTAGATATCCTTTATTGATTTAATATTTTTACATGTGATTCCAGTTTATAAAACTGAATATTCAAGTAGAAATCGTATAAAAACATACCTATCTGTAGATCTTCAGGGTAGTAGGTACTTACTACTACCTACTACTAGTAGCTACCTAGATTTGTCAGCAAAATTTCATTTATACATATTGTTTTTCTAAATATTAAGAAATCACGCTTCGAACTGGAATGACACGTAAACACATTAATTGACAAACTATAAGTGAAAATTGTGTCAATTTCGAGAGAGCAAAGAACGCGTCCTATTTTCCAAATTATTAGTTTATTGAAAAGACACGGCGGAAAGAAAGTTGTTTGACAATAAACAACAATAACCAATAACTCAGTTATAGTTATTTATCGCCGGCGCCGCGTTATTAGGAATTCATTTTACGAGAATCTAAACAACATCTAGTCCGCTCTGAAGTCAAGTTGCTTCGCGCAGGTGTATTTAAGCATATATACAATATGTAAAGAAAACCCTGTCTGAACCGTGAAGGTATTGTTAGGTATCGATAACTGATTCTACTAATGCCCACAAAGACAGGCTAAACTTAAAAAAAATATATATATTATTTCGCAAAAAGAGGTAACTTAATACATGTGCGGTACGCAACCCCTTCCGCGGGCGGCGGGGGCCAGGGTACGCGGCACCTGTGACGTGGTCGCGTCGCTAATAATAATACCGGTGTTGTCACTTTTTTAAAAATTACCAAATTTCGGGGAAAATGGAATTAATTCCCGGGAAAAAAGGATTATTTTAAAATTCATTAGTATTGTTACTATGATGATTATGTAAAATTTTATATTATATTTGGTCAAGTGTTTACCTAACCTTTATTATCCTTATGGGTCGGACAGGGTTTTCTTTACATATTGTATATATGTATCTATAAATATACAATATGTAAAGAAAACCCTGTCCGACCCATAAGGATAATAAAGGTTAGGTAAACACTTGACCAAATATAATATAAAATTTTACATAATTATCACAGTAACAATAATAATGAATTTTGAAATAATCTTTTTTTCCCGGGTATTAATTCCAATTTCCCCGAAATTTGGTAATTTTTAAAAAACTGACAACACTATTTGTGACGGAGCGAATAGCGATGCGACCACGTGCCGCATGCCCCGCCCCCCTTCACCCGCGCATACATGCGCGGGTGAAGGGGGCGGGGCTATCGGGTTGCATACCGCACATGCATTAAGTTACCTCGCTTTTTCGAAATAATATTTTTTTTTTTTGGGGGATTTTTTTTTAAGTTTAGCCCGGCTTTGTAGGCATTATTAGAATCAGTTAACGATACCTAACAATACCTTCACGGATCGGACAGGGTTTTCTTTACATATTGTATATACAGTATGTTAACTAACAGAGGGCGTTCCCGTTAACCCGAAATAGTATAGCATACATACATGCTAAAAAAAATATTTCCATTCGAAAACAAAATATTTTAAAATTTTTTCCAATATGAAAATAATCAATAAAAACTTTAAATTGACATGTAAAAGAAACACACTGTACACGCGAACATGAAAGACGGCAACGTCGCAATTTATTTATACATGACGACTATTTTGATTTAAAACAGGAGGTTTCAAATTTATTTCCAATTAGAATTTTTTTTTATTCGGATTTTTTTATGCTTATTTTTCTATGCTGATATTTTTATTTTAATCTATTAATGATTTAAATTAACGAGTTTAAGGGAACGCCCTCTGTTATTTTTAACATACTGTATATATTTGTTGTAAGTAATAATTAAAAATAAATACGAAATAAATTATGCAGGAATCGTTTGAGGTTACGCACGTGTAACTCGATCACATTGAATATAAAAATGAAAAATACCATAGACATCCTTAATATCAGAAAGGATTTTGACGTGCCTCGAGCGCAAACTACTTGATATGAAGTAAAAGGATTACATTTGGAGACAAATAGGGATGTGCCTTCTAGAACACACGTTTAATAAATTTACAATTCTTTTCTTTTATTATGAGTAATATATCCAGGTTATCATTTTGATTTTTTATGAAATAAAACAAAATATGTAAATACGGCATTCGTTTTTATTTAGCTTCGTAAATTGGTGAATAAACATGAATTTTCAACTTATAATATTATTTGTCTATAGGACATTAATCCCATCCCTACGTTTTACTATAGATACGTTATACATTTGTAGCGTGGCGCAGGAGGACACATCGCGTATTATATAAATGGGCGTTCAAAAGGTTAAGACACAGAGATCCAGGTCATCTAAAAGCTCAACCAGGGCTGCACCAAAGGCATCACAGCGTTCAGACCCCCACCTGAAATGGTGACAGTTAAAATCTCCCATAACTAGTATCGGTCCATGGACAGTGGAAAAGATATCTTTTAGAATTGTTAAAAAGTTATGTTGGGGATGTGCAATATAGATTGAAAAAACTGTGATACCCTCAAATGTCCCTGCGGTAACGCTATCACCAGTAAGTGGAGGTAAATTAAAAGAAGAAAGTGAAACCCGATTATTGACTAAGAGGGCTGACCCTCCATAGCCATCTGAACGGTCACACCTTAAAATATTAAATTGTGGCATACGAAAGCTAAGACTTGGAGTAAGCCAAGTCTCAGCAATGGAACAAGCCAGTGGCTTGTACTTATTTAAAAGAAAGATGAGGTCGTGCTTTTTATGCCACACGCTCCTCACATTCCACTGAAGGAATACTTGGCGAGACGCCATTATTAATACTGGAAAGAAGAGTAATGAGTTGATCAGCAACGTTGGACGGTGATTGAGTAGGAAAAGTAGAGGAAGAAATAATAATCGGTAAAAGTTTTATAATTAATTCTATAATAGAGGAAATACTATTAGAAGAGTGAGTACTGTTATTGCTGAGGGCGCAGCCATTAGGCTGTGAAGGTGGTGGGGAACTGGTTATTTGCTGATGAGCAGCTTTGTCATAAGATGAGGGAAGGGGGGCATGGGTCTTAGATTTTAGGGTAACAGTCTTGCGATAAGACTGGGAAATCGGAGTTTTTGTAGCATTGGCATAATTGCGGGAAGCTGTAGGGATCATTTTACTAGCCTCGATATAAGGCATTGATTTTTCAGCCATAAGAATTTTAATAGCCTTCTGTCTACCATGCTCGGGGCATGACTTGCTATTAGCATAATGATCACCCGAACACAGAATACAGAAGGCCTCGCCCTCAGAAATGTTGCAACCATCACCGGGGTGATCGTGGCCACACTTGCTGCAGCGTGGTCTTGACCTGCAAATGCTTGCCACATGCCCGAATCTACAGCACTTGCGGCATTGGATTGTGGGAAAAATATACTGCTGTACAGGAAGGGATGTGTAACAACAGAAGATCCTCTGGGGTAGGACTTGTCCGTCGAATGTGATTACACATGTTTCAGTGGGTTTCCACTCATTTTCACCGTCTTTTTGTATTTTTCTGTTAATTCTACGGACTTTAAGGATTTTCCCCACACCTGAAGGAACAGATAATAATAACATTGCCTCATCTTCTGATATATCAGAGGGAACGCCTGTTACTACTCCCATCCTAGTTATGTTGAATGATGGGATGGAAACAGTATAGCTATGTTTGAGTAGCAAATTATTAACTAAAAACGAGTTGGCATCCTGAGGGGAAGTGAACTCAACAGACACTCTGTTTCTACCTACCCTTTTAACACCTCCCCGAACAATGTTAGCAATGTTGTTATTAATTAAAGAATTACCGAAATTGAGTGGATGTAATGTCGTAGCCGAGTTGGGTTGAGTCTCTATACGAGAAACGTGGACAATGTAAGGAGCCTCATCCGCTGCCGAATATTTAGAACGTCCGATTTGGCTTTTTTTTTTGTTTATTTGGGGGGGTGGGAAAGAGAATTTCTTCGGTACCAGAACGTTTTCGGGAAGATTGGTTGGGTTGTGTTACTTCCATGTCTGTAACTCTAGAGACAAAGTCCTCGAATTGCGATAATGGTGTCGAAGAAAAAGGAAATGAGGAACTTGGAGTAGGACTTTGGATGTCGGGTGGATCAGGATCGGGCGGTTTATTTTTCTCCATTTTGGATGTAACCTAACTTAAAATAAGACACACAATACACCTACCTGTTAACAAACACAAGAACAACACACTTATAAATAGTAAGACACAAAAAGGCCAACAATCACGAAAAAAAAGCAACAAACTCTAGACACACGTGCTAACCAAGAACACCGCGGCGAGAATCCGATAATATGTCTTATTGATTCCCCCGGCCGGTGACATGCCCGACAGATGTCAACTGTGCCGTCTTTCACAATAAATCTCCGGTAATTGTTCGTCATCATAACTTCGTCCATAATTGCACGTACAAAACTTTCGGTTTCCCCAAAAAGGTCACCGAATCGTAGCCAGGCTACGGACGCTTGTAAATCTACATGAGGCCCGTGTAGGGCTCTGAAAAAGCGTCCGTTAAGCTCCTTGTTCTTCCATACCTCCATGCGATCATTGGTGTCAAGCACTACTGGTTTACGCCAGTTCTCTTTAGCCAAGGAGAGCGGAGTGAGGCTCTTGTCAACCGCGACCACATCTCGATGCATACCCACGTCAGTTTTCAGGAAATATTCCTTGAGACTGCATATCTCGCGATTGTGGAGTGTCTTAGCGTTTAAAAAGCCTCGACCTCCACATTTTCGCGGGATATACAGCCTCATAACCGATGACCGTGGGTGATGCAATCGATTTGTAGTCAGCAGTGTACGGACTCTCCTATCCAGGCCGTCGAGTTCGGTTTGAGTCCATTTGAGTATGCCAAAAGAGTACATCAAAACCGGCATGACCCAACCGTTGAAAGCGCGCACCTTGTTACCGCCTGATAAAAGACTATTAAGCACTTTTTTCAAGCGGCCAAAGAAGCGTTCCTTAAACGATTGCTTCATTTCAGTAACATTGATACCCAACGCTTCCGACATACCCAAATACTTATAGGTTTCGGATGCAGAGAGGGCTCTAAGGTTTATGGAACTCGTGAGTTGGGTTCCCGCGGGTTTCACAATCTCTCCTCGCTTTACATGCATGACCGCACATTTGTCCACACCAAATTCCATCCTGATGGCCCTACTGAAAATTTCAGTAATTTTCAGTAGCTCCCTCAGTTGTAAATGGCTGGGAGCAAAAAGTTTCAGGTCATCCATGTAGAGAAGGTGCGATATAACCTGACCACCACTCCTCAACCGATAGCCTAGACCTGAATCCTCCAACAGTGTGCTTAGAGGATTCAGTGCTAAGCAAAACCAAAGTGGACTCAAACTATCGCCCTGAAATATACCTCGCTCAATCCGTATCGGCTCGCTATTCCTCTGAATATTTCGACATCTTTCATCTTTCGACAGTTCTTACATCGAACTTTATAGACCGTTGGTAAGCAAGTGATCGGTCTATAATTTTTCGGTTCCGCTTTTTTAGTGATGCGCTGTTTGATGTTCCAGATGTTAGTGCAATCATGACCAAGCTCATTTAGAGCATCTTTTATATCCTCTATGCTGGTGGAAGGGTGTATGTTTTTTAGGACTACTTTGAAACTCCTGTCTTGTTTTTGTTTGTATGTATAAAATTCAGTTTTCTTTTTTTCTAATTCTTTGACCACGGCGGTGTATGCTTCAGACGATTTAGTTTGTATTTTTACTTGTTCGTTACGAAGTACTTTTAGGTCATAGTTATTGTTTGCATGTATTTCCAAGAGGTTTATAAGCGGCTGAATGTTACTAACTCTATCAACGAAAATTGGGGGTGGCTTATCTGTTTTAGGTCTTAATAGAGATGGAGGCTTGCTTGTTTCCTGCAACTGATCACATTCCAGCACTGCAAAGCTGTTGGAAGTTGAGATTGGTGTGGGCTGGGAAAGCCAATATGCATAGAGTTTGCTCAGCTTTTGTGACTTAGGCAGTTCAGGGCTTGTTCGCTGCCGTTTTTTATTCTTATTTGTTGGGGTTGTTGCTTCAGTAGGAGAATCTTCCATGGTATGTACCTCAGTATTTGTACTGGTGCTTGGTAGGGTCTCTATACTGGATGTTGATTGTTGGGGATTTTGTTGTTCCCTGTTGGTAGCATGTGTTTGGCTTCCAACTGAGGCACTCCTTGGCCTTTGGAGAAGACTTGGGTGAAAGGCTTGCTGCATATATCTTTTGTTTTGACCAGTAGCATTTACTGTCACGGGGGTCTGGGTACCCACCCGCGTGGAGTCTTCGGTAGCAAATTTCACACCTTCCAGCCCGGATACTGATAGGCGCCGGGGGTTAGCCGGATGGGTGTAGTTTTAACCTTTTTTTTTTATCTATTATACTTTTTTTTATTTGGGGGTGGGTTGAAATTTTTATGGAGAAAAAAATGTTAATGTTATGTATTTAATATACAAGTTTTAGTCTGAATCACATATTGTTTTAGCTCATAAACACTTGTACACTGTTATTGCACGTAAAGGAACACTTTAGTTACGGTTTCGGGTTGAACTCGCGTTTGTTTTCACACTTAATCACTGTGATATTCGACAGCATATCCACGCGCGTAGCTGTTTGACAGCTGACTATTCCTATTCTTAAAGTGGATAAACCACCCGATCAAGCTAATTTCTATCGCCCAACATCTTTGTCATCCTGTCTTGGAAAAGTATTCGAAAATATGATAAAAACGCGTCTTGATTGGTATATAGAATCCAACATCATTCCATCTGTACAGTTTGGCTTTCGTCGAGGGCGAAGCTGCGCTGATAGTTTTATATCACTGATCTCCGACCTGAAATATGCCAAAAATGTAAAATGTAATACAATTTGTGTTTTCTTAGATGTTCAGGGTCCGTTTGATAGTGTTGACCCTGGTATAATGGTGGAAGTTATGTCCGGTTTATGTATTCCAGGTGAATTGTGTAAATGGATCTATAATTTTTTAAATAATAGGACATTATATGTGAAGTTTAATAACAAACTACATGGCCCTAAAATTGCATCAAAGGGCACAACGCAAGGTGCCTGTCTATCACCTTTATTGTACAATCTGTATACAAGAAGTGAAATATGTAAATGTTAAAAATGTAAATATTCTACAATTTGCTGATGACATAGTTCTATACAGTAGTAATCAAAATTTAGATATTGCTATGGAAAATATCAATAAGGCATTACATGAACTATACTCTGTTTTTTAATCTCGTAGACTAAATTGACACATGCAAATGTCAAATTTACATGATTAATTTCGTATTATTACGTTTTTAATAAGTACCTACACATTATTTCAGGATAACTTATTTTAAAAAAACGATACTTGATTTTATGAACGCTAAGTTTCGGCATTATTTTAAGAATTGCAATAAACTGCCAACACTCGTAATGTCAGTTAAGTCTACGAGATTAAAAAACAGAGTTTAGCAGGATATTACCAAAATAAACTACACTTAGATACCAATGCTTCGAAAAGTAGTATGATGGTTTTTGGTCCTGATAATTCAACTACAAATATTATATACAACAAAGAAATAATTAAAAGAGTAAACTTAAAGAAATTTCTTGGTGTTATCATTGACCAAAAATTTAATTTTGAGGAGCACATTAAGCATATATCAAAAATTGCTTTAAAAGGCTTCAATATAATGAAATGTCTTGCTGGTGTATCCTAGGGTGCAGACCCTAAAACATTATCTATTTTGTACAAAGCAATAGTTAGAAGCCACTTTGATTATAGTACCATAGCTTATCTAAATAGTCCATATGCTCACAAATTAACTTTATTGCAAAATAAGGCTTTGAGAACTATATCCGGGGCAATGTGCTCTACTCCCATAAGGGCCATGGAAGTGGAGACTAAAATAATGCCTATGGTTTTGAGACGCATTCTACTAGCTGAAAGATATTGCCTTAAGCTGATATCTTCAAATAATCAACAAATTATAAGAAAAATCTTACCTCATCGTATTAATGTATCCAGTCCTTTAACAGCTGCAGAAGAACTTCTGCACAATAAATCTCCACAGCTCCTTCGGATTTTGCTGGAAGTTATAAAAAAATATGATAAAGTTAAAAAGCACTGCCCATGGCCATGTTACTCCACGTCTTATTTAAGCATTATACATCCTACTCAGATCATAGATTGTACTATTGAGAATAACTCAGATATGTTAAGATTTCTATCGGAAAATAGAAAGTTTTACAAATTATATACTGATGGTAGTAAAGGTGATGGTTATGTGCGTAGTGCTGTGTATGACCCACAGATCCAATTTTCTCAAAGCTTTGCTTTGCCATGTTCTTGCTCAATATTTACAGCAGAATCCTTTGCAGTTTTACAGGCTTTGAGCAAATTGCTAATGTAAATAGTTGTAAATACTTTTTAATAATTACTGATTCCTTTAGGCGTAGTACAAAGTTTATCTTGTATAGAAATTCATTTCAAAACAAACTTTTTCTTATTCTTCATTAAGGAACTATTGTATCAATACTCAGTCAGAAATATTGAGGTTCATTTCATGTGGGTGCCCTCTCACAAGGGCATTACAGGTAATGAAATTGTTGACAGAATTGCTTTTGAGGGCATTAACCTTTTGGATGTTACGCACACAATAGACGTACCTATTACTGATTATATATGCATTATAGATGAAGAAATTAAAGATTTATGGACAGACATGTGGAAATTGGACCAACTGGAGAAGGGCAAATGGTATGGAAGTATCCAACAGAGCATACCTACTAGACCTTAATACGACAGACTGAAGGAAACTGGTCCACCATATACATAACCACTATAATAAACAGACTTCGTTTTGGCCACAATTTAGTACCATCACACCTTTCAAGATTGAAAATAATACAAAGTGATAGATGGCCGCATTGTGAATCAGACGAAATCGCTGATGTTGAACATTTACTGTTGAAAATTTGAAATGTCAAAGATTTTTGCTTGACAGTAGAGATGGGTAAGTACTGTCATACTGTGAATAATTTATAGCGCATGGCATAACCGCGTGGGGCCGTTCAAGTACTACGTAAGCACTATGGGGGGTGGGGGGTCTTTGCTTTGCTTATTTTTAATGACATGGGGGGTAGGGGGGTCTAGATGATGCTTACGTCATTGATAATTATTTTCTTTTTAACACAAATGGCATAAATCATTGCCTACTATTAAATTTAATAACGTTCCCGTTAAAAAACATCAATCCGTATGCTACCTTGGTATGGTCTTATATGGGAATTTTTCATTTATCGAACATATAAAAATTGTTGGTGAAAAACCTAAAAGGAACTTTTATGCCCTAACTAGAATATCCAAAGCAACTTGGGGTCTATCATTCCTAACTTTAAAAACTAGATATGGAGCTACCTACTTAGGATGTACGAGGTGTGTTCAAAAAGTAAGGTGACTTTTCAAATTTCGTGGGAAACGTATTTTCGATTATCGATTTTTTTGTTTTGTTATGTTGGTACACTCTTCTTGAACATCTGTACCAAGTTTCAAGTGCATACCATTTTTTGTTTGGTTGTGAGAAGCGTAAAGGTTATCAGTGTTTTGCGTGCTCGGCGATTTTTTGCTATCGAAAAATATGGATCAAAGGATTTGTATCAAATTTTGTGTAAAAAATAAAATTAAGTGCTCCGAAACGCTTGAAATGTTGAGAGTGGCATACGGTGAAAGTGTTCTCAGTAAAAAAAATATTTACAAGTGGTACAAACTCAGGGTTGCCAACCAAAAACAAAGATTCCTCGTACATGTGTACCTGAAAATCTCGTATATTGACTGTCAAACCTCGTATCGGTAAGAACTCCTA
This sequence comes from Sesamia nonagrioides, assembly GCA_017933935.1. Lineage (NCBI taxonomy): Eukaryota > Metazoa > Arthropoda > Insecta > Lepidoptera > Noctuidae > Sesamia > Sesamia nonagrioides. The sequence goes on from JADWQK010001864.1 coordinate 1,182,998, forward strand.
AAAAAAAAAAAAAAGCTCATTCGTCAAGTGAAGTGGATGTAGTACTAGTCGGTCGGTCACCGGAAAGACGCCTAAAAAAAAAAAAAAAAAAAATGTCATTCGTCAAAGTGGAACTAACCGGAGCTATGTAGCTCCAAAATCTATGCGATTTACGTGTGAAGTTCCTACAATATGAAAATCTCGTACATTATTGTACGAGGTTCATAGCATCCTCGTACCTCGTACGGAAGACCACAAATCTCGTATTTGTACGAGGAACCTCGTACAGTTGGCAACCCTGTTAACAAACTCTTCCAAGATGGCCGGGAAGATGCCAATGACGAGCCTCGCTCTGGACGCCCAAGCACGTCAACAACTGATGAAAACGTTGAAGCAGTGAAGAAAATGGTTTTGAAAAATCGTCGAATCACTATCAGAGAAGTTGCTGAAGATGTCGGTATATCGCTTGGCTCGTGCCATGAGATTTTTTCTAATGTTTTGGGCATGAGACGTGTGTCAGCGAAGTTTGTTCCGAAATTGCTAAATTTTGACCAAAAGAACCGTCGCATGAGCATCGCTCAAGAGCTGTTGAATGATGTTAATGACGACCCAGATTTACTCAAAAGGGTCATAACTGGTGGTGGTGGCCCCATGTGACTTTTTCTTGTTCCCAAAACTAAAGAGACCTATGAAAGGACGGAGATTTGCAACGATTGAAGAGATAAAGACTGCATCGCAGGAAGAGCTCAAGGCTATACCGAAAAGTGCTTATGAGAAGTGCTTTGAGGATTGGAAAAAGCGTTGGAAAAAGTGTATTGTATCTGAGGGGGATTACTTTGAAGGGGACAACTTATATATTGATGAATAAATAAATATTTTTTCTTAAAAATACAAAGTCACCTTACTTTTTGAACACACCTCGTATGTGCTACGGTGCACCTGTTTGGGCCGATAGGGGCGGCGCGACGTAAACTGCTTCAAGGCCAACGTTTGGCATTGATATTTTTATGCAAGGCGTATAGAACAGTCAGTACTGAAGCCTTACCCGTACTTCCAGTCGATCTTGAAGTACAGCGACGTGCTTCAATGTACTACTCCGCGAGGGGGGAGGCCATGGACACTAACTTTGTTACACAACGCGACCTCAATAGAATTTCTAGATTATTTAAACCTCAGACTGACGTCTGGGAGGACCTCTTATCCGAATGGCAAAGTAGGTGGGATAATTCCATCAAGGGCCTCCATCTGTCCTTTCCATCCGTTGGCGATCGGCTGGCTAAAACATGGCTGGAGGTTGACCACTGCGTTGCCCAATTTCTCACAGGTCATGGCAACTATAAAAGTAAACTGTATTCTTTTAAACTTGTTCCTTCGCCTTTGTGTCAATGTTCTACATCGAACTGTGAATTTGAACAGCCCGCACATCACATCTTGTGGGAGTGTATTCTTTGGCAGAATGAATGCATGAATTATGTTGGATAGTGTACAAGTTACATCCGGAGTTGTTTATTATACGGACCTTGTAGAAACTAGAACTAATTTCCGTGCGTTCAGGCGGTTTTACCAGACCTATATTGGAATCAATTGTAACAGCACATACCTACTTAAGACCCATTAACTTAATCAAATTTTATTCCGTGGTGCTTGGCAATCTGGGCTTCTCCCAGTTGCAATAATGTCCATTTGTGCCGATTGGCCTAGTTCTGTTCTGTCTCCTGCTTGTTAAGGAGGAAAGTGGAAAAAATATATTTTTTCTTACTCCTCCGTTATTCTTTTCTGATTAATTTCGTTGCGCGACCCAAGACAGTTGAATCGTTTCTCCGGGACTCGTCGAGCTTCATTGCTCGGCGTTTTTCTGGCGGTCTCCACTGTTGGTTCTGGCTTTCAAGAGTTGCAGTGGGTTGGGAACAGTGTGGCGGGTTTTGTCCCGAAAAAAAAAAAACACAAATGGCAACCCTCAAATTCTGTTTGCTTGATAACGAAACGTATTTTCGGGAAATTACCTACAAATAAATGCATACGTTCAGTAGGGTTGCCGAGCTGCGAAAAAAAATCGATCTTAGGAATCGATTCGAACCGGTGCCTTGAAGATCGATTCGAAAAAGAAAACGATGACATAAGATCGATCTATTAAAAATCGATCTCGATTCTCGTACGACAAATTTTATTACTCTGAAGAAGTTATAAAACGTTAATGATCATTAAAATGCCTTGCATAAAAAAATGTAGCTAAAGGTAAAGGAAGGCTTTGTCGTCCTCCGTGGCGCAGCGGTCCCCGATCGATTCCCGGCCAGGTCACGATGGAAAAACGATCTTTTCCTGATTGGCTTGGTTTTTGGATGTTTATCCATATATTTATCTTTATAGTATCGTTGAGTTAGTATCCCATAACACAAGTTTCGAACTTACTTTGGGGCTAGCTCAATCTGTGTGCTTTGTCCGTACATATTTATTTATTTATCATTATTACATTAGAATTGATGAAAATAACAAGGATAATAAGGATTGATAATTTGTAATTAAAAACTCACAATCTTTTTATTTATTTAATATATGACACTCTCCATACAGCCTTTCGATCTGGCTAGTGAAAAATCGATACAAATAAATAATAATCGAAAAATGTTTACGTAAGCATGGGGGGAGGGGGTAAGAGTTTTGCTTACTTTTGCTGACAAGGGGGGTGGGGGGGTAAATAACTGTAATACATCTGCTTACGTAATACTTGAACGGCCCCCGTACTGTAGCAGTACGTATTACCCGGCAAAATTTAGCATGACACCTGACAAAACAGTACGCAGAGGTAACGAACAGGTCAGCGACGGCGGTCGGTTTTCGGTTTAAAAATTAAAAATTTAAAAACAATTAAAATGCAAAAAATAAAATAAAAAAGAAAGAATCGTTGTATAAAGATACAAAAAGAATCATTGTAGGTATATAGATACACAAAGAATCGTTGTATTTTTAAATACGCCAATATACAACGACATTTAAAAAAATATTTTTGAAGTTGCTGTGGTCACGAATATTGCCAGTCCAGTGCTATGCCTGGAAGCCCGTATTCGCATTTTCTAGTATAGTATACCATAATAAGAGTTATGTATGAAAGGAAATTTTTATTTTTTTTTAATATGGCATCTCGTAGTTGACCTTGAGAGGTCGCTACTACTTAACCGGACTATCCTGTGGCTGCCATAAGTGAATTTAAAGCCTCCAGCCAGGGCTACTAAAAGCTAAGCCACTACGCGCTAAGGGCACCCCCTGTGGGGTACGATTACTACGTTGAACGTTGGTCGGTCTTTTGTGTTTTGTACTAGTGGCCCTATTGGCCTCTTGGAGGAGGGTAATGGGGTCATCAGGGTCGGTGAGAACGTGCCTAGGTCGGCGAAGCTTGCTAATTTTGGAGGGGGAGTATTTTACTGCCGCGACAACCAGAGGGTTGTGAAGTACAGCGGCTGTGTCAAAGAAACGCTTGGAGAGGCGTTTCATGAATTGCTGGATAGTGGGGATTTTGAGATCTAGATGGAGGATCTCATTTCGGACGAATCAAGGGGCGTTTGTTGCTTTACGAAGAAAGCGGTTTTGGATTGTCTGCATCCTATGGATATGGACTGGGCTTGGTGTGTGCGAAGACTACACAGGCGTATGTCATGATGGGGCGTATGCAGGCTGTGTACAGGCGCATTTTGCACTTGAGGGACAGCTTGCTGCGCGGGTTGAGGAGAGAGTGGAGACGAGAGAGTGCGTAGGCGGCGCGCGAGCGTATCGTCCTTATATGCTCTCCGAAAGTGAGGTGTTCGTCTAGGATAACACCTAAGTATTTGGCTCGCTTTTCCCAAGGGATCGGCTTGTCAGACATGATGATTGGTCGGGGAAGGGTGGGTTTGCGTGGCGGTCTCGAGTAGAGTACCGCTTGGCTCTTTTCGGGATTGACTTCTATTCTCCATTTTTTAAACCAGTCAGCAAGAGCGTTGACAGCGGTCTGGAGATTTAGTTTTATTTGATTGGGGTTGGTTCCTGAGCAGTAAATGGCTGTGTCGTCTGCGAAGAGAGCGAGGTGAGCCTTTTTACTTTTGGGGATGTCGCTGGTGAATAGCGTGAAGATCAGAGGGGCCAGTACGGAGCCCTGGGGGACTCCGGCCCGGATGAGGTGGGAGGTGGAGACAGCTCCTTCGGTCTTGTAGCGGAAAGTTCGGTTTGACAGGAAGTCTCGCAGGATGAGCACGAGACGGTCAGGCACGCCGAGTTGGTACAGCTTGTATATTAAGCCGTCGTTGTGCCAGACTTTGTCAAAGGCTTTCGCTATATCAAAGTAGATAACACCTGTCTTCATACCACGTAGGAATCCTGCGTGAATATGCTCGGTGATGCGGAGGACTTGTTGGACACTGGAGTGCCGAGAGCGGAACCCGAATTGTTCGTCGGGGATGAGGCCCTTGTTCTCGGCAAAGGCTCTGAGACGCTTATAAATAAGCCTTTCATATACCTTGCCGAGGACTTTTAGCAAGCTGATGGGACGATAGCTCGAAGGCTCAGATCTTGGCTTGCCGGGCTTAGGAATGCCTATAACGGTCGCTTCCTTCCACGTTTGTGGGAAGATATTGTTGCCCACGGCTCCATTGAAGATGGTGGCCAGTAGGATGATCAGGTGGGCAGGGAGGAGTCGGATCACTTTGTTGGTGATGCCGTCAGAACTGGGAGCTTTTTTGGGTTTGAGGCCTCTGATAATATCCTGCACTTCGACTGGAGTGACGGGAGGCAGAGGATCTTCAGGGTCTTCGACGGGTGGGAGGGAAGCTCTGCGTTCGACCTCCGCGTCAACCTTCAGGAGGTGAGCTGGGTCTACTGGTTGAGCGCTGGGGGAGCACTGGGCTTCTAGGCGATGGTTTTATCCGGTCGGATTAGGGGGGGAATGGTGACTTCTTCTCTGGATTTGAGTTTCCTTTGAAGGTCCCAGAAGGCTTGGTGGTTTGGCTCTAGTTCGCTCAGCAGCTTATCCCAGCTGGCTTCACGCCACTCCTTTATGAGCTTCTTTACAGTTCGCTGCAAATAGCGCATATGGGCTTTGTTTGCGGCGCAGGGGAAGTTGCTGTAGGCCCGGACGGCTGCATTCTTCTCGGTCAGCAGTTCATGTATGTCGTCAGGGAGCTTCCCGCGGCGGTAATCCGTCGCTGAGATCTCTCTTGAACAGTCGTTCACGACTGACTGTACGTGTTCTGTGAAAGAGTCGATTGCGGCCGTCGTGCTCGCGATTGAGTCCAAAACAGCGGGAATAGAGTCTAAGTGGGGGGATCTGGTGGATTTCAGACATTCGCCTACTTTCTTCCAGTCCGTTACCACTTTGGTCATGGGACGTTGATCAGGGTCATAAAGGCCAACGCGGGGAGCCAGTCGGATGATGACTGGTCGGTGATCGGAGTCAAGCTCGTGGGACACTTTTATAGAGTCTAACTGTAGGTTGGCATTCTTCAGAAGTGCCACGTCGAGGACGTCGGAGGTTTGTCCGGGGGCAGGGGGAAAGTGAGTTGGGGTCAGAGGGCCCACAACATCGAAGTTGAACAGGGAGGAGAGGTCAAATAGGTGTCTGCCTCTGGTGTTGGTCCTGGTGCTGTTCCAGACAGTGTGTTTGGCATTGAGGTTGCCCGCTATGATTACGGAGTCACTCATTCCAAGGAGAAGGGAGATGTCATCTGACAGAAGCGCTTAATTTTCAGTAGAACTAGAGGGGGGAGGTAGACCGATACTATGGTGATCGGCTGGTGACCTGTCATGCCAATTCGGCAGGTTGACACTTCGAGTCGTGAGAGGGGGGGTGGGTCCATAGGGATGCAGTATAGGGACTTTTTGTGGTATATTAGGGTGCCGCCCTTGTGACATCTTGACCTGTCATTACGTACTATGCGGTAGTTCGCAATGCGGGGGTCACGATGATTGGGCTTAAGGAAGGTCTCTTGAACGAGAAGAATGTCAATTTGATGGTCCCGGAGGAAGACAGAGATCTCAGACTTCTGGTCTCTGATGCCGTTGGCATTGAAGTATGCCAGCTTGAGGGATCGGGGCTTGGTTCGCTCGATATTCCTGCTATCCATTATTGGGTGCTAGGGGAGACAAAGGATTGGAGGGCTGCTAGTACCTCTGGGTACACGTGGTATATCGCTTGGATGCGATATATGTCGCACGCTCTTCTGGCGGCAACTATTTCCTCGGCCATTTGCTTGGCCCGGGGGGTGAGGAAGATAAGGAAAGTGCTGGAGATGACATTGAAGAGATCAATGTTGCCAGCTGTCATAGGGGGAGGGGGGGCAATTGGACCACTGGGGTGGCCTTAGGGGTTGGGGGTGGTGGTATTGGAACCACTTTTTGTGCCGTACCAGCGCGGATGCGAGGATCCTTCAAGGCGGCGGTGGGTGGAGGGGGTGGGGGTTGGGGGGCTGTTGCCGCGAGGGCTGGGAAGGCCTTCTCGTGGTTGAGCTTGTTCCAAGGACTGGGTCTTTCGGGGCTCAATTTTGTTGGGACCTGAGTCTCGGGGGCCTCGCGTTGTTGACGTGCATTTGCACGCTTGGACATTTTGGAGGAGGTGGACTTGGGGGCCTTGGGGCACCCGCGATAGTTGGCCGTATGGCCGGTCGTGCCGCAGAGGACACAGCTCGGTGGCTCAGTGCAGAGCGCGCGGTCCTTTGGCCGTGGGCACTCTGCTGTGCCGTGATCGCCCAGGCACTTAACGCACCTGGGCTTGGCGTTGCAATGAGTCTGCGAATGGCCGTAGAGCTGACACCTGTGGCATTGGCCGACGATGCCGCTCTTGTGGGGCTTTTCCAGTTCGATCCCGGTGAGAGAGCAAATGCTCTTCACCTGGAATATCGGATGGAGGGTAGCTCCCTCAACAGGAGACACACTACCAGCACCATGTCATAGGCCACGTTTCTTCGGGCCTTATGCATCCTGTGGACCTCTTTCACAGGAACATCCTGCGATTCGAGGTCCGCCTTGATCTCATCTGTGGGGATCTCCTTCGGGATCCTTCGGATAACCACTCGGGTGAGTTTTTCCTCCGGGAGGGAGTAGGTGTGGAAGGCCACACCTCTCTGCCGGAGGAGCCGGGTAATCTCCCTATAATCCCTGGAGGTAGGGAGGAAGACCTTGATACCGGTCTGGGTAGACCGGGCGTTGGTGAAACCGATTTTTAGCTCGGTGCACCAAGCAGATATTTGGGTCCACTTCCCCTTGTCCTGTACGAAGACAGGCGGGGGAGGGGGGGTTTTCCTCTGGGAGGAGGAGGGCGAGGGGTTTGAGGCGACTGAGGGGGTGTCGCAGAGGGGGAACCCGAGGCTGGGATGGGAGAGTTACTGCGGTTGATCGGGAGGGAGGGGGGGGTACCTGGTGGGGCGGGGGTGGTAACAGCCTTGGTGTTCTTTGGAAAGGAAATCAACTTTGTCGGATATTATACCTTGCGTTACGTACCTCATGCATCAGGTCATGTTTAGGGTAATGTGTACTGCTTAAGTGCCACAGTACGCGGGACGAAATGCCATGCCGCCCATATGGCAGTACTTTCTAAAGTACTGTTTTGCCCACCTCTACTTGACAGACTAGTGCTTGCATCGGAAATCGATGAAATTTTTAAAAATAACGCAGAGCTCTCTACCCGCCCGCCGCCACTCACTTTATTATTAAAAAAAGTTGGAGCATATAAACCTATATACAAATATATCAAGCAAACAGTTGGTAAAATTTAGTGCAGCATCTCAAAAAAACTCAAAAAGTGCCAAGTGAACAAAGTAAAACTAAAGTGCTACTAAGTGAAATGCAAATAAGACATGGCTTAAAGGTCTTAGAAACCAGGCCATAAAACCCCAAAAAAAAAAAAACGAGAATTTCGAAATTCGAACTGTCGAGAAATCGAATCGAGAATTCCCATTGAGATAGAAATATAAGAATTCCGTATTCGAGACCACTGCTGTCAAGTGTCAAGTGTCAGACCATGTGTTAGCCACAGACCAAGTAATCAATTAAACATTTAAACTAAAAACCAATCACTAATCAGCCACTAATTGCCTTTCCAACTTAAAACTAATAAAAACTTCGTGTTCTACACAACACAATAGTGTTCAGCGCAACAGTAGATCTAAATTGAATATTATCGTAATTTATAATTTTTGAGTTAAATGATGGAAAAGCTACCAATGTGTAGGTTATGTTTAGCGGAGAATGTCCGCATGTATAAGCCCCGCACGATGATATTGCGATGGAACCTTGTCACAATAACAGCGTTGTGACGTCATCTGTCACACAAAAGGACAGCTAGCAAAAGAATGTTAAATGCAAAATTAATATTAGGGTTAAGGGTTTATTTGTATTATATAATTTTATTACACTCTTTATAAAGAGTGTATGTATAAATTAATATTAGGGTTAAGGGTTACCTACTCATCCATATTCTGACAAACAAACTTTCATTATTAAAAATTTCAAGGAAATAATTTTTGTAGACGTAAGAAAAATATACTTATTCGTATATCTTTCTTACATGTATACTATTTTTTTCTAACTACATTGCGAGCGGGAATTGAACCAGAGTCCACTGTGTAGTAGTCATGTTTTAATTACTACCTACATCTATCAGCTTATAAATAAAACCAGGATAGTATGTAAAAAAATGTATATAGTCTTCCGAATCAGAACTGCTTTCTGTGTCTGTCGTTTCCGATTCACTGTCGTCGCCGTATTTATGACAAATAACTCGTCAGTTATTCGATCTTTATTCCAATATTCCTCTTCAAGCCGTTTAACATGATTGACTTCCTTTCGTCAGTCATCTGGAGTTATTGACTCCGACGCCTCCAACGTCAGAGCTTCAATGCGACTTTCCAACTGCTACACATTCTTTTTTGACACCCTCGTCTTTACCAGGTTCCAGATGTACTCAATGGGGTTGGGGTCGCAGTTGTAAGGTGCTAATCTAACGACTTCATGGCCATTGCCAGCTAATAAATTGTCAATTTTATAATTTTTCGGCGGTCTGTGTCGTTTAATTAATAAATACAGTTCAGGTTTTGTACTGTCGTTGGGAAAGTCGATGTTGTGATCTTGTAGCCACTCAACAATCAACTGTTTTTTATTGTTCATACTTGGTGGCCTATTCTCATCCCTACTGTGATAAGGGGCGTTGTCCATCACAATTTTGGAGTTGCGTGGTATGTTGGGTACTAATTTTTCTGTAAGCCACTTGGTGAAATTCTCAGCATTCATTTGATCATAGTAATCCCCCGTTTTGGTATCTGCTTTAAACATTAAAAGGGCATTGTCAACAAAACCGCTTTAACTTCTTTATCTATCGGCGGCCGGGGCTGTCGTTCCATCTCACTCCATCGGTTGCTGTTTGCCAACATTTTTCTACCGTGTAGTGTGCGTGTATCCACGTTTCGTCGAGATATATAACGGGTCTTTTGTCTTTTATTTTTCACCAAGCGAGTAATTTTCTTTCATACGTCGTTAATATTTAGCCCTCCACGCTTGAATTTGGGGTCTTTAAATTGGGGCCAGTCTTTTTTGGTAGCATCGCTTAAATTGGTAGCCTAAATCACATTTAATTATTTTTCTTAATGTAGTTTCACTACCAGTATAATTAAGGTCTACTTTTGAAGCCGCCAAGATTTTGCGCATTGTGGGTATTTCTCTCCTCACCGTATACATTGAATCTATAATATTTCTTAAAGCGGTTAAGGAAAACCCGTTGATATATTTCTTCTTTTGTCTTTTTCCTTTAGTAGGAGTTCTCATTTTGCTGCCACTGGCTGTTGCTGACTCATGCTCTCGTATCAATTTCGTCACAGTATTTTTTGCAACGCCTGTGGCACATGCCACACACTCCGTGACTTTGATAGAATTTTGCAAAATATTTTTAATAACTATAAGCAGTTGCTTCGGTATTAAAATGTCCGAAGCACTTTTTAAAGCACGGTTTATACTTTCAAGAACTAACTTACAGTCCTCTTTCTCTTTAACAAAATAATTGTCCACTTTAATTATAATTTCACGAGCACGACTATTAATTAATTTCTTACTCATTTTAACTAGTAACAGCTAACAAAACTAAACAACAAAACTCAAGAACAACAATAAAACAGAATAACAAAAACAAAAAGCTAACAAAAATATTCGATGTGCGTAAGTGGGTAAGCGCGGACTGAACTTGCGAACGGTACCGACGGTGCGAGTTCGACTACGTCACCAAGATGGCCGCCAATCGCAATATCATCGTGCGGGGCTAGTATATAGTGGTCAACAGGAAGTTACACGAACTGTATGAGAAGTTGACTGATATACCAGTAAGTTAACCAATATATCTAATATATTTAGTAAGAATCTAGTATATTACCTTTAGTGGTGTTAGGCTGTTAGCACTTCAAGCAATTTAACAAATTTTACTTTTGTCTTCTTACCTGTTTTATGCTAGACCAGCATTCGGTTGCTAAAATATTTTTTATTCTAGTATCTCAAATCTGTTACCATATAGCCCCTCAAATATTAGGCCCTTAATGCGCAACTCCGCGGGTATGTCAGAGTGCGCCTGGCCGAAATTGTGTTCACTAAGACATAGATATTAATAAGTAAAAAAGTATAGTATAGTATATTAAACTGCCATTCTACTGAGAGCAAGACCGGTGATCTTTGCTTGTGCCATCTCTGTAAGAACAACTGTTGGCTGTTTGAATTTTACTAAAGTAGGTACTTTATACAATAGAAGTATTTTCTTCATTAAAATAAAATAGTGAAAAAAGAAATTTGTTGCAGTTTGTAACTGAAGACTATAGACCGATTATAGCTTGTGTCTTTTGCTGTGCTAAATTAAAACAATGCTACCAATTACTGAGACAATGTGTAGAAGCCGAGAAGCTGTTCACTCATATGATGAATGAGGATCATAAGGTGAGGTATTATTTAAGTCATATATTCTTATAATTATACAATATGTAAAGAAAACCCTGTCCGACCCACAAGGATAATAAAGGTTAGGTAAATACATGACCAAATATTTTATAAAATTTTATGTAATCATCATAGTAACAATACTAATGAATTTTGAAATAATCTTTTACTCCTTGAATTAATTCCAACCTCCCCGAAATCCTTTTGCCGGTATAATTGCGCGATGCAACCACATGCCGTGTGCCCTGCCCCCCTTGGCCTGCGCATGGATAGCCAACCGCACATGTATTAAGTTACCTGTTTCTGTGAAATAATATATCTTTTTTTTTAGCCCAGCTTTAGGCTCAGTAGAATCAATTATCGATACCTAAAAATACCTTCACGGATCGGACAGGGTTTTCTTTACATGTTGTACATACTTGCATATATAACAAGCCCATTGTGTGTTTGTAGATGACACATGTCTCAGAGTCTTTAGTTCTAGGCTAGGACATGCAGGTTTCCTGACAATGTTTCCTTACTGCTTTTTAAGCAGTGGTTATGAAATAATACACACAAACTAAAGCATATTTGGATTAGAACCTATAACCTACTAGTGTTTGTTTATGTTGACTGATCAGCAGCATAGTTTTGTTAACTGAATATTAGGAATCAAGGACCCAACATCATTTTAGATACAAGAGGTGCTTGAAGTTCACCAATTTTTTTTAGGAATATAACATTAGATGCCAATCTTCAGTGAGGACCACACATATCAAGCCTAGCAGGTAGGCTTCGTTCAGCTGCCTATGTTGTTAGGAAAGTAATACTCAATATCTTTATTGCTTTCCCATAAGTACATATAAAGGTGGTAACAATTTGTGTGAGATCAATTATGGACCCTGTAGAGCACAGCAAAATAGAGTAACAAGAGAGAGGAAGCTATGTTTCAATATTTTAAAACAATATAATTATATTGCAATTTAACTTAATAATAAATAAAATATATACGGAATTTATATTTTATTTTATCTTAGGTATCTGACTAATTTTACTTAGTTTTTTTGTGTCCTTATTTTATATTTGTGTTTAAATTTTAAATAATTATAACGTTTTAGACTGTATTTTTGTAGTATGTTTAAGTTATATTGATAAGTATAATTACTTATATATTTAATTTCAATTAATTTTTTTATCGGTTAGATATTGATTTACAGTGTATATACATTTGTGTATAATTTTTTTTTTTAATTTATTTACAAATATATCTAACTTTTCTTCTTCCTTTATTGTGTCTGGTAGTTCATATATTTTAATTCATACATATATTTTAATTGACATTACGGAGGGGCTAGAATGTAGTTTGAATTTGGATGTTGGTATATTTAATCTAGATGGGTGTCTGAGTGTGTAGTGTGTTTGGATGTCTTCTTGCTTTGTGAAGAATTATGTATGCTCACGGACAAACTTACAAGTTTCCAGAATGTAAATACTTGGGAGGGTTAAAATATTATGTTTTATAAAATACGGTTTACAGCTGTCAGTTTATTCAATATTTGCCAGGATTTTTTTGCAGAGTAAAGAGGGTCGGTGCATCTGTACAGTTGTGTTGCAGAGTAAAGAGGGTCGGTGCATCCTAGGGAGTTCCGGTGTTTGCACCTCTTAGTGCTGCTTATTCAGCAGCTCGTGGAAGAAGGGCGCCATCTCTCCTTCACCGCGAGGTCTTCGCATAATAGGTTGCCAACAGGGTCTTTTACACAGCGGCACTTGGATTTATCCTGTGCCGCTTTGACCCTAGAACGTGCCAACTTGTAAATGAGCTTTTGCCCCTCAGACGATTCCAACTTCTCGTAGAGCGGTTGCAAGTGGTCTCGTCTGGCTCTGGCTACAGCCCTTTTAGTGGCACGTTTGGCAACCTTGTAAGCGTCGCGATCTTCAGGAGATCCGGCCGCTTGCCACGTTTTGAAGAGGGCTTTCTTCACCTTAGTCTCCCTCTGGACTGTGTCGTCCCACCACCAGGTCTCCTTTCGATTTCGAGGTGAAACCCCTAAAACTGACTGGGCTATTAATTTAGTTTTAGAGCAGTTAATGTCCAGGTTGTGCGAAGTTAGCTATTTACAAGTTTTAGTGAGTGTGGCAGTTATGTTTTCTTCTATATTATTTTTGTTGTTTTGACATGGTATTAATAAGGATATGTCATCTGTAAATGAACGCGCGTACTTGGACTGGCGCTGTCGATCCCAGGTTCGAATCCGTCGAACAGATGTGGCTAACGCTATCAGTGAACGGTAAAAGAATAGCTATAGGTACAGCGTACCGGCCGCCTTGGCTTGACCTTGTTCTTTTCCTGGATGCTGTAACGGATTCGCTTAGTTCACTGGGAAATTGTGATCATTTTATCTTACTAGGAGACTTTAATGTTAATGTGTTAGACACAAACTGTGTAAAAACAAAAAAAACTTTCGAATTTCTGAACTCCCTAAGTCTTACGCAGTTGGTGACCTCTCCTACTCATTTCACGGCCTCTAGTGAAACTCTCATCGATCTCCTGTGTACCGACCTAAAAGCAAGATACGTGTCAGTGGAATCTTTTGTTTCACTTAACGGTCATTCTTTTATAGTTGGCGAATTTCACATAAAGCGTGACAAGTTTAAACCATATTTAAGACGAAGAAGAGGAGGTCGCGACTTTCAGCCCAAACCTAAGTACCTGCAACATAGATAGCGAAAAATTCCTGAAGAATGTTACATCCGAGCTAAAGAAAGTTTTAAAGAAGGAACTACAACCAATTGAAGTATCAGTCAGCCTCTGCAGCAAAAAAGTAGATGAACTGACAAAAATTGTTGAAAACCAAAACAAGCAGATCCAGGATCTGGAGAAGAAGTATACTCATCTTAGCAATGAAAAAGCTCACCTTGAACTGGAAATCAGCTCAATTAAGCAATATGTGCGTTCTGTAGAACAACAGCGTCTAGATAACGTAGTAGAAGTAATCGGAATTCCTAAAGCTCTAAACGCAGACCTTGATTCGGTATGTGTCAAGCTGGCTGAAACTCTAAATGTGGAAAAGTCACAAATAGTAAACGCGAAACGCATGGAAGATCGAAATGAACGTGAAGGGAACATCCAGATCGAGATGAAGCAGGCAGAACAAGCACAGTTGTGGGTGCGTGCATCCAGAAAGGAAGAAATTTTGCTTGAGCAGATTGCGTCGGATGCTCCTGTAGCAAAGCTGAAGTCAAAAGTGATCGTGCGTCGTGCCCTTACTAAAAGTAATAAATCGCTTTTGTGGTTGGCCCAACAAAAGTTGCGTCCAGCATATAAATATGTGTGGTTCCAGGATGGAAAGGTGCTGCTACGTAAAGAGGACAAAGATAAGCCAACAGTCGTTAGGAGTGAAATGGACATCGATCGTCTTTCAACCTCAACGCAGGCAGGACGACAAAATCAGTGTCGGTAATAGTTTTAAAATAAGTTTTTCCGGTTCTAACTCCCGATCACCATGAATTATTAGACTGTGCAAACATTAATATTTTTAGTAAGCTAATACCTACTACTAGTAAAAGTGTTCTAAATATTGTTCATATAAATATCAGATCCATAATTAAAAATTATGGTTGTGTAAGACAATTAATTAGTTCATCCAGCATGAGTATTGATGTGTTAATCTTAACAGAAGTTAATATAAATGAAAACACGGTTCTTATGTACAACATCGATGGCTATGAAATGCACAGTAAATTACGTAAAAACAGAAAAGGCGGTGGAATAATAATTTATGTCAGAGATTGCTTTGTATTCACACCATTGAATCACTCATTAAAACACTGAATGTATTATTGGTAAAATCACTACACGTAATAACTACCAAGCATATATCTGTGCAATTTACAGACCACCAAGCGAAAGTAAACATCTATTCGTAAAGGAAATAGGCAGTATCTTATCACTTTCTTCTGTTAAATCATACGACACTTACTTCCTTGGAGACGTAAACATAGACCTAAAGACATACGACAATATTCGAGAATACTACGTAAGTAGCATGTCTGAGTGTGGTCTAACGAGCGCGATATCTGATTACACAAGAATTGAAACACGCGGAAATAACACTACGCGTAGCTGTATAGATCCCATTTTTGCAAGAACGCGCTCGTTAGATCTGTACTCGGCCGCACTCGGAACTGTAATGGCTGATCACCGCATGTTAATACTATCGTGCGTAGGGCTAGACTCAACACGAATACAGGTTGATACAAAAACAATTCAACGAATTGATAATGTCAAAGCTAAGTCTATACTTAGCAACATAAAATGGAGTGTAATAGATGATATAGACTGTCCTAACGCAATTTATGATTACATAAGGAATCAATTTCATAAATGTTACGAAGAATCAAAATATATAAGAAAAATTTATAAAAACAGCAAAAGAAACAAACAACCATGGATAAATAACAAAATAAATAACATGTGTAAAAAAAAGGACTTATTATTTCTAAAATGGAAAAATGATTCAACAAATAAAATACTGCGATTGGAATATAATAAATTAAGAAACAAGACTAATAAAATTATCCAAAATTCTAGAAATAAATACTATTTAGAAGAAATTAATAACAATAAATTGAACCCGAGAAAGCTATGGCAAATTCTAAATACGCTATCCGGTCGCAACAAAAAGTCGGTTGATGAAGCCATCTTGAGAGCCTTTAAAAATAATAATATAGAAATAAAAACTATAGCCAATAATTTTGCTATAGAATTTAGAAATAGTGTTAAAAAGATTTTGCCCAAATGTAATATTCGTCTATTAAACGAATCAGAATATATGTTTCCAAATAACACATCAATGTACTTCAGAAAAGCTACTAATAACAGTATAAGTAAACTAATTAGAAATCTTAATACCAATAAATCTCCAGGAGTAGACAACATTAGGTGTATCGACATAAAATCCATCTGTGACAAGATGACAGTCGCAATAGTCAAATTGATCAATACCAGTGTCAAACAAGGAAAATATCCAGAATTATTAAAATCTGGTATAGTGCGCCCCATACATAAAAAAGGTAGTTTAGCCGACTACGAAAATTATAGACCGATCACCATTCTACCTGTTATCGACAAAGTAGTAGAGAAATATGTTTGTAACCAGATACAAGACTTTTATGTAAAAAATGACGTGTTGTCGAACGCACAATATGGTTTTCAACCCAATAAGTCCACCTCGCAACTGTTATCTCAATTCACAGAAGAGGTCAATGAATCTCTTAATAATAAAAATAATGTACTTTTACTATTCATCGACTTCAGCAAAGCTTTTGATACGCTTAGACACGACACGTTGTTGACAAAATTAAATAATTCTGGAGTTCGGGGACCAATACTCAAATGGTGTGAGGACTACCTAAAAAACCGTAAATATAATGTCAAGATATGCAATGAAACCAGTGACGCCATTGAAGTCACTGAAGGAACAGCCCAAGGCTCAGTACTAGGACCCTTACACTATTTGGCATATGTAAACGATATGGAGCATGTGGTTAATCACTGCTCCGTCTATCAGTATGCAGATGACACATGTCTTGTAGCTACTCACAAAGATGTAACAGTAGCGGCACAATGGTTGCAAGACGATTTTACTCAAATTTGTAAATGGGCACATGATGCTGGACTTGTTCTTAATGCAAGTAAAACCAAAATCATCCATGTACACTCTAGCCATCTAAAGCACATGTCTTCTTTTAAAATAATTGCACACAGCCACAGTTGTCTTCACTCTTCTCTATCGGATACATGTCGATGTGAGGCAATTGATCAAGTAATACAGCACACCTACCTTGGATTAATAGTTGACAATCGATTTAGTTGGAATTTCCACGTGAACTCAGTCTGTGATAAATTGCGAGCTGTACTGGCAAAATTTTACATCTTGAAACCTAAAGTTCCGTTCAAAATCCTGCTTAACATGTACATCGCTTTAGCGGAATCAATAATAACATACGGCATCACGAGTTATGGGCGAACATTTAAATCTTATATTGAACGAATTTCTAATCTGCAAGTTAGACTTTTGAAACTGATCGTACCCAGAAAAATAAAACACCAATAT